>CM070548.1:68896260-70096260 GCA_036346405.1 Phyllostachys edulis | reverse complement strand
CGTGCAACATGAATCTCCAATGATCAAAACTTCATTTTGTAGTAACAAGCTCCCCTCCAATAGCCCAGTGGTTTGTATATCTTGTGTCTTGGTTTGAGTGTTACCAAGTACTCCTTCCGATTCATAAAAACAAGTCTCTTTGTAATACGTACAATCAAACTTTGGAAACATTGGTTAACGTTCTTTTAAAGTATTTAAACTAAATTCAAGAAAAATATATACATAGATTCATCTTGAAAAGTATATGTTCATACTATTACAATTTTGTTGGGTTTTACTATTATATTAAAATAGTAATTGTCGACTTCTTTTTTAGACTCGAGGAAGTAACAAGTTGTCTCTCTTCCCTAACCTCTCTCTTCCACGTCACACCAAATTCTAATGAGCGGTGCCGTGAGGCGACATGTCTCACTGAAGAAGATTTTGACAGTACACAACGTGAACACATAGAATTTGTCAAATTGTTGATTGGTCGGATATACAGTCCAAAGACAAGTACGGTGGTATGCTCGGCCATCTTTTCCTATTGAAATGCATCCATACTTAATAATTTCATCGTAATCGGAGTAAAATAACGCGATCGAAACTGACCTGCTCGAGCTCATAGGACGCGCGTGCAAATTAAGGCCATCAGCTTCGGATCTGGGTACTCTGCTGTTAGCGAGCATATGTATGAACAGTGTTTTCTAAGCGCAAGCGGTACAGTGCTGTTGCATTAAAGTATTTTTTTATCGTTGTGTGAACAGTGTTTTCTAAGCAGGTAAATAATACAATGTTATGGCACAAAAATACTTTTTTTTATCGGTGAAGTTAGCATCATACCATGTAGATCATTTGTATTTTCTCTATCAATACATCCCGATCCATCATTCCCAGCCATAAGTTCGGAGCGTAAAAGCGTTTTCGATGAGGGGAAATTGGCTGTTTTTGGAGCAGTGAGTCGTGTCAATAGCGTTCTCGACCAAATGCATTGCATTTGCATCGCACTAGTTCTACTTGGTTCAATCCACGTCGTGCGACATGCTGATGGACATTGCATTTGCATCCCGGGATTTGCATGCATGGATCGACGGCTTCCTAGACATAAATTTAGAACGCAACGCCTCCATTCTCGTGCATATAAATGTACTTGCTGGACACAGGATGCATGCAGATGCAACTGGGCATGCGTTTTCCTTCTCACTGTCACGCGTAATTGTGAAAGTGTGAATCCCACAAATGCCCCAAAACATGAGACGGAACCTACAGAGAGAACTTCCCAAAATTAAGCACAGATATAGGAGTTAATCAGAGATAAATCCTTCAGGCATAAAGAATAAGAGCAGAAAATTAGATAGAAACATGATCAGAGATGCTAAGTCCAGATCAAGTTTCGATAAGCTTAATTCCATGCAATTGCTAGCTACAAGCCCAAATGTTGATCCTCCCAAGTTAAACTAGAGCACACAAAACACCGCCGCCGCCGCGCGCACACACCATGATTAGATAAGCGGGGCATAGAGCCAAGCAATTGTGAAGCAAAAACCACCAAATTCTCACAAGCCTATGCATGCATGCACGAGAGCGCGCGGGCGTCGCATGCACGTACGCGACGAGCGCCGGCCGGCAGGTGGCATCACCCCCTGCGTCTGCGGCCCATGGCGGACGGCGCCGCCGCGACCTCCAGGAACGCCGGGTACTGGATCACGTCCTCGAGGAGCCCGCGCGGCATCACAGGGAACTCGTCCTCGTACTCGACGCCGTCCTCGCCAGCGCAAGAAGAGGCCACGCCGAACAACTCGTGGCTATCCTGCTTCAGCAGCACGGCCGGAGCTGTATGGGCGTTGCGGACGTCGTCGCGCGGTCGCCTGCTCGGGTAGAACCCGTGCAGCACGTCCTGCAGTAGCCCCGCCTCCGGCGGCTCCCGCCGCAGGAGGCCGCTCCACTCGTCATCAACGCCCGGAGCAGACGATGCTAAATCCGTCGTGGTGGACGGCGTGGTCATGGAAGTGGCGGCCGAAGTAGTGGTAGGAGGAGGTGGTGGTGTGGGGGTGGGAGGTGGATGGGGATGCGCGTGGGCGTGGCCGTGGCCAGCGTGGTGGAGCAGGAGGCAGCCGTGTGGGGAGGAGCTCATGAGGAGGTTGTGCAGGAGGATGGTGTTGAGCGGCTGCTGCTGATGCAGATGAGCCCCAGCCTGCTGTGGCGGCCCCCACGGCCAGTAGCCCCCCGGCGAGGCGGGGACGGGGAAGTTAGTTCGCGCCTTGGTGCCGCGCATGGCGCGCGCGGCGACGTCGTAGGCGCAGGCGGCCTGCTCGGCGGTGTCGAACGTGCCGAGCCAGCGCCGCTCCTTGGACATGGGGTCCCGGATCTCCGCCGCGAACCGGCCCCACGGCCGGCGCCGCACGCCGCGGTAGCGCGTGCCTGTCGGGGAGGCGTCGCCGGCCGCCGACGGAGGGCGCTTGCTCCGGTGGTGGTGCGCGTGCGCATGGCCGTAGAGCTGCGCGTTGGCGGCCGCCTCGTCCATGCTGCGCGATCGATCGATCAATGGCTCTGTGTGTGTTTGTGTTGATGGTTGCGCGTCTGGGCTCTGGACTCTGGAGATGATGAGGCGCGAGCTCTGCTTATATAATAGGGGAAGGGAAACGGGCTAATGCACCACTGAATCACGGAAGAAAATCTGATGGTGTGATGTGTGTGGGGCCGGCCATTGTTTCTGCCCTTTCTTTCCTTCCTTCCCCAGAACAGTGTATGTATGCTTGATTTCGGTAGGGAAGTAGTGAAAGGCCACAAAACAGCTCTCTACATTCTAACCATGAGTGGGAAATTTGCTCCGTAACACTACAAAGTACCACATGTTTGGGTACTTTTTTATTATATAATCTTTTTTAAAAAATTTAACCCAAACGCACTTTATTTTCGATTCTGATCTCTTTGGTCACGTCACACCCGTGGCGTGACAAAACAACGCTGTCACGCCATAGAATAAGTCAGCTAAATACACTTTTGGTCACGCCATTGGTCATGACGTGACCAAACAACACTATCATGCCACTAGTGGTGACGTGACAAAAGCTTATTCCAGATACGGACTAGCGTGACAGCGTTATTTTGTCACACCATGAGTGGTGGCGTAACCAAAGGGGTCAGAATTGGAAATAAAGTGTGCGGGGTTAACTTTAAAATAAAATTTAAAAAAGGATTAACTAATAATAAAAATTCCATGTTTGGCCTCAGGTACACGCGTTATCCTCACATGACCCAGCAAATTTCCCCATGGTTCGTTCATGTAGGACTCGTTTCGAATCTAGGAATCGGTCATCTAGGATTTACTAGCGAAATTCCGTGAAACTGACGTACACCAAGATTAGTTCCCGTTTTGTTTCTGTTTAGTTCCAGCGCACATATACATGTTGGTACTAGCTCAAGTACATGTTATATGGAGTAAGTGGAAAAATGGCCAGTTAAACTTTCATAAATTGATGATCTTTTTGTGTATGAAATGTTCATGTGTTTCACATCATAAGGTGTTGATATATGGACGACCACTGCCATTTCGCTAGAGGCCTGTAATAATTAGCTAAAAGATGAGTCAACCGTAGCAAACCTAGTGGTGTGGTACCATGCCTGTTTGTCTCCTATCAGAGTTTGATTCCCACAAATCACATATTGATTGTGTTATTTGTACGAATTTTTTTTCACTAGTATTGTCTGGGTTTTAAACCCGTGACCTGTGAGTTGTAAACATTAAAACGACTACACTAGTCAATTGTTCTCGCCATCTTAAAAAAGAAAAAAATCTAGAAAATGAGTAGTAGCACGAATTATATTCTGCTTTTGATGGTCCATCCAGTTGATCAAATCCTATGTCAAAACTGAAAGCTAAGTTAATTCCCTCTTAAAAAAACACTACCCCTGGCACGGTAAAATTTAAACCGAGCATATAATATATAAACAAGCTAGGGGCGATAATCTTCTTCTGCTCCACAAAGAATGGGTACGAGCTGCTGCAACGCTTACTTGTACTGCAGTAAAGAGCGGGTGGTTAGTGGGAGGAAGGAATTGACTCTTCTGTTACTGCAATTATTCGGGGCTATGAATACATCGCGCGCGATCTACCGAGCTGCAGTCGTAGCCGCCCAGCCGCCGGTGGGTGGCCAATGGACGCACGGCAGGTTGTTTACGGTGTTAATCACCTCATCATCAGCTCGCGCTCTCCCACTGCATGCATGCATGCAATGCCGGCCGCCATTAACTTCCCCCCGGCCACCATCCCCACACCCGAGCCTAGCTAGCCGGCCGGCCGGCCACACGTACGCGACGGTGCGAGCCGCGTGCGCAAAGTGCGCGCGTCGGCGTCACACCGTTGAGGATTTGATACTTGATAGGGCCGGGTGGCAAAAGAAATTACTCCATCTCAGCACTTGATCCATATGGGTTGGGCTAGCTGATTAGCTAGCTAGGTCGTACACTTGTACTTGACCTATGATTGTTTTTTTAGACGGTGGAAGAGAGAAATCTCTTTCGGCATCTGCATCAATGATGCACACAATCTAATTTTTTAAAGCATTCAAAGTAACAATCGTTCCACCCAAGATAAAATAACGGCTAGCAACCTTACATCCAAAAAACACTTAAAACACAATTTTAATTATTGCAGATCCTATGGCTAAACCTCCACCAACGAAAATTGAAGAATTGCTTCGCCACCAATTCCAGTATTTGACTTCCCGCCACCATGATCAGCTTTTGGTCTGCTTTCTGCAGTACTGCCCATGCATTCAGCCAGAATCCACACAATAAGATAACCTGCAACATGTCAAAAGATGGAATATAGAAGCACTCTGTATTGAGTATATAAAATTACATACTCTACCGGAGGTGGAGTACTCTCACGAGATTCAATAACCTAAAATTCGATTGAAATCACTCAAATTCTTTGTTGAGACTCCCTTCTTTTTATCTGAAAAACCCTGGGCAGTTGACATGGAGTATACATTCTTTTTCTAAAAAGGATACGCGGATGTGGAGATGCCCTGAGGTGGTGGTGTGCTGATAGCTAGCTAGGCAGAAAAACAAAAAGGCTGAGCGTTTTTGCCAGAAATGATCATGACGCCTTTCAGCCTTTGGATCGTGCATGGGGACAAAGGCTCGATCTTCTTGTCTCCCCGTCGCACTTCCCTAGGCACGGCGGCGACGCATGGTCAGAGAGAGAAGAGAGGGATCAGATAGGGAGAAATACAGAGCGTGCTCTCCCGCCTCCAGCGTGCACATGTATCGCCAGCTGCATGCTTGCATGTCGCAACAAGGAGAAGGCTCCAAAGGCTCCATTTATGAGCGGAGACAAGATACGACCTAAGTAAACCGTATCCTGCGTGCATGCAAAGCGTAACCTGCAACTGCATATGAACGCGTACATCCACTTAGGATACGTAAGCTCACGTAGAATTGACTTACATTAGTTGTCTATAAACTCTGCCACATATAGAATTTAAGCTGATGTAGATAAAAGAGAATAAAGAAAGAGAAATATATTGTTTATCATTCTGTAGCTAACTGTATCACTAAAATCAAGAAGAAAAAATATCTTAGGTTACCATTGTACATTCCCTAAGTACCTATTGAACATGGGTGCATGCAAAGTGAAGCAGAGTACTTGGAGGTATCTTGCAGTCCTGCTTGCTTTGCAATTTAAACTTCCAATGTAAATTATCCGAAATAGTTTAATTCAGGTATGAATTTTTTTTAAAAAAAAAATACATGTGTCCAGTTGTGGAATCCTCTATTCTTGTAAATACTAGCTGAGTGTCCGTACGTTGCAACGGAAAATCATATATAAATATAGTGAAATTACATGATAATATCAAAATAGATGAGTGTTACATAAATGAAGGCTTGATGTATATTGGTATAAAAAAATGCAATACTATCAGCTCCATGTCATACTATCATGAGTTGAAAGATTAATACAATTTGTCTGAGAAAAAAAACCCTATTTTATCTTTTCATTTGCAAACAGTTCCATGTCATACTATCATAGACACCATTTGTTTTAGACACAAGACACTGCCCATGTTTATTAAGAAAGCTAAGAGAAGTCTGATAGCACAAGAGAAAGGGAATCATTGGCATTACCGGCGTGCATTACATAACTTTGACAAACCAAAACGCAAACCTGACTAAAATCAAAAGAGACCAGGAGAGAAACTTCACCAGCTTACACATTAAATTTAGCTCCTGTCAGTAGGCTCCAGGTCCCTAGAGGATGGTTGTGCATGTATAGCTAAGGGCATGTACATGGTATAGACACCTGCTGTCTATAACAACTATCTATGTCAATTGTAGACAGCACTAAAGACAACTCATACAATGGTATAGACGACTGTTGTCTTTTTAGTTGTCTTTATAGAACACACAATATTTTAATGCTTTTCTTGTTTCTTATGCTATAGTCGGCTACATGATTGTAGACATCATCTTTCTCTCTCTTCATTCTCTTTCATCTAGTCAGCAAAAATCCTATGTGGCAATGGTTATAGACGGCTGACATAAGCCCATTGTACATGCTCTAACATCACAGAGGGTGGTGCTATGCGCATCCATTAGCAATTAATGATTCTCCATGTTATTGATGTAGATCAATCTACATTGTATGATGTGCTATAACATCTCAAGGATTAACTTGCACAATTACAAAATAAATAAGAAACACATATAATGTAATAATTCAACACTACGAAGTTACTACAAGATGATAGGGAGGAACCAGCATACTACATGCTATAAACATTTATAGCTGAACACCAGTTTTTTAGCTTGATATCTCACTCAAACTTGTTCTCGCGAGTTATGTGCTAGAGACAAAAAAAAAAGCTGGAAGTAAGCTCTAAGACAATTTGTCATGTTGCAGAAAAGGAATCATGTAGCCCAAATAACCGAAACTAAAATAAAGAGATCTGGATTGAAATTTCTGAACCAATGAAAACCTCCTATTACATCGCTTCCCAAAAACAAGAAAAAAATGTCACATATATGGGTTCACTTGATTGAGTCCAATCAAGCGCGAGAAAATTATTGTGGATGTGTAATTCCATCCAAGCTGCAATGCCCAATGGTGACCTTTTTACTTGAATGGAATATTTCCTAAAAAAATGACCATGGACGTGTAATTTTAACCATGCCTAATGGTGACCATTTACTAAATCAATTTATCCCAGAAGCTATTGTATAATAATTTGGTGTAATAAATCATAAACAAAAATATCACCACTACAAAAATGATACACATACATTTTTTTTCTTCAATTGACATAAGAGAGATTGTTCACCTTGCCTTTATAAGATGGTAAATGTTGGGATAAGAACTTTGACTCCAATGTTGGAAGCCTTCAAGGAACACATATTTGGATATGCTTGTCGCCTTTATTGTACAAGCCAAACAGAGCTAGGGATCATCGAATGCCAATGCCTTCCTGTCACTATCTCTTGTCCTCTCTCAAATTGAAATTTAATCAAGCAACAATTGAACAACTTTAGGCCTTGAAATATTGGTGCATACGATCAAACATAAGCAGTTGGCAGTGATCACAACTGTGGTGCAATACTTAGGACTACACCATATCAAACTAGTTTTGGAATATCAGAAAGTCAACAAAAAAAAGTAATGAGACTATATTACCAACATGCCGAGGTTGAAAGCATATTCTAACATGCATGGAGAACAATCGGATTCATCTTCCATCTATTGGTCAAGTGGTTCAAGGATTTAAAATTTGAAGTTTATTTAGAACGAGCATGTCAATAAGTCAATTTAGACAATTACCTGAAATGCTTGGTGTTGGTGGTAATGGAGCAACAGACATACCACAGACCAGTGGCAATTTCTGGAATGCTTACTGTAAAACAAATGCTATTTTACACCTTGTGTGAATTAGTATATTGTAGTTGGTATTTGGTTCATACGAAATTTGACTAATATATGGGACTATCTTGTTATTGATTGGAAAGATTGCTGAAAAGAGAAGAATGAGAACACATGAGAGACCAATCAACACTACTGTAAATAAATTAGTATACAACACAAAACTAATCTCACCTCCATGGGAATGGAGCAATCGTGCAAATTGTTCCAATCTGAAATCTCTGCAAATTAAACTGGCCAAACGAAAAGCATGAGAGCATATGGTGTTGTACCATGTCGTGTATGAGCAATGGTGGAAATGCTAACACGTCTAGTTAAATTGCATGCCCTTGCTCCCTTGGAAGTTGGAACAAAAATTGTTCAGTTAGGATAGATAAGATAGCAATAACAAAAACAACATGAAGGAAGTGTCGACGTCTGGGACTCTCATCACAGAACGGACAAACAAAAATATATAAAGAAAATGGAGATTGCTACCTATTCGCCAAAGGACTCAAACGGTGATGTCTATTGCAAAGGGTATGCTCTGATTACGGGAGAGTGACTGTGAATAAACGTGGATTAGGGTTAGTGTACAAGATATCCGATTATTACAAAGGCACACAGGCTAGGTTTTTATAGTTCTACAAATGTCGGCAGTTGGTTGCAGTGGTGCCTCTTCACGCCAATAGTCACGTCCATTTAAGCCAATCATTGTGTCCCTTCATGACGATCATTACATCTCCGTATGCAATGGCCAATACCCTCTCTCCATGTGGGCTATCACTAACTACACATGGACAACCGCTTTTGAGGACCTCTTCTGCGGGGGAGATGTCCTGGAGTGGTCTAAGAAGACCTCTCAGGGGAGGTCCAACAGGACGTCCAGAAGAGGTTTGAGGATGGCGCAAGAAAAGACACTCGGGCCCACCTTCTGACCGCTTTGATTGATCTTAGGCCCAGCAAGCTAACTTGGGCCTAGTAAGGATCCGGTTTATTTATAAATAAGCAAATAAAGATATACCCATATTATTGACTGATCAACAATCCTCATCAGCTAGCCTCTCAACTTCAAGTGAAAAATGACTTACTCGAGAGGGAGGTCATAAAATTGGGATCGGAAGTAAAGTCTTTCCGACTGATACTCTATTTGACCAGAAATAGACTTAGTCAAGAAGGTAATTTCACTTAAGTTGTAAAAAATATAACTAATTTTTCTGAGAAGATAAGAAGAGGAGCATCAACCGTCTTCATTTATAAAATCAATTCTCGAAGAGACGGTCATGCTTTAGCCTCCAACGATTTATTAGGAACAAATTCTGATAAAATCTTATCCTTTGGACTTCCGTCTTTATTTTCCCGCAAATTGTTAGCCTATAAGTAACCATCAGGAAGGGCAGAACTTAAGAAAAATTCATTCACAAACTTTCTATCTTTCCTACCTCCACTTTATCTTAGAACACTTATCTTCAAACCTCTTAAGTCTAAATAGACTTCTTTAGAAGAAATAACCATTCCTTAGAGTACGATGGGTAAGATCATGGGAAAGATACATTTCACAGATCAAATTGACTTTTGGTCGACCTTCTATGGATCATAACTTAAACATGGTCGAAAGGTCGACCAAAAGTCAATTAAGTCTATGGATTCAAATCTTCAAGAAACTAGTAGAAAAAATATCAATGATTAGGTAAACATTTCTCGCGTATATAGTAACTTTGTTTAAAAGGTTTTGTCTCTCGTATATCGGTAAAAGGTAATTTTGAAAAAGTAATCCCTGATGCACGAAAAAACTTCCTTGACCGAGTATGAGTTGTCATTATAGGCAATGCGTTAATTCTATTCTTTTTTTTTCGTTCTTTCTTAGAACTCGAAAAAGACAAAAGAGGATCTTTAGAAGACATTTTCTAACAAAGATCTTCATATTCAAGACTTAAAAATAGTGAAAATACAGAGTCGCACTGCCGTGCAGTAACTTGAAAAGAAGGTGGATACCTTGATGAAGGCCGGCAAGGAGATCACTACGGTTACGGGAAATAGCTTTTCTCGAATATCAACTTCTCTACGAGAAATCGCAGAGCATCTGAAGGCTCCGGTAACTCCTCTCACAACTAAAATGATCTTAGGAATAATATCTATACTCAAATTGCATATTCAAAAACACATACCTGCTATGAAGAGTACTATATATCAATCTTTAACGATAGCAATGGGTCAAGCTTTAAATTGAGTTTTATTGAAGATTGATCTTCTTTACGGAGACTCCGTTGATCTTTAGAAGCTTGTTCCTACGCCTAAGTTCAAAACAAAAGAAGCAGGTATGATAGCTCAGGCCAAGATCACACCACTGATGGTAGAGATCATAAAAAATATTGAAGCTAGTGCTCTTGTCATTCCTTCAAGTGCTCCTGTTGCAGCAAGAACTCCTAGCTCAAGCGTTTAACAATGATAATGTAATGATACATTTTTAGTGTATGGGATAATGAAAGGATTTGGTGTATGATAATTGTAAGTACTCAAATCAGGATTCTTAACTTGCTTTTGCAAATTAAATTATTTCCTCAAGTTGAATTCCTTATTTATTTTGTTATGTGTAGCCCCCCGCCTGGAACAATTTGTCCGACAATGGGAGAAGTGTTTCGGGCAAACAAATGCTTTAGGACCAACATATCTTTCACAAAATCAATGGTCCGGACTAGTGTGTATTCAAGAAGATAAAGTCAAATTGTTGGGTTCTTATGCAATGAGAATTGGTTTATAGAAGAGATCCTAGACAGCTGTCATTTTCCAAATGTATACCGATGGCCATTTGACAAGTAAAGACACTATGACCCACTAGCAAAATTGATCGACCATAGGCACTTAAGTAAATAACAAAAAAGATGGTGATCATGTATGCAAAATGATACGAAAAAATTTATGCTTGAAAAATTAATATGATACTGTTAGTAAAAGGACAATTAAATTATAGATTTATATGATATGGGGAAAAAAGATACTTATACATAGAATTTGCGAAGGTGTTCAATGTTTCATGTATTAGATAGAACACGACCATCCTCCATGGCTAAACTAACTGATCCTGGCCTAGTGACAGAGACTACAGTATATGGACCATCCTATCTAGAGGACAACTTGTTCAAGTTGGCTTGGTTCTGAATTCATCTCAGGACCAGGGCACCCATATGAAGTGTTCTTGGATGAACTCTTCGATTGTAGTAGCGTATTAGCCTTTGCAAGTAGGCAGCCGATTTTGATAGTGCTCGATCACGTCTTTCTTTTAGCATATTGACATCGTCTTCGCACAATTCTCCCTGATTTATTTGATCTTGGAGGTCTATACGCGTTGAACCTAGCTGAATTTCACTAGGTAGCACTACTTTTGCACCGTAAACTAATGTGAATGGTGTTTTACTAGTTGCTCTACTGGTAGTAGTGCGCAATGCCTATAGGACAGAGAAGAGCTCCTCCATCCAAGTTTTTGAGCATGTCTGAAGGCGATTTAAAACTCTTTTTTATACATTGCATAATCTGACCATTGGCCCTTTCTACTGCCAATTTTATCGCAATAATCTTGAAACACGTCACTAATAAATTGGCTCTCGTTGTCTGTGATAAGACGACTGGGTACTCTAAATCTTATAGCAACGCTTCGTATGAAGAATTTCTTTGCTGCCGCAACCATTATACGAACGACTAGTTTGGTTTCTATCTATTTAGTGAATGTATCGATGGCCACGAACAAGAATTTATACCCATTGCATGCTTGCGGTAGTGACCCAACTATGTCAATACTCCAAGTCGAAAAAGGCCATGACAAGGGAGTGGTCTGTAATTAATAAGATGGATGGTGCACTTGTCTAGCATAGAATTGACACTGCTCACAAGTCTTAACAAGGTGCATGACATCTTGTAGAGCGGTGGTCCAGTAATATCGTTGCCAAAAAGATTTGTCAACCAGGGTTCTATGAGATGCATGTGTTCCACACAAGCTCCCATGGATCTCTTTTAGCAATTTTATCTCGAAGTATTGGGATATGCAACGCATGAGAACACCATATGCTCCCTTTCTATATAATGATTCTTCGACCAACTTGTACATGCGTGCTCTTTGAATTAACATATCCTTCTATTGAGGATCATTGGGCAATGTCCCACATACAAAATAAGTGGCCAATGGTTTTATCCACTCCGCATCTTGCTCGATGACTCCGACCTCTAAGGTGGTCGAGCTCGTTTCTATTCAAGGTTTTGTAAGGTATTCAAGAAATACACCTATTAGAACAAGTGTTCGTGAGGAACCCAATTTCGATAACTGATCCGCTATAGAGTTGTCCTTTTGCGGTATATGTTGGACTTCGAAATTTCTAAGGTGTTTTTTCAACTTCCTTACTTCATCCATGTATGGAGCTATTGTCTCGTCAGAACATTGATATTCCTTTGCTACCTGGTTTACGACTAATTATGAATCTCCCTTCACTAAAAGCCGACGGACGCCGAGGGATTTGGCTGCTCGAAGCCCGGCTAGAAGTCCTCCATACTCTGCCACATTGTTGGTGGTAGGGAATACAAATTGTATGACGTACTGAAGTTGATCACCTTGTGGTGTTATCAACAAAATCCCAGCACCCGAACCTTTAAGTTTCCGGGAGCCATCAAAATACAGTGTCCAATGGTCGTCTGGTACTAGATCAACTTGAGGTTGATCCTCAGTGTTCCTCCATTCAACCACAAAATCAGCCAAGACTTGGCTTTTTATCGATGTTTGGGCAATGAAATGAAAATCAAATTCTCTAAATTCTACAGCCTATTTGGCCATACGACTCGTCACTTCTTGGTTATGAAGAATATTTTTAAGAGGAAAAGATGAAGACACTGTAATTTTATGAGATTGAAAATAATATCTTAGTTTTTTGAACTCATCAGAAGAGCGTAGATTAGCTTTTGAACCTCGGGGTATCTCTCCTTTGGTCCATGTAAGACCTCACTTACATAGTAAATGGGTCGTTGAGACCCTTCTCTTTTTGGCAACAAGTATTGCATTGACCATATTTGTCATTGCTGCCAAGTAGACCAACAAAGGTTCACCTTCTAAGGGTGAAACCAATGTTGGAGGATTCGAAAGATAAGCTTTTAAGCCTTCAAAAGCTTTGTCAGTTTCTTTAGACCATTGGAATTTTTTGTTGCTCTTGCAGATCACCTTGAAAAAAGGCAAACCACGTTCCCCTGATTGGGAAATGAAACAACTAAGAGCCGTCATCCGACCAGTTAGGGCTTGGACCTCCTTCATAGTGGAAGGTGGTCGTAATTGCTCAATAGCACGAATCTTTTCGGATTAACTTCGATTCCACGTAGGGATGGAAAATGGTAAAGGATAATCTGTTTTATCCGATATTTGTATTCGAGAAATTGCAAATGCGGTAAGCAAAATCCGTATTCGAATAGAAAACGAATCCAAATCCGGATACTATCCGGTTTTTCTGGATCCGAATCCGAATGTGGTATGCGAAATAACGCCGAATACGAATACGGATTCGGATAGTATCTGTATTCACAACGAAGTGTCAGCAGCCCAGTAGCGCCACGCGTGCTGCGCGCACCAAGCGGTCTGCGGCCCAAGCCCAACTCTCCAAGCATGAAGCGTCCAAGCAACCCTAATTTGATTCGGTCTCATACTCTCATTCCCCTCAAGCCAGCCTCCACGCCAGAGGGAGAGCACAGAGAGGGTAGCAGCCAGCAGATCCTGAGATCCCCATTCACATCCCCACGGCGGCAATGACCGACATCCACACAAGACGGCGGTGAGCAGCGACTTCATTCACGCGGCGTGAGCGGTGGCCAGCGAGCCAGCGATCCGACGTCCACGGCGGCATCCTCACGCAAAGGTTAGCTGCCCTACCCTGCCCATGACCATAAGTATTTTCTCTGGACAACCGATCAGCGCTGCTACTCTTATCATGCCATGCCTTCCTCTCTGACCTCTCAGGCTCTCAGCAAGTGAAGCAAATCTGCTGCTATGGTTTCAAGCAAAGTCAAGAACAAACAGGTAAGAATGTAAGATACATGAATGAATGATGGTATCTTAGATTTTTTCATTTTAACATGAGCAGGCAAGAAACTCATTTCCTTGAGATACATGAATGGACTATATGAGCTGATGAGCCTGAATTTGTTTTTTCTTGTACATTACAGTGGCATCTGTAACTGGAAGTGAACCAAGTGGTAGTGCCAATGCGATTGCTAGTGCCAGTGGCAGTGGCAGTGCTACCGTGGATGGGAAGGTTCAAAGTATTGTTAGTGAGAATGTTGTATAAGAGAGTGGTGCTGGTACAGGTACTTCAAGATCTGAAGCTGTGGCTATGAAAATCAAGGACCAAAGGAAAAGAAGTTAACATCGAAAGTTTGAAAACATGTCATGCGAATTTTTGTTGATGTGAAGGAGGAGGACAAGGTTGTCAAGAGAAAGATGGCACAATGCAACTACTGCAAGATTGTTCTTTCTGCTGATAGTAACTAAGGTACGACACGTCTATGGAATCATTACACTGCAAAACATGCAAAAGGGAATGACCAAGCACAACTTAATTTTAGAAAAGTAGGAGGGGATGCCAGTTTAGATGCTTGAAGTATGATGAGGAACTTAGTGTCTACAAATATCATCTTGCTATTATCATGCATGAATATCCATTCAACTTCTCTGAGCATGAATACACAAATGACTTCATCAAATCATTGTGCCCTACATTTCCTATAAAATGTCGCAAGACTACTAGGACAAGGACAATAGAGATTTTTGAAAAAGAGAAGTAAAAACTTTTTGGTCAATTTTCCTCTCTTGCCTGTCGATTTAGCTACACAATGGATCTGTGGACTTCAAATCAAACTAAGGGGTACCTATGTGTCACTTGTCATTGGATTGATGATGATTGAAAAATCCAGAAACGAATTATAAACTTCATGCATCTTGAAGGAAAACATTCGGGGACAAATTTGAGTACTACATTTATGGCAAAAATGGCGGGATGGAACATTGAGCATAAGTTATTTGCTTTGACCTTGGATAATGCATCTTCAAATGATGTTTGTGTGAAGACTATCATTTCTACCCTTGAAAATCTTGAGTCTCTACTTTGCCATGGCAAGTTCTTTCATGTGCGTTGTGCTACTCATATTATTAATCTCATTGCGAGGGATGGTGTGAACACAATTTCGAGTGTTATAAATAACATTCGATCATGAGTTCTGGTTGCCAAGAGCTCTACTATGCATTGGGAAATATTTCTGAAGCAAGCAGATGATATGAGATTATACTCAAAAAAGGGTCTTGCTCTAGATGTTTCTACTAGGTGGAATTCAACCTACTTAATGCTAGCAGATGCCCTTCACTATAAAAAAAAGTTTTCCAAAGGCTTGTATTGTTGTATCCAGAGAAGTATAGTCGTCATGCTCCTTCTAGAGAAGATTGGGAAAAGGCAAGTGTATTATGCATGTACTTGAAGATCTTTCTTAATGTTACTAAGCTTCTCTCAGGCTCTTACTACCCAACTGCAAACTTGTTCTTTGTTGAATTTAGTGAAATTAACATCCAGCTTATTGAGTGGACTAAAGGCAATGATGGCTTTATTGTTCACATGGCAAAAGCTATACATGATAAATTTAATAAGTACTGGAAGATGAGCAATGTTGCTCTAGCAGTTGCATGCTTCTTAGATCATCGCTACAAGATGAAGGTGGTTGAATTTTACTATGAATCGATGTCTGACAACTCTGGAATTAAGAAGATTGATGAATTTAGGGAGGTTGTTAAGGAGTTGTTTGATTCTTATGCATCCCTTTACACTGATCATGCAATTAGCACTATGCTTCCTCCAAGTAGAACTCACCACCATGTGGATCCTGAGGATGAACCAAAAAGGAGAAAACTAGATGCTTTTCTAAATGATATATGTGAAGTAGGCCAAGACCAATCTGACTTGGATAAATATTGCAATGATCCATTGTTGAGATGGCCTGAAGATGAATACTTTGATATTTTTTCATGGTGGAAGACCCATGGTATGAAGTATCCTGTCCTTGCTCATCTTGCAAGAGATGTTTTGGCTATTCCTATATCAACAGTTGCATCAGAATTTGCCTTTAGTGCTAGAGGAAGAGTTATTGACAAATATCGTAGTCATTTGGACCCTAAAGTTGTTGAGGCCCCTATTTGCACCAAGGATTGGATAAGAGCATCTAGGAAAGGTAAACAAATAAAAATATGCAAAGGATGTTCTTCTACTGTTCTACATTATGTATTATGCGTTTGGCTGAACCAGTACTAATTTACTTTTGTCCATTTATTTCAGATCAAAGCGATGTAGCTTCAATTTTGGAAGATTTAGCTGTTTTAGAAATAAATGACAAAGTTGAACAAGATGAAGGTATATAGCAATATATGTACAAAAGAAGTGTTTGTGTCGTTAGATACTCAGATTTAATTACGTATCTCAACAATTGGTTATTAATTTATTATGTTGTGGTGCCTGCAGTGCTACAAGGGATTGCAATACCATGGTGGTTGTGGAAGGAAATTAGAGCTCGCCATGCTGCTTTGAAATGTGTTTGATTTTGTGAGCTGAAGTGCTAGTGCTTGGTACTTAACCTGTTAATCATATCTTATTCTTATATGTAATTGTATCATATTTTGTTTGGGACTTGGGACTGGGAGGAGATATATATGATGTCTACCAGTCAGTCAGTGGAATGTTTTCATGGCATTGTGGACTGGAATGGTGTTGAAACTTAGAAGCAGTACTAGTAGTAGTAGGGCTGCAAACTAATGGATGCATGCTGTGTTGAACTATTGATAAATGCTTTATTGATATATGCATGTTGTATTGAACTATTGATGGAATGATGGATGCATGTTCAAAATGAATCTTCAGATCGGTGTTGATATATGTATTGGTATACGCATGCTGTGTTGTTGAACTATTAATGGATGCATGTTCAGAAATCAGAATGAATCTTCACTCTTCACTCTTTAGAATGGCACATTAGGCGATCCAAAGATGGCGATGTGGCACCGGCTATGGTGGCGACTGGCGAGGCCTTCTGCACTACCTCCCTTCCCTTGAGTGCCTTCAGCGGTTTGGCCTTCCCAGAATGGCAGAATCCCAATCATGCATGATGCAGTGCCTGCCTAGCTATCTTCCTGGGTGCCCGGCGTCTAGCTGGACCGCTGGAGTGGCTGCCGCCTGCCGGTGCTGGCTCGGGCTAGTGGCCTAGTGACACCTGCACTGCCACTATAGAGTGCTAGTGCTTTAAGTTTCTTTACGGTAGACATGTAGTCATGTACATACGTTACATAAGTTTGTTCTAATAAGATTTATCACAAAAGTTGTAGGATATGCACATTTGACCGAATTAAGTACATATTCGATTGAACATACAACATTCGATTCAGATTCAGATTCGAGAATATTCAATTCGCATTCAGACTTTTAAAATATGGATTCGATTGAGACTATTCGATTCGTATTCGATCCGTTTCCACCCCTAACGAGAGGGTGTAGAGGGCTAGGGTTGCGATGAGGGGAAGGGAAGGGCGCTGTTGGATCTAACAGATGGACAACCGAGAGGCCACTATTTGGCACGATTTTTTTATGGGGAAGGGGAACAAGAATATTTCACTCACCACTACTAGAGTCTCTTTAAGTAGTAATGATACACTATCATCTGATACGTTACAAAAGGTAATTAAGGAAATGAAATCAATATGGGTGTACAGCTTTTGCATGAAAAAATTGGAGAGATACTAGTTGAATTTTTAACTTTTGGATGTGCTCGAAGATTCACCTCAGCAAGCAGTGCCACCTCCGGCCTACATGGGAGCTCTCCGCTGCCACTCCCTTCTTATGCCAAATATTTACTCCTTCCAGTTCATAAAAACAAGTAGTTTTAGACATCAAGATGTCCTCAAAATACAACTTTAATCACTAATTATTATCGTAATATATTTGTAAAAACTAGTAAAATTATAATATTACGAAAGTATACTTCGTGATGAATCTACACATATAATTTTCATGTAGCTAATCTAAATATTTAAAAATATATGGATATCCAAAGTGATGAGGACATCCCTTCCATGATACAACCATCCCTACTGCTTCTGATGAGCAAGGACCAATTACTAGAGCATTTGCTCGCCAACTAAATTATCAGGTAACTTCGTTTCTCGGAGTGCATCCATATTCTATGAACTCTATGATGCTGCCTAAAGCAAGTGATATTATTTTACTTAGGAATTAAGGATCGGGAGGCAAGCTAAAGGGAGATGATGGCAGCAACAAGCATGGATACGACCACTGCTCCACATACCAAGCAAGAGTTCAAGCTGGACATGTTCTGGAATCCAATTCGGCCTCCAGAGATAGCACGGACCACTCCAGGAAAGCAAGAGTTCAAACTGGACACGTTCTGGAATCCAAGTCGACCTCCAGAGATAGCACGGTCTCCTCCAGGACCTCCTCGCCAGGACCTCCTTCAGGACCACTTCCCTCCAGGACCTCCTTAGGACCTCCCTCTAGGACCACTCCAGGACCTCCTCGGGGCATCCTCAAGACCACTCCAGGACCAGTCCTAAGACACTCAATACTCGACATGAATGATATTGGTCGTAGATAAGTTGTAGCATATATCTTTTGGATGGAGTTGGTTGTAATCTTTCCATAACTGTATTAGGAAAGAATCTTTGTGTGATACGGGAGTTAGAGATAGAATCAACATTAGGTCATGTGTGTGTTGGCTTGAAGAATCTAGACCCGCCATTATGTGTTAATGGAGTTTTGGTGATTAATGATAAACCTAATTGTGAGACTAACACTTCTATTTGTTATATCATGTTTAGTCTCATTTGGATATAAAGGTGAAAATCAAAGAGGTATGCATTTCGACATTATAATTCACATATCCTCAAATATATATAACTTGTGTAGTTAACATATTCTTATGAGTATATAACACTTGTGTAGTCTAAATATACTTGTATGTGAGTATAGCATAACTTGTGTAGTTCTTGTGTACTCACATATCCTTGAATATATATAACTCGTGCGATTAATATATTCATGTGTGTATATGAGACTTGTGTGCTCATATATCCTTTGAGTATATATAACTTGTGTAGTTATATATATTCATATGAGTATATACAACTTGTGTAGTGCTTATATACTCATACCAATCTCTATTCAATTATTTGCTATTTAAGTGATTATCATCAATTGCCAAAGAGGAAGGATTGCGATATCTTGTCCCAAACCATTATGAGCTAATGGTATGGTGTGGTAATTAATGATAATCATATTATTGGAACTAACATTTTCTATGAGTTGGATGAAATAGGTTATGTTCCATGTGGTTGATGATTTGGGATGACATCATGTGTTGATGGTCATCAAGTCAAGACTTGGTGTAAAGGATGCATCATGTGTTGATGTGCATCAAGTTCAAAGATAAAGGAAATCATCGTGTGTCGATGATATTCATGAAGAAGATAAGATCATGTGTTGATCAAGTCAAAAGAAGCTTCATCATGTGTTGATGAAGGGCAAGCAAAGGATGTCATCATACGTTGATGAGCATCAAGTCAAGAACCCGGAGTTGAAGCAAGGATGTGCATCATCAAGCTTCAAGAAGTTGCTAAAGGCAAAGGTATGGCTAGCTAGGGCTAAGGATGTGTTCCTAGTCTTTTACCGGTCTTGGTGTTTGGTTGGGAGACCGGATTGCTAGTATAGGTCGCCGTACTATTAAGAGGGGTTTTTATCTAGTAGCTTGAGTCAGTCATGTGTTGATAGCTCATCTTAGTTGCTCTATGCTCTTTAAGGGATGTTGCTATTTGCGAATGTGTTTTGCAAATAGTTTAAGCTAAGTGCTTATTTGTTGTAGCATGTGACTAGTTTGCAAATGTTTTTTGCAAATAGTTGTAGTCCATGTACCTTATCCTTGTTTAACATGTTGCCAATATTTGTGAATGTGTTCTACAAATAGTTGTGGCTCATGTTTAGTCCTTGTAGCATGTGACTTAGTTTGCGAATGTGTTTTGCAAATTGTTTAAGTCCATGTACCTTATTCCTTGTGGTATTGATTCTAAAAAGTTGGCAAATATGTTTTGCAACTTGTTGAGAATCATGCATTTGTCTTGTGTTTGCATCACGTATCAATTTAGCAAATGTGTTTTGCAAAATTGAGTTGAAACGAATGCAAACTTTGCTTTCTGTTGACAATTGGTAGTACCGGCATGTGTTGCGCGGAACTACCGCCTTGCGGTATGACCGATGGTTCCTTGGCGGAACTACCGCATCTGTTGAGCATATGTTGCTCTGAGGTGATGTGGTAGTTCCGGCGTTGATATTGCGGAACTACCGTAGAGCGGTAGTACCGGCCGTGTGTGGCGGTACTTCCGGAGGTCGTTCGGAGCACCGCGCGTAAGGCGTTAGATCTTGATCTAACGGTCCAGATTTGCGTGAACGTTCGGATCGACCGAACGGAGCCCAGATCTAATGGCTTAGACACGCGGTCCGAACGGCCATTTGATCTCAGCCGTCCACGTGTCAAGTCCATGTGTTGGACTGGTCGCGTGTGGTATGCGGTAATACCGTGCTGGCGCATGGTACTACCGCACAACGGAACTACCGTTTTTCAGTGCGGTATGGAAATTCCAGTAGCGTTACAATTTGGACTTGGCTCGCTCTGGAGTAGCGCGGTAGTACCGGCGCTTTGTGCGCGGTACGACCGGCTAGCGGAACTATCGTTCATTTGTTGACGGTACGTAAATTCCAGTACCAGTGTAATCTGGTCCTTAGCCGATTTTGAGCATGTGTTGCCCGCAATGTATTGGGCGGAACTACCGGTGAACGGAACGACCGCGTATGTGTTGGCGGTAGTTCTGGAGCTCTTTGCAACGGCTAGTTTTATAGCCGTTACTGTGTGTGCGGTAGTACCGGCCGTTCAACGGCGGTAGTACCGTTTGTCCCGTTTTTTTCAGGGACTTTGCTTCCAACGGCTATATTTCGTGTGTGGGCTATATATACCGACCTTGGCCGTGTGTGGAAGGTGGCTGGTGTTATTGTGGAGGACTTTGCATGTGTTGCAAGTTCCTTAGACATTCCTTTGAGCTAGAGCAAGCCCTCTCTTCCTTTGTACATGTGTTGCACTTAGTGAGTGATTGAGAGCAAACTCTAAGTGCATGTATTGCCTTAGGTGGTGGATTTAGTATCCATTTGAGCTTAGACACTTGATTAGTTCAAGTGAGCGTTGGAGACTTGTTACTCTTGGTGTTTGCCGACACCTAGACGGCGTGGAGGCGTCGTGGTCCGATGATCTTCTCAAGTGAAGCTTGTGAGAAGGCCGGTGTTTGTGAGTGGCTTGGTGCTCGCCATCTCTGGAGTGGAGTAAGAGCAACCCTAGTGGAGCGAGGTGTTGATACCTCGGAGGAAGGCTTAATTGTGGAGCCGCCCAATTGGTTTGGGTTTCCTCAACGTGGATTAGGAGAGACCAAGCAAGTCTCCGATCACCACAGTAAAACATCGCCGTGTCAATTGTGGTTTGATCTCTTGTGTCTCACTATTGCACTTACATTTCATTGTGTATGAATGCTTGCTTTACATTGTGCAATTTATATACCTTGTATTAAATTGCTTATCCATTGTGTATGATTGCAATAGTTCTTTGTGCTATTTACCATTGCTAGAATTGAATAGCTTACAAGTCCTTGCTTAATTGCTATTTATCAATAGACTTGTTTTGTTAGTGCACTTAGTTGAACCTAGTTGATTTAGGCTTTAATTGTGCAAAACCGTATTTGTATAAGCTTCCGTTTTAGAAATCGGTTTTAGCCAAAAGAATTTTAAAAACCGCCTATTCACCCCCCCCCTCTAGTCGGCCACCTCGATCTTACATGGCTGCACCCTTAGGTGCCAATATAAGGCCAAGCATCGTCCATCTAGTTCAGTGGGTTTTGTTAAATTGATTTCAACTTAGACTAGAAACACCATCGATTTGCTTGTACGGCTAGTGCAACCAGACGTTGTCTTCAAGACCTCAAATTATTCAATACATCTTTGTTCTTCAATTCCTATTCAGCAAGTTCGTTGTTTCATCTATTTTTCTTGCTTGATTCTTGATTCCATGCACACAAAAAAAAACCTTCGTGGTCAGGTCGATCTCGCTGCCGGCAAGGTCGATAACGAACGTGAAGTTGGTTTGAAGGCGGAATCTATGGTGACGCGAGTCTTGGCACCACGAGAGTTGGTGCATAGTTAGATCTTCATGTGATGGTCGAACATTGGACTGTTTTTCCAGGGAAAAAAGGAATGTCATACAGAGACCCAAGTAAAACAGGCCATATACGTATTAAGTTACACAGTACACATGCACTTCTGTTCTCGAGTTTTTTGGCTAATATAGCACTGTTGATGCGCAAATTAGCAATTCAAGCTCTCTCTCTCTCTCTCCGCATCAAATACAAAAATAGCGTCGAGTCCGAGCGTCAAAGGACCAGAGACGCCGTGCGGATGACACGTCGGCGAGTCCGCCCCTAGAGGCAAGGCATGCGTTCGGCCCAAGGTTTTTAAATGACATTAACAGTGTTTTGGCATGATTTAGCACTTAAGAAAATTACCCACAAGCATTTTTCCTTCTTGTTGTTTTTTTTATCTCGCACTCGCAGCTTGAAATCTATTATCACTTGTACCAAAAAAAATTCCACAAATTTTTCACATGAAATCACGGCGAAGCACAGCACACGTAACTTCAAACTTGGGTGATAACCGTTGTCATCGGCACCCTTCGCTGCCCTCGGTGGCTTGGTGAGTCGATAGAGATGATAATAGCAATGGCGGCGGTTCACACCAAGTTTTTAGCTACGTGTGCTACGCCGTGATTTTATATGAAAATTTTTTGTGGTATATGTGATAATACATTTGAAGCTGTAAGTGCAAGATAAAAAAACACAATAAAAAATCAAAGAAAAAAATGGTGCCAAAACACTGTTCACGCCGTTTAAAAACATTCTGCCGAATGCATGCCCTGCTGCCTTAGGAGCCGGACTTGCCGACAGATCACTCGCACGGTGGCTCTAGTTCTCTGTTACACGGGCTCAGTATATTTTTGCATTTGACATAAAGAGAAAGCTATAATCGCTAACTCGAACACCAACAGGCAACCGTGCTATATTAGAGAAAAAACTAACGTTCTGTCGCTCGTACTACGTGTGACATGAAGAGGAATTGGGAGCAGAGGCACAGCCAAACCGGACGGCCGAGCATGCAACCCTGGCAGGCCGTAACGTGACCGTCGCGTCGCGTGCGTGCGTGCGGGCACCGCGGCCGCTATCGAGGAGGAAAGCGCAGCATCCTGGTGGCACGCGCGCACATCCTCCCAGCCCAAGCGGTCCGCACGAGGCGCCGCGATCGCGCGCCGCGGGGAAGGGGAAGGGTCCGGGAGGCAAGTCCGCGCGCGCTGTGGCTCCACAGTGGTAGCGCAGCGGCGATGCGGCCGGGATTCTCTGCGTCCGGCCTGTCCGTCCGTCAGGCCGGCCGGCTACGGTTGGGTTGGATGTCAGTCGATGGGATTTGATGAATTCATCCACCGGACACGAGGAAGCCCCGGCCGAAAAGGTGACCGGCCTTTTGTCCCCTCCTCGCGCCACTGGCCGCGTCGCAGCTGCTGTCTCGTCCGATTAGTGTATTTGTTTTTCTTGGGAATGTTCTGCGGGTTCAGCTCATGTCGGTGGCGATTCGATTGCGTACTCCTAACCCATCCCAGACTCCCAGTAGTGGTTTGAGTCAACTTTGTTCTGGGCTCTCGGATTAGCTAGCACTAACCAAGTTGAACCTGGAAATTATAAACACCTGGGGCCATTTTCTGAAGCATGAATTCCACAAGAAACTGTCCAATTATCGTGGGAAGCGAGGAAAAATTGCCAGTTACAAACGATGGACCTCAACCGATTGCCTTCGGCCATTAAAATGTTCCTGCAGCACGCAAAGAACGCGATGGACTAGCAAAATCTGGAGAGAGAAAAAAGAAAACGGGACTGAGAATCTCGGCAATTAATCGCAAGATTTTGCAAGCGTAGGCTGCAATGCCGAAGACTTGACGGCTGCATGTCCATCCTGCCCCCTCCTCGCCGACTCCTACAAGTCGTCGAACTTGTTTAGCTCTTGGCAGTACCACTAGCATTTTTTTTCTCTCTCGTCCTGATCAAATCTCGGCACTGTTTAGAGATCACGCGAGTACGGCATGGTATTACCGCATCAGTGCCGAAGCAAATGGCGAATAGAGTTGTTCTCCCTGTGCAACTGCACTAGTACTCCTTGGCAAGCCGGCATGCGCCGCAGCAGACGGGCATGCAAGGGGGATGACGACTTGATGTTTCCTTTCCCAGCTCAAACCTTGTAGATTTATAGATCACGGGTACATAATTATAATCTTAGTGTGTTAAACAATTGACAATAGTGCCGAGATGATTAGAAAAATCTTTGGTTTTAGCAAAGTTCCTGTTGACTGTCAGGATCAGACGATCTAACCGGCCATGGGGTGGCAGTCAGACCGTCCAGGGCCCGACGATCAAACCGGCTAAAAGTGGTGGTCTAATCAGCCGATTTGAAAATGTTAGAGGGGGAGGCGCTTTAAATCACTTGTGTAGAGTTGTGAGGTGATGTGTTTGCACAAGGTCTCATGAGAAATGGAGTTTCGAGGTGAAACTAAATAGAGTTTGAAATTTTCAGAGAATGTGCGGTTCCAAACTTGGAAAAATTATGGAGTGGTTTCACTGGCCATTTGCCGCCGATCAGACCGGCCAAAACGGGTTCATGCACCAAGAAGGCGGTGAATTTTGTGGGTTTTGTCAAAGTCATGATGTTTAGTGTATAGGTGTTGCATGATGCGTGTTTTGGCTAACGTGGGTTAAGTTATGAAGAGCTTATGCCCGGAATCGATTTCTTGGTATATTGTTGTGTAAATGGCTTAGAGTCAACTACGGTCAACGACGAGGATGATCGAGACTAGGCTAGGAGAGCTAAGGTTCAGAACGATCAAGAATGTCGGGTGAAGTGGTTGGGCTCAAGCACGGCGCAAGATGGACAACAACGACCGGACGGGAAGTTCGAGTGCAACGGATTGCATCAAGTGACTTAGGGGTCGGTGCAATTGTCACGGTGGTTCCGGTGGGAGCCAGATGGGAGAGACTTGCCGACATAAAAAAAGTCATTGATGAATCTATGAGTGGCAAAGCATGTGATTGATTCACAATGATTGGGCTCGGCCTTGAAAAAAGGGTCGAGAATGGGTGTTTTGGTATCTTTACCAAAATATCGGGTTAGTGACATCGGAGAAAACGCAACGCAAGATGGAACAAGGAGAGATAGTTTAGGTCAAGAGAAAACGAAGATCACAAAATGACGGATTCGAAAGACTCGGTTTGTCATTTGCTTCGAGAAACGTGTGTATAACCCCGTTTGTGTGTGGGCTTAACGGGTGTCCGGTAAAGTTTTCGTTCTAAATCTAGCCTCAACTATAAAAAGGAGGGGTGTATGATTTGCACAACTCAAGCCTAGTAAATCCTAATTTGTGATTTGGGGAAAGTGGAGATAAATGAGGCTAGAGTTTGAGAGATATGGATTTATTAAGTGCTCAATTGTTGAGTTTTTGTTTTCCATGGTGGAGTGGTTGTAAACCAACAATCTCTTGAATCAATTAAAGCAAGTTTGCCCCGAATGAGTTTTATTTTGTTCTTACTCTCTCTTTGATGCCTTTGGGATTTTTTTTTGTTCTTTGGGTTTTGTTTAGGTCTTTTGTTGGGATCTAGCTTGCTAGGATTTGTGGGAATTGATCTAAGGTCATTTTGACTATCTTTCATCCACGAACAAGCTTTTGAATCAAAGTTTGTTGTCTCTTGGTTTTGTGCCTTCTTAACCTCGATAAAAAAATCGTGGAACCTTGGCTTTGATTGTCTCAATCGTCGATTGGAATATGTTATTGACCTTCTTGATGAGCTATGTTTGAAATCTAAGGGATTTGGATCTTGTAATCAAAAGTTAGATCGATTTGAAATTAGTTCAGGCTACTGACCCTACAGTCGGTGGTTAGACCGGCCAAAAAGCTTTGTCACAAGACTTCCGCTGGTTCCGTGCCTCTAAATTTGAGAGCTATTGGAGTGAAGAAGTTGAATATTGATTATTGATGTGGTGAAACCACCACCAACCCCACCCACCCACCCACCCACCCCCACCGCCGTATTTTCGGTCCATCAACAGTGGAATTGAGACATGCATTGCTCTTATCAAGAGAAAATCCTTCGGTCTTAATTCGAGGCAGAATTGGGGAGCAGGGAGAGGCGCTATGTCGACGTTTTTCCTTGTTCGTCAGATTCTCCGCTCCGCGCCTCCTCGCCATCCGATCGGGGCTACGTCCTGCCTGCCTCGCTTAGCTCGGCGCGCGTCGTACCACGTGGTCTCTCTAGATTGTTCGGTTGACTCACGACTCAGTCTTCCACGTCCGCTCCTTTCTGGCTCCCTTTCTCTGTCGTCGCTCCTTCTCTCCGCTTTCCACTGGTGCTCGGATGTGGCAGCGGCGGGACTGGCTAGGGTTCGTTGGTCGCGCCGAGCTCGAGGAGTCTGTGGCCTCGTCGGCCGCATCTTTTCTGCCGTCGTCGCTATCGATCGACGCCAGGACCAAGCCCAAGCCCAAGCAACTTGGAGGTGAGCGATCCTCGGATCCTTGTCTTGTAGGATTTGTCTTCTTTTCCCCTCTTTCGGAAGGTTCTCTGTTGTTCTGTGGTTTTCCGGTTCGCTCTTTTTGGTGTGGGTAGAGGGTCTCTTTCCATGGATCTAGTGGTGCGTCTTCTTTGTCTCGATTGCCACCGATGGCCGTTGACTGCCTAGGGTTCAACGGCCACGCCGAGCGCTGCCGACGTCGAGGCCTTCACGGAGGCGCTGAACCACGAGGTGGAGGGCAATGGTAGCGGCAACAACAACGTCGCCACCGCCTTCTCCTCCAGTCCCAGCCGCTGGATCATGGCGCTAGTGAGCGTACAACACAATTAATCCTTGTATTGTTGATGATTTCCTTGTTCTAGGATTGAATTCGGGGCTCCATTTTTTCACAAGGACAGGAGGTTGTATGAATCAAGAAACGGTACTACAGCGGTTAGATAATGTGTTTCTTGGATTTGGGTGAACAATGAAATCAAGAAACATTTATGTACATAATAACAGCATATAACTCCTGAGTTGTGAAACCGGTTCATGATTTTAGGTTTAGAGTGCGCACACCATAGGGAATTCTAATAGATGGGCCTATCTATGAATTTTTACTACTACACCATGTGAGACTCTCTTGACTCCTCTCTGAGGGTATGGTAGGACTCGAGGAAACGAATTTTGTTGACATGGAGATTATGATTAGAAGTTTATGTCTTCATTTAGGTGAAAGCATGAAGCAAAATATAGGAATTAAATATTATAATGCTGAGGGTATGGGCACTCTGTAAGAAAGATAAAGCTATTGTCCTTAGTGCTACTTGACTGCAGGAATATAACATAGAAGCAATACATTTGGCTTAAAGAGTGTGGTTATTGAATTTGAGAAATTATGTAGGTTGTTGAAACTACACCTGGATTTATCAAAAATGGAGCAAGAGCCCATGAGTCCATGAACATTTGGCTTGCAGTTAAATTTTCTTACCATAGTGATTCTCTTAGCACATGAAAAGAATCAAGCGTTGTGCAGCACAATTGCAGAAATAGCTACTATGTTGTTCAATTGGAATTTCCCTTTTGGAAGCCCGTGAAGTAGGCCTGGATGGAGAGAACTTTCTCCAATGAGCATTAGGATACCAATGTAGTTTTTTTTTTGTCGGCAATAGTTCAAACACAGTAGATAGGAATATGTAGTCCAGGAATGTTTGCTCAGATAAATGTGTTTCTTGAATTTGCACATAAGTTCCAACATATTTCAGAACTATTATATGGTGGTCTTTAAAAAAAACTATTTGTATTGTCTTTGGCTATGGAGAATGCAAACAAGAGTGGATGACATTTACACTAGTGTTCAAAAAGCAATAAAGTTTCCTAACAAATATTACTTGAAAATATGTTCTGACTTAATTCAAGAATAATTACATGTTTTTTCAAGAGTATAAGAATCAAGCATTGTGCAGTGCAATTGCAGAAATAGCTGTTGTGTTGTTCAATTGGAAATTCCCTTTTGGAGGCCCGTAAATTGGAAATTCCCTTTTGGAGTCCCGTAAAGTAGGCCTGGATGGAGAGAACTTTATCCAATGTTCTCTATCTGCACTACGTCATTATGTCTGAAACAAAAAAATTTGAAAAAAAGTATGTCTGAAACAGAAACATGCAGGTCTTAGAGTACATCAATATGCTTTAGTTCTTATATGAGTTTTCTATTTTCTACATTTTGCATTAGTCCCTATTTTTCCCCAGATGGTGCTGCTTTTTATACAAAGGCAACACCATCAATTGTAAGCACCAGCCATATTGGTGGTTCTTTTTTATCAGTGTGATGGTATTTGACATAATCTTGCTCTGACAATCCTGCACTCATTTTGTCTTGTGGATACGTCATGCAGGCATATTCTGAGTCGAGAGGCCGTAATTTTGCACTTAATGCTTCATTTGAAGAGATTAACGTTGTTGAATATGATGGATTGGTAATTCACGGAGGACGTGCACCGAATACCTTGCAATTGATGAAAAGGTGCTTGACTTAGTTAGGAACTTCTCGATACTAAGAAGGCCATCGCATCGGTTTGCCATGGACAGTTGATTTTGGCGGCAGCGATAATAGTCCGGAATCGTACATGCACCACATATCCTGCCGTTAAACTAGTTTTGGTTGATCTTTGGTGCTAAGTGGGAAGAAGTCGATACTATGGCAAAATGCGTTGTCGATGGTAATATCATCAACGGAGCGACTTATAATGCTCATCCTGAATGCATCAGCTTTTCTGTGAAAGCACTTGGAGGCTCTATAGTAGGCTCAAACAAAAGAATATTGTTCCTTTGTGGGGTATGTTTTGAGAAAACTTTCTAGGTCAATTTAATTCACATTCTTGATATTTGTTTTTCTCATTTGTCACAGGTCTTCAACATTGTACTGAACATTTTTTCTTAACTACATGCTAACAAGGATTACATGGAGGATTACGAGATTATGGTCCCATTTCAGTCTCTTCAAGCTCTTGGTTGCCATGTTGATGTAGTTTGCCCTAACAAGGATCTTGGGAAAAGTGCCCAACCGCCATTCATGACTTGAAGGTGACCAAACTTACAATGAAGCTTTGGTTAAGATTTTGCTTTGTGACATCGTTTGACAAATGTGGATGCTTCAAGCTATGATGCACTTGTAATCCCCGGTCGATGGGCTCTGAGTACCTTGCGTTGAATGATAAGGTCATTAGCCGTGAAGGGTTTCATGGATAAAAGAAAGCCTATTGCATCAATTTGCCATGGCGATAGATTTTATCTGCTACTAGGGTCCTTCACTAGCGTACATAATGACTTATATCCTATGGTTGCTCTACATTAATTTATTCTTCACGATATAATCGAACCTTGAGTGTTCCGCATAGGAACGATGGCGGACCCAGGAATAAAATTGAGGTATGGCGGACTTCCAGATGGTTTATGGTCTTAAAAAAACTTTAGTTGTTGATGGTTGTTTTGGTTTAATTGTTTTTCTACTTCACCAGCGTAGTCATAGCAAATTTTGCATGTGAACAAAACAAAATTGCCATTAGGATGACACTCAAATAACAGATAAATGATGTAAATCGTTTTTTTCTATATATCTCCTTTTTCTACTCCGGAGTAGTTACATATATATATATATATATATATATATATATATATATATATATATATATATATATATATATATATATATATATATATATATATATATATATATATATATATATATTCGTTATCGTATCGCATAACGTAAAGAGTATCTTGCACAACCGAGAATATATATGTGTAATATACAAGTATATAAAATCACCTAGGTGGTATTTACACATTTTCAAGGGTGGTATGTACAATTTTTCAAACATACTCATTTTTATGCGCGAATATGAAGGTATTTACAAAATATGCTAAAAACTATAGACTCTCTTGTAAATTTTTCGCGTGATTCATATTAGAGTATCTTATAATTAGTATATAAGTATACCTAAAGTGATAAAGGAGTATGTCAAATTCTTTAGGTGGTATATCCTGTGTGGCACTCGCAGCCTTAACAAAGCTGAAGATAACGAACACAGCCTCTGCAGTATACTTTCCCAACAGAGAAACTGATCAATGCCGATTATTACTACACGATGGGCGAGCAGTTTAGACATGGAATAGCTTGATGGTGCCACGGTTCACCGGAAATATACGATAGAACTATTTTCATCAATTACTAGCAGGAGTCAAAAGGTTACTCGATTTATCCTGCTGATATGTTGAAACATGTCAGAGATGCAGGGGGTGGCCTGATTAGCAGAAACAACAGTTCTACATGAACTTCTACCATTCTTTGGGTATGGACTATGGGCGCTGAGACTCGATCGCAGCGCAGTTGGTGATGATGTTCTTTCGATATTTGCATCCTCTTGGGAGTTTCCTTGCCCTGTGCTAATAGCACTGGCTGAAGCAGAAAAAGAAGCCCCTTGGCTTGTCTTCCACCTTGCCTTTTGATGCGTCACCGAGATCGCCTCGAGAAGCCATTAGTGAGCTCGTCCCAGGGGATTCAGGAGGTAGGATTGCGTTCTCCGAACTGAATGCGCGAGGTGGGGCCAGAGGTTCTGGTGGCGAAAGGATGGAGAGGTAATGTAGCAGCATTTGCACTATCTGGGTGAAGTTTGGTCTGTGGTTTGGGTCCTCCTTCCAGCAGGATGTTAGGATTTCTGACAGCTCCTCAGGCAAATTATCGGCACTTGGTCTGATGTTCTGCAGAAAATGAGGGCTTCGTAAGGTCAAATTACAAATATATGATATCAGTGTATGCACTACGAAAGAACACGTGATAAAACATATTCAGAGGAATCAGAACTCTGCAACATAAATAGGTTCAAGAAAGTCCACAAACTCTAGAAGTGAAACACTGAACTGCAAAAATCTAAAGAAATCTAGCATAACGAACTCCAATATGCTACAACATTCTTCCACGCACTAGACTGAAGTATCAGTGGCTACCTTAAAAGCAGCAGCATATGCAGCTTGCAGATTAGACATGCCCTCAAAGGGCAGTTTATTGTGAAGGAGTTCCCATAGCACAATTGCAAAGCTGTAAACATCTACTTTATGGTTGTAATGCTTCTTTTCTCCATGCCTTAATGTGACTGTGCTGTACAACTGTTGAGATATTTCAGGATTAGTCGAATAATAGCACAAAAACTAAAGGACTAAAATAATTGACAAATATGAAACTGCAGTAGCAGAACCTCTGGAGCCATCCAACGGTATGTTCCTGTTTCCGCAGTCATCATCTCTGTTAAAGTCTCTTCTCTTGCTAAACCAAGGTCAACAAGTTTGACTGCTCTCTGGTCCGCGGTCAACAGCAAGTTCTCTGTATGACGGGACGGACAAAAACAATGGACTTAGGAGACAGGATAAACTTTATTTGAATAAACATCTCCTCAGGCAGATCATTAGAGACTGACTTGAGAAAAGGTAAGCTCCCAAAAGATGAATACGGAGCAACAGACCAAGGAAATGATAGATGAACTAACCGTAAAACAAGATGTTACCCTTGCTGAAATAACAGAGCTAATATGCATTGATTCATTAACCATATCTGGTCTGAACAGATTCAGTAGTAGACTTTAGTATTTGTCCATTGATGAACAGGACTACAGGGCTGTTTGATTTGCTTCCAATGGTTGTCAATGCTTGCCTTACCAAAATTTGGTAACATCGACCGAATTTAGCAAGCATTTGGTTTGCTACCAAACTTTGGCAAGATTCCCTTCTCCCTTAGCTCTCTAGTTCATTTTCTTGTCAATCTTTGACCAAAACATTGGTAGCCAAATTTTGGTAAGGCTTGGTAGTGCAAATTTGTCTTCAACCAAATAGCCCCTACATCTACACCGAAGTATGCATCTTCAGACAGGTATATGTCAGTGACTCTTTGTTCAACTCATTTATACCTGGTGCTTTCTTGATAGAGGAAATTACAGTAGTCTTTTCCTTGTGGTTGATAGAGTTTTGCGCTAGCTGCACCATGTGCTGAAAGATTTGCTACTTGATATATTATACACTAAACTCGCCACACACACAATGGTTTGTAAGCTGTAGCTAACTGAGACATACTAACAAAATGCAAAACAATTTTGCACAAAGTCACCTTCTACTGAACAACCATATTGATTCCTCTTCCTATCTTATGCACCTCCATTATCGTGCTTAAGAGAATAGCCTCCGCCATCTTTAAAGTACACCAAATTCATCTGTGAAAAATGATGAATGCGAGGCTACCTGTTTAACTATATTCATGACCAGGCATCAATTATCTGCATGATTACAGGCTTTCTCTATGTTTATTGCATGCATAGTGCTTCCATTATATCTTGAACTGAAAACAATCACATTCTATTTTGGAGAATTACCTCTCCAAAAGGATCCATCCTTGAAAGATGGCTATCAGAATTGAAGCTACCTAAACCTTTATGATGTTCTCTAAGAATCAAACGACGAGTCATACACTCATACTTGGGTTCTTCCACAGTAGTAATTCATCCAAAAAACATACAAGTAAATGGACTAAAACTTGCTTTCTGGCATGTTAGGCCTACCAAGAAAACACTCTTCTACTGGAAGTTATCTAGATGTCTAACCTTGATTCTTTAAGACATTGTGTTTGATAATTAATAAGCTTCCCAATATCAGCAGTTCAGCACCATGAATATGTTGACGAATACCCCATTGTATAACTAAACCATGCTATAAAAGAATAACAAGCAAGATTGCAAGACACAATTCATAGCAATTCAGTTCTTCATGCCTGTGAAATTTGCTGATTGGGGTTATACTGCTGCAGCCTGAACTTTTGAATTTGAAATGCTCAATCAGTGCATGGAACACATATTCGCAACGAAGCAAGTAATTCTAGCTTCTAAACCAACATGAGCCATTTATCTCCATTTCTAGTTTCTAGTTCGTTACCATGTACTGTGAAGTTTAGTGTCTAATAACCTACCTGCCACTTATAGCAACACATCTAGATTAGTAATATAAACGCTAGAGGGGTTAAATATGCATTGCAGTTTGCATTAATGAGGTAACAGGCCATTTGATAGAGAGCATGTGGTAACTAGTGTTGGTTGGGGGTAGATCCATGAAGGGATGATGACTGTTCGATGTGCCAGTTAGATTCATGGATCGTCTGATCTGTATCCAACAGACAGGAAGAAAGCCTGTACATAAAGTTGAGCGATGAAGCAAAATTCAGCATTCACATCTAGTATAGTAGCAGATAATTTTTCCCTCCAAAAGCCCAAGACAGAGACTCAATTTGGTCCAACACTGGTAAGTCCGATGTCCAAACACAAGAAACAACACTTACGAAATGGAATAGTGTCTCCAGACAAAAAGAGAGAGAGACAAGGAAGGAGTCCCTTAATCCAAAACTGGTAATCTTACACCAAGTTCAATTTAATACACTATCCAGTTAAAAAAAACTCAAGCTGTTAAAAATTACAACAAAATTGTTAATAGGTCCATGGATCTAACAAAATTTGCAGACATGCACACATAGCAAGATCTAGGGAAGCCAAACATTAATCCAAGATCCAACAACTCTAGAAACTAGTATGCTCGTATCATGCTCTAATCTTAGTGTCATGCTGTGTCATACTAAAGATGATATATACACATATCAGTCAATACTGATTTTTAATTAATAAGAAAAGAAATTTTAAAATTTACTAAAAAGGCGATAGTTACTGTTAATCACGAAAATGAGCAGGAAACTATTGCCCGAAACAGAAATAACAAAAAGTGCACGCAATAAGCCAATAATTGCCTGTGACCTATTAGTTATTACTGCTTGAAGAACCCAACCAAGTGCACACAGCCTCATCCAGGACGTCCATCCCTGGCATCACACCAGTAACTTGACGGCTTAAACAAGGTACATGCAATGGAAGGAAAGAGATTGGGGGTATGCATCAGGTTCCGGGGTGGATGCTCAGTCTGTCAGTGTAGATCTGTACGTTGAGAGCCACAGCTTCCTCCTTATCTTTGTAAATGACTATGTTTGTAATTTTGTATTTTCTTATTAATAAAGATATTTGATCAGCAGATACATGTGCATAGAAATCATATTAATAACTAATAAGAGGCGGAATCAGATCATATCGAGCAGTATACAATAAATTACATAGATCTAAAAGTTGACTGTGACCAGGGATAAAAGAACCGGGTGACTGTAGAATCTCGGTTGCTGGCCGGGAACGGTCACCGGTTTTCCTGGCCAGCAACTCGGATGAAATTCGTTTAGATTTGATTAAAAACCAGTCAAAATTTGAAATTTAGAATTTGAATTTGCAAAAAACCGGAAAACCTGTGACACACTATTCCATCCAACTCCATAGCCCAAATATTTATGGTCTCTTTTCAAAGTTTTCTTAAGAGAGACTTCATGATTATGTAACTTGCTTTAGTTAAGAGTGGCTTCAGATGTTTCTACACATTTACAACACGTGTATACAACGAGCACAGGTCCACAAAATTCTCACTATTTGTAGAATGAAAATGAGCTATGTCAGTAATCATTTCTTTCGATCTACATCCTGCACCTTGGCAGTACTTGTTTCCACTGTAAATGTAATAATTGAGGAACCTATAAAATGCTTCAACATCTCAAATAATATGGACAATTATGCTTAACTTGGTGACGTTTAATAAAACTCTTCTATAGGTATATCACCCAGAAGAGTGCAGCTTACTTGCTTCCCCACTCTTGTGTCCCATTGTGCCCACAATTGGTGCTGTTTGCACAAAGTATTCAGGTGTGTGGTTCCCAAAATTGAACTCGCACGTAATAGCAGCAATTGCCGACGCAATAGAACACAGGCAGAGGGGTACAAGGAAGTCATGCACCACTACTCACTTTTTGACTTAACTTCCTAGCATCTCCATAACTTAGTTCTGCTGATAAAGTTCAACACAAACTTGGACGAAACACAAAACATTGCTCAAACAATAATGCTAAATGTAAGTAACAGCACAATACTTCAATTATACCCATGAAAATACACATCGCTTATGCAATATAAAACTTGATGTGCAATATCATGAATATTGAAGTGAAGATACATTATAGGTCAGACTGCCAGACATTAAAGCCTGTGATATGGAATGCAGAGTGCAACAGAGTAGACTAATTTTGTTGGGATCGAGCCCAAGAGAACATGCCGAGAACACGGTGGACACACACTCTTTTACTTGTTTTTTCAGTTCACCGGAGTAGAAGACGAAGAACACAACACAGAAAGAATTTGATGCTGCACTGTAGCATTTTCTGTTTTTCTCTCCTCTATTGCTTTTCATTTTCTCAATACAAAGTGGTTACAATGCTTTTTATAACTACAATATGACATGTAACCTCCCACTAACACATTGAAGTAGGCCACTACCTCCACTACATGCACTAGCTAATTACTCTATTAACTAATTAGCAAGCCACTAGCTCCACTAACTCTACCATACAGCTGACATGCAAATTCAATCAACATGCAAAAACACTTAGACAAGAAGATTAATTTCTATTAATCACCCCCTTAATCATGTTGCTTCTCCTATGCTCGCCAGCTCATCTGCAGACATGAGGCTCTCCGCATATGGTGATAGAGTTCGCGGCATCAGCGGTGGGGTCATGGACCCTGGGTCAAGCCAATCTCCATATGCAACACCTGCAGTAGGAGTAGTCTCATACAACAAAGTGAACACATCACCACTTATGTGTGCAGTTGCATCAGCCTCCAGCCGACTCTGCATGCTCTTCACCTTGCTCCATAGCTCGTCTTCCTTCACACCATATTTTGCTAGGACAAAACTTGGCTGGGTACAGCCTAGCTGAAGCAAGTACAGTCAATTCCATAACTTATTTGTCAGGCCAGCAACTTTCTCTTTTGATCATAAATGCTCAAAATGCCTTCTTCCAACAACGTGTACTCCTGCTGAAGGCTCTGCAGCGCGCCGTCCTTCTCGGCTTTGATGTCGTTAAGCCAGGCGTTAGCGATCCCCAGCGTCTCCTTGACACCCTCGTCGCAGATCACACACTGCAACTCCAGCAGCTTGGTGTTCTCCAAACGCGCCCGGTTCACCTCTTCCTCTGACGCGCCTATGCACTCGAGGAGTAACATGCATTCTTTGTCCTTGTCAACACACGCGGGCGCCGACTTCTCAACGTCCAGCCTGCATCGGTCATTCTCATCGGACACGACGCGCAACCTTGCCTCGGCAGTGGCCAATTTCCCGCGCAACCGCTCGGCAGCAGCTTTGGCGGTCTCCAGCTCGGCCTGTGCCTCAGAGGGCCAAAGATTGACCTGCTTTGCCTCCATGGGCACATCAGAGTGCGACGGACAGATCGTCCAGCGCCCTCCTGCTCTTCTCTTTCAACATGACGACGTCCGTGGCATGCTCGTATACCACAGCCATTAGGAGAGTCGGCTCGTCGTCCTCTTGGGTGTTGGTGAGATACGCCCGTTCTTTCTTCAGCTCATTACACTCGGACGCGAAATGGCCGAACTCCTGACAATTGAAGCACTGGATCTTCGACTTGTCAAACTTGCCGCGGTGCTTCTTCTTGTCGTCGTCTTGGCCACGGCCACGGCCGCGCCTGCCATTCTTCTTGGTGCCTCTGCCGGAGCCCTCGCCGCCTCTTCTCTTCGGTGGCTTTGGCCTCCCACTCGGCGCACGTGAGCAGCAGGTGCTCTCCTTCTTCCTTGTCGCGTCATCGCCCCGTCAAGATCTCGTCGTACGCCCTCAAGTGTCCGATGGCCTCCGACACCGACATCGCCGATACATCGCCCCATTGCTCAATGGTGCCAACAATGTGTAGGAATATGTCGGGGACAGAGCGTAGGAGCTTCTCCACAACGGCGCTCTCCACCTTGGTACCGAGAGCACATATCTCGTTGACCATGATGGTGAGCTTCAAGGCGAACTCAATGATTGTCTCCGAGTCCCCCATGTAGATACACTCAAACTCCTTCTTAAGAGTTTGTACGCGCGCCTTCTTGACACGGTCTTCACCGACGTGCATCTCCTTGAGAGCGTCCCAAGCCTCATTTGGCGTCTCGTTCTCGGATGTGGTCATCACAACGGCCTCCGGCACGGCTTGGACTATGGCGGTGAGAGCCATCTGGTCTTTCTTCTCATCGACCAATTCTTCGCCTTCCACTGCTGCCCACACTCCTTGCGCACGCATGATGATCTTCATCTTCACCGCCCACACCCCATAATTGCTCTCCGTGACCATGGGGTATTGGAGGGTGACAACTCCCTCCCTCACCGACACCCTCGCCAGCGCCCTCAACGTCGCACCGTCGTGGGTGACGCCGCTTCCCAGCGACTTCTCAGGCGACTTGTGCCGCGCCATGATATTGGGCAATCACAACCTAAGTTCTAATACCAATTATTGAGATCGAGCCCAAGAGAACACGCAGAGAACACAGTGAACACACACTCTTTCACTTGTTTCTTCAGTTCACTGGGGTAAAAGGCGAAGAACACAACACAGAAAGAATTTGGTGTTGTTCTGCAGCGTTTTTTGTTTTTCTCTCCTCTATTGCTTTTCATTTTCTCAATAAAAACTGGTTACAATGCTTTTTATAGCTATAATATGACATATAACATCCCCACTAACACATTCAAGTAGGCCACTACCTCCACTACATGCACTAGCACCACTACATGCACTAGCTAATTACTCTATTAACTAATTAGCAAGCCACTAGCTCCACTAACTCTACCATGCAACTGACATGTAAATTCAATTAACATGCAAAAACTCTTAGACAACAAGATTAATTTCTATCAAAATTTTCATCCCCATGTTACTTACAAGAACGTTTTCATCCTGATGTGATGTCAATCTTCAGGAGAATTTGGCGGGTTGGTAAACCCGCAATAATGGCGATTATAACATTGATTTCTAAATATATAGGTTAATTAATCAATATCAAACATAAATACAAATAACTATTGCAAGTTAATTATACAGCAAAGAAGGTAATAAAGATTGATATGCAAGACAATGTACGTGCAGTGTACTGCATAAATTGACTCCACAGGGATGAGGGAGCCCCAGCCGTATGCAAGCACTCCACACACACAAAAAGCGCACAAAGTAAAATGATCCCACCTAAGATTACATATGGACAGAAGGAAAAATTATTATCCCCAGCTTGCAGAAATTCACCTAGTAATCCAAAGAATAAAACATATAGCATGAGGTTAACCAGGTTGCAAAATGGCAAGTCTTACCAGGCTTAAGATCACGATGAATGATCCCATGTGCATGCAAACATTCCATGGCTCGGGCAATGTCCAATGCAAATCCCACTGCTACACGAGGTTCCAGGCTCCTAGGCCGGAGAGCGACCAAGTACTTGCGCAAAGATCCCCCCACTAGTAGCTCAGTAACCACCACCATGACAGGCTCTAGGCAAGCCCCAATAAACTGAACAAGCAGGTAAAGTTTTCAATTTCCAAAAGCATCCAACACTTCCAGCCCAAGGAAAGAAACGATAAGAGTCAGCAAAAGAAGCAGACCTTGACAAGGTTCTTGTGCTGCACCCTTGACAACATGGTCACCTCTCTCAAGAACCTCCCCTGCCTCTTGGCCATCTCCTCAGGGGTGTCCCCCTTGTGCACAATCTTAATGGCAACATTTTGGTTCTTGTACCTACCAACCCCGGCATCAATCGAGCTAAATTAGAAGCAAATCATCGTACAAATCAGGAAATTGCAGATGATAGTAAAAAGATGAGCCTTACTTCCCCTCATAGACCTTTGCGTGCGCGCCCTCACCGATGCGCGGCCCAACAAAGAGAAGCTTCGGGTCGATGAGCCACTTGGGGTCAATGTGGAGACCTTCGCCCGCATAGAACGCACTCCCCGATTCCATCCCCGTCGGAGTGGATCCACTTTGGGTCCTGTGGGGCCACTGGACCCCACTAAACGCTTAAATAAAAGATAAACTTTTAGAAAGTACTCAAAAGTTGGTAGAAATGTGTCATGAACACGTGTACAACACCTCACAGGACATAGGCGTGTCTTCGACAAATTCTACTTTTAGAAAGTATTCACAGGTTGGTACAAAAGTATATCATGAACACGGATTGAGCGCCTCACTTCACTGGGCATAGGTGGAACTAAAAGGATCTTGTGTATTCGACAAATTCTACTTTTAGAAAGTATTTGAAAGTTGGTACAAAAGTGTATCATGAACACACGTTGAGCAACTCACTGGACATAGGTAGAAACTAGAAGGATCAAGGATCTCGTGTATTCGACAAATTCCACTTTTAGAAAGTATTCGAAAGCTGGTAGAAAAGTACAGCATGAACGCGCGTAGAGCACCGGACATAGGTAGAACTAGGAACAAGGTATAAACTGGAAGGATCCTTCGTATTCTTCACTTTTTGAAAGTATTTGAAAGTTGGTAGAAAAGTATACTATGAACATGCTTAGAGCCCCGTAAATGGGTATAAACTAGAAAGACCCACTACATTCGACAATTTCTACACAAGGTTCGCATGCCACCATGACTTCCTCTAAGTTCACACTAACCAACTAGAACCTTGTTCACAGCAAGAAAAAATATATACATGCAGTACTAAAATTCTAATAAAGGGGTATTCCATTGGCTTTGAAAAATGCAAGGGTACCAACAGTGGCCCAGTGAGTTGCTTGAATGCAGCCCGACACAAAATCACAGCAATTTTAAAACTAAGGCAAGATTTGTCATCTCTACCAACTCTTACTAAAAGAAATAGCCACTGCATTGCATCATGACGAGATCACCATATTGTACTACTCGTGACCTGCTTGGCGCGGCTTGAGCTTAGCCAGACCCGCCGATCCTGCCAAAAAAAAAGAGCCACCTTTAAGGGCGGCTTCTACCATAAGCACAAGCACAGAGCCGCCACGCCTACAGTTTAACAGCATCCTTAAGCCCATTTTCCCCCACGCTTAACTTAAAGCCCGTGTCGCGAAGCTTTTCTCCATCAAAAGCAGCGACCCAGAGAGCGATAGAAACCAAGAAACCGCAAGGGACGCCGCCAGGACAGTGCATCCATGGACTGTACAGTAAGGACCAGCGACTAGACCGAGCTTGCGGCGAGCACTAATCCACCGCGAGCACGCATGCAAGAACCGGAATCGGGCGGGATCAGGCGGATTGGCCGGGAATTAGGACAGGGCAGGAGCAGAGCTTACCAAGAAACCCCGGATCTCCAATAGGCGCGCGGGGGGAGCTAGGCCAGGCGTCGGGGGAGCTCGCTTCCGGCTTTGGAGCAGCAGCAGCTCAGCGCCGGGCGCCGCATCAAGAGGAGGGGGGGCCCAGCCGCGGGTGAAGCGGTGGCAGAGGCAGCGCAACGCGGAGACAGATGGAGATGTGGAGAGAGAGGGGTGTGGCGGTCGGTCGGTCGGAGCGAGGCAGCGTGCAGCCCGTGAGGGGTAGAACGATGGGTGAGATCGAGAGATTTTGGTGTACTCTCTCTCTCTCTCTCTCTCTCTCTCTCCCCTCCTGATAGTAGCAATGGCTACCGGCCAGATTTGGCTTGCTGGTTCTACTTCCAAGTAGGAGCACTGAGCGGAGGAGAGTCAGGTGTGTTTTTTGGCTGACTTGTGTGGGTGGGAGTGCTCTGCTCTTGACTCTTGATCCTGTGTTGCATGGAGTGGTTAAGAAAGTCTCAAGTCTCCCTCACCGCTTTCCTAGAATTTTCTTCTTGTTGCTTTGTTAGTGGGGGCGATGCAGTGAATTCTTTTTAACCAGCCCAACCAATCCACTAGGCAACGAAAAGAGAAAGAAAGTCCATCCTCCTTGATTTGTTTCACATGCTTTTGGGTTTATTTAACATTTAACACGTAGAATTGTTCATTTAGACGTGTGTCACCGAGATAGCGATATAGGTGTCTTAAGGAGGAATGACATCGGAAGTGGAGTTTATCTGATGACAGCTCAAAAGCACTTGAAAGTCTACACGGAATAAAGGATACTAATCAACACTCGTTATGCTTAAGATGTTGCCTTTCAGCCACATATGGTGCTATATTAAATGTACCATGAAACTATGTATAATTATCATTGTTTTTATGGATGGTAAAAATACTATAAATCATAATAATTATGCATAAGTTGATGGATTTTTTCTGAGATCGTTCTGACGTTTGAATGTCTCCAAACTGTAGAACAATAGGGAGTTCCTGATCCTACGAGGGTAGAAGTCGGAAACAAAAGGAACACCAATTTACATGTTCTGCTATGGAGTACCTCCTCATGGGAAAATCAAGAAATATACTTAGGGCAGAAAAATGCGGCAGGTGGAAATAGTAATTTGGTGTCATAATAAGATCTTCACAAAATCAAAGCATAGAAAATGAAAGATGTCCAAAAAGTCCAAACACGGTAAGTAACGAGTCAGAATGGCTTCTCTAAATGTTAATCATTGGGACCGCGATACAAGGGAATAAATTATTATCCTCTGCGACTTCAGAGTGTGCCTCCAAAGAAACAATAAAAAGGAAAAATATAGGCAGCACCTACGTGAAATGGTACTTTAGTAGAGATTGTTCTGAGCAGTGCTTCATCTCTTCAAGAATGTACTGCGTTTTGGATATTGGAACAGTCGTTAATATCTGAAATTCCAAAACATACTCGGTTTAGTTTCTTTTGCTAACCGTGTATTTCTCTCTCTCAAACAAGTGGTCCATAAAACCAATGTGGTCGAAACACTATGGTCCAAACAAGTGTCACATATGACCAGTGAGAGTTTTTCTTAGATTACCCTTGGACCTCCCTTGAAGATTTCTTCGGATCACTCCAAGAGAGTGTGGTCGGAACATTGTGGTCTCCTTGGACCTTTTCGGGAGATCCTCTTGGACCTCCCTTGGAGATTTTTTAGGATCACTCTAAGAAAGTGTGGTCGAAACACTGTGATCCCTTTGGACCTCCCTCGGAGATTTCGTCAGATCACTCCAAGAGAAAGTGGTCAAACCAGAGTGATCCAAATAATGTGGTCAAAGCTGTAGACTAGTGGTCGAAGCTGAAAACCAACGTGAAATCAGGATCTGATAAATAATGCATAATTACCATGAATTGGTTTTGAATTAGCAATTATCAGTGTTCTAATGTATGCTATATTGAGCAGTTACTATAGAGTAATTGCCTCGACCCTTAAAATAATCTAGAGACGTCCGGACTAAGAGAATTTTTTCATTCCAATTATTCTTCTTCTTCCTCTCTGTTCTCTTGTGCTGGAGGGTTGTGCTGTTTGAACCAAGCCATCCCTTCTCCTTGGCGTGCACCGGGAAGGAGGGTGAGCGGTATCTCCGAACTATTGGCGCAGAGTTCACCTGCATAGGGTAGTAATAAGGTTTTTGGGCGGTCGTCTGCTGACCGCTTCTTTGACTTGCTTCTGTTCTTCATCACGCCGATCATTGTAAGTTGGTCTTACGACCAGACTATTCTGTTGTAAATCTTTTATTGTGTATATTTAGAAGTGCAATAAGTAACCTACTATTAGTATCGATTTATGCATCACTAATTATTTGTGATCTTTGCCTCATAATCAAATCCGGATCTAAAAAGTTATCCACTTTTCTAACAATCCAGAAACCTTATTGTGGACCTTTTTGTGATTCAGTAATGGCTGGTGCTTCTGATGCTATGAAACCTGAGAGGTTTTTTGGTCAGAACTTTCGTAGATGGCAGACAATGGTCAGGTTTTGGCTCATGTCTTTGGGGCTGTGGTGGGTGATCCATACACAGTATCCAATCACGAGTGAACAGACCATGCGGTTTGACACAGATAAAAATACCACCCTTGGATGCATACTGACCATACTATCCAACCAGCTCTATGATGTGTACATAGACTTTAAGTCCGTCACAGAGTTGTGGGATGTACTCGAGCACAAATATGCCGAAGTTGAGGCTGGTCGGTGGCTCTATATGTGCGAGCAATTCTTTGACTACAGCATGGATGATGCTAAGTCGATAGTTGCACAGGCTCATGAGCTACAGTTACTGGTCGGAAAGATTGCACATCTGGGTTATGTTTTGCCTCCTATGTTTGTGGCTGCGGGCATTGTAGCCAAACTTCCTACTTTGTGGCGAGGCTTTGCCACTGGCTTAAAGCACAAGAGGGAAGAGATATCTATTGAGGATCTCATTGCTGCCCTTGATGTGGAAGAAAAGGCAAGAGCAAAAGATGCACCAAGCACTTCCAGTCAAAACAATCAGACCAATGCAAATGTCATAGAGGATATATGGCAAGAATAACAAAGGCTTTAAACAAAAAAAGACAACTAGCTTTAAGAAGAAAACTGAGAAGAATGATATGAGGAACATCACCTGCTTTGTGTGTGGGGAAAAACGGTCATATGGTGAACGACTGTCATTTCCGCAAGAGCAAGGATGGTATACAACCAAAGAAAAAAATTGTCAACGTGATTATAGATGAGGCCTCAACAAGAGGGTATGGTAATCCACCTATTGTATTTTCAGCATATCAACCCACTGATTGGTGGGTTGATACTGAAGCTAATGTTCATGTATGTTCTGATATTTTCTTATTTTCTTCTTATCAGGCAGCTAGGGCTTCCTCCGACCTAATAGGGAACGGGTCGCATACTTTTGTCCTTGGTGTTGGCACGGTGGATCTAAGGCTTACTTCAGGGAAGATTGTCCACTTGAAGAACGTGCAACATGCGCCAACCATAAAAAAGAACCTTGTTAGTGGTTCCCTCCTATGCAATGATGGGTATAAGCTAGTATTTGAGTCAAATAAAATTGTATTGTTTAAGTTTGGTAACTTTGTTGGTAAAGGCTATGAGAGCGGAGGCTTGTTCCACATGAGTACTTTAGAGTATAATCTGAATGTTGCAACTGATTTGAATAAATGTGAGGCTAATATATGGCAGTCTCGTTTTTGTCATATTGGTTTTGATAGTATTGCTAGAATATCCAGATTAGATTTAATTCCAAAATGTGAAATTGTCAAAAGATCAAAGTGCCAAACTTGTGTGCAAACAAAACAACCTCGAAAACCCTTTAAGGGGTTATAGGAGGAAAATAACTTGACACCTTTAGATTTTATCCATTCTGACTTGTGTGAGATGAATAGATTGTTGACCAAAGGAGGCAAAAGATATTTTCTAACTCTTATTGATGATGTATCACGATATTGCTATTTGTATCTACTGAAAACAAAAGATGAAGCTTTAAATCACTTTAAAATTTATAAGGCCAAGGTTGAGAATCAACTAGAAAAGAAAATCAAAAGACTAAAGTTTGATCTTGGAGGAGAGTATCTCTCATGAATTCTCTCAATTCCATGCTGAACATGGAATAATCTATGAAGTTGCACCACCATACTCACCTCAATCAAACGGGGTGGCTGAGAGAAAAAACCGGACACTAACAGACTTGGTGAATGCCATGTTGGAGAGTGTCGGTATGCCTAAGATATGGTGAGAGGAGCTATTTTAACAGCAACTTTCGTTCTAGACAGAGTTATCACTAAAAGTTATGAGATTACTCCGTATGAGGGGTGGAATGAGAGAAAACTCAATATTAATTTTCTGCGAACTTTGGGGTGTTTGGCAAAAGTCAATATACCATTGCTGAAAAAGAGAAAGTTTTGACCTAAAACAGTCGATTATGTCTTACTGGGATATGCTCATAACAACACGCCTTATAGATTTTTAGTAGTAAAATCAGAAACTCCTGAGATTATTGTTAACATAATAATGAAGTCCAGAGATGCGTCATTTTTTGAGGATATTTATCCTATGAGAACTGCAGGCAGTATTTCTCGAACTAAGGATAATCAAACTATGAATAATAGTCTTGAACCTACCACTATCTCTGAACTAATGAGTGATATACCACCAGTTTGTGATAATCCTGAGGAAGATAACAATTTAGTCCAAGAGGCTCCTCGCAGGAGCAAGCAACAAAGGGTTAAGAAAACCTTTGGTGAAGACTTTATTGTATATCTCATGAATGATGTGCCAAACTCTCTTTAGAGGCTTACGCATTACCTGATGCTGAGTATTGGAAAGAGGCAGTCTATAGCGTGATGGATTCCATCATGGCTAAGGAGACTTGGGAGATCATTGAACGTCCTATCGGGTGTAAACATGTTGGATGCAAGTGGATCTTTAAAAAGAAAATGAGGCATGGCGGTACTATTGATAAGTACAAAGCAAGACTTATGGCCAAGGGTTATACCTAGAAAGAAGGTGAGGATTATTTTGATACTTACTCTCCTATTGCCAGATTGACTACCATTCGAGTGCTCATTGCATTAGCTTCTCCCCATAGTCTACATATTCATCAAATGGATTTGAAGACATCTTTCCTTAATGGAGAGTTAGAGTAAGAAATCTATATGGGGTAACCAGATAGTTTTGTGATTTCTGGACAGGAAAGTAAGGTATGCAAATTAATCAAATCATTGTATGGTCTAAAAACAAGCACCTAAACAATAGCATGAGAAATTTGATAAAATTTTAACATCTGCTGGTTTTTCTGTAAATGAAACAGATAAGTGTGTGTATTATCGTTATGGTGGGGGTCAAGGAGTGATTTTGTGTTTGGATGTCGATGACATACTTATATTTGGGACAAACATTGCTGTTATTGACGAGGTCAAATCTTTCTTATCTAGATGCTTTGATATAAAAGACCTAGGAGAAGCAGATGTTATTCTTAATATTAAATTGATCAGAAATGAGGATGGGATCACTTTGAACCAATCCCATTATGCTGAAAAAATCTTGAGCTGGTTCGGTTTTGAGAGCTACAAGATTTCTCTAACTCCTTACGATGTTAGTGTTAAGCTTCAAAAGAATAAGGGATTAGGCAAAGATCAATTAAGATATTCACAAATTATTGGGTCCCTTATGTATCTATCTGGTGCCACAAGACCTGGCATATCATTTGCCGTGAGCAAATTAAGTCGGTTTACTTCTAACCCAAGAGATGATCATTGGAAGGAACTTGAGAGAGTGTTGTGCTACTTGAGAGGCACAACCTCGTATGAAATTTACTATGCTGAGTATCCATCTGTATTAGAAGGATATAGTGATTCAAACTGGATCTCTGATGCAGATGAGATCAAAGCTACAAGTGGGTATGTGTTTACCCTAGCAAGTGCTGCAGTTTTATGGAGGTCATGTAAACAAACCATATTGACGAGGTCAACCACGGAAGTAGAACTTGTAGCACTAGACACAGCTACTGTTGAGGCTAAATAGCTTAGAGAGCTTCTGTTGGACTTACCATTGGTTGAGAAACCAATACCAGCAATCCTAATGTACTGTGACAATCAAATAGTGTTGATTAAGATTACAAGTACTAAGGATAACATGAAGTCCTTCAAACATGTGAAGCGTAGGCTTAAATCTATCAGAAAACTGAGGAACTCCGGAGTGATTACTGTGAATTATATACGAACTGAGAAAAATCTGGAAGACCCTTTCACAAAGGGGTTAGCACGAAAGGCGATTTCCGTTGTGTCTATGGACATGGGAATGAGGTCCATTGGAGTTACAACTCAACAGTAACCCATACCTTTTTTATCGGAGATCCCATGACTTAAGCAATGGGAAAAACAAGTTGATGTTTGAACAAGAGAGTACATTTTAATAAAATATGTACTCGTGTCCTGATAGACAAAGTACTCTCAACTGTATGAAAGAGGATGGCTTAAAACCTTAATGTATTCTAGTGTCCAATAAGGGAAAAAGGTATTAGCCTACAGGATACCTAGAATGAATACACATACTTGAGCTTACCTGAGGTTGCAGTTCACGAGAATAGGGGCATTCTCTAGAAAGCTCATGAGCAGATAAGAGAGCATGACCAAATAAAGCTCCGGTTAAGCTTGGTTCTTTGACAGCCTAGTATCAGTTGAGATTTAAGTGAAATCTAATCACGAAAGACTGTAAATTCAAGGCATAGTCTATTCATCAGTTGTGAGAAGATGAATCTTGTTATTCTAGATGCAAATTCAATCCGTACGGGACTTACACCAAAAGACTGTTATATTAACAACTCTTCAGCACAATATTCTTTATCTTCCTTTTTGTCGCTTGCCTTGGAATTGGTGGAGGATTGTTAGAATTACGCCCTTATTTGTAAAGGTTCATTCATTTCTGAAATTCCAAAGCATACATGGTTTAGTTTCTTTTACTAACCATGCATTTCTCTCTCTCAAACAAATGGTCTATAAGACACTATGGTCGGAACAAGTGTCTCATATGACCAGTGAGAGTTTTCCTTAGACCACCCTTAAACCTCTTCGGAAGATCTACTTGGAGATTTCTTCAGATCACTCCAAGAGAGTGTAGTCGGAATACTGTGATCCCCTTGGACCTATTCGGGAGATCCTCTTGGACCTCTCTTGGAGATTTCGTCATATCACTCCAAGAGAAAGTGGTCAAACCAGAGTGATCCAAATAACGTGGTCAAAACTGTAGACCTATGGTCGAAGCTGAAGATCAACGTGAAATCAGAATCTGATAAATGCTGCATAATTACCATTAATTAGTTTTGAATTAGCAGTTACCAGTATTCTAATGTGTGCTATATTGAGCAGTTACTAGAGAATAATTGACTCGACCCTTAAAATGATCTAGAGACGTCCAGACCAAGAGAGTTTTTCCATTACAATTATTCTTCTTCTTCCTCTCTGTTCTCTTGTGCTGGAGAGTTGTGTTGTTTGAACCAAGCCGACCCTTCTTCTTGGTGTGCACCGGGAAGGAGGGTGAGCGATATCTCTGAACCATTGTCGTAGAGTTCACCTGCACGGGGTGGTAATAAGGTTTCTAAGCGGCAGATTCAAGACGATCGCTTGTTGCATTACGACATCTACGATCTGCAGATTGCATCAGTGACTTGATTCTGTTCTTCATCACGCTCGACTGTAAGTTGGTCTTACGACCAAACTATTCTGTTGTAAATATTTTATTGTGTATATTTAAAAGCGCAATTAGTAGTTTGCTGTTAGTATCGATTTATGCATCACTAATTATTTGTGATATTTGCCTCATAATCAAATCTGGATCCAAAAAGTTATCCACTTTTCCAACACTTTGGATATTAATTTCATATGATTATGTTAGTAAAAAATACAAATTGTTATATTATGAACATATTTATCATGACAAATCTAATGATATTATTCTCACATGATCAATAATAGTGTTTCATAAATTATTAGTCAAAGTTAGAAAATGCTTGACCGCACACTTTCTAAAACATCAATTTATGGACAAAGGAGTACCGGCTAATTTGGTAATTCCTGTAGTAGGGTTTTGGCAGCACAATTCAGGATATGTGAAATATTTCCATTATTTTACTTGTGTGATTGTCGTATGAACAACTCAACTTATTTTTTGAAACTAAATTTACAATTTCCCTATCCTTTCTGTTCTTCCGTCGGAATTATTTTTCCAACGTGCTTTCATTATTCCAGACCGATAAAAAACACACGGTTAGATTGTTGTTTATTTATTTGGTTGAAATTCCAAACGCACTTACAAATTCAGCAAAGCTTATATTATACACGTACCGTGCCACAATAGCATCATCAATTTGTCACACATCACACAAACATAGGTCAAACAACCTATCTATAGGCTACAGCCGCTAAAGCTATTGATTTGCATGTACTAACCAGTTCACCCATAAACTTAAGATGATGAGAAAAGATGGACAATTTACTGGTACTTCAACACTCCCTTTCAGATCTAAGATATGGAATAGAAGTGAGCTATAATTATTTTTTTTAACCGCGCAAACTGATCTTGAACTCAAGATTTATTGGTTTTCATACCATGTTGAGTTATATACATCAATCAATTTACCTACAAACTTAAGGTGATAAAGAAAGGTGAACAATTCCTTATACTTCATCAGAAACCTTCGAGCCATAAACAAATGTCTAAAATAACATTGCACAAATGTCTAAAAAAACATTGCATAGCCGCCTCCCTAAACCTCCCTGACACAGAAGCGAAACACTAAACAATGCCCCGATTGGGATCCGGCCGATGAGTGCGTGTCCATCGAGTGAAAGGGATAAGGACGGATAGGCACATGAGTGAGAAGCTCGCACGAACCAGCGTGAGATCTCTGTCTCTCTCTAAAAATTATGTTTTAATAGTTTAGTTAATCACTTTGTTATTTTATATGCAGTAGTACACCGCTACGTTCAGAAATATACGACACTTCAGAAAGCACACCGTCGAATTTTTCTTAACTTTGATCACTAATATATACAAAATTGTTTGTATTGGTTAATTGAAAATAGCATCATTAGATTAATCATGAAATATTTTCATAATATAATAATTTTATGAATATATTTATATAAAAAATAATAGTCAAAGTTATACGTAAGAGATCGTGTCGCAAAACATCGTATATTATTTAATGACACGAAATCGCAAATCCTCCATGCATGACCTTTATCTGAGAACTAGTTAAGCAATCTAGAGCATCTACAACAATACATATTATTTAACGCCCATTTTGATGATGTGGAAGAAAGGAGAGAGAGAAACGTTTACTATCTTGTTATACCAAGGCTCTAGTAACAACAAAATCTCTAGCTTTAGTTGTTACTTAAACATTCATCCTCTACCAACCTTAGCCGGACTGCATGAAACAATCTATTGGAATGGTTGTTTAACATTATTATTAGAGAACTCTCTTAAGCAATCCTGTAGATGCTCTTAATAATAATTAGAATGATTAATTAAGTACTCGGATCTTGGGATTAGGGTGTCGCCCGTGGGGGCATTTATTTATTTATAACGTATTATTTCCTATTTTTCCTGTGTACTGGAGAAGGGGCTACTCCTTATGCAATAAACAAATCAAAGTTATCTTTTCAGCTGTGGAACTAGATGCTCTCTAGCGCATGCCACGTGTATGCATCAGCGATGGTTTAAAAGGGGAACAAAAATAGAAGCTTACAGTACAGTGGCAGGAGCCATTGGGAGCATCAGAGCTCTCACCTTTGCGTGGACTGCCAATCTGAGACCACCCAGATTCCGAAGTACAGTGGATCTTTAAAAAAACATCATCTTTTGCTTATGATTCAAGCACGCCATGGATTGATGGAATCAAAATTTTGCCCCACACCTCCATTAGCTAGATGCTGTGACTGACGATGGCACGCTCAGCCACATGTGAAGAAGTAACGGCCACTTGGACCCCAGGAGGAGGAGCAAATTTCTACAAGAAAAGAAAGTGGCAGGCGAACAAACAAAGCAGTCGCAATCGTAACCCAAAAGTGGCAGCGACGGTCACTCTGTTATACTCACCCTAGCCCCAGTCTTGCAAGTCAAAAAGGCAGGAAAAGTTCGGTAGCATAGCTAGTTAGCTACAGAGACAACCGCGCTGTAAACTGGGAGAAATTACCAAATAATTACTAGCGCGAAAATGGCGCAAAATATACATAACGCTTAATCTTATCTGCTAGTCTGTGTTCTTGTGTGCATGGCTCACAAAGTTATCGGCTACGATTTATCATCGTACCGCACGTAGCGGGCGGGGAGACAGTCGGGCGGAGATGCAGGCTGCCAGGGGCGGCGTGGGCGCGCGGCGAGGTCATCATCGTACACACGTGGGCCGGAGGCGTGAGGGAGGCAGCTCGCCGGGCTGGCCAAAGGAGGAGGCGCAGAGGAGGAAGTGAAGCGCAGGGCCAATCGGAAGAGGAGGAGGTGGTAGGGTCGCCGGAGGCTTGAGAGAGGCGGCTCGCCGGGCTGGCCAAAGGAGGAGGCGCAGAGGAGGGAAGTGGAGCGCAGGGCCAATCGGAAGAAGAGGCGGCGGCAGGGTCGGAAGAGGAGGCGGCGGCAGGCCCAGTCGGAGGAGGAGGAGGAGGCGGCCGAGCGAAGGCGTGGGCAGGCTGGCCTTTTCACCATATGAGCGTACGAATCGTCGTACGCTGAGCATTAGTTCAAAGATATCAATCAGATTCAGAACTCAGAAGTATAAACTGCTTAAAGATCACAGTGCACACCACTAGCCACTAGGTCTTGTGGTGAGGTCTAATACATGAAAAAACATACAACTGAGGGAAATGTAAAATAAATAGAAACAGATGCCTGGCATACAGAAACCTAATTTAGTACACGGGATAAACTAATTTAACAAAACTTTGGAAGAGGTCTAGTGCAAAAAGAGCTCTCGGTGGATATGACATCATCGCCGTTTGTATAAGCAAGGTTTCAACGGGGGCCAATCAATGTTTTTCACCACCTTACTCTTTTCCTGCACAGACATGCCAGACCACGGTATTCAGTGTCAAAATATAGCTCAAACTATAAACTGCGAGTGATCCGACTGTTAATTGTCAGGGATAGTTAAGATAGGAAATAGTGTAACCGACCTTTTTCCTGAAATAAAACAGGATGAACATTTTGTTTTTCACATCCTGCGGAAAGGAGACAATCACCGATTAGAAAGCATGAGGGCACTCCTTTCAAATTAAGTTAATTAGAAAGCATGAGGGCACTCCCCTTTTCAAATTAAGTATACTCGTGTCAATACAAAACAAACTGTGTATCAGAAATTATAAATGTATTATACATTAAAAGGATTCAAACAAACTGGAAATCCATCATTGATCATAGACTTTCAAACATGGAAAAATGATACATAAATGCAAACATTTCAGAACCACAATTGCATACCAGCTCGACAAAGAGAAAGAGTGGGCACAAAGAACAAATTAGTTTCTGAAGCAAATGCTCAGGATGCAATGTTTAAAGCTATGGCCTCCCATATCTCTAAGTCCGCATCCATTATTAGTCAGTGCACTAAAGCAACATAGCGGCTCCAAATATTTAGTGATACCCAGCCATTTTCATATTGTGGAACATAGCATACAGTGATAAGACAATGGGTTTTTGTGTCTGCCACACGATTTTTACCTTACCAAATATGACAACCTGTGTATCCGGATATCAAGAAAAATCAGAGTTTAGTATCAGAGCGTGGCAATTCAGTCTTCAAGCATATAAGCCTATGGACTAATCTTTCATTCCAGTCACTTCTGCATGAAATGAACGATACTACGATGCGATGCCATGTGTGCAAGGAAAATCAATGATATGATGGGAATCTCATAGCACAGGTATGGCATGCCACATGCAAACTGCAAAGGTCAAGTAAGATATCGCACAAAATGTTGTAGATAAAAAAGTAACAAATACACCAGGAGATAAATAAACAGCAGGCAGAATGGATCACAATTTGCCACAAATGTTGTGATTCTGGAATAAATAGGATATACACAACAGTTTCATCTTTATTTATCAAGTTAATTTTCAGCCCAAAATCCATAAATTGAATAAATTCATGGGTAGTATTGAAGTCGCTATTTCATCGGCTCACAAATAGAGCATATGATCTTTTTACATACTAATTTGGGTAAGTAAGGAACCATCAGTGAGCACTATATGATTATAATCAGTGTTACTTGGACACGTACACGGGCATCGGAATCTGACTCGGATTTGGGGTGTCCAATTCGGCAAAGTTTTTTGGACATGGGAAATGCTACTCAGAAATGGACACATGTTGTCGGAATCTGACTCGGATTCGGGTGTCGGTTCAGCAAAAAAAAATTGGACAGGGGTGTCCAAGTAACACTGGTTATAATCCTTCTAGGCATTCACTATATAGAATTACCTCATCATAATCAAAACCAGTTGATAACCCAGCAGAGGAAATAATTAAGAATACAAACCTTTGAAACCAGGGAAAAGCCAAGCTGGTTTAAGGCTTCAGAAAACTTATCAGAATCAGCACCTCCAGTGTTTGGGTCTAGCCTACTCCTCACTTCAGCAATAACAAGCCAACCGCTGCATAAATAAATGTATCAATACTAAAAAAGAGCCACAGACCATTTGTATTAAAAGTGTAGCAGCTAATGATTAAGCAAACCTTGGCTTGAGAACTCTATTTGCTTCCTGTAAGTAACTTGGATAGTTGGTTCCCATCAAAGAAAGACAAAAAATTGCCACATCTACAGAGGATGGCTCCAATGGGGTCTGCAGAAATGGCAAGACATTTAGTTGAAGTAACAACTCAGTTACCAAAAGAAAGGTTTTGGTGTTTATTTTATACATTTGGTTTTAGACACTTTTAGCTCTATATTTTGTTTTCCGAGGGAACACTGCATAAGATTGGAAATCGAAATAAACAATAAAATGTGAATGTTTCAAGAACACACTTGATGAAGTCTAATACCCAGGACATAGCCATCAGGAAAAACAACGAACCATCGGAGTGAATCGTATTGCTGACTATTTGGGTTATCCAACATTTCAATTTTCTTCACTAAAAAAACATTTCAATTTCCTAAAAGTCAGTGAATGCTTCCAACAGGATGTTGTTGTCTCATACTAAGAATAGACAAAACTATTTTTTTCAACTGATACACCTCCCCGTATCAACTACATTGGTTCCATTACATTATCTTTAACCCATGCACCTATGTATTGAAAGTTAATCAAAATGGCAGGATCCTAACACATAGAAAACGGAATGCAAACAAGGTAAAGAACCAAATTACCAAAGAAATACATGATGTGTTCAGTGCTTACATGAGCCATATCTGGCGATCACCGAAGGGTCGTCTGAAACAAGATCGATGGAGAAGACCTTGTTCTTCACATTTTTAGCGACTGCTGCATTGCCTGAGCGAAATGTGAATGATATTATCATGCTTGCAAGAAGGCGCCAGCTTCTAGAGTCTAGACAGTAAAATTTTAGCATTCTTACCACAGCCAAAATCAGCAACGGTCCATGATGCATTATGACTCTTCAGCCAATTGATTATTACATTTACTGGCTGCTCCGGCCAATGTGACATCTGCTCTTGATATCCTGCATGATACTAAAAGAGAACAAAGTGAAATCTCAACCATGCATCAGGTGAATATGGAGCTGCTTCCATTGGGTCATTATTGCCCTCACTGCAGCTATGCAAGCAGCTTTCTGCATATTGATCACTACAAGGCAATTTCCTCAGGTGAAATATGTGAACAAGAAATCATATCAGAAAAAGAAAGAAACAAGGAACAGACTAATACAATGAGGCTTGTGCATATGGAAGCACAAAAAAATTCAAACAATGGGCACTGAATTTATGAGTTTGGCAAGGTCATTATGCAACATCTCACCCCACCCAGAACCCAAAATTTGTTTCCAAGAACCAATATGCTGACAAGATTAAAAAATATTTCTTCTGGCAGATGACAACATTAACAAAATAGGAGAACAATACATAACATACCACATCAAAAAGCTTGGGCTCATTTTTGAAGTAGTCAAACGCATCCTGTCCACTGAAAAAGATAAACACATATGAGTGAAAGTGTGAAACATGCATAAATGGAGCTCTGGTTTCTACGGGTACCACTTCAAAGAGTAAAGGCACATTAAGTACTCCAAGCCAGAACAGCATGCTTTGTAATGAGAGAAAAATCCTTTTTTAAGGCATACCAGTTGATATGAGGAGTAATTAACGGTAACAGGGGAAACAAAGCATGAAGAATACTGCCGATATTAAGGCCAACAAATTTTCTATACAACTTTTATCCCTTGTCATGATCAATACTTAGAAATATTTGTACACAATCAGAGCTATTAGTCGCAACACCATGTGATATTTCGAAATATGAAATAAAAAGCACCACCATGTTCTTATACTTAATTATTGGCACAAAACTATCCTATGTGATGAGAGAAAGTAAAGAGTTCAAGCATACCAACGCAACGCACGAAATTAACGGGGGGAAATGTTCTGTAGAAAGAATCTGAACCTGCAAGTGTACAGTTTCTCGTTTAACATTCTGAAATGACCACCAGATAACCTTGCACGCATCTACAAATGGATGTTACCAGACAACAGATCAGCAAATTAATTCACGAAAAAAAGGCAAAGAAAGAAATAGAAGGGGAACCCACTAACACACTCATATAGGTGCCAATCATGTTCTACAACTCCTGCCATCCAAATTTCACATAAATTGCAGGATTTGTTAGGGAGCACCAAATTTAAACCCAATTTGCGCGTTGTGCAAAAAAAAAAATGGAGCCATATAGTTACATTCCGCTATGCATAGAAGCATATGGGGATCTCCCTGGTTTATTCATCTTCTCCTGCTACTTAGATTTGCGGACACAGCAGCCCGTGAGTATAAATCACCAACACAAATCAAACACCTGCTCATCCTAGGCTCCCATACATAATCATCATGTTGAACATATGCCTTACTCAAAAATCTTCTGGTCATTGTTGAATTTTCTGCCAATAACAGTTCGACAGTTTCAAGTCTGCAAAGAAAACCTCTACTGCTGAATACTCCTCCTCCCAGTCCTACTCCTACCCATACCACACCATACATGTCCACCAATCTCTACTCCAGCAAGGCGATTACCTTTTCAAGGAGGCTCGTAGGCTTGCCCCCCTTGGGTGCGGCGGCGGCCTCGCCGGCCTTGCGCCGCCGCTTCGCCGGAGGGGAGAGCGCAACCGCTGGAGGAGCGGGCGGAGGCGCCTCCTGCGACGAAGACTTCCGGCGGTTCCGGCCGCCTCCTCGCCGGCGCCGCTTGCGGCCGCCGCCGGCCGAATCTTGCGGAGGCTCCATCGAGAAAGGGCAGGCCGGGGTCACGCGTGGGCTTGGCTGTTCTGTCTACTACGATTACGGTTGTCTATCGAGCTTAACAATATCACGGTGTTTGTTCGAAATTGACACGCCTGTCGAGCTGAGCTCGTTAATCTTTTTTCATTCCAAATTGATCCATTTCAATTTGCACCAAATAACTACTGAAATCAAATCAATTTTGATTCGAACTCATAACGAGCTATTTTGCTAGCCCTAACTACGATATTTGGAGTGTTGAAGGGAATCGGGGCAGGGTTTTATTCATCTGTTGCCCTAATTGCTCTAGTTTTACATGTCCAAGTTCGATGAATGCGGCCCATAACCCAGTCAATCCGATAAATATCCAATTGCCAGAAGCCCAACAGCATTCCATCTCCGAATAAACAAGGAGGTTGCTCGTGTGTTGCAATGTAACTCCAAAAGAGAGTGGTGCATGTCAACAGATTGGATCCTATTTTTTCACACATATAAACAGAAACATTAATCATATCTATTGCATCATCTGCTACTACTACCCAGAAATTAAAATTTTGAGCTCATAGATTGTTTACATTTGGAAGTTGATGCTAGATTCTCTCCCAAGCGTGCTACCTATTTCCAACCGTTATCGGTCGGCAAGGAAGAGGGTTACACGTCGACGACCACCTTCTTCCACCTTGAACCCAAATCGCGTCTCGGTTCTCACGGTCATTGGCCTCTGCTGCCCTCGTGAAACACATCACGGCAAGGAGGTGTGAGGCCTGGGGAGGCGGTGACGGCGATGTCGCGGTCGTAAGCGAGGAAGAGCGTGACCATGCTTGCTCGGTCGATGCAGCGCAAGAGGCGGCGGCGGCGCAAGGGAGGATTAGGACGAAGAGGATGTGATGCAGTGAAGTTGAGAGGGCGGCACGGCGAGAGAAGGATGCATTCGTCTCTATCTTTTCCTTTTGCGCCATCGTTGCCTCCCCTTCCTTTCCCGGAGCCACCACTTCTCCTCTAAGGTACCGTTGCATCCTCTCCTCCCTTCCCTCTCGGTGTCTTCTCCTGTCCCCGCTGCCTTACCGAGTTGTCGCCTCCCCTCCCTGCTACCTCATGTTGTCGACGATACATCCTTGGATCTCCCATCTGTAACATCCCAAATCTTGGGTTGTATTTCAAATGTATTAAAAATGAGGAGAATTTAAAACTTTTGAAACATGCATTGGTTTTTTGGAACTTTGCATAATTTGTTGCATTGAAGTTGTTGAAATCAAAGAAAACATACAACTCGAATTGAAGTTCCAAAAGAATGCAGGAACAAAAACTTGTGATAATCCTCTGAAAATATTTTTCCTAAGTTCTAGATTATCCTAGTGACCCCTCTGAAAAATTTCATAATTTTTAGAAATCTTTTGCTATTTCAAAAGGGTTGGTCAACCCAATTAGTTTCCTGGTCAAACCCCTAAACCAGCAGCTTGTGAATTTTATAGAAATAAATTCATTGCATGAGAATTTCTAGAAAAATTACACACGGCTAATCTTGGAGTCAGGAACACTCAGTAAAAATTTCAGAATTTTTTGAGCTTTGAAACTCTCTCCAAATTGAGTGAACTCAACTTTGTTGGAATCCTCTGTTAGTGTAGTTTATTGTAGAATAGGTTTTGAGCATGTTTCTGTTACTAAAAATCTCATCTTACAAATGTTTTGTACACTACTTTCATAACTTTGAAAAATCATAGAAAATTCATCGTAGCTCCAAATGAGGTGAATCAAATTCCATTGTTCATCTCATGTGGAGCTCTCCTACCATAAAATTTTCAAGTGCACCACCCCTCTGGAAATTTTCACCAACATATTTAATTCGGATGAACAGTAACTGGTAGCAATTTATTTGGATTTTCTGGAAAACTGACCTTCAAACTGCCATAACTTTTGCATAGAACATCCAAATCAATTGATTCCTGTTGCTAAATTCACCTAAAATCATGCTCTACCTTCTGTGAATTTTTCATGATTTTTGGATGACTTTGAATTTTTGAGTCTTTTCGGTTTTATTCATTCTTATTGTGCTTTCGATTCTTTCAATAGGTTCCGATGATTCTATTTGTATACGAGAGTGATCCTCTGCAGCAAGAGAGTCATCCCCAGCAAGGCAAGCAGTTTGATCATAAATATCCCATTACTTTCAAATTCTAATACTTTGTTTACAAATTATATGTATGCATGCTTTTGTGTCAAAGTTTATTTTCCCAATTAGAGGTAGTTATTCCTATTGCATGGTTGCCCTTAAATTGTTCATCCCTTGCCACTAAACATAAGGTATTAATCTCGCTGGTGAATTAGAGCCCGGCGGTTGAATTATGCTCTTTTATTGTCTTTACAGTGTCATGCTTAGAAATACTTAGCTACCGGTAGAATTAGGCGGTTATCGACTTAGTCGATAACTTTGATTACACAAATCATTTTATTACACTATGTCCAGCACCTTGTGCTAAATTAATTTGAAAACTAAAAGTGTAAATGAAATGATTTAAGCTTGGGCAAGTGGTTGGATGGTGTGATATCGGGTGTGTGAATGTCTTGCCTAGGTCAACAAGGACCGAACATCTTGTTTCACCAAAACCAAGAATAATTGCATGCTAACCACATGAGAGGCATATGGAATCTCTTTTGACTTAGTACTTTGGCGTGTGTTAGCTCCGAGTCGCATGGTGGTTGTGTGCGTTGTGTTGAAAAAGAAACTTGTGTGTGTTTGGGTGAGCAGTGGTGGAGGTTATCCACTGCAAGGAGCATCGTCCTTTATAAAGCGGTGAGCATCTTTGATGACTCCGTATCAACATATGGGCTTCTTCCATATGGATGACTCGTAGTTAATACACAATATTGGAAAACGTCTCGTAGGACTTAGCCTTGCCGGCATACCTTCGGAAGTGTGCTTAATCTAGTGGCAAAAGAGGCGGTCTGGCGTGTGGGTACATTGGTACACCCTTGTAGGGTATAAACTATTCGAATAGCCTCGTTCTAGGTTATGGACACGCTTGGGATTGGATTTGCAGGAGTTAGACTCAACATTTTGGAATTTTAATTAAAACTTGATGTGGGTGGTATGAATGGGGAATTCATACTTTGTTGTGGTGGCTATTGGGTTAGCCACTTCAGGATGTCTTGTTATTATTGTTACTTGTATCTCGCTATTTTTGTCAAATAAAAACATATTGTAAAACTGCTTTAAATCTATTACATTATTGCAAATGAAAACTTGCTTTATCTTTGAAAATGAGTCTAGAGCCTCCTCCACTTAAATAAGCTTGCATGTAGCATATGCATAGGTCTCATTACCCTACACGTAAGTCTTGCGAGTACATTTTGTACTCATTTGCTTTGCTTAACTAATTGTTGCAGAGGAGGAAGTCGATCCCCAAGGATCCACTTTTGTGAGATGTCCGGCGGGTTTGACGACTAGGTTGGTGGCCCGGTTGGTTGCCTTGTGGGTTAAAGACACACTAATTTGCTCTTGTTATTGCCATCTTATGGCTTTTGCTTCCGCTGTTTATTTAACTCTTTAGCTGTTATTTGGCCGGTCGGCCCCTTTTGTAATAACTCTATATTGTATGTCTTTTGAATTGCTTTGTTGTGCTTCGGTTCTATATGTTGAATGGAATTGATGCATAATTTTTGTATGGGGTATATGTACTGCATTTATGGGAAGTACATATACGCCAAGAGTCGAGATATTTGATTTGTAATGCTTGAATCATCTTGATGGTTAAATATTACAAGTTAAATACCCCGGGTTCTCACACCGTCGATGGCCACGACAACAATGGGAGGCACCTAGGCAAGGATGGCAGCATCGTGCAACGTGGCGGTGGTAAGCGAGGAGAAGGTGGCGATGCTTGCTCGGCCGACGCAGAGCAGGAGGTGCGGTGAAGTCAAGACAATGGTGTGGTGAGGGAAGAACACCTTCGTCTCTGCTTCTTTCTCGTACGCCGTTGTTGCTTCCCCTCCCTTCCCTAGCGCCGCCGCTTCTCCTCCAATGCATCACCACCTCCTCTCCTCCCTCCCCTCCCAGCGCCTTCTCTCATTTCACCGCCGCCTTACCGCACCACTGCCTACAAGGATTGTTAAGAGCATTGTATTTACCGATTGCTCACTTCACACTTAATGCACTAGCATGGAGGCGAGCGTGGAGGCACGCTACTGCACTGCCATAGGTCTACCACCTTGTCGACTGCTCCCTTGCCGCAACCACACCGTGCAGCAAATGTAGCTCCTCCACCGACTGTGTAAAGGCCAACTCTAGCGGATCCATGCAGAGACATAGGCTATGGATTTGGTGGCGGTCTGATGGAGATTGGAGAGGGAGCAGATGGAGGTGCACGGTAGACCTTGGTAGTGCAGCGACGTGCCTCCGTGCTAGTGCAGTAGTTGTGAAGTAAGCAATCGGCAAATACAATGCTCTTAACAATCCTTGTAGGCAGTGGTGCGGTAAGGCGGCGTTGGGAACGAGAGAAGGCACGCCTTGCCAACTGCTCCCTTGTCGCAACCACATCGTGCAACAGATGTAGTTCCTTCACCGACTGTGTAAAGGCCGGCTCCAGTGGATCCATGCAAAGACATAGGTGGTGGATTTGGTGGTGGTCTGATGGAGATTGGAGAGGGAGCAGATGGAGGCGCGCTGCTGTTGGATTCGGCCACCGGAGCTCGATAGAGGCGTGCCGCCGCTAGATCTGATCGCCAAGAGAAGGCGTGCCGTTGTCGATTCCGGACACCACGGTCAGCTTCCATCACGAGAGAGCGCATCTGCGAGAGAGAGGACCAGCATGGTCATGGAGAGGGGGTGCGATGAGCCGGTGAGGACGGGTGGGAGAATACGGGAGAAGAGGACGGGTGGGAGAAGAAGTGGGTGACTGGGGAAGAGGCTGGGTGGCCGAGTGGGTGGAAAGAGGAGATCATGAGAGCTAGCCCTTTCAGTTTTCCCATAGATTGTGGTAGAGGAGCTGTCAACTGGTCGAGGCACCGACGGTTTTAGAGAGAAGCCAACGCACCTTGTCATGGGTCGACCTCCCGGCGAGTGGAAGAGGAGAAGAGACGAGCGTTTTTTCGTAGCGGGAGGGGGAGTTGGATGATTCATCCCGCTACGCGGGGGTAAACTCCTTTTATTAGTTAAGATTTCATGAAAACATGTAATTTTTTGAAAATGTAAAAAAAAGTTTAAGAAAAAGATCGCAAACTACACATTATTTGCCAAAGCCATTGCTAAACTACACTTTTAACATACTTCAATTTGAGGCAACGCCTTTTGACCATCCGTGCGCATGTGTAAGCAACCCATGGTAAATCATGCCCTTTCATCTAGATGGTGTGGCACCTAGGGGTCCACCTAAGAGGTGCTACGTGGGCAAGTCATGCCCTTTCATATAGATGGTGTGGCACCTAGGAATCCACCTAAGAGGTGCCACATGGGCAAGTCATGCCCTTTCATCTAGATGGTGGGGCACCTATGGGTCCATGTAAGCAACGCCACATCGGGTGTTGATCAAAACAAGTCTCCTACTCATGTGTGTGATGCGTGTGGCATCAAACTATGTTGTGTCTATTTTTTTTAATCAAAGACCTATCTATGTGTATATTAAGTTGAATTGATGCTATCGTAACCAGCTTGGCACGAACTATGGGTGGTTTTTTAGACGTTTTGCTAGTTTTGGTGTAGTTCCTCGAGTCCGTTTAGGAACACGGGAATAAAAAACTCATAAATAGGATATCACGGCTATTGAAATCCAATAGGAATTAAAAACACAAGACTTGTAATTATTAGCATCCCTACCTATACTATGGGGTTCTATAGACTTAATGGGAAGATACATGGCAAAATGGATAAGATTCGATCTAGTTTCTTTTGGAGGGGTGTCAATAACAAATTCAAATATCATATGGTGAACTGGAAGACTGTTTGTAGGCCTAAGGATTATGGTGGCCTAGGTGTGATCAATACTAAGCTCTTCAACGACTGTCTGTTGTGCAAGTGGTTCTGGAAGATGAACCAGAGACCTGATGATTTATGGTACATAATACTGAAAGCCAAGTATTTCCAGATGAGTGATCTAAGAGATGTTAATCCCCATGTTGGCTCCCAATTCTGGAGAGGCATTCACAAAGTCAAGAATTTGTTTGGGTGTGGAGTGAACCATATTATTGGCAATGGCAAATCCACTAACTTTTGGTTAGATGTCTGGATTGATAAATGTCCATTTAAAATTTGGTTTGATAAACTGTTCAGAATCTGTGCAAACCCTTTTATCAAAGTGGATGCATGCTCTGTTAATGGGACCTGGAAGATAGATTTCATCGGAAGCTTTGGGTCTAAGGAAAAAGAGTAATGGGAAGAGCTGAAATCCATTCTGAATGGGGTGTCTCTTACTGCTGAAAGTGACGGTATAACTTGGTGTCTTGACAAGCATGGTCAGTTTTCGGTCAAATCCTTGTATAGACATCTTGCTTTTGGTGGTGTGATGAACCGGAGACTACAAAAAATCTGGAACATTAAAATTCCTTTGAAGATTACGATTTTTCTTTGGCAATTGTATTTGAACAAAATCCCTTCTGCTGTTAACCTTAGCTCAAGGGGTTGGAAGGGGGGAACTAAGTGTAGGCTGTGTGGAGTGGATGAGGATACTAATCATATCTTTTTTGGTTGCGTTTTGGCTAATTTTGCCTGGTGTAGTCTGAGAGAGGTTTTCCTTTGGGACAGAAATCCTGATTCTGTTGAAGACTTGCTTGATGGTTGGCTTGTTGATAGGGGTGCTAATAATTACAATCTTGGTTTATTTAGCTTTGCAGCTTTGGCGTGAACCCTTTGGAAAATTCGCAATAAAGGAGCCATTGAGAAGATTTTTCCTAATCAACCTATTGAAGTCTTGTTCAAATTCTGTACTGCTTGCAGCATTGGCGCAATCTTTCCAGAGGATCTAACTACCGGAAGATCGACAATGTCATGAAGATAACTGAAGGGTGGTTGCGTCGTTTTATAGCCATTAGCAATTCTGACTAGGACCTGTCTTTTTGTTGCCTTTTACTTGTTGGCAGTTGGATGTTTTGATGTATATTGGCTACTGATAGCAGCCTTTAGTAGTGTCCTCTTTTGTCTAGATCTGTATGGTAAGTTGGCAACCCCAACGTTGATACTCTTTTGTGTTCTTGTAAGAACCTTTTATTAGCTTTATAAAAAGCTGGGCTATGCCTGTTTGGAAAAAAAACACAAGCTTTTTTAGAAGAGATAATTCATTATTTGCCACTTAATTGCATCGAGTGAAATTAGAGATTTACCTTTGTATGTGTGTATGACATCCGGGTCGGGACCCGGATGTCATACACACAATAGTGGCAAATCCTGAATTACCCACAAAAGTACAGTGGCAAATAATTGAACCTCCCTTTTTAGAAAGGTGCTTGGATACTACGCATGAATTTTAGAGGGGAAAGTCCCTTGATCAGAGAGAAAGAGTGAGATTGCCTTGAACTTCTCAAATAAATTTTAACATAAGATTTGAGAAAATAAAAGTTTTTCGATAAAAATTCTTCGGAACATTCTTACAATCCAAATACCATCGTAGGGAAACTTCTCGCAGGATCTTGATCCTACAAAATTCATTTGTTCTAAACAAACCCTGAATTGTTCTCTTAAAAGTGTAGTGATGTAATAGTGAAAAGTGCGGGAGGAAATTTTACTCATTTTTTTCATTTTGTTGAGCCCCTACGCACGCCTATGACATTTCACGAGCAAATTTCGCCGAAGATATTCTCTCTGCAACTGGGGCCCCAGCCGTGCGCTTTCGCCGTCATCCTGCCCGACGGCGAGCCGCCTGCATCGCACGGTCAATAATTTCTTAACCCGTTCATCTAACGCAAGGCCCAACTTACACGCCAAGAAGAGAGAACCGTCTGGCTCACCCCCACCTAATAAATGCTCTCAACCAGAAGCCAATGGCGAAAGAGATCCCAAGGGGCCCACAGATCAGTGGCCAACAAGGAACCAGCAGACGAGGAATTCCCGTCTTGCGCGCAAAGAAGATGGCAGGATTAAAATACGCTAACCGCAGCAGCGTATTCGACGCCCTTATCCACGTCTTCTCACTGACAGTCCGGTCCCATGGTGGAGCCCACAGGAGAAAGATAGGGAAGGCGCAAACTGCACGCTGCCCCTCTGCCAAAATGGAAATGTAACAGTGCCCAGCAAACTTCTTCGCTCAGCCCCCTCTACCCGGGCAAACGGGGCGAGGCCATACTCACTGACGAGTGGGTCCCGATACTTAATTGCCCAACCGTGCCGATCCTTCGCATCTAAGGAAACGGGGCGTGATAAAAGGAAGGCTCTGGTATCCGAGCCTTGGCCGCATCGCCACTCTCCCACACCACCACCGCCACCGCCGCTGCGGCTCACGGCTACGCAGCTTTCCCCTCCGCCTCCGACGCCTCCCTATAGGGTTTCGGATCGCTAACTTCGTTAGGGTTTCGAGGTTGCCCCGCACGATCGCCGCCGCGTCCTCCTAGGGGTTCCCGCCGCGATGTCCGGCCGGAGCTCGCCGCCGTTCGACGGGCTCGCGCCGCGGCCCGACGAGTGGGACGTCGTCGTCAAGGTGAGGCACCTGAGGCCCTTTGTGGTTTGGGACTGTGGTTTTGTTTCGCGATTAAGGAGGGCTGAGAATTGGGGAACCGCATTTGGTGGTGTTTGAGCGGCGTGGGGGAAGGGGTTTTTGGGTCGTGTATTCGCCGAGATGGCTATGCGTGTGCGGATGGGGTTTGAACGCCGCAAGGAGGGATTTTCCGTTGTTTTGCGCGGTTAGGATTTGTGGTTGGTGTAGGTTTTTCTTCTGGGAGAAATTTGGGAGGTGAAGGAAGTATATTTTTAGTTGCTGTTATGATCATATATATGGTTTTGGAGAAGGGGAAATAGGTTGTGCACATGGTATGGCTTAGCAGTTAAGATGCTCCTTTTATTTGTTAGATTAGTGGTTAATGATGGTAGACTAGTTATTTTTTTTAAAACAAAGGCAGAAACCTAGCTTTTATAGAAAGCTAATAACTAGTTTTACAACCAAAAACAACAAAGACCACTGGGATTACGAGCTAACTAATCCAGCTTACAAGTTCTCAGGAAACCGAACAAACATCGCCCAGAAGCGAAAAGACCCAAACCACCTTCGGAAAACCAGACTCAAGTCAGACTTAAGACCCAACATCTAAACCTACCCGGCAGCACAAAAATTCTTCAGCCAGTCCTCAGCAGACCCTAGCAGATCATCCAGCTTCAAACGATCAGCTTCTGTAATTAGGATTCGCCACCGCTGCAAACAAGATACAAATTTGAATATAACTTCAGTCAGTGTTGGGGAAATCTTCTCAATCACCCTTTTATTCTTGATTTTCCATAGGGTCCGAGCCAAAACTACAAAATTGAATAAACCAATGTGGTAATCGTTAGCCCTCCTTTTGTCAAGCCAATAGATGAAGATCATCTAGAGAGTCTGGAACTGTTTGTCAAAGGAGAATTTCTTTGATACAAAACCAAGCAAATTTTGCCAAAACACAACGAAAAAGCACATGGTTAGCATCCTCTGCAACCCCACATAAGATACAATCAGCCTCTGTAAATTTTTGAACCAAATTGTCATTGACCACATCAGAGATCCTATCCCTATCATTCCGAAAATCTTTAGAAATATTCACACTAAGACCACTAACTTTTCCAAACAGGTCTTTGTAGAACTTGTAAATATGGTCTCTAATTGCAGCTTCTTCTGTTATACACCCCCCATAATGCTCCAAATTGACAATAATTTTTTTCTCCTTCTCCCATTGGCACAACCGTGGAAAAAGCTTGTATTGGCATCCTCTTGAGTGATCCACTTCACATCTCCCCTTTGATGCCAAAATTTCTCCTTCATATCATATAGTTTTTCTAGGTCTCTCTCAGCTTTGTATCTGTCTAGCCACTCTTCATCACCTAAACCTTCCTCTTCTGCCTTCAAATCTACCCTGATAAGGTGATCTAAAATAATCTTATCTATTTTGAACTTATCATTCAAATTGTCACCCCAACCTCTTAAAAATTGTCTTAAAGAACCTGTTCCAGCTGTCCAAAGAATACACATGATTAGGCATTTTTTGACCAATCTCCTACTTCTCTAGAACCACCGCTTTAAAGCTCTCTGGCAAAACCACTTCTTTCAAAAAAAATCTCCCAGATTTCCTTGCAACATTCTCCCCAGTGTCCAATACAATTGGGCAGTGGTCAAAACTTACTTTAGTCAAACTAAAAGCATTACAAAGAGGAAATCTGGCCTCTCAATTTGTTGAAATCAGAAGCCTGTCAAGCTCCACCATGATAGGACATGATTGCTTATTTGTTCAAGTGAACCTTGGACCACCCCTTTTAATCTCCACCAGATCACTAGCAGTATCGAAGCCATTGAAGCTGTCAATCAAATTGTAATTAATATTACCAAAACTTTTGTCATCTGCTTTTCTAATCAAATTAAAATCACCCCCCCCCCAAAAAAAAACAAAAGGTAGAACAGAAGAATGACATTTGTCATGAAGCTCCCTCAAAAAATTTATGACTTAAATCATGCTGAGCAGGTCCATAAACAGTCACCGCTTCCCATCTGAAGTTGCTTTTTTATACCTCAAACTCATACTAACAAAAAACCTTCCTTGGTCACCCCCTTCAATCTCCAGCTCATCTTTCCTCAACCACATTAAGATACCCCAGAATGCCCAATAACAGAAGACCATAGCCAGCCAAAATCTCCATTCCCTGCCAAGTTTTTTAGATCTCTCTTAGAAAAATCCTTTTTAATGGTTTCTTGCACCCCTACCACATCAAAGCTCTCCTTGACAATAAGCTCTTTCAGTTGCCTCTTCCGGCTGGTTTATCCAACCCTCGAATATTCCAAAAGAGAAACTTCATGTATGAAACTTTCTAGATATAACCTTATCCTTTTTTAGCCTACTGCTAACTCTTTTGTTTAGTTTAAACCCCACTGCACCCCTTGTTTCATTATCAACCACATCCAGCTGAGCTTCTTCACCCCTGTTACCCTCTTTAACTTCACCTTCCACTTTTTGTCTAGGATTATTACTTTTCTCCAACGCTGCTTTAGCAAGAGCAAATCTAGCTAACTCTTGAGCTTGCATGGCATATATCACTTCTTTGGGACTCTCTAATTGAGATCCCAAAGTAATGCCATAGGAAACAGCCACATTTTCTAAATAACTAACAGAAGCATTATTAAGAATATTAAAAGGATTGTTCTCAGTTGTACCTTGAGATTCCAGATTCTGGATAGACTTTAGAATAGCAGCTTTCTCTTGTATAGGAATACCTTGGTCTTGAATACGATTGCTCTTCCTAGCGGGCATACGAGGTTCCTTAACCTTGCCTTTGCCCTCCCTGTTTTTTTGGCCAAGATCCATTCTTCTGCTAGTCCCTCAACCTCAGGCAACAGGAATTTTCGGGCATGTTTGGTTGGTGCCCTGGATAAGTTGCATGGTCTTGTGTGCCAAATTGCTTGACCAGGCACATGTTAAATCTAATGTAGTGTTTGGTTGGTATTCTGGATCTGTGCCTAGGTACAAGAGGCTGGCAGTGTTTGGTTCTTGATATGCCTGGGTTACACAAATAAAAGAGCAAAAGTACAGTAGCAAGAGACCCAGGCAGCTCGGAGCAGCCCAGGCGTCCATTTTTAGGCCTGGCGCCTGACAGCTCTAGCCAGGCAGCTCTCTCAGGCAGCAATGAAAGGCAGCAACCAAACGCACCTCCGGCATGTTCCAGGCAACGCGCCGGCCAGGAAAACACGCACCAGGCTTCGAAGCAAACAGCTCCTTCCTCTCCCTACTAACATTCATATTAACTTCCCCACCTCCTTCACTTCTATCAGAGTTACCATCACAAAAGTTCTGGTCCTCTGGAAGCTGACACCCCATAGAATGGTGGTCTAGTTTTGATGAAGTTAATCAAATGGTTTCGGTGTTGTGTTTGATTGTTGATAATTATATGCACCTGCCCCGAGTGTTAACTTCAAAATCTGTTTGTTAGAATATGTTGTTCGATTCAACAGATGGGTGTGGGTATTATTTGAACGTGGAGGCGACGAATTTTGCAACCTGTTTAGGATTGCAGAGACGGTAATTTTTTTTGGAGAAGTTCGTTCTAGTTCCATGTTACTACGGATAAGAGATTTGTTATAGTTTGATTATTCGGTTCTAATAAGATGTCTTGGTTTTAGGGTTAGAGTTCAGTTTACAGTTTGTAGTACCATCAGGTTCTATAGTCCATCTGTACAGTGGTTTTTATGATGAGGTGTTATGTTTTGGGTAGAAGAAAGGATAAGCTCGAAGGGTTTTTTCTTTTTTTGTTAACATATGGTACTACAGAGCGTATTTACTCACTGTCTTGCCTTAGTTTGAGTTAGTCCATGTATATATGCGTGTGAGAACTAGATAAAAAGTTGGGCATCTGTAAGGGAGGGTTGAACAGTAGTCTTATTTCCAAATAATGATATACAGAACTCCTACACAATAAGGAAGAATTACTATATATAATCCCCATGACCTTTTTGTATTTGTGATTTGAGTTCTAGTGGCAATTATGCTCGTTGGATATATGGTATCATTTTGTTCATGTATTACAATTCATACTGTAATCTGCCGGGAGAGAAGCTGAGGTTTAATATTGGCACCTTCCAATGTAAAGACAGCTATACGTCTCCAGCTTCTCTATGATGATGTTGATTCTCAAAAAAGCTAATTTGACATAACTTTTAAATGTACATTGAAAATTTGATGAAATAGTTTATTTTCTTATTGCCCCTCTTGCCTAATTGATAAAGGGAAGCACGACTGAGGCAATAATTTTATCTGAAATGAAGATATTAGCAACATTTTTCTCATCCTTACTAGAAATAAGAAAATTTATGCTCAATAGATATATACTTTTGCGCTCCAAACTTCTGAAATACCAGTATGATTTTGAGTTTTACTGTTACTAACATAATTGAAATTTCTCTAGGAGATTTGGCCTTGTAGTTCTCTTTGCTGTCTTATGATTGTTAGGAGTATAAGCACTTGTCTTGTATTATCTGCTTGTATAGGGTGCTTTTTTCTTATTTGCCATGCGGTGCATGTCGGGCTTACATGTTATCATGCATTCATGCCTACCCATTTTATTACCATCTAGGCATCTATACTGATTTGTCATATGCTTGTATGCTATGTGCTATTTATATTTGTGTACGGTATATGTTCCTTTGACATTATATGCAACCTGTTCCAATTTTGTTTTTGCTATAGAAAATTTCTATTCCACATACTTCTAATGCCTCGACAATCTTTTGGGCCATTTATTGCTGCCAAGTGCGGCAAAATCATCAATATTCTTCAACTGGTCTTTTGACCTGATTTCCTACCAGTACAGAGTTTCATATGATAAGGTGCATTAGGGCCATATAAATATATAATGTGGTTTTGATTTGTGCTATTTAAACAATGATTTAGTAGTCTGTAGTCATAGGTCTATTTCAATTCTGAGACCTGTCTTTCTACGTCGGTGTGTCATCTGATTCAATTTTGCTGTTACACTGTTCTAAAAAATTTCCTTTTTTTTTCAATGTTTCAGGTCAAATTTGGTGACACACTTAAAAGGTTCAATGGTTATGTGAATGGACCACAGTTCAATCTTAATTTATCTGCTCTTCGATCCAAGATAGCGGGTGCTTTTAAGTTTGGTCCTGATGCTGAGTTCATTCTGACTTATACCGATGTGGATGGTGATGTTGTCATGCTAGATGATGACGACGACTTACATGATGCAGCTATTCATCAGAAACTGAACCCTCTCAGGATTAATGTTCAGTTAAAGAACACCCATGCTGGAGCATCTGAGAACAAACAACAGGATTCAAATGCTACTCCTCTGAGGTCCACCACTCAGGAAGATCCACTAGCCCAGATAAAATCAGTTATTGATGAAGCTTTGAAGCCCATATCTAAACCTTTGAGGTCCACTGCTCGGGAAGATCCACTGGCTCAGATAAAATCAGCTATTGATGAAGCTATGAAGTTTATCCCGGAGCCAGTTCCTGATGCCCTTGCGAAGCTTTCTCATGAAGTACTTGATGCAGCACCACCACAATTAAGCGAGCTGATAAATCCTTTTGTTAAATTGATCACACCAAACAGCAGCAAAAATAGACCATCTGACGAGCATGCTGATGGTTCATCCAGCTTCTCCAGTGGTGTGCCACAAACACAAGTGGATCTCAAAGCTAATGATGAGACCAAAGTTAAGGCAAATTTGGGTTCACGACCCTTGGATGCGCAGAACTCAGAGTCATCTGAAGCAAGAGGTCTTAAGAGCGTGTTAGTTGAGGCTCCTGTTGCTCCTAGTGCTAGGGCTTCTCAAGGTCAAGCATCATTATACCCTTCCATTGAGGAGTTGCTGTTCTCCACTAATACAGGTGGTAACAAATCCGTCTGCAAGGGAATGAGTGATACTCAAAGTAAGGGGAAATCTGTTATGTCCTCAGCTACACCACCTGCCCCTTCCGTTGTTCCTACTTTCTTTCCAACCACTCCGATTCAATCTTCCAATGAATGGTCTCAGCCACGAAGATGCGAACCAAAGGTTTACCCCCCCATTTGGCAATCTGAAGCTAATGCAAAAGCTGCTAGTGATTCCAGATGGCGTATTCCAATGTATAGGGCACCCCACGCACCCCCACCAGTGCCCCATGCACCCCTGGGCTATGGACCATCTCCACGTTTTCCTTACCCAGGCCGCCTCTTGTCTTCTGGGCATCTATACGGAGATCTTGGTAATAATAGTGAGAGCTCACCACCGCACACTTTACATAGATGGATTCAGTGTGATGGTTGTGGAGTGCAACCAATTGTTGGGCCACGCTACAAGTCTAATGTGTAAGATCTTAATTAAGTCATATGCATTTGTCTGTTGCTCTTAGATCTGACATCTTTCCTCTTTTCCAACAGGAAAGAAGATTATGATTTGTGTGATGCCTGCTTTCATCGAATGGGCAACGAGGTTGAGTACACCAGAATAGACAAGCCAATTTCACCACACAGATTATCCAGGGACCCTTTGGTGAGTACCTCAATTCGTATAAATAAGTTGCTAGGTAGAAAAAGTAATCTAATAATTAAATTAATTCTATAATTTCTTGGTTTCAGTGCCGAAAGGCCCATTCACGGTCTGTGATGAAGTCAAAGCGGGAGAAACTTGAAAGTCGCTTCATTTTGGATGTAACTGTCCTGGATGGAACACTGATGGCACCTTCAACTCCGTTTATTAAGATTTGGCGCATGCATAACAATGGGTCTATCATGTGGCCATTGGGCACACAGCTTATCTGGGTTGGTGGAGATCAGTTTGCATTGCAGACCTCTGTTCCATTAGAGGTAGCTACTATGCATATTGTGACCTCCTTTGAACTTAACGGGTTGAACTGCAAGTTAGGCTGCATGTTATTTAAACATAGGAAATCCTCAACTCGAATTGGTGTACTGTGCAGATTCCAGTGAATGGGTTCCCTGTGGATGAGGAGATCGATGTTGCTGTTGACTTTGTGGCACCTGCAAGGCCTGGGAGGTATATATCTTACTGGAGATTGGCATCACCTACTGGTCAAAAATTTGGTCAGCGAGTTTGGGTTCATATCCAGGTTGTAACCCAGCCATTGCTTTTGTCCATATAGAGGTATAATCTTGATACTTTTGTCTTATCATCTGAATTCTAAATGCATCCACAGGTGGAAGATCCTTCTTTTGTCAATGACAGCAGGACTGTTGCTATAAACTTGAATCTGCCCCCGGAAAGCAATAGCACAAACGCAAGTAATTTGATTGATGTCAATATCGAGCCTGTTGATCAAGTTCTTGGTGAACATATCAAAAGTACGAAAGTGGATTTGCTTGAGCCTTTAATATACCGTGAAGTTACTGAGCCCAAGAAATCTGAGCCTGCTCCATGTGTTGTGCCCCCTGTGTCTGCAGCAATTGTTCCACACCCCATCATTGATGTTCCCTCATCCAGTGCAAGCGCTACAGCTTTTGCTCCTATTGCTGATGTCCCTGCACCTGAACTTGTTCCTCCACCTGTTAATGTCCCTACCAGTATACCTGTCAATGTGCCCGCACCTGCGCTGACCGATGTGGCATCATCTGATCCTCTAGACATTGATGATCTTACAGAGGAGAAACTGCTGAAGGAGCTGGAGGAAATGGGTTTTAGGCAGGTTGATCTGAACAAGGATATACTCAGGCATAATAAATACAACCTGGAGCAGTCTGTTGATGATCTGTGTGGCGTCAATGAATGGGATCCGCTCCTTGCAGAGTTGCATGAAATGGTAAGATACATGTCTTATTCTGTATAGTGCTCATACACAGGATTATGGTGGCAATCTTCTGAACTTTGGTGCCTTCATTTCAGGGCTTTGATGATACTGAGAAAAACAAGGAGGTGCTTGCGAAGAATGGAGGAAGCATCAAGCGAGCTGTGATGGACCTCATCGCCAGGGAGAAGAAGGAGAAGTAGTTATCTAGATCTAATCTAATTATATATGCGTAAATAATGAGACGAGGGGTGCCGCTGTGGTGCTGCGCCACTATGTCTGAGAGCTTGCTTATGAACCGTGGTGTTGTGCGACTAGTATATTCGTCACTAGTAGTATGTGCGCGTGCGCGCTCTGAAAAGCAGTTGCCTTGGCTGAACTGCGTGTGATCACTATGGGCTTAGCTGCTCTACGTATTGAAACGACTGGATCATGCGAACTTAATATGACCTATGTTTGCCTAGTATGTTCTATGTCTGTGTTCCGTGCCTGTATTGGTTTGGCTTGTTCTTCTGCAGTTGTTTGGTTTTTCTCGCGGTTGGATGGTTAGCACGTATCTTCTTGTGGTTATGCTGGTCTGACCTTCGTATTGAGTGTGGAGGAATGCTTGTGCCGTGGGGTTTGTTGTTTGTCAGATTTTGCTCAGACGGCAATTTGTGAGAACTCATAATATAATAGGGCCATAGCCAGGGCCGTATCTTATAATTTGAGGGCTGCTAAACTTAAAACTAGGCCCTATAGTTTAGAAAAGACAATTATCAAAACAAAAAATATTTCATGTAAAATTGTACCCTAAAATTAGCTCCGGTTCTCTCTTTTTTTTCTTATGCTTTTCATAACTACATTCGTCTCGTGATTGTAGAAGCCATGTCTAAAAACTAGAACAACTCAGATGCACAAATACAAGAAAGCACAACAATAGTATATATTAAAATTTTAGTAACAAAACTAAGTTTCGGATATCTAGTTTGGTAATGCCGAGTGGCAATGAAATGTGACTAGAAAACTAGTTGATGCGGTGCATATGACTTCTGTATGCATACAAACTAGTTGAGTTCACTAAGAAACGTACAATATGACTCCTGTGTGCATACAAACTAGTCGAGTTCACTAAGAAACATATAATAAATAGATGAGCATATAGTGGGTTGATTTATACAAACAGTGGTTGTGTGGCATCAAAAGGGGAATGAAGAGAAGATAGAGAGGTGGGAAAGCGGTCGATATCAGGAGGAAGTTACTAGGAAGGAGGAATAAAAGAGCATGCTTAAACTACCTTATACCAAGATTAACTATAGAACATTTTTTTCCTTCGAGAAACTAATAAGTGGTAATTGAACGTTAGATAAAAATTGGCCCCCCAATTCATGTCATTTGTGTGTTAACGGAGCGGTTTACAGAACAGAAACCATGAACATCTGTGAGGTAATCGAAATCAGCATGCTATTGATCTTTTTTTTACTTGGCTCCTCAGAACCCAGTCCCATGCATGTTACATTTGCAGGCTAACACCGCATGGAAGGCAGTCACTCAACAAAGGATACTTATCCCATTTCAGCTCGGAAGTACTCCATAAACCAAATCGGAACCAATGTAAAAGTCGAATTCCATAGACAAAGCATTTCAACAAAATCCAACAAAGAAGCATCTTGCTCTCGGGGACACAAACACCCTGCTTGCAACTCGCAGATTATTTCTACAACGATGGCCTTAGGTGCTCCTCTCATTGCACCTAACTGGCACACAAGTTTACACATTATTGAGCAAGATTAACAAAACAAATCCAAACTAGCGAAGCAACCGTGGTGGGCCCAGTAGGCACGTCAAAACAACGAGAGGAAGGTAACGCAAAGCTGATTCCTACGGCGCGCATGCAGTGGAATTAATAGGGTGTGTTTGGTTGTCTGTATGTTCTCAGTCTGGTTCGTATGTGTTATTCAGATTGAACCTAACTAGGTTGAGTGGATGCAATAATGAGTTGTTTGGTTGCTTGTTTCTGTTAAGCCAGGCTGTGCTGAGATGTTGTTTGGTTGCATGTATCCGACGCGGGAGAAGATGAACGGACTTATGAGCGCTGGCTAGCTTGCATGTGCTCAGTCTGGCTGAGGAGGGAAGCTTGAATCGAGTGTTTCCTTCGGTCCTAACCCGAGAGGGAATCTTGCATCCACTCAGTCAGGCTCACCCACCCAACCAGGCAACCAAACACCAAAAAACTTGCATCTACTCATGCGAGCCAATCCCATACAGGCAACCAAACACACCCATATTACATCGACGGATCAAGCAGCGAGGACGACGAGGTCTCGCTCGCGCTCATAGCTCCAGCTCGAGTTACGCGTCCTCCTCCGCCGCCTTGTCCTGCTCGGTGACGTTCGACACCAGTGCTCGGCGACGATATCTTCATGGGGATGACCACGCCGTCGGCGTCGGCATGCCGGGCTCTCGCGCGGCCATGCATGAGCTCCTCCTCGGCCAACGCCTCCTGCCACCTCCTGGCCATGTACTTCTTCACTGCGCCCACATCCTGGCCACTGTTGTAAAATTAGCGGTTTTAGCAAATATCCAGAATTAATCTTAGTAGTATTAATCATAATTAAAGCATATTACCAGCAGTATTTAAATGACAAAATTAATATATAAACACGTAAATCTTCCATGTCATTTAAACATGATAATGTGTGTGGACAATTAAAATCAGCATAATGCTCAGATTTAATAGTTTGTTTATTGCTATCAGATGTCGAGTTGCTCAAGATATAATCTTGGCCTTCACAACTTTTGTGTCAAAAATACAATATCATATTTTAATACGACAGTTACTCTAAAAATAAATTAAGTCTTAAGCTCAAATAAAATCTCGCTAGTCTAATTAGTTATTTAATGCAATTCATCAATTCACTTGACATCATGTAATTGATTCTAACACTTAAGACATCAATTAACAGCTATGTATATCAGTAATAGAAACAAATCACAATGAACAGAAGATGATTAAGGATCACAATGAACTGAGAATGAACAAAGTTCACAGTGAACCGACAAGAATGCTTGACACAGTAAAGACAACAAGTTAACTGCAAGCTCAAGACCAATTTATATCAAATTACCATATTCAATCTCACATTGACATCAATTCATCGTCGAGCATTTAAACCGAACCTACGACATAACTTTGCAATATTTCCCAGTACTAGATTTAATCAAATCGACTCAATTTGAAAGTTCTACTAGCACAACACATATGTAAAAGTAATGCGAAAAATAAAAAAAGCAATATTCACGAAGGGGATGGCACTCAAAGCCACTGAACAGTAAACCGGACAAAGCACACGAGTCGCGCTATCTCAGAAAACCAATCACCCCGCTATGTCACGTTTGAACGGACGAGGTCGTCGGAGATACAATGCCAATCCGTAATTCGTGACACACTAAAATTGCGAAGTCGAGGTACAGAGATGCTGCACTAGATCAACAGAAAGTGCATCGGCTGAATGCACTCGAGAACACCAATCACTAGGAACCGAACCGAAGCTCTTCTTCCTCACTGAGATCGAGCCAACAGCCGGCCAAAACTGAACCCCCAAGCGCGCAAGTTCTCGGTTCCCAAACACCAGTGGCGGACCCAGGATTAAAATTTAGGTTGGACAGAATGAACTAATACTATTATCCGATAACAAAGCAAGTCATATATAATACACGTTGCAATCACTTTCAATAGAGCATATGACACTAAATGGATCTCAAAATTACAATATGCATAATGTGAACATACAAAGACAAAACAAATGTAGAAAATGTACCTCATCAATGAAGTTTACAGACCAATTTGCCACCAAAATACCAAATTATTAAATTACTAGTAACAACCTGTCAAAAGTAGATGGATGGTGAGTATTCAGATTAATCCATCATAAATCATAAAAAATTATTGAACATAACAAACAGAAAGACATACCATTAAAGTACTAATTACGTTTATGAGGCCGAGGCAATTTCATTCCCCGAGATTTCATAGCTTGAAATTGTTTCTTAATTTTATCATGATCAAGTTCTTTAAATATCTCCCGCTCGATGTAGCACACCATCAAGTCATTGGGCCACTCATCGGATAGTCTATTGCGCAAATCGGTCTTAATAATATTCATAGCCGAAAAGACTCTTTCAACCGATGCCGTTACCACTGGTAGGAGCAATGCTAACTCAATGGGGTGGTAGACCAATGAAAAAACAATATGTTTTTCTGTTTCAACCATCTTGATGGCCAAACTTGCAAAATCATGACAAATAATGAAATCATCAATTCTTCGGACATGAAGAATGAAGGTTTCAAGTTGATCCCTTATAGTTGCACGATCAGCAATGGAGAAATCCGTATCATAGATCTCCTCAAGTCGAGCAATCTTATCCATATAAAACTTAGAGAATGAGTTTCTCGGATCAAGACAAGAAAAGCAAACAAGTAACTCTGAAAATACCTCATTGAAGCGATGATCCATCTCTGTATTAATAGCATCAACAGCAGCAAAGAAAGTATCAACACGATAATGGTGGTCTTGAGTGACCGTGACCCCATCTAGCCTTGATTGGCCCCATCTTAGTATCGCTTCATCCATATTCGGTACTGGAATCTTGTTTGCATCACAAAATATTTTGACTTCTGCAAATAGAGGCTCCCAACCATGGTTCCTCAAGCTGATCAAACATGCTTTCACATCAACAAGCAATGACATGGCCTGAACAATATTTCGATCCTTCATTTGCAACACAAGATATAACTCATTTGTAATGCAAAATACTTTCAACATCATCTTCATAATGAACACAAAGCTAAAACTCTCCATATGCTGCATTAATCTTGCTGCTGGACCTAGTTGACGCCCATCTTCATGCACAAATTTTAGCACCTCCACCACTGCCTCCCACATTGACTCAATGCGGACTAAAGTTGTGTAATAAGAGCCCCATCTAGTATCTCCAGGTCTGGTCAAGACAGTGTCTTGATGCTTCCCTCTTCCTGTAAAGATCTCACCACTCTCCAACCTATCCAAAATATTCTTACGATGCTTCTCAGTCAATACATCCATTCTCTTGGAAGACGCACTAGTTGTGGTCACAATCAAAGTCACATAGTTGAAAAAATCCCTAATAGATGAACAACAACTTGTGACAGCAACAACTACCAACTGTAGCTGATGGGTAAAGCAATGGACATAGAAAGCACACGAGTTGATGTCATGAATCTGTCTTTGAAGGCCATTGAATTCACCTCTCATATTGGAAGCTCCATCGTATCCCTGCCCTTGTATTCTAGCAATAGGTAAATTATGCTTACCAAGCAAAGCAACCAAAGCTCCCTTCAATGCATCTGCAGTTGTATCTTTGACATGTTTAAGACCCAAAAATCTTTCGATGACTTTCCCTTTGTTGTTCACAAACCTGTAGGAATCATGATACAACTAGTTGAGATACATGGTACAATTAGTTGAGATAAAAATAGAACACATAATTAATAACTAACATTACAATCACGGTCATTTGCTCTTTGATTGATATATCACGAGATTCATCGATAAGAACGAAGAAAAGACTACCTCCAATCTCATCCAAAATCACCTTGGTGACCATCTATGCACAACATTTTACAAGATCCTTTTGAATCTTTGCTGAACACATTTGGGCATTTAATGCACATAACTCCTCAAATGCAACCCTCACTTCTTCCTTCATTTCTTTGTACCAATCAATCATCTCTAGAAAATTGCCTTTGTTTATGGATGAAGAAGATTCATTATGTCCACGGAATGAGTGATCTTGCATTAATAGATATCTTGCACAATTTAAAGAAGCAGTCAAACGGGTTTCATATTTCATTTCAAATTCTTTGCTGTGAGACTCCATCTTATGAGATACACTTGCCCGTTGATTCTTAAAAACATCACTACATCTCCTTGCATTGTTGTGAATACTATTAACCCCACCAACATGAAGAGGTAGTGATGCATATGCATTCTTCCGGTTGTTGTACCTTAACTTAGTAAAGACATCATGTACCCTAATTTAGTAAAGACATTTAGGCGCTTTGGGCTGTTGCCGCTTCCTCCTCCTCTGGACGCTTGAACCTCACCTCACCTCTTGCAGACTAGCTGCAGTGGCCGGCGCTCGGGACGCGGGGTCGCTAGCGCCGAACCTCGGACGACTGCCCAGACTTGCCCTATTGCTGGGGCCACCCCTGCTAAACACAATGCCAATAGAGAGGAAATGACACAAGAATGGAATTGGTGGGATACACACAAAAGGGAGGTCCGGAGCTCATCACCGACGGCACCGAGACAAGCACGACGGCACGGGAGATCCAAGAGCCCAAAGCCGAAACCAAATCGGGAGGAGAAGAAGAACACATGGAGAATGGCAAGGTTGCGTGAGCAGTAGGCGCCCAGGCAGCGCCGCCTCCCGCCCCTTCGCTCGGCCCATGACACGAAAGAAAGGGCAAAGCCCCCATGAACCCTCGTGGTCGAGACTAAGTCTCCAACCCTTATGTTCTTTCTCCTCTCAATGACAGGTGGGTCTAAATATTTTCTTTTTTTTTCTATTTCTTTTTGGTCGCATTTCAGATTTTCTTTACTTCAGTTCAAGGACCTTTCTTTATTAATTAACCTATTTTTAATTTACTTTTATTGTTAATCTCTCACAAACTTTATTTCTAATTCTGATCCTTTTGATCACGTCATCTTCGCATCATAATAAAACAACACTGTCATGCCATAGAATAAATCCAGCTAAATATCACTTTCTGTCACGCTACTAGTGATGGCGTGATCAAATAACACTAACAAAACAATATTATCATGTCATAATATAAGTCACGTCACTGGTGGTGGCGTGGTGGTGGCGTGACAGGATATGGTGCTGACGTGATAATGTTGTTTTGTTACGTTACGAATAGTGGTGTGACTAAATGAGTTAGAATTAGAAATAAAGTTGGTGAGAATTTAACAATAAAAATAAATAAAAAAGGGTTAATTAATTAAAAAAATCAGTTCGAAGCGAGCACTCGCGAGTCGCGACTCCTCAGCGCAGCAAGTGGCGGCGGAAGTGGTGGTGAGGCGGAGATGCTGCAGTTCCCGGCGCTGATGCGGCAGTGGCCGTCGCCGCCGCTGATCCCGGCGTCCACGCTCCTCCCCGTGCCCGCCACCTCCCAGGAGGACGAGCTCCTCCTCGCCATGGCCGAGTCCGACCTCGAGGACAAGGTGCCCCTCTCCCTTTCCACTATTCTCCCCTTCCTGGTCGAGTTGTTCCCCTTACGCCCCGCAGCGCTAACACCTTCCTTCCTTTCTCCGCGTTTGCTTGCTCTCGCTTCTCAGCTGAACGAGATCCGCAAAACCAACAGCAACCTGGTGATCATAGGGAAGCCCACCGGCGACGTCAAGGAGGAGTACGACGCCGAGGCCGAGGACGACGACGCCGACAACGTCGAGGAGTCCGACGGCGACGACTTCGACCAAGAGACCGGCTGAGCCGATCCGTCTCCTCCGCTTGACGCGGCGTGTCCTGGAACGTTGCCGTTTCTGCTGCCCAATCTGTATGCCTGTTGCAGCTCTCGATCCCCAATTCTCTTATTACTATCTCGATGTGTCCAGTTATCCTACTTTACTTTGCTAGTTTGCAATTGGGCTTATTCCTTGGATCACATGCATGGGATTAGCTTGTTAATGCTGTTACGTTTTTATCTAAATGCAGAGATTAGTTTCCTCACTCTATGCGAGTGTGTGTTGCTTCTTGCAGTTGTGTTGTTTAGGCCTTCTTTTGTATGTATCTTGACAAGTTGCCTTGATTGTTTTGTGTGATATTTGCTTCGCTAGTCACAACGTTTTCTATTAGAAAAAAAAAATGAAAAAAAGGGACATATATAAGGACAAATGAAGTGATCAGTGATCTAGAGGAGGCAAAAAAAAAAACGTGAATTGGTAGTATGGGGCCATTAACCTGTATGAGCTCCTGGAGGATTCATAAATAATAATAAAAAATCCAATTGTGTGGTACATGAGAGTCCTGTTAAAACAAATCTGTATTATGAAGTGGTTGTTCCTCTCATGCGTATACCTTTTAGTGTTGATTATTGTTATTAAGTCTTGCGACTAGTCGCGATTAATCGACAAGTTGGTACATAGCCCCCGACTAGAGCTATCAACTCGACTAGGAGGGCTAGTCGCCCGACTTACTAGTCGAGCATGGCTAGTCACCCGACTTGCTGGCCCAGTGTCAGCTTGAGAGGGGAGAGGCTTATACCTGTGAATCCTAGCGGATCGAGCCAGTCTCCCCCGTCCTTACTCCCCAAGCCGCCGCCAGTGCTGCGAGGGTGAGCGGAGCCCTTGTCTCCCGCCGTCGAGCCCACCTCCATCATCCTCCTCGGCCTTCCCTTGTCGCAGTCTCCCCCATCCCTATGTCGCCGCCGCCAATGCTACGAGCCCGAGAGGTGATTGTATCACATCTATGTTTATAATTTATAGAATATGTTCGCTGGATGAATTATCATTTATAAGATTAACAAGTATGTGACTTGTTGGTGAATGTTATGATCCTTAGATCATAGGAGTAAACATCCGTTTTATCAGATATTAGTGTCAGAAAAGCGAATGTGGAGGATATGGATAGTATTAATATTACGTATTAGGAAAAAAACCGGATAGTATCAGAAAAAACAAATACTATCAGAGAAAAGCGAATCTGAATACTATCATTTTGTCACGGATACGGTGTTCTAAAGATTTATCATAAAAGTTGTAGGATATTAGCATTAAATAAATTGAGGGAGAATCGTTCACGACAGACTATAGATTGGGGAGCGACTATTCGATTCAGTATTCGGGATTGAGACTTAGACTATTGTATTCTCAGTGCTTAATGCCAATGATTACAATAAGCCTTTTTATATAGATGACTCTTCTAACAATTATGGATAAAATCAATCTAAATGATGACATTCCCAACTAATAGATGACCTTCCTAACTAATATATAACCTTTTCGATTAACTAATCCCTATATAAGGAAACTAATCAACTATTTAGGGAAATAGATATTCTTATAGGGGAAGGTAATCCCTTCCTAATCCTGGGGCTACAATACCCCTGTGGTACTATTCACGCACATGAACAGTACCACCCAGCCCATGACACTCCCGCCGTTGAGCCACCTCCATCATCCTCCTCGGCCCTCCCTTGTCCTAGTTTCCCCGTCCCCACACTGCTGCCGCCAATGCTACAAGCCCGAGAGGTGATCATGGAGACGATTGTATCACGCCTATGTTTATAATTTATAGAATATGTTCGTTGGATGGATTATCATTTATAAAGATTAACAAGTATGTGACTTGTTGGTGAAGCTCTTTGATAGTTATATAATGTCATTCTAAAAGTATCTCTTGTTGGATGCTAATGGTCGGGACACTATTGGCTTATCGACCAGCACATCTATTGATTGATGACCATGTTTCACTGGTCATAGATATGGAGATATCGAATCAATAATGTGAGCACATATTAGAGAACATGATGTTGGATTGGCCCACTTTGAGACACTATTGAGATTGTTATGATTTTATGTGTTATTAGTTGGTTTCAAGCAATGATGATGTATAATTTTTAGACTTGAGATCGTTATGGTTTCCTACATATGTAATAGTACACTTAGGAGTTGTCAAACGGTACTCCGTTAGCTTTCAGGTATGCTATAAAACATACGGAGGAATATGACAGCTCGAATATGGGATTTGCCCCTCCTAAAATACACGAAAGATATCTTTGGGCCACTCGATGTGGTCGGATAAAGAAGAGATAACTCTGGGCCTCTCGATGTGGTCGGATAAAGAAAGTGCATAGTCGTGCCACTAGTGGCATAGTCGTGCCACTAGTGGTCGAAGAGTCGACCACACGAAGTTATTCGTCACTAGATCAAGAAAGTATCGAATAATCCATGGATGACAGATATTTCACCTAGAGTTCAACCAGATACCGTGAAGCAAAAGGAGAATACACAAGTAGGTCGTTCGGTCAGGCAGATCTGGTAGTCGTATGGAGATCTGATTTGGTCATGAGATAATCGTACATGATCACTAACTGGTCGTATGGAATACTGCAGTTGTAAGGTATTATGTTCAAAAGATAGAAAAATCGAGGCGACATGATCGGATTTTCGGTAAAACCATTATTTTAATCATTTTTGGAATAAAAACTAATATTTAATTGATTTTCAGCATTAAATAAATAGTTTTTGTTGTTTTTAAGGTCTTATTAGGTCCCAAGTCTGCCCGACGATGGCGTGGCTAAGCGCCCATGAAACAGTCTAGTCGTATGCTAAATATAGTCGTATGGAAATATCAGCTGGTCGTGAGTGATAAGGACCTGATCGCAGATCATATTGCATAAGGTTTGTCCGATATAGAATTCATGTGTGTTCGGTAGTCGTTATGTCCTGTTAGGAACCGCTACTGACTTGTGATCGGAATACGCATGAACCTATAGGGTCACACACTTAATAGGTTGGAACAATCCAGTTCGGATAAGATCCATTATGAGCTCTTTATAAGGGGATGCATGTGACTGTTGGGAGGTAAGAGTTACACCACCGAAACCTTAGCCGCCATCTCCCCAAAAGGCTCTATCGTGCGCGTTGGTGCTAGCACATCGGCGTACGGCGTTCCATTTCTGGACGTGTGGATACCGTAGAGTCGCTGTTGCGATTACCGCTGCGCTGATCAAGGACGATCCGCAACCTACGCAAGGAACACGATAGGTTGTTGGAGGAGACGATCGGTGCTGAGGACGTTGGACGATCGACTACGACCATTACATTGACACGCTCGACGTTGGATTAGGCTACTCTAACTCTTTTTTTCTGAAGCTGCGTGTCTAATGATAACGATCTATGATCTCTTAGCTGCATGACTTCTTGGTTTACATGGTAGAATTTTTTAATTTTGGGCTAGTGTAGCCTACCCGTATCCCTACACAGTAGCTGTCGAGCCCATCTCCATCCTCTTCCTCGGCCCTCCCCTGTTGCAGTCCCCGTCCACGCTTGCTTGTTTGCCCGATTAGCCCGCAGCGTCGATGGTGTCGAGCCCATCTCCATCCTCTCATTTCTCTACCGTTGCTCTGCTCTGCTCATCGCCAGCCCATCTCCATCATTGCCTCCAGCCTCGGCTATTGACGGTGAGTGAATCCAGTCCACTCCTCTCCTCTCCTCTCCTTTCTCTGCTGCTCTGCTCTCCTATCCTTCCTCTCTTGCTCTATTTTGCTTTGTGCTCTGCTACTAGGTGCTCTGCTTCTCCATTGCTCTGCTCCAAGCATAGGTGCTCTGTTTTTTCTCTGTGCTCTGCTACTACTAGTAGTTGTAGCAGCAGCAGCAGGTGGACTAGTAGTAGTTAGTTGCGACTAGTCGACCAAGTCGACAAGTCGCGTCTCTTGCGACTCGACTTGACTTTACGACTTAATAACCTAATATTGAAGTTCCTGCTGAATTACTTACTTTACTAAAACTGATTTTAACATTCAGTGCTCTATCATCATAAGAACCTGGTCAAGTTTCTATACAACAATATTGGGTATGTATATTTGGAAGCTAGGAATATGATATGTCAAATATGCCCCCTATGCTCCTTTTCTTAGAGAAATTTTATGGTATATTTTACTAGTAGTATATAGTGGTAGTATAAATCAAATCTAGCCATTAATTTGTTATGGGCATTATAGACTTTTCTTTGTATTTATAATTTTTCAGAGGGTATTATAGACGTTTTCAACTAGTGTTGAAAATATTACTCTGGTGCCATATGATCCCCACATGGACAATTACAATTCTACCCCTCCTAGGATTCTACTACTCATACTGTCAGATGTAGTATAACTAAATTTTAACTAATCTGAATCATTGGATGAAAAAAAATATACGATCTATATTAAATTGAGTGTACCGTAAAAGAGCTCTTTTCTTAAGCTCCATATATGTAAATTAGCCATCAAATTATGATGATCAACGTATGATTGAAATTATATTACAAAACGCAAAGTCCCTTTGTTTCTCCAGGGACATTTGTACAGGATGTACAACCACTGTAGCGCTGTTGAAATTACTAACTTGCTAATTGCTAGTATCTCTTCGCGAAGTATGGTTTGTTTATTTATTAGTTTAATCACCCAATCTAATAGTTATTTTGACCCTCTATAATTCTGCATTCTTGCCAGTGCCAATCTTGCCTTTTGCCTGTGATTATTCTCTTTTGTCCAGACCCCCAAAGAAAAAAGATTATCATTTTGTAGTCGCTCTGAAAGAGCAATGTCGTTAATGTAACATAATTACATGGGTAGAGGAACCAATTGGTGTCTGTTATGTATAATCATAGCTCTACAAGAAACTATGATATTCCACCTTGTGATAGAAAAATAAAAGATACAAGGTAGTACATTAGAGATAAACAGGCAAAAAATCTGGAGTGTGTAACATGATTATTAGCTGTAAAAGCCTTTTCCCTAATCATGTGCTTTGTTGCCAAGAAAATGATTATTTGCTCTGGTAAATCTTGTAAAGTTTTCTGGTGGAAACTTTTGGAGTCAGCTTATCTCTTCACCGTTGCAAAAAAATTTCCAATGATCAAAAAATTTCTGAATGGACAATGGGCTGTACCTAGCAAAACAGTAATTGTATTTCACAAATCACTCACATAAAGTATGCCAGAATCTTGGTCAAGATCAATGTATAGAAGACAGATAGCAAAGCACCAACTGGAATTGTGACCACCCAGGAGGCCACAATTTCACGCACTGTCTCTGCTCTGACTCTATTGAGTCCTCTTGCAAATCCCACACCCATCACTGCACCAACAAGCGTATGTGTAGCAGATATTGGCAACCCAAGCTTCGATGCAAACAAGACCACAGAAGCTGCTGCAAATTCCGCCGCGAACCCCCTTGTTGGTGTTAGTTCGGTGATTTTCTTGCCAATTGTTGCTATCACCCTATAACCCCACATTGCAAGCCCTGCAACAATCCCAAAACCACCCCAAGCAAGGACTTCAGTAGGTATGACTATCTCAGCACTACTCGCTACGCCTTGAAGAATGGACAAAGCTGCAGCTAGTGGCCCTATGGCATTGGAGACATCATTGCCTCCATGAGCAAATGACATGAAGCATGCTGACAGGACCTGCATGTAGCCGAATACACCATAGACAATCTGCAATTGAGCTCCTGTAGGGCCAGCAATGTCCGAAAGAAATCCAACTTGCTGAACATTTATCTCGGCAGATGCTATCTTTTCTGCTTCTGAAGACAGTAGGTCACCAAGCTGTTTTTGGATCACCTTGCTAACTATAATGGCTCCTATTGCCCCACAAGCTAATGCTTGCAGGAGAGCAATGTAAAATATCTTGCTGAGAGGGAAAGCAGCAAACGAGATTGCAGTGACACCAGTAAAAACTGCAATTGGTGCAGCAGCTGCCGCAGCCTGGCCTGGATTTGGTGCACTGTATACGAACTGAAGTGAAGCATGGTCAGTTGAAAAATAATTTTCTCGTCTTGTTTGAAACAGTGTTTATGTCTTATGAAATTTTGGTTTCTTTGCTGTGTGCCCAACAAAATGTCTGCCTAAGTATTGACTTGAAGCTATCTTATTCTCATTTAGCATGTTGTAGGTAAAAGTTTGTCTAGTACTTACCCTGCGTATGCACTTGTAAACAAGAAATGAGACTGCAGCACCTATCAAAGGAGAAATGACCCAGGATGAAGATACTCTAGCCAAGGAGCTCCAGAAAACTGCATTGACCCCTCCAAAAACTAGCCCAAAACCAACCATAGCCCCAACAATACAATGTGTAGTTGAAACAGGCCAGCCATAGGAGGAAGCAACCTAAGAAATGGCAAATGTTAATTCAGGTACATGCTTATAAATTTTAATATGCTACATTCTCAAGGCTGTAAAACCAACGGCACTATTGGCAGAAGCATAACAATTGATGATGACGAAAGATATTATTCGAGGCATGCTATTTGCATTTGATTTTTACCCAATCATGTAAATACCATAACTCCATTGCTTAAGTAGAGGAAACGCATGGCCTAGTAATACAATCAGTGGCCCACTAAAATTGTCTTCTCCAGCACAGTTATGCATGTATCTACTTCCTACGTTCCATAAACTTATTCCTTGTAAAAGTTGCTGTGTTCGTAGTGAACATTTTCTGCTCAGTTACCTCAATTTTTTGCTCGTGTGCTTTCCGAGTTTGACACGACTGTTGAACTGCTAGATAACAACCTCTGAGAATTGGAAGTGAGGTGCGCAATATTCAAGAAATGAAGTTTGCACTGCTGATCCTTAAATTGTCTGTAACTGGATCTCAACATATACGTCTAGGATTTCCATATCAACAAGGCTAAAACCATTGTGTAGATAGCTGTTGTATCAGTCAAGTTGCTTTCCCTTGGCAGAGTTGTTACCTCCTACCGTGAAAGATTAATGGTTTACTGTGTGTGTTGTAGAGTTTGTTCCTCAAAAGAAAGTGTTTAATAGAGTATATTCAACTCTGCTTAGTCTAAAAGATTTTCATGCAGTAGGTTTCATAGAATCAAAGATAGCAATTACCTTCTATAGTTTATGGGGCTCCATCAACTAGCATCTAGAAGTGCAAAGGCCTATGATTCTGCCCTATTAGGGAGAATGCTATTCAGTATCATAACTATGTCTTAAATCTTCTGTATTGTAGACTGAAACTGGGGTAATTATGTGATCCTAATGGCACCAAGGATAAAAAAACCGGAATCGGTGCAAATCCCGCCCGGCGGCCATGCTCCCGGTAACCGGAAATCCTGGGAAAAACTCGGTCGAATTTCGTCTGAATAAATTTGAATTCGGGATCTAACCACCGGGATTTTGAATTTGAATCTAAATTTGAAAATTTTCAGCCGGGATTTTGGATCCTGGTACACCGGTAACGGGCGGGATTTTGATCCCTGAATAGCACTATGAGACTGCATGATCTGCTTGGCATGATATATCAAAGTTCAAAACGGTGATGGAACATTACCTGCAGCCATGTGCCAGCAGCGGCGAGGGAGGACAACAATCCAGCGAAGAGCAGAGAGTCCTTTCCTTGGAAGACAGACGCGACTAGGATGCCCTTCTGCATAGTGCTGGTGACATGAGTGCCCATAAGGAGTGCACCGGAGAACTCTAGCACAGCCGCAGTCAGCACTGCCTGCCGAAGTGTCAAAGCTCCAGACCCTACTGATGTCCCCATGGCATTCGCGACATCATTTGCCCCAATATTCCATGCCATGTAGAACCCTGATAGCAGTGTCAGATATGCCAGTGCCTTCATTTTGATCGTCCCATGACAGACCAGTGAGCGCATCGCCAGTGGCACGGTGAGGGCTGCAAATGCAATCACCACAGATATTGACATCGCCATCCGTGGCGAGATATGGAACGCCTTGGCCATCTCAGACAGCTCAGATTCCCCGTTCTGCTCCTCAGCCTCCGAGGCAACTGCTTTTGCACTGGCAAAGGAGGATAGTGTGGTGCGCGGAAGGCCCAGGTGTGTGCTCAGTGTCATGGCAGGTGACACTTTAGCCAGAGGGAAGTACCTAAGGTCGTGAATGTTTGGTGGCAGCTGAGCGACAGGGTGACGGAGCAGGAGAGCGGCAGCCGCAGCTCGCCCTCCTGCTCCAGCATGTGCTCGGGCAATGGAGAAGAAAGGAGAATATTGAGACATGGATTGGCAGAAGCAGAAGACAGGTGTGAGCAGAGAATCACCAAGAAGAAAAGGATGGGATTAATGGGGAGGAGAAGAGGAAGGAGAAGGGGAAGCGGTGGCCATAGGAGTTTGTGGGAAGATTCCGAAGTGAGCATCGCTATGTGGATGGAGGGAGGGAAGAGCTTGCTTTCTGTGGTGGCCCAGCTCGGGCTGGGACGAACGAGTGGTGGGAGGGAATGATTGGGGGAAGTGGATATGAGCAAGATTCCTGCCTAATCCATAACCTGGGGTTGCAGCGGACTGCTTGACTGTTTTCACTCCAGCCTTTTTTTAAAGGCCTAACTCTATGCCTGTTCCTGTTGTTTCGATCCTCCAGCGTGACGTTTAGCATGGCATTAGCATATTCTTAGGGCTGTTGAGATTTGAAGGCTTCTGAAGATATTTGTTGTGTTCCTTATGTAGTTTCTTGTCTACAGATAAAGTAAATGGAACTAGATCATGTCAGGTCTTTTTATTTGCACCCTGGATTTACTATTCTTATGATAAACACATGATGTACTGTCCTCATTGACACTGTCGTGTTACTACAGCGTCTAGATTTTCCAGAGCCAGAAATATTTACTGATTGTTAGAATAGGTGTTAGAATAGGGACTCTTTTAGATTTCTTTATCTGTCTTTTGTATTGTCTAATCTGTATATGGCATGCACCTTTGTACACATTATATATATTGCTCATTGGGCCTCTTCAATATATACACAATATTCATAACATGGTATCAGAGCAAATGTTAGGGTTAGGGTTATTGTAGTGCTGCCGCCTTCAAGCCTCTACTCGCCTCCGCTGCCGCTGCCCTTGGGAGAGGACCGATCTTCGCTCCCGGGGGTGGCCTTCTTCTAGTTATAGTTGTCGGCGCAGCAACCAGCAGCATCCTCTTCGTGCCATCATGCTCGCAGATCGGCTCCGTCCAGGCGACAAGCTCGTGCTCTGCCCGACGTTGACTGGTGCTCCGGATCCGATCTAGGCTTCACCCACATTGGATCCACCCCACACGCCGCACCCGGTCCTCCACCTCGCGGCGCCCAATCTCCAGCGCGCCACCACCTCGGCTCCTCTGCTGCATGCGGCGAAGAAGAAAAAAAAAAAGTGGAGGAGGATGAGAAGAAAAATCGCCCGCCGATTGTCGCTCGGGGATCTCCTTCGACGGGACAACGTGTTGACGGGCCGCCGCCGCTACACCTTGCCTCGTGCTCTGCCTCTCCGCGCCACCTTGGCTCCCTTGCGATGAGGACGGGAGGGGGGCCACGACATCCCTGGCGGTGGAGTGCATGCGCCTCTGTGCGCCTGACGTCGACGGCGATGCCGACCGCCTTGCCTTCGGCGAGGTCACCTCGTTCGGATCCGGCTGGCTAGGCCACCCTGGGCTTTCCCGCCATGCGCGACGTGGGCTCTTCTGCTCTACTTCGGAGCTGGGAGAAGGAGGCCACCTCTTCCACTGGCCCACTGCCTCCAGATCTAGCCGAGCTCGTGCCCTTTCTCTTTTGCTTCGGCTGATGTCAATGGGAGGAGGTAGATTGAGAAAAGATGCCCTTTCTCTGCGCTGGAGGGGTTCCAGAGAAGAAATCGCTATGCTGCTCGGTCCTTGCGATAATGCGATGCGCCTAGCTTTTGGCCGTGACGTGACTAGCCTGGAGTAGCATCACGCTTGGTCCATGCTAGTCCCTGTTCAATGTCTTCACATGATGGCAGCTGTCTTGGTCTTCAGAAAAAAAGCTTATCCTAGTCTTCAGAAAAAGCTGTGCCCATGGTCCTTGCTTTCTGCTGGAGAGAAAAGTACGATGCTTGCTATCTGCTGCTAATTAGTATTTTTTTTGTGTTCTTTTCTTCCGTTGCGTCCATCCAAGTCCGTACCACTATACCTTATGCATGGCCGCAGCCGCCGCTCCTGTTCTTCTTTCTGAGCCGCGTGCAGATCGTAGAAGTCGATATGATGCCGCCACTTTCTTAGCCGTCGCCCAAGCTTCTAAGGCCGTCGCGCTTCTTTCACACCACCGCCGTCTTGGGCTTCGATCTGTGCTGTCATGCTTTCACCTATTCCTATTCGGCTTGATTTGACAGCTCTCTCTATTCATGTTGGTTTTATCACCTTCTTCGTCGTATTGCCACGGTCTACTTTCTCAGCCCCTGCACCTTGTGCTTTATAGGCTATTACACGACCTCGGATGGGAGAAGATCTTTTGATACTCGACATATTTTCCAAGAGCTGCATGCTACGAGGACATTATCAAGACTTGGACTTCGGATTTTTCATATTTTAGTGTCAACCCTTTCCGAATGCAACGCTATTGCATACACTTTGCATTTAGGGGGGGGTGTTAGAATAGGGACTCTTTTATATTTCCTTATCTGTCTTTTGTATTGTCTTATCTGTATATGGCATGCACCCTTGTACACATTATATATATTGCTCATTGTGCCTCTTCAATATATACACAATATTCATAACACTGATAACATTGCAAAAGAATGTGTGGAGTGGAGTGACTTTTCATGGGTATGTTGCCCTTTAAAGAAATCATTTGGGACTAAATGTAACATGTGAACAAAAACAGCTGTGTTCCAAGACTCCCAAGTTTATGGTCTCTCTTGTCGCATGATTTTGAGGTTGCATTGTGATTTTCCCATTTGGCAATAGCAATTGGAATGATGCTGGCTAAGGACCACAGAAAAGGAGGAGCTACTTGTGCTCCAGTCGGCTGCCAAGAAGAATCATCGGTGTCCTTGTCCTGGATCAGGTACGAAATAATTGAGGATTTTTTTAAATAATCTATTTTTATTCAGAATTACATAAATAATACAACTTTATTTTTTTTGATAGAAATAATCATCAGTCACCGTACTGTTAGGCGACATGAGCTAGTCGCCCAACGGGTGAACGACAAGTTTCCAATTCGCTTGACTGTTGGGCGACTAGACCTTTGGCCTCCTGGTCGCCGAATGGAGGAGTGACTAGGACAAATGTTGCTCAACACTGGGCCCTAGTTGCCCAACGGTTGGGCGACTAGGGGCGCTTATAAGGGGCGCACGCGCCCGGCCGAAGCGAGCTCGCCGTTTTTTCTTCTAGAAACCGAGCGTGAGAAGAGAGGAAGGAGAAGAGAGGGAGAAAAAGAGGAGAGGGGGAGGGAAAGAGAGGAGAGGAAGAGGGAAAGGGTGAGGGGAAGAAAGTGTCTTCGCATTGACGACGACGACTGTGAGTCTCTAGCATTATTTTGTATTTGTGTACTTTCAAAATCATGGTAGGTTAGCAAGCAACATCACGTGTAGTGACATATTGTTAGCAAATAAAATAATGGTAGGTTAGCTTCAAAAATCTTTAGATGTGTAATGTGTAGTGTCATATTATCAGTGGCGAAGCTAGAAAATTTATCTGGGGGTGTAGCAGTGATGGTAAAGATTAAGCTATTAAGCAATTATTGGGTGAACGAATGTTAGGATTGGGTAAACAATGCATTGTAAATATTGTATTCAAATGATACTTAATGTTTTTATATAATTAGTTGCGCTTTTGTCTCAAAATTTGTGTTGGGAGAGCAGTAGTGATGGTAGAGATTAGGCAATTAAGCAATTATCGATTGAACGTATGTTAGCGTTGGGTAAACCAGGCATTATCAATATTGTATTCACGTGACACTTGATGTTTATCTGTATTTAGTTACGCTTTTTTTCCGAATGAACTAACTACTGTAGTATTTTAGTTGTAAAAACAACTTAATTTTATGGAGTGTTGTTGATAACAATTGCTAACATTAGTAAATAAGTTAATATGTGTGAACATATCATTAAAAACGTATATTCATTCCATTATTTTTAGTTGGTACATCACACAGCCTGTATGACAGTTAACGTACCCTACCACTCGAATATGCTGTTTACGATGGAATGCCACTAAATTTTATGAATTTTGGGAGGTACGCTATTAATAATTTAACCAGTAATTGTGTCGTAATTGCTAACTTCAAATTGATTTGCAGGTATGGCTCGCGACCTTGGCGGTTCGGACTGGCGTTTCGACCTTCTTTGTGTCATATGTCTGCTATGTACTTACTTTTTCGTGCTTTGCAGGTTGAGTGCTGCTGGCCTTCTACCTCTCGCACGGATAGTGGAGGCCAACGACGAGGATGGCGCTCGGTCGAGGACGACGGGAAGGTCCTTGCCGGCCCGGAGCGGTCGCGGTGGTTCCCATTCGACCGATCGTTTTACGGGCCATCCCTTATAACCAATGTCCCGACTCGCAGGCACAGCTTGCACACATGTAGGTCACACGTGTGTACGAGCACTTCGTCGAGCATCTCGACCGCCTCACCACTGACGACGCTCGTTGGGAGCCATACCCTGATCAGGAGATGGAGGACCGTGCTCCTGCCAGGCTGTCCTTACTGTGCTAGCATGACCGCGCGTACTGGCTGACGCGGAAGAAGCTCGTCTTCGGCATGTTTGTCAAGGACTACGCGGTGCACAGGCTGATGCGCTAATTCTTTCTCCACCAAGTTGTTCCTGTTCCAGTTGGGATGCGGGTGCCCGACTCGACCCGCACGTGAGTTAGACACAACACACGTTCGTATATTTTTTCCAGTTGTGTTACGATGGCTTCTAATTGCAGTGCTATGTTTTGCATGCATAGTAGTAGGGGTGGCTGCAGGACGAACTGGGCAGCGAAGATGGAGTTGTGGCTGGCGCAATGGGCGGACGCCCTCCAGGACTACGTGCAGGAGGGCTCCCCGTATGACCCCAGCATGTACGGTGAGTACCTAAGCTGGTACGCTCCGCAGACACGCATCAGGCTGGTGCATGTCGTCGACCCTCCCCGCTCACGTACCAGCACCGACCGATGCGTACCCTATACACTTCACGCGGAATGTACACCTCGTGGTATGTACTCTCGCGGTTCAACATGTTTGAGTAAGGTCACGTCAATTACAAGTTTGACGCTTTCGTGTACTCCTTGCAGATGGACATCAACGTCATGATGGCGAGGGAGTCCTGGTCGATCCTAGATAGGCTCGCCCACAATGCGGAGGTGACGCGGGACGAGATGGCGCAGTTTGCCCATCGGGTCTACAGTGGGGCAAGGCGTGCAGTGACCCTGATGTCGTTCAGGATGGTCCAGGAGGTGGCCACGTCAGCACATACACCGAGGCCGGCATGTCCTGCAGCCTAGTCAGGAGGCTCAGGAGGGGCATGTTCACGTGCCCCGCCTGTGCCTATGCAGGCTGGAGGGTCAAATTAGACACATGGCTACCCACCCCCGCCTCCGCGGGGACAGGCCGGAGTGTCCGGGTGGGCACGTGGGTATGCGCCGCCACCGCCACCGCCATCGTTCCTGGACACCTACCCAACAACGCGAGGGCAATGTCCTTTCTTCCCCGACCTGTATGGATAGTACGGCGAGTATGACCTTTGTCGCGTGCCATGGCCCACGATGAAGGTACGCTTCCTCTCTTCAGGTTTGTGATCGTCGATATATTGTAGGGATTAACGTTATTTGTCCTGCAGGTTTTGCACTCTAGGCGAGAGTTCAGCTCTCCCCGCACGATGACACCCACGAGGCTGTGGACGCCTTCTTCGCGGATTACCCGGGGAGATCGAGGCGGTGAGCCGTGCAGTTGAGGTTTTTCGGTCGTAGCTCGGCGGGCCTCCAGTGAAACCTTGAGCATAGGTGGAGTCGACCCCCGAGGCCTTGGGAGCATGGGTTAGCAGGGCTCCTGAGCGGCTTTCCCTGTCTTGGCATCGACCCCGGCACCCCGTGCTTCAGAAGCCTAAGTGGGGCCATACTGGTGGGCACGGACCGGGTGTGGGACATGGCACGACAGAGGAGGTGCTGCGGGTGGCGTAGCGGGTGACCAATAGGGGGTTTTCGTTGTGCTCTTTGTACTTGTATTATGTGTTTACGTATTCTAGTTCGTAGTTACTATGACATGGTTGTCTATGCATTCCCTCTTGTACTATAGCTCATGGTATTACTTACCAATCGTTCGTGCCCTAGTTGCTGAACCGTTGGACGACTTGGCATCAAAAAGTGGCCCACTACTAGCTGTCAAGTCGTCCAACGGTTTAGCGACTATTCGACGTGTCACTAAACCGTTGGGTCAGTACTTGCTGCCAAGTCGTCCAACAGTTGAGCGAGTAGTCGACGTGCCGCTCAACCATTGGCCCACTACTTGCTGTCAAGTTGTCCAACGGTTGAGCAACTAGACGGTTGTATAGAAAGCCAGACCCGGTCCTGTCACGATTTCTTTCGCCATTTCTCTCGGTAGACAACGAGAGCAGAAAGGGAGAGGAGAAAAGGGCAGGGAGAGAAGGATATGGGTAGTGAAGAGGGGAAGAAGGTAGGGAGAGGGAGAAGCAGAGGAGCTCAGGAGAGGGTGAAGCAGAGGAGCTCGAGAGAGGGAGAGAAGGGGAGGAGAGGAGCTTGGGAGAGGTAGAGAAGGGGAGGAGAGGGGCTCGGGAGAGGGGGATAAGGGAGAGGGGCTCGGGATGTGAAAGTGAAAGACGAAGGAAGCTCATTGATAAGAAGAGAAGGTCTCCGCGTGAAGGTAATAGTCTTGTCTGTTCTTGTTCTCGGCCGAATGTAGGTGACGTATTTGGTGAATGTATGTTGAGAAATCACTGGTTGCAATGTTTGAAATATTTGCAGTGATAAATCAGTCATGTCGGTGCCCACAAGATTGAAAGTGCATTACGGTGTTGGTACGATTTGTGAATATGGTGTTGACCTAAGTGGTTTCTAGCAAGTCAGTATGGTACACCCGGACGTGGAGAATGCCTGAATCAGAGATGTCCTACATTGGCTCACTAGAAGCTTCTCTTTGGACCCCGAGGTGTGCAGTGTCGTCGTACATGGGCTTTGGAGTCGGTCTACCACATGCGGTGGGAGTTAACCAGACTGATGCGCACGATTGCATGGAAGGGATTTCTGGAAGGTTACTGGCGCTGTGGCTATGAGTGCGTGCTACTTGTGCAAGCATGTCCGAAGGGAGTCGTTGGAGGCCCTGCCGACGGCTATCATTAGGTTAGTGGGAGCAGCTCGGGCATGCAGCGTGTGGTTCATAAAGAAGATGTGGTGACCGATGTTGTAGAGGCAGAAGAGGATGCAGTGGCCCATGTTGCCGAGGCAGAAGAGGAATATCACACACCGCACGCTTAGCCTAGTGCAGAGGCGGATGCAGGGGAGTATGTTGATAGCATAGTGCGTCAGATGGGGATCGATGACTTGACAGCTTAGGCGGAGGAGGAAGCTTTAGAAGAGGATGGTGATGACTCTTCTAAGGAGGACGGAGGTTCCATCCCCTAGGAATGGAATAGGGTGGACGTTGAAGGTCTTGCTATGCACGACGAGCACGAATCACCGTGGGAGTACCATGGTAGGGAGGTTCGGCTTCATGCAATGTTTGCTGACAAGGGATCACTGCAGGATGCCATTAAGTTGTGTGCCTTGTCCATGCAGCAGATGTTTCGGGTCCTCAAATCCAGCCAAGTAGTACTGCGTGGTCTGTGGCGGACTAGGTGTCCTGGCGTGTGCTGCATGCGTACGCATAAGTCACGAGACTTCTTGGATTGTCTCAAGGTGGAGGCACACTCGCTTGCTTTCGATAGTGTTTTGTCGAGGCATCACAACCTAACGTCCACCTTCATAGCCAATGTGATGTACAGAGAGATAGTGAAGAAGACGGACCTATAGGCCAAGCACATCTTGGTGGCTATCGAGCAGAAATTCAAGTACAAGATTAGCTACGCAAAGGCATGGTGTGCTAAGTAGAAGGTTTTGGAAAGAAGGTTCGGTTCTTTCGAGGCGGCTTACGACAACCTTCTTCGTATGCTCCAGGTGCTACAGGACAGGAACCCGGGCACATACATTGCTGTGATGGATAAGCCATCCAAAAGACCCCTGCTAGGTTTCATGGTATTGCAAAGGGCCTTCTTAGCCTTCGGTCCCTACATCGATGCATTCACACATGTTGCTTGTGATCTCAGTAAATAGAACGTTTCTAACTGGGAAATACAAGGGCATGATCCTGACAACAATTAGCGTTGATGGCAACAATCAGATTCTGCCCTTAGCCATCGCTTTCGTCGAAAGTGAGAATTTCGGCAACTGGTTGCGGTTCCTTCGACATTTGAAGTAGGGAGTAGTTGGGACACGTCCTGATATCTGCTTAATCCATGATCGCCACCTTGGGATGATGAAGGCCATAAAAAAACTTCAGCAGGACTGCGATGAGTTGTTCCCTTGGCCAAACATGAGGAACAAATGGTGCATTCGCCATCTGGGGGCCAACTTCTTCAAGCAGTTCAGGCAGCAACCGTTGATGAAGCTGTTCAAGAGGTTTGCCATGCAGAACCAGCAACATAAATTTGATGCGTTGTGAGAGATGTTGGAGGAGCACATTAGGAAGCATGGCGTCGAGAGGAACAAGAGTCCACTCATTCCTGGGGCGGCGCAACCCGAACGCCTGACACCGCAGTGAGAGCTCGACCCTCCCCATTTGACGCGGAGGATCTCGAGGGACATCGGGTGCTTCTCCTATTAGATTGAGGCCGAGCCATTGGAGAAGTGGTCCTTGCTGCACAACATGGATGGTGCAAAGTACGACATAATGACCACTAACCTTGCTGAGGTGTACAAATAGGTTATTTGGGGCCTCCGTTCTCAGCCCCTCGTTGCCATCGTGGAAGGTGTTCTACATGGTACAATCGAATACTTCAGGGAAAGGCATGCAAATGTGGTACTTCATGCAGCCAACCCACATACACCGCACTGCTCGATACTTATAGCGTATATGCAGGCCAAGACCGAGAAGGGTCAATCGCACACGGTCTTTGTGATGGGTAATACGAAGCATCGTTTCGACGTGGTCCTTCGGGACAGAGTCGGATTTGGGACGGCTCGGTCTCTTGTAACCCACGAGGTATGCCTTGGAGACCATGTGAACGAACCTAGCTGCACATGCAACAACCCAAAGCTCCTTCACAAGCCATGCTCTTATGTCCTTGCTGCGTGCGGGACCATCCACATGGACCCATCGAACTTCATATCAGAGTACTTCATGAAGGAGAGGGTGCAGCAGGCGTGGTGCGGCGAGCTAATAGGCTTTAGGGTTGTGGGCAACTTCGCCACATTGGATATTGCACGGAGGATTTGGATTTCGGATCTTGACCTGTTGAGGGGGGGGGGGTAGAGGGCCGTCGGCAGAGTTGTCACTTTAGGAACGATATGACGAAGGGGAAGCTGGATGTAACATCCCAAAGTTCTGTTACCAAAATAAAAATTAATAAAGTTATTATTTTATTGGATTTGCTGAAATTTGAAAGAGGTTTATTGCTTTATTTGAATTTCTGAGGTTTTAAAAGTCAAAAGTAAAATTTATTGAAGTTTTATTTGAGTTAAATTGAAAAAAAAAAAAATTAATTTTTTGGAATTTTCTGGAATTTTAAAAGCTTTTCCCTAATTACTTTAAAGCCAAAATAAATTATGTGCAAAAACTATTACCAATTTTAAATTGGAAGTATTTTATTTAAGTCCAAAATTTCTTTGAGAATTTCTGTAAATTTTCTCATAATTTTTGGATTTTATTTGCTATTTTCTAAAGCTATTTTGATTTAACAGAATTAAATCAATTGATAAATCAAATAAGAACCTCTTTACTGTTTTGGGCCGAATCTCAGCCCATTCTTGTTTGCCCGTTCTCGCATCCCACCTCAGCCCGCAAGCCACCCTAGCTACTCGTGCCTCTCACTGCCAAGTGGGCCCACGTCGTCAGCTGCTCCCTCCCGCTGCCATGTGGACCCCCACGCTTTCTTCTTCCTCACTGTCTTCCTTCTCCAGCCGCAAACACCCAGCCACCATTGTTGCGCGCGGGAGCTCCGTCTCGACCGCGTTTCCTCTCCCCTTAACTCGTGCATTCAAGCGCATTCAATCCCCTTAACTTCGCCACCCCTCTTCTCGGCCGTTTCCCTTCTTCTCGCGCATGCCTTCGCCGGATCGTGCCGTTACCACCGCAATCCTCGCGCGCTCGATCTCCCCATCTTGGCCCCCTCTGCCCCTATAAAAGGGAGCACGAGGTGCGCCCCTTCCTTCTCAATCGATTTCCCTCACTCACCCATCCTCCCCCACTCTCTATTCGCCGGATTTGAAGAAATTCGCCGCCGGCCGCTAAGAGACGTCGCCGCCTCTAGCGCCGCCACCATCGACGCCTTGACCTCGCCGTCGCCACCATCGGCATCGCCGTCCCGAAACTACCCGTGCGGCGTGCTAGCTACGCGGGCGCCGCCAAATCACCCCGCCACTACCGATCCTCGCCGCCGCCGCGCGTCAAACCCGATCTTGCCGTGGTGAGCATAGTAACGCCCGCGCCCTCCTCTACCTGTAGAACACCTCGCCGACTGTCGCCGTGCCACCGTTCGCCGATTCCTTGGAGCCCGAGCGCCGCCCCCGTCCAGCGTCGACATGGCACCTCCACTCACGGCCACGCAGGCACCACCTCACCATCTTCGCTGACGTGGCCTCCTAGTCACCGCCTACGTGTTGCTGACATGGCACACATTTTCAACCGAATGGAAAAACCGAGCGATGACATCATGCTGACGCCATAATCGGATTTTCCTTTGTAAAAATAATTCTAAAAAATCTGAAAAATCCTATTATTCATCATTTCATGTGATTTCCAAACTTCCCGGAGTTCGTTCTCCTTCATATGAACTCCGATTTCGTCGATTCGAATTCCTAAATTCATATAAATTCAAAATCTAGCTCTCTAAACCAAAATTATATAATTTGGAGTTCATCTGAATCTTTATTTGAATTTTGTTTGAATTTGGCTTATTTTCGCGTATAGATTTTGATGATTTCGGAGAGTTAGATTTCAACGCCGTTTGAAAGCAACGAATCAAGCAAGGCAAGTTATACCTTTGATCATATTTGATCCCATTATTTAAAATTATTTATTTTTTGTTTTAAATTATTGCATGCTTATTTATATTCAATTTAATTCAAATTCCTGTTTAAAATCATAGTTATTCCTAATTCCTTTGTACTGCCAATCTTAACATTGAAATAAACCTACCTTGACACCTTAGATAAAAATCTAGTTTATGCAATAGTACGAACTAGAACATTTTGAGAAAAATCATGCTTAGTCATGCTTAGACCAAAAATATTTGATTTGGGAACTTTCAGCCAAAAATCAAATGTTTTTTAAAAGTCTATGGTATTGATTTGTCATGGAAGATTTTGTAAACGATTTTGAAAAGAAAAAAAAGGAAAAGTTGGTTTGTACTTGGGCGAAATGGATGGTTGGTGGGTGCAGGTTTATGCATGGGCTCAACCTGGTCAGGGTTGAGGCCCAGGGTTTTTATCGGAAGTCGTCCAAGTCAGTTAAGGACTAGCCTGAGAGCCGCTTTTGCTAAGCCACATCGTACTACCACATGTCTCGCATGGGTGGGACCTAGCCAACTAATTTGTAATGTTTTACCGTGGTCGTTCCTTTTAGATGCGGTGGGTAGTCATGTTATGACCTACGTTAGTCCCACCTGGCGCAAGAGGGGGCTCAAATCTTGCGGGTTGCAGCCCAAAGGGAGCGAAACCTTAGCGAGGGGAGACTGCGGTGGAATGACGCTTTGTAAAGGCCTTGACACGTGCTCTAGACTACTTACCTAAGGTAGTGAGCGGTGGTATCGACGAATGCCAGACAAACTAGATAATTCATGTCATGTGGGTAAAGCTGTACAACCTCTGCAGAGTGTAAAACTATTCAAATAGCCGTGTCTACGGTCATGGACATGCTTGGCGAGGCCACTCGAAGTTAGAATTTGGTTTTGATTTCAAAATAATTTTGTAAAATAGTTTTGACATGGATGGGTGTCCATGAGAAAAGTTATGGGTTGAAGCCCCGGGTTGGTGCCCGTGTTTATGTTGGTGTTAGGTTGGTGCCTACACTAGCTTTATTAATTTAGTTAAAACTCAATTTTAGTTAATGTAAAATTTGTGCTTTTGAACTTAGTATTGTATTTAAAATGCCAAATATTGCTTTTGCACAAATAACCCTATAAGCCATCCTTTGTTACATCCATACATGCATTAACTATGTTATTGGGTGTAACTTGTGAGCACGGTAGTTGTGCCCATCCTTACTTTATGCAAATAAATTTCAGAGGAGAAGGACTTTGCTACCGGTGAGGATCTCGATGACTAGGCCGCTACCCCAGTCAATTGCTTGTGGCAGATCAGCTAGACTCCACTTCTTTGTCTTCCGCTGTGTTTTTTATTGTTGGCTTGTAAGCCTTTCTTGTAATAAACTCTGTTGTTATTTATTAATAAAGTTGTGCGATTTATGGATGTTACCATATCTGTTTACTGCGACGCCCCGTGTCATTACCTAGAAGGTAATCACACTTAAGCACACGGATTACTATTCGTTTGCCCAGTAGAACACTTGCTCCAACGAATAGTAAACCATTTATCGAGTTCTTGTGAACAATAAGATAAGCGTACATCTTTATTACAGAAATAGCCACACAGGACTATAGTTCTTATTACAAATATTACACTATTACAAAAGGGAACTTCTATGCTTCTCTCGTTTGCCCTGATGGACTGGTCGTCTATTAGTCCCACTTGTCAAAGATGGCACCCATCTCATACAGTCATCAAAACCAACGCCTTCCTCTTCTACGGTTGCACTTGTACGCAAGCTCCTCATCCCTTGAGGATAGCTCCGTGGGATGTGGATCTAAGCAAGGAGAGATAGCAAGAGTGAGTACTATAGTGTACTCGGCAAGCATTAATAGCTAAAATGCATCGATGACTCTAACTCTGGTCCTTATCAAAATTCCTACCTCATCTCTTATTCGAAAATAGTTTTCAAAAACTTAGGTTGCAATTTTACTACGAAGAGACTACTTGATTACTCGGAGAAGATAGACCCCGACGGTTCCGTAGACTCCAATCCAGAGGTGGCATGAATTCATGATTTGATAGCATCTTGAGCTTGTACCACTTTACCCATAGTTATTCGAACTCTAAAAGAGTCGGGTTCCTGCATTTCCTTTGATGCGGGTTCAAGTTCGAGAATCTGAGCGTTTTCAATTACGTGATTAAGTCTCCACCCATTACCTTTAAATCGGTCTTGATTTAATCACGTTCCTGACCTCATCATATACCGAGTTTCATAATGTTGGTTGGCGGCTATCGTCCTCGGGCCGTCTTGCACCCTGCGCCGTCCTAGTGCCCCTAGGGCTGCCTCCCCCTCGGCTCCACTCGGCCCGACCACCTCGGCATTGTCGCTTGAGGCTGGCCCCGACCCTCCTAGCTTCCTCGCTCGGCGCCTCACTACTCGGCACCCCAGCTGCTCCTCCCTTATCGGCGCGGCCAGAGGCAGCGCCGCCTCGCATCTCCTCGGGCTCGCCTCCTACTCCGACCCTCTCTTCTCTGGCTCGGCCCTCGCCAATAGTGCTCGCGTGCGCTTGGCCTCCGATCGCCGCCTAACCTCTCTCTAACCTCTCTTAGCTCTTTACTAAATTGATTTTAGCATTTTGGTTGGATCGATGTTAGCTGATTTTTATGCATGATGACATGGTGATTGGTGGAGATGGTGGCTCTTGGAGGTGATCTATTTGGTAGTGCGACCGAGGTATCAACCCCCTTTCTCTCTAACCTAACCCTCCTTTGCTCTGTGATGAACTAGGCGAGAGCTAGATGGATACTATTGTGGAATGCTTGAGGGATGAATCTTGTGTATGTGGTGCATCTTGAGGGCTACTATGGGTTACCTCTGGTTGGGGATTCAGGGGTGGAGGAAGAGGATGGCGGTGCAGATGATGTCTTGGTGCTCTTCTCTTCTCCTTTGTGGTTGGTTTGCAAGGCTGCGATGTTGATGATCTTGAGCTTGTCTTGGTCCTTCTTTGCCTTGATGCCTTGTTTGTTCTTGTGGGTTGTGATGGGATGGAGGTGTTGGGAAGCCCTTGGCTCTCTTGGCTTCCTCTTCTTCTTTGCGCTCCTTCCTCTTCTACTTCTTGCCTCTCTTGGGAAGTGTGGGGAGCTATTGGCTTTCTTCTCCTTCTTCTTTGTTGTGAAAGAGTTGAGGTGGGGAATGAATTGTCTTTGGTGATGCGAGGGGATGAACTTGTGCTAGTGGGGAAATGAATCGTGGTGATAAGGCTTGGGTTGTGGTTGCTCTTATCCTTTGGTACGTAAATTTGGTTGATCTAATCTGAATTGTGGTAATTTTGTTTTTACTGGCATTCCTATTCCTATTTACCATATCCTATTTATCCTAATTCCTATTCCTTCCTATTCTTGGTGGCTTTCTATTGTGAGGCATATGAGATAAATACTTGGTACAATTGGTTATATAGCTACCACTTGTGGCTTTACGGTTGATCGGAAATATATGTTGTGGAGGTTGGATTCGGTTGCTGATGATGTATTAAAGAGAGGCGTAGTGAATGGGAATGCATTGTTGGGTTCTAATACGGTTGAGGCAAATGAAATAAGGTGGGTGTTGGCTTTGGAGCGGATGATGAGACCCTCGGGCGTAATGGTTGCCTATTGACTCTGGTTGATCTGGATACCTCGATTACTAAAGGAGTCGACGAACTCGGGTTGGTCGAGGTGCCTTGGTGATCGAGGACGGTTGACCTAGGTTGATATAAATCCTATTGTACTTGAGGAAATTCGGCGGCAACCTCTCTCCTCCTAACTAGCTATTCTTGCATTCTTTTGTTTGGCTAGCTTTGTTTTCTAAGCGTTTTGGTTGCATGAGGCGGAGAGGCGAAGGATGACGGAATGAGATGTCAAGAAGAGATTCGATGAGATGAATGCGACAACATGGATTGTAATTTAATCTTCTTTTACAATTAACATTGTAATAGTGTTGGAAAATTAATCGTGTATCCATTATTGAGTTATAGAATAAATTTTGTAATAAAATTTGAGTTGTAATATTTTAATTACGATTTGTAAGCAATTCGTTATAAAGCTGTGATGTGGAATGATAAATGCACAATTTATAATGTCCATTGTTTGATTGTGTGGTTTAAAATGAACTGAGATTATGCTTGACATTTGTTTAATGAGATTTTTACATAAGTTAATTACCAATTACTGTTGATTAGCTTAGTCTTAATTATGCGGGTTCTCACATCCTCCCCCCCTTGGAAAAATTTTGTCCCCGAAATTGGACTTTCTTCTGAGGGGTTTTGTGGTAGACTTCGCGTAGATCTTCATTGTTCCTCGACGTGGCTTCACTGACAGAATGATTTTTCTCTTGTGCCCCGCACGAATGTATGGCCCTGTTCCTTGTCTTCCAATCCTCTTGTCGGACTCTGATCCCGTAGTAATGCAATCGTGTCTCTTTTGAGTTTTCTGACGGACGTCGGTTTAGTTTCGTAATGGGTACTTACTTCTTGGGCGACTAGTCAATCTATACTTATAATTACTTTTAATCCGCTCGCATTTGTAACAATGAGGTTTACCATGAACTTGGTATTGTGAAATGTGAACCCTCACGGATGCTTCCACGAGCTCAGAATTTCTATTACTCCTCACTAATAATGTATGAGGTATAAAGAAGGGAGTTTTTCCCAAAATGTAAAAGGATAATGCTCATGGAAGGTGAATATAATGGTGTACCCGTTACTGCACTTGGTGATTCTTCAGTCTGTTTGGTAATCATGTGAGTCAGATGTGCGGGTCCTCCTCTTTCAGCTCCTTTCATGGCAGTCTGGTTGCCTTCGGTTTGTTTCATATAGGTGATCTGTAGTGGTGCTGAAATAGGCGGTCTTGGCACAAATGTTGGTGGTGGTGTTCCAAATGTTCTCCATGGGTGAGGGCAATTAACCTTGCGATGCCCGGGTTGCCTGCAATTGAAGCATGCATCTGTGCCCCTCAGGCAATCTCTCGTCAGATGGTTTCCTCTACACTTCCCACATCTAATTGCTAGGGGTACTGGTTCCGGCTGAGCTATTGGTATCTGAAAAGATGGGTTGAAAGGTCGCTGTTGTGGTGGTCCATATATTGGTGGTTGCTGCGGTGGCATATATGGACGAGGTTTATGAGCAGGTGGGGAATGGTGGTCGGTTTTAACTTTCTTCCTCCGTTCTTTAGTAAGGTTACTGTGTTCATTCTCCAAGATTATAGCTCTATTGACGAGGTCTTGGAATTCGGTGATTCTGTGGATGGATAGAAGTATTTTAAGATATGGATGCATTCCATCCAGAAATTTCTCTATCTTCTTTTCCTCGGTGTCAACGTCAGCTGGGGCATAGCGGGAAAGGTCGTTGAACTGACTAAGATATTCTATCATATTCTTTCCTCCCTGAGTTAAAGTTCTAAACTCACGCTTCTTCAGTTCCATACTTCCTGTAGGTACATGGGTTTCAGTGAAACGTATTTTGAACTCGGCCCATGTAAGTGGTCGCTTTCACTGACACGATTCTGATTATAATTGAGCCACCGGTAGGCTTTGGTCCGGTCAAGCTGGGTGTGGCGCGACTGTACTTTCTCTGCATCTGAGCATCCTACTGTGTCCAGCTTCTTTTCTATCTCGATCAACCAGTCACTTGCATCTAGTGGATCAGTGGCTTTAGCAAAGGTAGGAGGGCGAGTTTGTAGGAAATCACCCAAACTAACCCCACTTGCTGGCTGGAAGGTAGCAGGTGTCATTCGAGTTAACAAGGTTTCCATAAGGCGGTATTGATTTTCTTGGGCTTCTCTTCTGGAGTTCTCTAAGAATTTGAGTACTTCTGCCATGATACCTAAAGGATCAGTTGCTCCGGTGGGTGGTAGTTGACTGGTTCCTGGCATGGTAGTGGCTTGGGGTTGAACAGGTGTTGACTCATTGAGGTTTACTGCTGGATTTTCTGGGGACGATTCTCGTGGCATGAGTTCCAATGTCAATCTCAATTCACGTTCTCCGCTTCCTTGACCTTCCATCCTGTAGGGGGAGGTGTCAAGAATTTGTTACCTTAGTGGTTATGTTGGTGGCATATTCATTTTGAGAAGTTTGTTGATGGTAGAATTAACTCTTTATTCTTTAGCAATAGTTTGTGGTAGAGAAGAAGGCATTACATTTATCTGGTAGAGGTTAGCCGCGGTTGATTTGCATTAACCCATACACATGAGGCAAATAATACCAAGAAACAAGGATATGCAACAAGATCCAAATCCTATTCTAGCTGAGTCTCTCGTGCTCAGTCACGCTTGAGATCCCGTTCTCAAGACCGCCCAAACCACGTGTTTGGGACCGCTAAGAGCTTACCTCTGAGTGCGAACCTACACTACCCTGGATCCACGTGCCCAGGTACGCTCGAGATCCCGTTCTCGAGACCGCCCAACTGCGTGTTGGGGAACGCTCAGGACTCATTCCTGAGTATGCCCAAGACTTCGCTCTGGTGCGCCAGAGCTGCCTTCAGTGCCACGGACCACTCGTCCGGGAAAACTGAAATGCAGAGATGGGATAAGTCACATTTTTACATCGTCAGCCATTAGGTGCTCTCTTTAAGTATACTTGCTTTCTTTTAAAATGCTGACGGATTTAATTTAGTGATACAGATGAGGAGATAAGAGATGCTATGGGTATGGTCCATACTTATCCAACAATTGGAAAAGCAGATCCATGCCAGAGTTCTACTCCATGCCTCTAGCCCAGACATGAAAACTTAAGATCTTATATTGATACTCCCCTGCCTACCATCAGCAATCTTGGATCATATGTTGGATGGCTAGCCTAACAGGTTATTTAGCAGGAATAACAACACAAAGCCTAAGACGAGGCATACGTTCTCCCCGCACTCTCTCGAATGGAGAAATAACTTAATGATGGTTCTATGTTAGCAGGAAGGTCACTTTAAGAAAAGGTAGGCTTTTTAACATAATACCTTTGAAAAGGGTTGAGAATGGAAATTGATATGGAGATGAGAGTTAATAAATAGTGAGTGCAATATAGCAAGTGAGAAGCACACCTAAGTTTTTGTTACAGTCTCTATTTTATTAGCGTGGCCCGATCTTATTGCTCTGATACCAGCTGCGACGCCCCGTGTCATTACCCAGAAGGTAATCACACTTAAGCACACGGATTACTATTCGTTTGCCCGATGAAACTCTTGCTCCAACGAATAGTAAACCATTTATCGAGTTGCGTGTGAACAATAAGATAAGCTGTACATCTTTATTACGAAATAGCCACACAGACTATAGTTCTTATTACAAATATTACACTATTACAAAAGGGAACTTCTATGCTTCTCTCGTTTGCCCTGATGGACTGGTCATCTATTCGTCCCACTTGTCAAAGATGGCACCCATCTCGCATACGGTCATCAAAACCAACGCCTTCCTCTTCTCACGGTTGCACTTGTACGCAAGCTCCTCATCCCGCCGAGGATAGCTCCGTGGGATGTGGATCTAAGCAAGGAGAGATAGCAAGAGTGAGTACTATAGTGTACTCGACAAGCATTAATAGCTAAAATGCATCGATGACTCTAACTCTGGTCCTTATCAAAATTCCTACCTCATCTCTTATTACGAAAATAGTTTTCAAAAACTTAGGTTGCAATTTTATACGAAGAGACTACTTGATTACTCGGAGAGAAGATAGACCCGAGCGGTTCCGTAGACTCCAATCCGAGGCGGCATGAATTCATGATTTGATAGCTTCTTGAGCGAGCTTGTACCACTTTACCCATAGTTATTCGAACTCTAAAAGAGTCGGGTTCCTGCATTTCCTTTGATGCGGGTTCAAGTTGAGAATCTGAGCGTTTTCCAATTCGTGATTAAGTCTCCACCCATTACCTTTAAATCGGTCTTTGATTTAATCACGTTCTTGACCTCATCATATACCGAGTTTGATAATGTTGGTTGAGGCGGCTATCGTCGTGCTCAACACTCCCCTTAGGCGGCTCCTTCCGTGCCCAACACTCCAATGTGACCCATTGTGGAGATCATAATTACGTAAAGAGGTAGCATTTTACGCTTGCAAAGCGGAAAATGGTTGGTCTTGAATTATAACCTTCGACCGAGTAAGAGTTTTGTTTGTCCTTATATTATAACCACCGTAAAAGGACCCACCTCTTACCTCAACATCATCGTCATCGTCGTATTTCCCCTTTGGGTCCCCTTTTACCAACCTATTAGCTTTCATCTCTTTCTTTTCATTTCTTAATTCTTTTCATCTCTTTCATATTTCTTATCTTTTCATTTTCATCTTATTCATTGAATTGATTTTTGAGAAAATAGTTTTGATGCAATACATATAAAGTAGAGCAATATCGGTTTATATTTAAAATAGCTAGGTTAATGAACAAGGGAGTAGCTTGCTGCGGAATTGTAGTAAAGATAAATCGTCGGCGGAATCGATATTATCTACTCTTGTTGGTTCACCGCTGCAATTTATACGATGGTGCGAAATAATAAATACATAATTAAATACTTATCAATAATGTGTGTGACTATGTGCATACTAGTCGGATGATTCTTTTTGTTAGCGGGTCTTAATTTGATAACCATTTGAAACCCGCTAAGTTAGCACTCTCCCGGTAGCGATCGTTCTATAGTTTATCGATTCTAGGATTAGGATGGTTGACATACACATTTTATTGCACTAAAAGAAATTACTACACACAATTGCATATTACTAGGTCTAACAAATTTTATTTGCGCACACACGTCTAATTCATTTTCTTTAAGTATTCACTTGATTAATTACTTGCCTACCAAAACTCAAAATTGTAAATTTAGCTAATCTACAACGAAGAATTATTATTATTATTTTAAGTTGACAGACGATTTATGCAATCCAGTGGTTCCTACAGGCGATTAATTACTTTAATTAACAACAGATAAGTATTGCAACTTTTCCTGCACTTAATTCTATTGATGCAGTGCTGCGGCTAAATAAGCGTCTGTGGCTTAAACAATTATCTGATTTAACAAATACACAACTCGTACTACCCCTTTAATCCAATAGTTACACAACGCTAACTGATAACTTTTATTGACACACAAGTAAAGCACCTATTAAAATTCACTAGAATTAACACATCTTTCCTAATTTTTCTACACTGTTATCCTAATTCTTCTTTACTTAACTACTAATCCTAATCTCCTTCTTACCTTTTTCTCTCTCCTCTCACACTCATCCTCAACCGAACACACACACACGCACAGGGAAGCACTTGGTGCTTCTTCCCCAAATCCACTTCTCCCCATTCTCTTTCTTTCCTCTCCCTCTCATCCCCGGGCTTGCCTTCAAGGCTCCCCTCGGCCGCCTCCTCCGGCTCCAACCCGGCCGCCTCCTCTTGGTCCCCACGCGCTCCCTCTCCCGGCGCCTCCTCTCCATGGCCGGCCCTCTCTGGCGCCACCTCTCCTCCTCCGTCGGCCAAGCCGGCCAGTCAAGCCCCCGCCGTCGACCTTCCTCCCGGCTCACTGTCGCCGCCGCCCTCGCGCCCTCTTGCTCGGCCCCTCCAACCCGGTGCCGCCACTTCACCAGATCCACGCCGCCGCCACAGGCCTCTGTGCCGCCGGTCCTCGGGCCGTCTTGCACCCTGCCGTCCTAGTGCCCCTAGGGCTGCCTCCCCTCGGCTCCACTCGGCCCGACCACCTCATTGTCGCCATGAGGCCTGCCCCGACCCTCCTAGCTTCCTCCTCGGCGCCTCACTATACGGCACCCCATTGCTCCTCCCTTATCGGCGGCAGAGAGGCAGCGCCGCCAAGATCTCCTCGGGCTCGCCTCCTACTCCGACCCTCTCTTCTCGGCTCGGCCCTCGCCAATAGTGCTCGCGTGCGGCTTGGCCTCCGTCGCCGCCTAACCTCTCTCTAACCTCTCTTAGCTCTTTACTAAATTGATTTTAGCATTTTGGTTGGATCGATGTTAGCTGATTTTTATGCATGATGACATGGTGATTGGTGGAGATGGTGGCTCTTGGAGGTGATCTATTTGGTAGTGCGACCGAGGTATCAACCCCCTTTCTCTCTAACCCTAACCCTCCTTTGCTCTGTGATGAACTAGGCGAGAGCTAGATGGATACTATTGTGGAATGCTTGAGGATGAATCTTGTGTATGTGGTGCATCTTGAGGGCTACTATGGGTTACCTCTGGTTGGGGATTCAGGGGTGGAGGAAGAGGATGGCGATGCCGATGATGTCTTGGTGCTCTTCTCTTCTCCTTTGTGGTTGGTTTGCAAGCTGCGATGTTGATGATCTTGAGCTTGTCTTGGTCCCTTGTTGCCTTGATGCCTTGTTTGTTCTTGTGGGTTGTGATGGGATGGAGGTGTTGGGGAAGCCCTTGGCTCTCTTGGCTTCCTCTTCTTCTTTGCGCTCCTTCCTCTTCTACTTCTTGCCTCTCGGTGGGAAGTGTGGGGAGCTATTGGCTTTCTTCTCCTTCTTCTTTGTTGTGAAAGAGTTGAGGTGGGGAATGAATTGTCTTGGTGGTGCGAGGGATGAACTTGTGCTAGCTGGGGAAATGAATCGTGGTGATAAGGCTAGGGTTGTGGTTGCTCTTATCCTTTGGTCGTGGGTGGTTGATCTAATCTGAATTGTGGTAATTTTGTTTTTACTGGCATTCCTATTCCTATTTACCATATCCTATTTATCCTAATTCCTATTCCTTCCTATTCTTGGTGGCTTTCTATTGTGAGGCATATGAGATAAATACTTGGTACAATTGGTTATATGGCTACCACTGTGGCTTTCTGGTTGATCGAAAATATATGTTGTGGAGGTTGGATTCGGTTGCCCGATGATGTATTAAACAGAGGGCAGAAGTGAATGGGAATGCATTGTTGGGTTCTAATATGGTTGAGGCAAATGAAATAAGGTGGGTGTTGGCTTTCGGAACGCCGGATGATGAGACCCTCGGACGTAATGGTTGCCTATTGACTCTGGTTGATCTGGATACCTCGATTACTAAAGGAGTCGACGAACTCAGGTTGGTCAGGGTGCCTTGGTGATCGAGGGACTGGTTGACCTAGGTTGATATGGAAATCCTATTGTACTTCGGGAAATTTTGACGGCAACCTCTCTCCCTCCTAACTAGCTATTCTTGCATTCTTTTGTTTGGCTAACTTGTTTTCTAAGCGTTTTGGTTGCATGAGGCGGAGGCGAAGGATGGCGGAATGAGATGTCAAGAAGAGATTCAATGAGATGAATGCTGACAACATGGATTGTAATTTAATCTTCTTTTACAATTAACATTGTAATAGTGTTGGAAAATTAATCGTGTATCCATTATTGAGTTATAGAATAAATTTTGTAATAAAATTTGAGTTATAATATTTTAATTACGATTTGTAAGCAATTTGTTATAAAGCTGTGATGTGGAATGATAAATGCACAATTTATAATGTCCATTGTTTGATTGTGTGGTTTAAAATTAACTGAGATTATGCTTGACATTTGTTTAATGAGATTTTTACATAAGTTAATTACCAATTACTGTTGATTAGCTTAGTCTTAATTATGCGGGTTCTCACATTTACTGTGTGAACTAGCTACTGATCATGGGACTAGTTCAGAAATGCACAAAGGATTTGGGGTGTTAATCCGGATCGACTTCGGGCGGTGGGTAGGCGTTATGGCATTGCCGTCGGAGAAGGCCACTCTGCGAGAACTTGCAAGACGTTTGCCGACACGTAGGAACACCGACGTGAAGTGCGGCACCGCTCCTTGTTGGGTGTGTAGTGGTACTAAGATTAGAACTAATAGCATGTGTACTTTAGTATGTACCTTGCTTGTTGCAAGTTCTATGAAACTAATTATATCGTAATTGCAAATTTTAACTTTATTTGAAGTGTCAATCTATCGTCGTAATTGCAATGCATGTCGTGACCTAGCTCGGCAGCGCACCACGCGACCTCGCTCTGCAAAGCAGGATGTGACCACTCTTTGCAAAGCAGGAAGCGACCACTCTCTGGAAAGCACGACATGACCACTCTCTGCAAACCAAGATGTGACCCGACGAGTCAGCTTTTTAGGACAACGTGACCCAACGAGGCCGCTTCCGCAAACAACGTGACCAACGAGTCTACTTCCCCGTAAGCGTGATGCGTCATTGTCACATGATTCCTCCTCGGTGCGCTTCCGTGGCTCGATCCAACGAGTCGACTTTGCTGATGGCGTGATCCGACGAGTCAGCTTTGCGCAGCGACATGACCCAACGAGTCTCTTCAGAGCCGCTGCCTCACGTACGTGAATTTTCTTCAAATGAATTACAATTCAGCCGCGTACGCAGCGCCGGCTCAGCATATAAGTACTACCCCTTCCACATCGGGTTCTTCTGCATCTGGAGTTCAACACAATCTCGCTCAGATGGACAAGCACTGGGAGAAGATCCGCGAAATGCAAAGGAGTATACGGCCCAGGAGGAACAAAAGGAGCGTGCTAGGAGGCCACCTTCCCGCAATGACGCCGCCCCCGTAGCAGCAACCCCTACCACAACATCCCAACCGAGCATTCGTCGCAACACCCGCCCGAGGGAGAGACACCGTCCCTATGTTGGTGCGGAACAGGTGCAAGTTCTTCAAGTCCAATCACTGGCTCAGCCTGGGCATGCGTTACTGGGGTTGCATGAACTACCCCTGTGATTATCCCGACCGCCGTTGGGACACGAGCCACTATCGACAGTCGGTAAGGACAGATTACAGTATGTTTCCCTACCATTTCTCTTTCAAAGTACACACTACCAACCTCTCTCGTCTACCCATAGTCCCTGGATCCGCTATGTGGCTACCGCAAGTGGATCGACCTAGAGATCCACCCACACGACCAGTGGACCCTCGATTGTGAGGAGTAGAATACCAACAGGGACCACGAGAGGAGGGAGGAGGAGTGCCGCACCGAAGAGCACAACAAGCATATCAGGCGGGAGACGCAGACCCATCTTGAGGCGTGCAGGTGTAGGGAGCACGAGAAAAATAGAAAAATGGTGGCCGAGGCCAAGGCGATCGGCGAGGAGTACAACACCGAGCTCGCAAGGAAGGACAAATGGCTTTGATCCACGTAGTAGTCCGACCTTCTTCCTCCATATGTCCCATGTATTTATAATTCCCTAAAGGCATGTGTGTACCGTCCTTGGTTTGTTAGCTTGCTTGCCATGTAACCTTTTGTCGGATCAACTGTCGTATTGTTATCGTTGCACCATTTCTCCAAAGTTCTCCACCGTGTATGAATTTCCTGGTGCATCGCAATATCACTTACCTTTGTACTTACGAATCATTGCTACCTCTATCGTCCTCACAAAATTCTTCAGAAATTTAGCGCACTACAACAATATACGATGACCACAAAATGTTATTGCGAGTCTAACAAATTTCGTACCCTTGAGATTCTACGAAAATCACAAACGGACCAACCAACCTTGTCACCACCCTTTTATTTTTTTTTAAAAAACAACATCCTAGAAACATGATTTACTAAATGTATTACCTACAAAATTTGACATTTATTCCCACACAATTATTCCAATCGGATCAATAAAATAGTGAAGTTATTACTTAAGATCGCCCAATGGTTCGGCGACTTTATAGGAGTCGCTCAACCATTAGGCGACTTCCTTGTGTCGCTCAATCAAAGGGTGACTGGACCTGTGTCGCTCTGCTGTTGGGCGGCTTTTCCTAGTCGCTCAACGGTACAGCGACAGAGGATTAAAAAAATAAAGTAGTATTATTTCTGTAATTCTGAATAAAAATAGATTATTAAAAAAAAATCAATACTTGACCTTGTCTTCTCCTATGCTTTGAGTTGCAGACAGTGTTCAGTTTTGCACTTGGTTTGGCATCTGCTTTAGGTTTTATTGGGCCTGTGACCTAGATATACATAGGTCCAAGAAACATTAGCATTGGTGAGTGGTGGTGACCATTTCTTGGCCTTGGGAATTGGTTAACACTTTACAGTCTTACAGGCCATAGCTCTCGGCTTTGGTTACTTTCTTTGTAGCCCAATGGCATGGCTAACCTTCGCTTGAGTCTTGACTATCTGCCCCAGTATAAAACCCCTGTTTCTTCTTCTGCACCATCCATCCATCCATCGACCTGAAGCAAATGACCGTTCTGAAACGGTGTTTGGCAGTGCATCAACCATCAGTTTCTCAACTTTTTTCTCTCTCTCTGAAAGATGGTTTTTGAAACTTGCTTGATTCAGGTTAGATTCTCCATTGATGTACATCGGAGGGCTAAGATGGTATATGGGCGTTCATATACATATGGAGTTGCTTTTCTCTCGGTTCAGTTTCTCTTTTTCCCTCACCCAGCAACCAGCATGCAGGGGTGGACCTAGCAATCGGGCAAGGTTGGGCGCCCGTCCGAGGTAGCCCGTGCCACCGGTACCCCACACTCCTCTTCCCGGACATCAAGGTTGTAAGAATTGTGATTCTAAATCAGATCGGTGACACTCCGATAGGTTCACATTTTAGGATCGAATTGTAGAATAAAAACTTCTACCAAAAATACATTTTTTTTCAACGTGTCATGTATTTCAAGAGTGATATGAGTGTTTATTTGGCTATTTGACATCTAGTTTAATTGATAAATGTCTGAATCGTAGTTTAGATTCCATGTCATTCAGAGCTACAACTAAAATATTGATTTTAACAACCTTGCCATTAGCTGAACATTTTACATAAAAAGTAAAATAATTTTTATTATTCCAAACCTCCAAATCTTAATTTCTAACCTACTAATTACTTAGTACTTATCATACAACTTGAATTGAGGGATAGCACACAACCAAACATCTAAATCTTTTATAATTTGAGGTGATGCGTGATTCTTGGGATTAACACTCCCAAATCCTCTATGTATTACTGAACTAGTCCTATGATCAGTTGCTAGCTCACACAGTAAACAAATATGGTAACATCTATAATCGCAAAGCTTTATTAATAAATAATAGAGTTGATTACCAGAAAGGCTTACAAGCCCACAAATAAGAACACATCGGAAGACGAAGAAGGTGTAGTAGAGCCCAGCTAATCTGCCACACGCAATCGATTGGGGTAGCGGCCTAGTCGTCGAGATCTTCAGCAATTGCAAAGTCCTTCTCCTCTAAATAATATTTTATTAAGCAAGAGTGAGCACAAACAACCGTGCTCCACAAGTTACACCCAATAACATAATTATAATGCATGCACGGATATATCAAAGGTAGGCTTATATGGCTGTTTTGCATAAAGCGACATTTTCCAGTTAAATATTCATACTAAGTTCTAAAACAGTTTACTCTATAAATAAAATTTATTTTCTAAATCTCAAGTTTTATAGTCAGATAACATTCATCAAAGAGTGGTGAAGGATACCCTCCTATCACATGGATACCCTCCCAAATTCCTATTTAGACAAACCATTTGATAAAGTCTTTTGAAAACAAAATCAAAATCTAACTTTTGGTGGCTTTGCTTAACATGTCCATGACCGTGGATACGACTATTCGAATAGTTATTAACACTTTGCAGATGTTGTACAACTTTACCCATAAGAGATAATCACTTGTAATGTCCGTTCACACACTTTCGAAGGTGTGTGACTAAGAGATTATCACAAGGCCTTTACAATGCACCATCCCACTGTTGTCCCGCCTCGCTAAGGTTTCGCTTCCTTTGAATAGAAACCTATCGGATTTAAGCTCCCTCTTGCGCCATGTGGGAATACATAAAAGTAGGTCATAAAGACACCCACGCAACCGGATGGCACAACAACGGTGAGATGATACAAATTATTTAGCCAGGTCCCGCCCACACAGGACATGTGGTAGTACGATGAGGCTTAGCAAGATGCAGCTCGGAGACCGGTCCTTAATTGACTTGGATGACTTCCAATAAAACCCTGGGCCTCGATCACATAAATGAATCGATCCCGTGCATGAACACGCACCCATCCAACATCTATTTCGCCCAAATCCAAACCAAATTTTATTTTGTTTAACAAGTCAAATAATTTTATAAATTTCTATGGTAAAGATAATACCATAGAATCATTTTCAAATCATAGTTGAACTTTTGGCTAAAGTTCTCCAAATCAAGATTTTTGGTCTATGTTTTGACTAAGTATAGTTTTCCAACATGTTCTAGTCGTACTAGTGTATCGACCATATTTTTCCACTAAGGTGACAAGGGAATGACAACTTCAATTTCAACATTGGCTGTACAATGGTAACAGAATTAACTAGTAATTTAAAACAAGAATTTAAATTACTTGAATATAAATAAGCATGCAATAATAGTTTAAAACATAATTTAGATAATTTTAAATACTGAGCTCAAATACGATCAAAGGATGTAACTTATCTTGCTCAATTAGTTGTTGTTCAGAAACAAGGTAGTCAGAGTTGAGATCCCGAGTCGGATCGATTTGCCTCCGGTAGGATCGAATCGTAGAATCGGCGATTCTACGGATTTGTAAAAATACACATATTTAACATCTATACTATAAGTTTGTATGATTCTTATAAGGTTTATCACTTACTTATTACCAAAAAGGGGCAAAACACTTCTTATCACACAACAGAAAAGTATAATGGTACTGACATGATGGGTGATATAGTTCTGAACTACAGGAGAATAGCCAATGGTCTTGACTAGTTTACTACAATTAATGAGAAATGTTCACAAGTTTTGTAAATCAATATCTAATTGCAATGCTTGCATGTTCCTTAAAAAGCAGCTAGACATACTACAGGAATAAAATAGCTTATCATTATCAAGCTCAAGATTGCTCATGTCATAACTCATAATATATATATTTATACTAGCATTGCCACACTGATATAATATTTTGCATACTCCTTATTTATTTATAGTTTCAATCTCAGAAATTAATATCAACAAATTTTGCTCTAAAACAAAATATCAGCAAAGCCGGATCTCTTAAAAAAGTTGCAAAAAAAAAATTTACGACTCTACCACGATTCTACACAATTCTACATGATTCTACCCTTTGGATCGCGACTCTACCACGATTCTACCTGATTCCGATCCACAGTGCGATCTGGATCAACAGACCATCGTGAGATTGTAGAATCGTACGACTTTACAAGTAGGATCGCGATTTTAACTACCTTGTTCAGAAATGATGTCGAAATCTGGTTCTCCGAAGTCGTCGAAATCTACACGTGAAAATAAGCCAAATTCAAATAAAATCCAAATAAAATTCAAATGGAGTCAAAATTGAGTACTTCTAGAATAGATAGCTAGATCTTTCTTTAAGATGAATTTAGAAATTTGAGCCACTCGAATCGGAGCTCGAACCAAGGAGAACGGGCTCTCGAAAGTTTTGAAATCACATGGTCGGAAGGAGGTTCGACTACAGGATGTGGTCGAAAGGAGGGTCGACTACAGGACGTGGTCGAAAGGAGGTTCGACTACATGATGGAAGGAGGTTCAACTACAGCCTGAAGTAGTAGCGCGGTGAAGTGAAGCGGAGTGGAAGCTACCGGGATGACGACAACTACGTTCCGGCAACGCTTTCGACCAAAAAGCAAGTGCACTAGCTATTGGAGGTGACTAGGGCCATACCGGAGTGGAGAGCGGTCAAGGAGCTCGTTGGTGATGGTCTGGCGACGTGAACCCGAGGCAGCGGCGGCGCTTCAACGTGGAGGAGGTAGCCTGAGAGAAAAGAGAGACAATGGAAGGTCGGAGAGCACCAGTGAGAGTCTGAGATGGCTAGAGAGGGAGTAATTTGGAAATATCTCACCGGAGACGATGAGGTGGTGGAAATGCCCATTTCGGTCAGAGATGAAGACGAAGCTCAAATCCAAAAGCTCCTGAGGACCAAAACCAATTCCGGTTAGAGGATAAGTTCCTTGTGTCCCGGAACACGAAATGACACGGGTAGAGAGGAAGGAGCTTCACGGTGGCGGCCGGAACGACGATGAGGCGCGACAGCCAGAAACTCAGAGCTCGGGGCTTTGGGCAAACCACAGCAACAAGAGCGAGAGAGGGAGAGTTGGGTGGGGAAAATAGATGAAGGGGGCTGCTCGGGCTCTTTATAGCCCAGAGAAGAGGAGGGGAGAGCTGTTGAGAGACTCGAAGGCGCGTGGTGCTGGCGCATCGGGGACGCGATGGTATGGGATGAGGCGAAAGGAGAGGGTGCCGGAGTCAAGGGGAGCAGGTGCGGGGAAACATGGGCAATTAATGCGCACGTCACCGAGGGAAAAAGGGGCAGGATTCATGCCGGGGCAATGACTTTTGTCGTGGTAGTGACGCACGTGAGTGCTGGCGGCATGGGCGAGCAATGGGAGGGAGGCGAAGGTGAGCAGGGGAGGCTGACAGGCTGCTCTGGTCGACACCGAGAGGGTGGTCGACACCCACAGGGTGGTTGAAACCGAGAGGGTGGTCGACACCGAGAGGGTGGTCGCGCGGGGAAAGGGCGTGGGAAGGAAACATAATTTCTAATTTACAAAGAAAATACTAATCCCAAAAGGCTTTTAGAAAATAGTAAATCAAGTCCAAAAATTCAAGAAAACACTTAAAATACTCTTTTTGACTTTAAATCCAATAAAGCCCAAGAAAATTCGAGTAAACAAAATTTCGAATTAATTAAAGTTTGATTAACTCATATTAAATTGTTTTTGTTTTTCTAAAATTCCAAGTTAAGCTTTAGCAACATCAACAAAAATCAAATGGTTATTTTTATTTTGGAAAATTTCAAAAAGCCCTGAAAATTGGGATGTTACAATTCTACACAATTCTACCGTGATTCTACCACTATTCTACCTGATTCTATAACTAGGAGCGCGATTCTACCACGATTCTACTAGGGGCGACTCAAGGTGTGATTTGGATCGTATTGGTATTGTAGAATCGTATGATTCTATGACTAGAGTCGCGATTTTAACAACCTTACCGGGCGCCGATACCTCCCTTCCCCTTTGGCCTTCGCCTACCATGGAAGCCGTTAGCGCCGAGCTTGTGTTGACTGCCACACAAGGCTGCCGCACCATGCCACATTGCCACAACCCACATGCCCATAGTCCACTCCCTACTTGCCAGCCCATAACAGGTCACACCATGCCATAGGCCTATAAAGAGTCAAGACTCCCCGCTTTCCCCAAATTGCAAACCTAGGCAAGGGGAATTGGAGGTAAGGCGGACGGGTGTGCTTGAGGCTAAGGTACAGGTGGCGACACACCAGCGATGGTAGCGTGGTGGCATGTGGCATTGTAACATCCCAATTTTTTGAGTTTCAAAATATTTTTAAGTAGTTTAGTCTCTTGCGGAATTTCACCCAATTTTATTTGAATTTAAGAAAGCTTAAATGAGACTTTAAAGTCAAAACAATTTAATGTGACTAATCTGAATATCAATTAATTCCAAAACTATTTTATTTGAGTTCTTTGTGCTCAGAAATATTTTCCAGATTTTTTTGAGTTCATTTGCTATTTTTAATTTGTCATTTGGATTTTCTGGTAATGCTAAAATAGAAAATATATTTAAAATCTCAGGAAATCAATTGGGCTGAATTCCTATTCCCTGACACATCTCATGTTCATCCCAGCCCAATCCCACACGCAGCCCGCTTCTCCCTCTCCCGCTCGCCCGCGCCCTTGGCCCTACCCATTAGCCACACACGTGTCGTTTTCGACGCAAACACACCCTAGCCACCACCACTGACATATGGGCCCACCTTGCGTCATCCATGTTGTGCGCATGCTGGACTCCACCGTTGTGTCGCCCTCGGACTCTCCCGTAGCCCCGGCGCTATAGGCTATTTAAAGCATCGGCGTGCATGTCAAAACGACCGCCACACCCCTAGCCGCAAATCCCTTGAAGCTCGGAGCCCTAGATCGCCGTCGTTGTGCCGGAATTTCAAATCTAAACCTAACGCCGCCGCCTCGGTGTTTCGTAGATTCTGTAGTCGTCGGTGATCCCCTATGGTCATCGTCTACACCATCGGTTTTGCCTTAACATGTTCTACCTGGTGCGCATCATCTCATCACTGGAGGATAATCGTAACGTTGTCTTGTTGTCAAAGTCGCACTGCTACTCTGATACGCCGTCGCCACTGAGTTCCCGTCGACACTGATGACCATTGGTCCTCGTGCATGACCTGGTCACATCGCCTGGTCCTTGCGATCCTTATGCGCGCACCCAAAACCTCACCGGAGCACCTCACCGCCATTTAGTCGTCAACCCGAGCCACTGCCATCGTCCTCGTCGCCGTTGAGCCCTTTGCTGACCCTCACTGTCGCATCGAAGCCGCTAGATGAGATCGCCAGAGCATCAACATGCCGGCAATGACCTTCTTTAACTGTTGGTCACCGCCGTTCACTGTTGCCTTCATCGAGCCGTAGCAGCCGTCGATCTTGTCGATGTGGTCGCCTACGTGTCAGCCTTGTCACCGCCAGGTGTGTGCCACATGTGCGTCACGTCAGCACCACTCGTACCCAAACCCTAAACCTACACCTAGGTGGGGCTAGTCTACCGTGAGCCGTGTCTGTGACATGTGGACCCCACATGTTAGTCCACTGTTCCATGAACCCGTGAGCCATAGACCATGAACCAAAGCCCATAGACCCGGTCCATAGACCAAGGGTCCCACCTGTCAGTATCTAATTCTTATTTTTGGGATTTTCTTTTTGTTCTGAAATTCATTGCTGACGTCATGCTAATGCAATATTTTAGAATTTCCTTTAGAAAGAAAATTCTAAAAATTCGAAATAGTGTTTTCTTTATCTTTTTCTTAGATTTAAATCTTCTAAGAGGCCGTTCTTTCTCATGCAACTCTGAATGAGCCCATTCAAGTTTCTAAATTCGTCTAAATTCAAGCCCTACCTTCCTACGATTTTTATTTAATTTTTGGAGTTTATTTATTTCTTTGTTTTGTATTTATTTGGGTTTTTTACTTTTGTTTATGAGTAGGCGTTAATACTTCGGGAGCTTTTGAGGAAGAAGGAATTGATCAAGCTCAAGACCAGTACCATGACTTGTTTCAAGGTAAGTTGTACCTTTGACCATGTTGAACCTAGTGTTTCAAAAATTACTTTGATTCAGACTATTGCATGTTATTTCAAGTATTTAATTCTTTAAATGCTTTGGGATTAACTGTACACCTACTTGTTTATATACACCTTGCTCATTGTATTACCTTGATCTTTTGTCACCCTAGTTTGGTTTATTGCTAGTTGGTATCATTAGAGCACCAACGTGGGTTGGTTAGATACGAATAGTCTGCTTAGCTATGCAACGAGTTATTGGTACCATTTTGAGTTGCAAATCTAAATTTGACTAAGTGACTATGGAACAACTTTGTGGAAAAGCTGTGTGCAGTACGTTGTCACTCGTTGATGGCATGTGTTGCACTTAACCAACAGGGTGGGAAAAGATTTAAACTGAGGCAAGTGGATAGAATTGTGATATGGTGGAGCTGTGTGCGTTTGGGAAAATATAAATGTGGTGATTGATAGTAGTTTGGCAGTCTCACCTTGGTTAATTAAGAACTTAACTTTGTGCGCTATTGAATTGAGCCATAACTATATGACCACATGCTTGGTTTGGGACATGCCTAACTTAGTAAGTTACGAAGTTTTGGCAATTGATTACTCAGGCATATAGGTTAGACTATGTGCTAGGGTGGATGCGTGATTTTTCTCTGTGGTGAGTCTATTTATGAGCGGTTCACTGTGTCCAGGTCCAATGGTGTGCGATAGGCCAACAACCTGTGTGGGGGGGGGGGGGTTTGGTACCGACAATATGCACAACGGGAGGGTCAATTGTTGAGATAAAGTTTTAGAAAGTTTTGTTATGATTGGTGCTAACTACAATGGTTATATCTTGTAGGTAAAGTGTACAACATCTGCAGAGTATTAATCAATCTATTCGAATAGCCGCGTCGGTAGTCAAGGACATGCTCGGGGATTTCACACGAGGGATAGATTTTCATAAAAACAATTAGAAAGGGACAGCTGTGTGGGTTAACTCATGTGGCCGTGTGAAAGAAATTGGTTATGCTTTGTGGTCTTTGTGAAAACACTTGTTAAATTATTATTGTTTATTTGTTTTAAGTTACGCTTTCAATCTATTTTTTGTATTCAAATGCAAGTGTTGTTTTTTGCAAAATAGCCATAGAAGCCATTCTTTTGAAATAAGCCACCATCTATAATTGCATTATGTGGTACAACTTGTTGAGTACTCGGAGTACTCATTCTTGCTGCAACCATTCAGCTGAAGTGGAGGAGTCTTCGCCAACTTTCGCGAAGGGTGATTGCTAGGTCTTGGTCCCACTCGGTTGCCTATGGAAAGTTGATGGGTTCCCGCTGAAGTTGTTTTCGTTCCACTGCCGTCTCTTTATTTGGTGCTAGCCCTGCACGGCTTAATAAGTGTAAACTTGACTATATGGTCAAAACCGTTATTTATTAATCAAATATAGTGTTTATTCTTATATTCGTCTTGTGAGAATGATATTCATCTATATTGATACTGCGTGCACTAGCATGATCCTGGACTAGTGCATTATACACGGATGGTCCAGATTTGCATATTTGGGATCCTGACAGGCGTCGACTGTTGACTGAGAGGGGCGCAACTCTCGCCTCCCGACATGATCTAGTGGAGGGGGTGGTGGAGCGGAGCAAGAGGCGTGGAAGCTCTATTGAGGAGGCCAGAGGGGGCAAGGAGCCAAGGGGGGCCAAGGCACTCCCATCTGGCCTCCTCCCAAAGCCCTAGCCCCCAATCGACAACTCCCTAGTGTGGGGGCGTGACAAGTGGCAGTGCGGAGTCTGGCGGGTTCTTGGTGAACCCTAGTGTGGCATATTGTTAGTTCATGGAGCGACACACTACATTGAGCCAGCAAGCGAGGGCCTAGCGACTGAACCCTAGCGGTACGCGGCGAGGCGGCAGGACGCCTGACGAGGAAGAGCAGTTCGGTGAGGCTGCGATGCACCGCCACACATAAGATTTAATCTGGGTCCACCATTGCTAGAGGTGGTGGTCGGGTGGGCTGTGTCGGCATGAGCACGACGGGCCGGGGGCCATGGCGGCCAACACGACTAGCTCCCCGGGTCGTGCCGTGCAATCACGGACAGCCATCGGCGAGGCCCAGCACAGCACGTTGGCCCACCGTGCCATCATCAGGCCGTGTTTGCACGAGCACGGCACACGGCCACTATAGCTCGGGCGCGAAGGAGATGGCGCGACGTGGAGGAGGCAGCGCGTGGGCCAAGGGCGCCACGGGCGAGGGTGTGGCAAGGTGGCGGTGGCAGATGGGCGACAAGGGCGGGGAGTAGGTAGCGAGGTAGAGGACGAGGGGCACCGCGTCGCCTGGGAAGATGATGTCCACCGCCGCCTAGGAAGACGAAGACGATGGTGGGGACCGGATCCGATCAGATCAGTGCCACGGACGGGGAGGCAACCACAGACATCGTTATCCTTCTTATTGTCTCCCCTGTAGCCGACCCATGAAGACAAATGGTTGCGCCGACGCTGGGGTCGTGTCCTTCTTGTCGCCGCAACACCGCCGCCCGGGCCGCCTCCTCCTTCTCACCGCCGGGGATTGGAATCTGGAGATGGCCAGAGCCGGTAGGGGTTCGGGAGGGTGGAAGGCGGCCCCCAGTGTGGCAGTGGGAGGCGGCGGCATGTGGAGGGTGACGCCAGAGCGGGAGGCGGTGGCTTGGGTTGAGGAGGGAAGGAGTGATTGGTGAAGGGGGGAATGGGGGATTGCCGGGTTGGGGAAGAATTGAAGAGAAGATCGGAAGAATAAGTACATAGAGAGAGATAGCCAGAGAAGAAGAAGAAGAAGAAGAAGAAGAAGAAGAAGAAGAAGAAGAAGAAGAGAGAGAGAGAGAGCTTATTCGAGTGATAAGAAAGGAAGAGAAAGCCATCATCCTGCATTCTTTCCAGGACCTAGGAAACAGAGAGAAAAATAAAAAAAAGTTGATGTCACTTTAGCAGCAACCTACATCCAGAGAGAAACCTTTGACTTGCCTCTCTGGAGTCTTGACTCTTGACTAAAATATCAACTGCTGACACTGCATGAACTTAGCTAAGGAATACTATGGTAGATTGTTTCTGAAGTGCCATTCTTAGTAGCAGCACTAATGGTTTCCCTAATCCTTCATTTTTCGAGATGACAAACCACATATACATAAGAGGTCACTAAAATTTATGGCCATTGCCAGACAGGAGAGGAAAAGTGCGGTGCAGGGAAGAAGAAAAGAAAGGGAACAAAAGAAAAGAAAGAAAGGGGGAAAAGAAGAAAATAAAGAAAGGGGAAAAGAAAATAAAATGCTACAACATGTACAGTTTTGATATATTAATTGCCCCTTGAACATTACCAAGATCACAATTAAATTCTGCAAGTAGTTGTTTACTACAGATAAAAAGAATGAAAAATTTGCAAGCAGCATGTACTGTTTTGATATATTAATTATTTATTTTTGTGAAACCACAATTATGTACACTTAAAAATTAGGGGAAAAAGTGAAATTTCATTGATATTTTACACACACATTGTTACTACCTCGTTGAAAACCTTACGCCCCAGTGTGGGGTTTCCCCGGTAAGGAAAAGGGTACAGTAACTACATTCATGCATACATATCGGCTACTCGACATTGAGATGGGCTAACACCTCTATGATCTTAGGATCCTCTAGTTGATGCCGATGTCACTCTTTTGCCAATTCCCAGTCCTTGAGGCAGGTGATTGCCTCCACCATCTTGGGAATGCAAGATGACCTCCTTTCTTCAATTATTATTCCTACCATGTTGAACGTCGCTTCTAAAGAGACAGAGGACACCAGAACCAGTAGAACATCTTGTGCGAAATAGCACAACACAGGGAATATTCGCCTATTGTCCTTCCACTAATCGAGAAAGTCTAACTTGCCTCCGTTAGAAAGATCATGATTCATGTTTGCAAAATCATGCTCCAGGTAGTGGTTCAGCTCTGAGGTAGAATTCCACTTAGAGGGCGCTTGAGACTGAGAGGATGAAGAACTGGACTTTTCCTTCAGCTTCTTCCACAAGTGTGCTGTCAAGCTTGTATTGCTTTGATGCGTCTGTCGTGAGGCCTTCGATCTTGTGTTGCTGCCAAGCTTGTCATGATACAAGCGGAAAACATGAACAATCTCCTTTCTTGACATGTTCGAAAGCTTTGGAGAAATCAAGGTCGAGGCACTCACCTATTCCCTCCATAGCCATCTACAAACTTGCTAACTTTTTTTTGTAGGATCCAAAATGATAGCAAAGCAATATAGGTGTGAAATAGATCTAAAATATTTAACAAAATTTTCCTCCATTGCTGCAACAACATGACCTAAAAGGGGATGCCTCCTAGATTTAGCAAACTTGTCTGCAATTAGCCAAATAAAATATATAACTAAGTAAGAGGTAGGGTAGTAAATACCGGATAGAGCCTTAGTTGCTTTGTAAAAAGGTCTAAAAAACTCTCAAAAATAACTAACAATTTTCCAATCTGAGTTAGCAACTATCAACTTATCCGAGTTAGCATTGACAAAGACTGATATAATATGTTCATACCATTGCACCTTCTTCCGCATGATGTATGTCTAGTTCCACCTCACCTTCATGTCAAGATTGATTTTTTTGGGCCTTGTCATTGGCTACTCAATACTCCGCGAACTGGGCTGCCATCACTGTTGAACTTGAGAGGAAACGAAGGGCATTGCGGATATTGTTCAAATAAACGCCAATCACCTCAATACTGTATTGCACAACAATGTTGAGGATATGGCATGCGCATCTCTGGTGGAGAACATATCCACCGATATATGTTTGCAACCTTAGGGTGAGGATGTTCATAGCCGTTGTATTCGTCGATGCGTTATCAAGAGTTATAGAAACAATCTTATTTCCTATTTGAAAATCCTAAATTACCCCTAGTATGAGCTCATCAATGGCATCTCCTATGTGTGATTCAGTGATTAACTTAAACCCTAACTCTTTTGTTTAGCTTATACTCATTATCTAAATAATGGGCAACAACACTAAGGTATGCAGTTCTATGGTGTGATAATGTCCAAATATTCGAAGTTAAAGCAAAAGAGTACTGAACTTTTAGAAAAATTTTCTTTAATGCTGCTAGCTCTCTACTATACATCCCTAAAATATCAGACGATGTCGTTCTCCTACTAACAAGTTGGTACTATGGACAAAAGCAACGTTGGATCATTCTTTCTAATGAGCGACTTTCATCCATCCTAATCGGTTGATCCTCGAAAATAATGTATCTAGCAATTCCTCACGGGCATAATGAGGGTTGTATGCCCAAGTACTTACAGAGCCATCAGCCTCGAAGTTGAGCCGCGTCTGGACTCCACCACCTCGCGTGTGCGCCTCCATATTTTTCAAGCATGCTTTGTAGTGCTGGTTCAAGTGCCCCGTCCCTCCACCTGTACGAGCAGTTAATTGAGCTTTGCAATAATTACAAGTTGCGATCTCTACCGTTTTTCCATCTCAAATTTCCTCGCTCCAGGTCATGTGCTTCCAGCACTCCGTCCTTCACCCAGCGCTACTACTGCCGGGCGCGGACCCTCCAATATTGTCATCCGTGGACGGGGTACCAAAGTCTGGCATCTCCATTAGGTCCGGACCACGTTGGTACTCCTCATATCCATCTGTACCATTCATATGACGGTCATCCATGTTGTAGTCTCCCATGCCAGGGGAGAGCTGACGAGTATCGATGGGAGAGGTGGTGGGAGGAGGACTAGCAGAGCGGCGAGAGATTGAGCAGCGTGAGACTGGCGTCTCCCTCTCCCCATTGCTGCTTTCATGCTATGACTCCTCGATAGCATAGCGCTACGGAGTTTGCCACTTCCTCCACCGGTTTCATGCTTTGACTTCTTGGTAGCATGCTTTCTATTTTATGGAGCACTAGAGGAAAGAGAAAAATAATCAGAAAATAGAATATGTGCTTGTTGGATCGAAAAGGCGACCAGAGGAGGGGGGGGGGGTTGAATAGGAGCACGATCTCTTTTTCACCTTGTTTGAATTCAATACTAAATTCACTCCAATAGCTATAAAAACTATGAAGATCAATCTACAAGCACAGTGGAAGACTTGTATTGAATCCAATCAAAACACCGAATCAAATAGACCAAAAAACAGAAAAACTAAAATCCAAATTAGTTGGGCGGTCTGACCTCTTGCTAGTTGGCGGTCTGACCTCTAGCTAGTTGGCGGTCTGGCCTCCAACAAAAAATCGGTTTGACCTCCAGGCCAATGAACAGTAAAATCAACCCAAACTCAAAAACACAAAAAAGGTCTAACTTTTGATTCGTGACTCCAAACCTTACCGAACTTGAGACATACCTTCTCTAGGATGTCAGGAACCTATTCCAATCAGGGATCATGACGATCTATGCCAAAGTTCTGACCTTTTTCCGTTTTAGAGAAGGTTGCTCCAAAGCCGAGTCAAAACCAAAATATGATCTAGAAACTTGCTCGTCGGTGATTGATGATCAAGATGATCCTAGATGTATTTCCACATGTCACAGCAAGCTAAATCTAGGCTAAAAACCAAAGGAAAACTCGCGGATCAAAGAGAGACCCAAAATCATGAAATAGAGAGCAAGAACACAAATAGACTCATCTTGTGAAATCTTTCTTGGATTGAATCGAGATTAATGTTGATTTATAGCCACTCCAACCAGGAGGACAAAGACTCAACACATGAGCACACAATCAATCCAACTCTCTAGAACCCTAACCTCCCACTAATCTCTCCAAACCCTAAAAACACAAACTAGGGTTTCTCAAATAAAAGGGTTGAGGAGGTGCTAGCCAGCACCCTCCCCTATTTATAGTAGAGGCTAGCTTCTAGAAGAGCAAACCCTAATGGGCATCTGTTAAGCCCACACACAAACGGGTTTCACTTACGCACGTATTTTAAAGCACCGTCTTCATCTCCTCTTGACCTAAACCGCTTCTCCTTGCGCCGTCTTGCGCCGCGGGTTAGCAAAAGGTCACCAATGCGGTATTTAGGTGAAATTACCAAAATACCCCTTCTCGATCCTTTTCCAAAGACCGAGTCCAATCTTCATGAAGCACTTCCATGCTTCGCCACGTGTAGGTTGATCAATGGCTCTCTTCATGTCGGCAAGTCTCTCCCATCCGGCTCCCACCGAAACCACCATGGCACTTGCACCGACCCCCGCACGGCCTAATCCAACCCGTCGTACTGAACTGCCCATTCGGTCATCCTTGTCCAATTTGCGCCATGCTTGAATCCATTGACCTCATCCGGCATCCTCGATCGTTCTGGACCTCAGCTCTCCAAGCCTAGTCCCGATCATCCTCGCCGTTGACCGTCGTTGACCTCTAAGCAACCTGCACAACAATAGACTAAGAAATCGTTTCTGGGAATAAGTTCTTCGCAACTTGACCCACGTTAGTCAAAACATGCATCATGCAACACATATGCACTGAAACCCATGAACTTGACCTAGCGTACAACCATCGCCACCAGGTTGGCTGATGAACAAGCCAAAATTGGTCTGACCGCCACCCATGGCGGTCGACCGCCCGCCGGCGGTCGATTTCACCGTTGGCGGTCGACCGCCTGGGACTTAGCAAATTTCCTCCCTAGAAATCCGAGACCTACTGGAATTTTCAAACCAATAGAACTTTTGACTCGAAGCTCCGAAAATGGTAAGACCAAGTGTAGTAGAATCTCCTCTCTTGCGTACACCCTCTATTTTTGACCCAGCTTCAAAACTCAAAAATCATTTTATGGCCGGTCTGACCGATTTCCAAAGGCTGATCTGACCGCCACTCAATGGCCGGTCGGACCGCCACTTGCCTGACAACAATTTGAACTTCGTCGAAAACGCGTGATTCGACAAACCTTCAACGCCATTGCCAATTGTATCATCATCCTAAGATCCTGAGCATATCCCCATGATATCCACAATCTCCCCCTTGATGAACACATTGGCAATTTCCCAAAAATATAAGTTTTGAGGTTTGAAAATAGAAATACTCACGTTTTCGCACAAAGGCACAACTTGATCCAAAAGTAAGAGAAAGCAATAGAAATGACCAAGTTGTCTTCGGAATAGCATAGGCAAGTGAGAACGAGTCAAAGAAAGCAAGAAAGCTTCAATTTTCAGAAAGGAGTCAAAATTCTCACTTAAGGTCCAGATGAAAGAACAATTGTTTAAATTGACCTTTGTTCATTATGAGGTTCCAAGAATTGCATTTCAAATTCAAAAAGGGCAATAAGATCAAAAGAATGCAAATTAAATGCCCCCCCTCACTATGATCATCATTTTTTTCAAGAAAATTTCATTTTCCCTTTTCTCCAAATAGCTCCCCTTTTAACATTTTTGCTATATCTTCTCCCCCTTTGACAATGGAGTCATCAAGGAATCACGCTTTCCTCTCGTCCAGAGATGACAAACGTAGAAATGAGGAAAAAACATAAGAAAGAGCATGCATGAAATGCAATAGAGTGGCTTCATTTTTTGTATTTTTTAATTTTTGAGTACAAGAAGTTTTGGAGATTACCCAAAAGAACAAGCTAGCATTTCTAATATTACTCAATACATATCAAGCCTGAAGGCGCTAGCAAGATCATGTTAAGACATATATATCAAAGCTAAGCTAGAAGGCTCAATATAAAGCGATGAATTTGTAACAATTTAAGCAAAGCTTCAAAACTAGCAAGTTCATCAACAGGGATCCTAAAGTGATAATGGCCATGTTAGAATGTCAATGTGAGATCAAAAAGCTAACAATGACCACTTAAGAGACAAACAAGTCCTAGATTGAATCATTTTGCTCAAATTATCTCAAACGCCCATTTTTCAACAGTTTTCATTTGCAATAAATATTGAAGTTGATAAAAGGCCTATCTTAGTGAAGAAGATCCTGGACTAGGAGCCATACACAATCTCTTCCTAAACTTAAGCCAAAAGTTGATTAAAGGTCTATCTTAGTGAAGAAGATCCTGGACTAGGAGCCATCCACAAACTCTTCCTAAGCTTCAATCAGGGCGACAAATCTTGAGGTTCAAGTCAATTTTGACAAGCAGTCCCCATGAGATCGTCTGGATCATCAAACTATCTCTAAGTTCATGTTTTTGACATGCAGTCTCGTGAGAGTAGTTTGACACAATTTAACTACAAGACAATCTTGAAATTTGATTTTTCATTTTGCACAAGAGAAGTTTTAGATTATCAGAAGAACAAGAAGCTCAAGTAATGATCAATTCTAGATTCAAGAGCTAACAAAGCAATTTTGACAGGGCCAATGTCACAAAAGGAGCACTAATTGCGCAACTAGCTAAAAGATCCACAAATTGCAAATTTCTTTTAGTTCAAGTTGTTTTAAAGTTCTAGCTCATTTAGCAAAGACTTAGCTACACATGTGAAAGCATGATAATTCTAGCAAGTCAAAGAACTAGACATGACATTGAGCAATAATTGAAATACTAAAGCTCAAGAGGGTAATAAGCAAAGCTTCATCAATTAAAATACAAGAAGTAAAGCTTATATTACAATGCATCTTTTTGTGATTTTCATATGAATGCAATATGATACAATGAGATGCAAGAAAAGCTCAAAAAGCCTAAAAAGATCAAAAAGTTCAAAAAAGATCAAGGAAAGATCAAATGAACAAGGTAAGCTCAGAAAAGAACCAACTCCCCCTCAAACCAACCCATAGGGATAAATTACCCCTAACTCACTCCTCAAGGTGGCAAACCTAGTTGGGTCTAAAGGCTTGGTGAGGATATCAACTAACTGAGCCTCGGACTCCACAAAATGTAGCACGATATCACCCTTCTCTACATGGTCTCTAAGGAAGTGATAGCGAATGTCAATATGCTTGGTCCTAGAATGTTGCACTAGGTTTTTTAGCAATATTAATGGCAGAAGTGTTATCACAGAGAAGAGGAACACTAGCAAAATTTAACTCAAAGTCCTTAAGAGTGGATACCATCCACAAAATCTAACTACAGCAACTAGCGGCAGCTACATATTCAGTTTCAGCAGTGGATTGTGCAATAGAGAACCGCTTCCTAGAAGACCAAGAGATAAGAGAAGTGCCTAAGAAATGACAAGTGCCAGAGGTACTCTTCCTATCTAGCCGACAGCCTGCAAAATCAGAATCAGAAAACCCCCGAATGGACAAGAAAGAAGAGCAGGAATACCAAATGCCATACTGGAGGGTAGAGTGAAGGTACCTGGAAATGCGCTTGACGACTTGGCGATGTGAAGTCCTCGGAGAAGCCTGAAACCTCTCACAGAGGCAGACCGCAAAATGAATGTCCGGTCTTGAGGCCGTTAGGTAAAGGAGAGAGGCAATCATGCTGCGGTACTCACGTTGATCCACGACTTCTCCTTCCTTGTCTGGATCCAAAACAGTCGAAGTCGCCATGGGAGTGGCGATCGGCTTGCAGTCACCCATCTCGAAATGCTTGAGCAATTCCTTGGTGTACTTCGTTTGATGGATGAAGATCCCTTCCTTGCATTGCTTGATTTGAAGCTCTAGAAAATAATTGAGCTCTCCCATCATACTCATCTCAAATTCCCTGGACTTGGTCTCAAAAAAACTGGAAATAAGAGCATGAGAATAACCACCAAAGATAATATCATCCACGTAAATCTGAACAAACAAGAAGTCATTGCCATGCCTAAGAATGAATAAAGTCTTGTCTACCTTACCCATCTCAAAATCATTTTTAAGCAAGAAGGTCTTAAGTCTATCATACCAGGCTCTAGGGGCTTGCTTAAGACCATACAAAGCTTTGGATAGCTTGAAAACATGATGTGGATGCTTGGGATTCTCAAAGCCTGGGGGTTGCCTAACATACACTTCCTCCTCTATATAACCATTCAGAAAAGCACTCTTGACATCCATCTGTTGCAGCCTAATTCCCTTAGATGCAGCAAATGCAAGCAGAATATGAATGGCTTCTAATCTAGCAACAAGAGCAAAGGTTTCATCAAAATCTAACCCCTCAACTTGGCTAAAACTCTGAGCTATCAATCTAGCCTTGTTTCTAATCACAGAACCATCCTCACTTTGTTTGTTTTTGAACACCCAACGAGCTCCTGTCACATTATGACCACTAGGAGGCTCTACTAGGTTCCAGACCTTGTTTCTCTCAAAATTCTTTAACTCCTTATGCATGGCATTAACCCAGCTAAAATCAGATAAAGCATGTGATATATCGCGGGGTTTAAAAGAAGCAACAAATGCAGAATGAGAGTAGAGACTCGGATCATGATACCTGGAGCGAGTGACTCGCTCATGAAGCTGACCAATAATTTGATCCGGAGGGTGATGCCTCTGTATCTGAAGTGGAGCGCCTGAGGGAGATAGCATCTCCTCAACCTTCGTAGGTACTGCTGATGATGAAGATGCAGCAGGAGCCTCAATTGGAGGTGAAGTAGTCAAAACAAGTTCTGGAGCTTGGACAACAGCATCAGCAATAGGTGGAAGAGCAATATCGACTTCATCATCATCTTCTACTACAAAAATACTCTCCGTCTCCTGTGTATCACCTGAAATGTCTGATCTAGCTCCAGGGCTAGTCTCATCAAAAGTCACATTGCATGTCTCCTGAACAACGTTAGTCTCAACATTAAAAACCCGAAAACCCCTCGAATGAGCAGGATAACCCAGAAATAAACCATCAGAAGTCCTTGACTCAAATTTATCTAGGTTTCCTGTCTTGAGAATAAAACACTTGCATCCAAAGACTCGAAAATGGGAGACAGAGGGTTTTCTACCAAAGCGAAGCTCATAAGATGTCTTGCCCAAAGATGGTATCAAGAAGACACGATTGGCAATATGGCAAGCAGTAGCAATAGCTTCGGCCCAAAACCTCCTCGGAGTGCTATACTCATCTAGCATCGTCCTAACCATCTTGACTAAGGTTCTGTTCTTCCTTTCCACAACACCATTTTGTTGAGGGACGTGTGGAGAAGAGAACTAATGCTCAATATCGCGCTCAACACAAAAAGAGGCATTCTTGAACTCCGTGCCATTGTCACTACGAATTCTCTCAGGGCACCAGGGAGCTCAGAAGCCAAGCGAAGAACAAGACCATGAAAATGATCAAAAGCTTCATCCTTCGAAGTAAGAAAAAACACCGAAGAGTATCTCAAAAAATCATCGACTATGACAAGAATATACCATTTGCCACCGACTGATCAAACCCTAGCAGGACTAACAGTATCCATGTGAAGCAATTGTCTTGGTCCGTCAGTCATGACCATAGTCAATGAAGGGTGTGAGGCGGCAACTTGCTTGCCATGCCTACAAGGCGCACATACAGCATCCTTGACGGCTTTAAATTTGGGCAAACCTCTTATAAGATTAAGGCTGCTAACTCGCGTCAGATGATCAAAACCAATGTGCCCCAAACGACGGTGCCAAAGCCAGAACTCAGAAGAAGATGCAATTAAACACTTGAGAGATCCAGCAAGAGATTCAGTAAAGTCATCTCCAAAGATCCTACCAACTCTAGAAATCCCAAAAACAAGCTCACCAGCTGAATCAAGCACACGACAAGTATTTATCTTAAATCTAGTCTCGTAGCCATCATCAAGAAGCTACGAGACAGAAAGCAAGTTGTACCTTAGCTTGTCCACAAGAGCGACATCCTTCAGGATGAATTTGTCGTTCACCCTGATCGATCCTGTTCCTTCAATCCGCCCTTGTGTATCATCTCCAAAGGTGATGAGGTCATCACCCGTCGACCGCGTGAAGGAGGTGAACCATCTTGAGTCTCCGGTCATGTGGCGTGAACAGCCAGAGTCGATGAACCACGAGTTCTTCCCCTTTTCGCGGCGATCCTGAAAATCAAGGCACAAAAGATCGATGTGTCTCAATACTGTGGTTAGTTAAACATGACTTGGGAACCCAGTACTGAGACACATGTCTGCGAGTAGTATACAAAGCAGAATTGCTATCATTGATCCTACTTGAGGTTCTATCATGAGCAATGGTTACATGAACATGAGAAGCATCCTATCTAGGAACATGTTGATGATGAGCATGTGAAACAAATCCTAGTCCAGATTTCTTATTTTCTAAATGACCATATCTCATGAAAGCTCTAGGTTGATGAGATGAAATTCTAGCAAGATTTCTCCTAGCATTTTTCAACCTACTCCAACAGAACTCAAGTAAATACCCACTCTTCTTGCAATAGGTGCAATGGTACTTGGTACCACTGGGAGAAGCACCTTTTGGCTCAAAAGATGGTTGGGCAAAACCTGCATATTTGAAAATAGTTTTTGCAGGTTGGGTTTTGAACTCAACTAAGCCATTATCCAAGACTTGAATGACATTTGGCTTTGGACATGTCTTGAGCAAAGTTGTATCCTAACTCTTGCTTCTTATAAGGAGTTTTGGACTTGTCAAGAATCATGTTTAACAGTTTTTCACCCTTAGAGAATTTTTCTAATGTATCCTTAAGGTAAGCATTCTCTTTTCCAAGATTAATACATGATTCACAAGTTTTGGCCTTAATGGCTCTAGCATGTTTCTCCTTAAGAAAAGCAACTTCAACCTTAAAGGCTTCACATAAAGCACAAGGAGCAGAATCAATTTTGTCCTTAAGCTTGGCAAACTTAGCTCTAACTGCTTCTATTATGTCTTTTACTTCATGTTCACGTTCTAAGCAGAAAGATCAAAAAGCTAGACTCAACATTACCAGAAGCGACCAACTTGCTAGATTCTAATCATTTTTTACAAGGAGCAGATTTAACTTCAATTAACTCAGTCCTAGCATTTTCTAGTTGGTGCAAGGCAATATCATGAGCAGTTTGCAATTTTGCAAGTTCAGAGTGTAAAGCATGGCAAGATGAACATTCATCAGCATCAAGACTCTTAGCATTCACAAGTTCTAATGTCAAATTATCAACTTGTGACTCTAGGTCCTTATTCATAGCCATGGTGAACTCTAAAGCCTTATCCTGGCTAAGTAGTTGCTCAAAGATGGTAACGCATCTAGCAGAGAGAATATCATAGGATGGAGATACCTCATCATTATCATCGGCGTCGATGGAGTCGGCCATGAAGCACATGCCGATGAAGTCCTTTGCCTTTCCTTTCTTCTTGTCTTGAGGGAGCTCCTCCTCCTTGTCGTCCTCGCTCCCGGAGTCCACGTCGCTCATGGATTGTTCTCCAAAAGCAGCAAGAACCCGGTGAGTGACCTTCCAGCATCATACTTGGGCTTGTTCCCCTGAGGCTTCTTCCAGGCAGCCTTCTTATCCTTATGGTTGCCCTTCCCTTTTAGCTTGGGGAAGTTTGCTCGGATATGATAAAGCTCTCCACACTCATAGCACGTCACAGGGTCGCCTCTCTTCTTGTTTCTCACATTGTTATAGGCCTGTGTGAATTTTTTGGCTAAAAGAGCTAAATCAGCCTCAGGAATACTCTTAAGTTCCTCTTCATGGATTGCAGATAAACAAGCAAGAGAAAATCCAAAACAAGACTCAGAAGAACAATCAGAAGTTCTTTTAAGAGGATGAGCCACCAAAGCCATGCTCTCCTTCTTAGGAAGACTACCTCTCTTAATCTCATGAGTCTTGAGCTTGCTCTAGAGCAGCTCCAAAGAGAGACTAGAGAGATCAACGTTCTCCTTAATGGCAGTAGTCTTCATCTCCCACTCCATGGTGTTGATTGCAGCCAAGAGGTGGGTGGCATTCTCAGATTGAGAGTACTCAATGTCTACAGCTCTCATCTGGTTAATCACCTTGTTAAAGCGAGTGAATACGTCATTGATGCTCTCGCTAGGACGCATCTCGAACTTGTTACACCCTCGCTTAAAAACCGTCTGGCGCACTTGCTTAATTTGGGACGATCCCTCGTGGTAGGTTTCGAGGGTGTACCAAATCTCGTATGCGGTCTAAAGGTTGTAAATTCTATCATACTCCTATCTACCAAGCCCAGCATATAGGAGGTCCTTTGCCTTGTGTTTGTTAGCCAAGAGGGCTGCTGAAGCTGGCGAAGCAACCTCGAGCAAAACGAGCGGAGCTCGAACAACCTCCCATATGGCTTGTCCTTCGCTTTGAAGGAAGACACGCATGCGGTTCTTCCAATAGGCATAGTCGAGCCCATCAAAGATATGCATCATAGTAGAGTACTTCTCTATCGCCAAGTTCAGTGACCGGTTAAGATCAAGATTGAACTAACCGGCTCTTATACCACTTGTTGGAATAGGAGCACGATATTTTTTTCACCTTGATTGAATTCAATACTAAATTGACTCCAATAGCTATGAAAACTTTGAAAATCAATATACAAGCACAGTGGAAGACTTGTATTGAATCCAATCAAAACCCTGAATCAAATAGACCAAAAAACAAAAAAACTAAAATCCAAATTAGTTGGGCGGTCTGACCTCTTGTTAGTTGGCGGTCTGACCTCTAGTTAGTTGGTGGTCTGACCTCCAACAAGAAATCGGTCTGACCTCCAGGTCAATGAACAGTAAAATCAGCCCAAACTTAAAAACACAAAAAAGGTCTAACTTTTGATTCGTGACTCCAAACCTTACCAAACTTGAGACATAACTTCTCTAGGATGTCAGGAACCTATTCCAATCAAGGATCGTGAAGATCCATGCCAAAGTTCTAACCTTTTTTCGTTTTAGAGAAGGTAGCTCCAAAACCGAGTTAAAACCAAAAGATGATCTAGAAACTTGCTCGTAGATGATTGATGATCAAGATGATCCTAGATGTATTTCCACATGTCACAACAAGCTAAATCTAGGCTAGAAACCAAAGGAAAACTCGCGGATCAAAGAGAGACCCAAAATCACGAAATAGAGAGCAAGAACACAAAGAGACTCATCTTGTGAAATCTTTCTTGGATTGAATCGATATTGATGTTGGTTTATAGCTACTCCAACCAAGAGGACAAAGACTCAATACATGAGCACACAATCAATCCAACTCTCTAGAACCCTAACCTCCCACTAATCTCTCCAAACCCTAAAAACACAAACTAGGGTTTCTCAAATGAAAGGGTTGAGGAGGTGCTGGCCAGCACCCTCCCCTATTTATAGTGGAGGCTAGCTTCTAGAAGAGCAAACCCTAATGGGCACCCTTTAAGCCCACACACCAACGGGTTTCACTTACGCACGTATTTTAAAGCGTCATCTTCATCTCCTCTTTACCTAAATCGCTTTTCCGGCGCCGTCTTGCGCCGCGGGTTAGCAAAAGGTCACCAATGCGGTATTTAGGTGAAATTACCAAAAATACCCCTTCTCGATCCTTTTCCAAAGACCGAGTCCAATCTTCATGAAGCACTTCCATACTTCGCCACGTGTAGGTTGATCAATGGCTCTCTTCATGTCGGCAAGTCTCTCCCATCCAGCTCCCACCGAAATCACCATGGCACTTGCACCGACCCCCGCATCGCTTGATCCAACCCGTCGCACCGAACTGCCCGTTTGGTCATCCATATCCAATTTGCGCCATGCTTGAATCCATTAACCTCACCCGACATCCTCGATCGTTCTGGACCTCAGCTCTCCAAGCCTAGTCCCGATCATCCTCGCCGTTGACCGTCGTTTACCTCCAAGCAACCTGCACAACAATAGACCAAGAAATCGTTTCCGGGAACAAGTTCTTCGCAACTTGACCCACGTTAGTCAAAACATGCATCATGCAACACATATGCACTGAAACCCATGAACTTAACCTAGCGTACAACCATCGCCACCAAGTTGGCCGATGAACAAGCCAAAATCGGTCTGACCACCACCCATGGCGGCTCGACCGCCTCGGCCTAACGACCGCCACCACTGTTGGCGGTCGACCTCCCAGTTGGGACTTAGCCAAATTTCCTCTCTAGAAATCCGAAACCTACTAGAATTTTCAAACCAATAGAACTTTTGACTCGAAGCTCCAAAAATTATGAGACCATATGTAGTGGAATCTCCTCTCTTGCCTACACTCTATATTTTTGGCCCAGCTTCAAAACTCAAAATCATTTTATGGCCGGTCTGACCAATTTCCAAAGGCCGGCCAGACCACCACTCAATGGCCGGTCAGACCGCCACCTTGGCCGGTCAGACCGCCACTTGCCTGACAGCAAATTGAACTTCGCTGAAAATGCGTAATTCAACAAACCTTCAACACCATTGCCAATTGTATCATCATCCTAAGTTTGTGAGCATATCCCCATGATATCCACAGTGCTTCGCACAGTGGTGAATAAATGAGCAAAAGACTAGCTGATCTTCGGTGGTGAAGAAATGAGTTGCAGACATTTGTTTTTATAAGCATGGAGAGTCAGAAAGAAAGAATCTTGCGTAGAGCCATTGTCTTACCCGTTGCCTCTCACCCTCGGGGCCCATTGTCTATCTTCCTCCCGCCCGTTGTTCTCTAATTTCTAATAAAAGTACTCATCATGTCTTATACTGACAAAGTTGTGTCTATCATGTCTCGCGTAGAGCCGTTGTCTTGCCCGTTGCCTCTCTCCCTCAAAGGTTTGTTGTCATGTACCAAGCAGAGAAGGAATCTCTCATCTGTCTCACGACTCACCTCCTTTTGGACAAGCACTAATCAAAGCTCGTGTGTGAAGGACTACTCAATCGGTGATGATTTTATGTTTTTTAATTCCTTTTTACTGTAGAACGATTGCAGTTTTTGTGTCTGTGCCTACATGACAACCCCCAAGACCCAAGCGCCATCTCCCAAAGAAGGTTTCGCCTTGGTCTGGTTGGCCCTTCCCTGGTCGCTTCCCCTTGCAGATCTCCCACCTCCCTTCTCCCCTCTCCCCACCCCAAGGTCGAAGATCGAGAAGGGTATTTTGTAATTTTACCAAATACGCTTTGGTGACCTAATGCCAACTCAGCGGTGCAAGACGGCAAGGCCAAGAAGTGGATTAGGTCAAGAGAAGATGAAGACGACGCTTTAAGATGCGTGCGTGTGTCCCGTTTGTGTTGGGCCTTAACGGGAGCCCATTAGGGTTAACTCTTCTAGAAGCAAAGCCTCTAGCATAAATAGAGAGGGGGTTGTTCACAGTAGCCTCAAGGACTTCATTTGGAAACCCTAGTTTGGTTTTAGGGTTTTAGAGAAAGAGGAGAGGCTTAGGGCTCTAGGGAGATGAGTTGAGTTGTGTGCTCATGGATTGTGTGTTGTCCTCCATGGATGGAGTGGCTGTAAACCCTCTCAACCTCAGATCAATCTATGAATGATTCCCAAAGATGAGTCTCTTTTGCATTCTTGCTCTATATTTGAGATTTTGGAGGTTTCTTTGATCTAGTGCTTTTTGGTTGGTTTCGTGCCCTCTTCTACCTTGCTGTGACATGTGGGAACATATCTAAGATCACCTATATCATCAATCTCCCATGAGCAAGGTTTAGATCAGGTTTTTGTTTTTGCCCGGTTTTGAACCTTCCTTCGGTAGAATAGAAAAATGTCAAAACTTTGACGTGGATCTACTCAATCTCTGCTTGGAATAGGTTCATAATAACCTTAGAAAGGTGTGTGCCAAATTTGGTCAAGTTTGGCCGTGTAGATCAAAAGTTAGACCAATTTTCGTTTTGGTTTTGGACTGCTCAGACTGCTTTCGTCAGAGCGGCTCGACCAACGCCGATCAAGCGCTAGTCGGTCTCGACGAAGTTTTGCTTGGCGATCCGACCGATGTCCAGGTTAGGGTTTGGTGCTGTTGGTTCTTTGCTTTGGGGATTTTGGTTCAAGTTCAACACAAGTCTTCTGTTGTTGATCCTCATAGCTCTCATAACTATTGTGGTGAATCTGGTGTTGAATCTAAACGAGGTGAAATTAAGGCGAGCTCCTATTCACCCCCCTCTAGTCGCCTTTCCGGTCCTACAAGTGGTATCGAGCTTGTTAGCTCTTCTCATAGATCTTAACCGGTCTTTGGAGCCATGGCGACTGACAAGTATTCAACCAAACCACCTGTTTTCGATGGAGTTGATTTTACTTATTGGAAGACACGCATGCATGCCTACATCGAGGCTCAAGGGCACGCTATTTGGCTTAAAGTCAAAAATCCATATGTCGTGCCAGCCAATGACGATGTGATCACTCCAGATGTTGAGGCTAATAGCAAGGCTCAAAACTTTCTGATCCAAAGTCTTAGTCGATCTGAGTTTGAGCGCGTGGCTCATTTGAGGTATGCTCACGAGATCTGGAGGACCCTTTGTGACTACCACGAGGGCTCTACTGCGCTCAAGGAAGTGAGACAGAACAAGCTAAAGAAAGAATACTCAAAGATCGAGCAAAGGCCTGGTGAGTCTTTAGATGAGCTGTGGGGGAGGTTCTCCAAGATTCTTCATGACCTACATGCAGTAGATCTTGTTTTCACCGAGTCTGAGAATGCACGCCAGCTTTTGGGTGCTCTTGATGTGAATGTCTGGGGGATGAAGATCATATCCATCAATGACAACACTGTCATGAGTGAGCTTACCATGGATAAGCTCTACTCGAGGTTGAAGACGCATGAGATTGACTTTATCTCGCATCTCCCCAAGACAGAATCGATGGCTTTGGTGGTCGACCCATCTAAGGGTAGCTCGTCTGATTCCTTTGGTTTTGGCTCATCTGGCTTTTCTTTGTCCGCTTTACATTCTTTGAGTGATGAGCAGCTAGAGAGGCTACCTGAGGATGATTTAGCCCTCCTATCCACCAAATTCTCGAGAGTTTACAACAAGGTGAGGAACAGGAGGAGAGGTGGTCCTGTCACTTGCTTTGAGTGTGGTGAGCCAAACCACATTCGCTCCAAGTGCCCCAAGCTGAAGGGCAAGGTGGAGAAGGACTCTCAGAGGCGTCCTCAAGCTAAAGACACGAAAGGCAAGAAGCCCAACTATCGCAAGTTCGTCGGCCAGGTCCTTGCTGCTCTTGAGAGTGTTGACATGAGCGATGTGGACTCGGAGACGGAGGACGACGACGATGACTCTCATGGCAAGAAGAAGGCCCAGGACTTCACTGGTATGTGCTTCATGGCTAGAGACAGCTATGACGTCAACTCCTCCAACGACGACGACCCTTTCAGCGATCCCGATGAGGTACGTCCCTCACTTGCTGATATGAAACGTGCTTTGATCCATGCTGAACAAAAACTGAATAAGCAAGCAAAAATGATTAAGAAACAGGATAACATGATTAATGACTTGAACCTAGAAGTTGTTAGGCTCAAATCTATTAATCCTGCTGATGATTGTGATTCTTGCTCTAGCTTGCTTAATGAACTAGCAAATCTGAAATCTGCTCATTCCTCTATTGCTAATCAATTGAAAGATGCTTTTGATGAACTAGATTCTCTCAAGTCGAGTCCTAGTCATGTTTGCATGGATGCTATTGCTCTAGATGTGACTGCTGTAGATGCTATTCATTCATCTTGTTCAAATTGTGCATTACTTGAGTTGAAATTGGATAGTGCTACTAAAGAATTGCAGAAATTTGATGCTAGTCACATGTGTTCTCATTGTGAGGATAGTAGGATTAAAATGAAGGAGATGACTGAAATGGTTCTTTATTCTAAAACTGCTTCATGTGAAAACTGTATTAAACTCACAATTGAGAATAATGCCTTAAACAAGACTCTTGAGGAGAAAGCTAAAATTGAACAATCCATGTCCATGACTGCTTCCAAGAAAGTTGTTGATTCTAATTCTTGCGCTCTTTGTATTGAAGTTGGGCATAATGTAGATAAGATACAAGAAGCATTTAGAGTTAAGTTCAAAGAGCAGTTGGATAGGATTAGGGATGACTATTGTGTGTCTTGTGAGGCTTTGAAAGCTGAGGTAGCTCACTATAAGGAGAGGTATGATAGGGCTGTCAAGTCAAATAAATGTGCCTCATGTAAGGAGCTAGCCAAACAAAATGACTACCTTAACAGGACTCTTGAGAGATTTACTAGTGGGAAGAAGAACCTCAACATGATTCTAGACAAATCTAAGGTGAGTGTGAAGAATAGTGGCCTAGATTTTAATTCCCTAGAGCATTCCAAGAATCATCCACCTAAGATTGTAAGAGCTGTTGAGAGTGGTATGTTTGAGGTAGAACCCCCTAAGCTATCCAAGATAGTTTTTAAATCTGCTGGTTTTGCCCAAACCCCTTCTAGCAAGATAGGTGCTTCTACTTTATCAGGTCAGACCCCTCAAAAGGACAAGTACCATTGCACCTTCTGCAAGAAGGATGGCCACATTGTTGAGTTCTGCTCGTAGAGCCAAGATTGAGAGGAAGGAGAGGATGAGTGCTTTGAGAACCATTATAGGAGTTCCTTCACCTGCTGTAGTCTCTAGAGCCAGGCAGCATGTCTTTCCTACTAGACATAGGGCCAGGTTTATAGATGACTTCTTTGACTCCTTTGGTGGCTCTAGGCAGCGCTTTGGGTTAGGATATCGTGAGGAGAGACCACGGGTAGCATCTAGACAGGGGGAGTACCGACCTTTTGGTAGGTCGATTTGGAGAGGTCTAGGTGGTTCTCGTGTGCATTCTTATGATTTTGCTCCTAACCATTTTACTGCTGCTTCTACTGCTTTGCCCAAGCATCGTGTGACTCAATACTGGATTCCCAAGTCTTCTATTACTAACCCCAGTACTGAGGCACATATTTTTCCTGTTCGTGCTTTGTAGGTCCGTCATGCGAGGAAGGAGGACATATGGCTTGTTGACTCCGGATATTCTCGACACATGACTGGAGATTCTAGATGGTTCTCCTCCCTCACTCGTGTATCCGGCAATGAATTGATCACATTTGGGGATGCTTCTACCGGGACCGTGACAGCCAAGGGTACAGTGCGCGTCAACAACAAGTTCATGCTTAAGAATGTCGCTTTGGTAGGTAAGCTGAGGTATAATCTGCTATCGGTTTCTCAGCTTCTTGATGAGGTTCTAGAGGTGAGGTTTAAAAGTGGTGAGTGTAGAGTTCTAGATTCCTCAGGTGAGCTTGTCTTTGAGATCTCTAGGTTTGAGAGGATCTTTTGTGCTGATTTCAGTATCTCTTCTGCTTCTAGCCCTAGGTGTCTTGTGGCTTCTGACTCCCATGATCTAGTGTTGTGGTATCGTAGGCTTGGTCACATAGGCTTCGACCACTTGACTAGAGTTAGTAGCAAGGATTTGATTAGAGGTTTGCCTATGCTGAAGGCTGTTGGAGACCTTGTGTGCACACCCTGTAGACATGGTGAGATGGTTTCTGCTTCTCATCCACCTCTTACCTTAGTGATGACAGATGGACCTGGTCAGCTCTTGCACTTAGATACTGTTGGTCCTTTTAGAGTTCAGTCTGCCGGTGGGAAATGGTATGTGCTTGTGATTGTGGATGATTACTCCAGGTATTCATGGTTTATTTTTTGGTTTCTAAGGACGAGGCATTTGGCTTCTTTAGAGAGTTGGTCCTTAGACTTGCTGTTGATCTTCCTAGAGCTTTGAGAGCCATTAGGAGTGACAATGGGACAGAATTTAAGAATTCTTCCTTTGCCACTTTCTGCTCTGATAGGAGAATTGAGCACCAGTTCTCTTCACCTAGAGTTCCCCAGCAGAATGGTATTGTAGAGAGGAAGAATATGACCCTTGTAGAGATGGCCAGGACCATACTAGATGAGCATTCCACACCTAGGAGGTTTTGGGCTGAGGCGATCTCTACTGCTTGCTATATCTCTAATAGGGTATTCTTGAGATCTGTGATTGGCAAGACTTCTTTTGAGGTTAGATTTGGTCATAAGCCCAAAGTTTTTCATTTCAAGATTTTTGGTTGCAAGTGCTTCATTCTTAAACATGGCAACCTTGATAAATTTGAATCTAGATGTTCTAATGGCATATTTCTTGGATATCCTGCTCATTCTCGTGGCTATCGTGTATTTAATTTTGATACTAACAAAATTGTTGAGACTTGCGAAGTCACTTTTGATGAGGCTAGTCCCGGTACTAGACCCGATCTTTGCAGTACACAGTGTTCCTCGATATTCGAGAAAGCATCTTCGTCGACGATGACTCTGAGGATGAGGACCCAATCCATCCTCCAGTCACTTCTGAGATGGTTGGAGAGCTTGCTTCTACTACTCCAGCTTCAGCTGAGTAGCCTCCTCCTACCTTCACCGACGACCTGAGTGGCTCTGCTCCTACCTCCACAGTTCATGAGGCAGAGCCCACTTCTGCACCAGGACCGCCTCTTCGCATTCAGCGACAGCATCCACCTGAGCAGATTATTGGGGATCTACATAAGCGAGTCACTCGCTCCAGGTTCATTTCTCCTGATTCTCATGCATATTCTACTTTTGTTGCTTCTTTTGAACCCCGAGATGTCACCCATGCTTTATCTGATTCCTCTTGGGTCAATGCCATGCATGAAGAGCTTGAAAATTTTGAAAGAAACAAAGTTTGAACCTTTGTTGAACCTCCACCCAATCATAATATAATTGGAACAAAATGGATTTTCAAAAATAAGCAAAGTGAGGATGGGTTGGTAGTTCGCAATAAGGCTAGGCTTGTAGCTCAAGGTTTTTCTCAGGTAGAAGGCTTAGACTTTGAGGAGACCTTTGCTCCTGTAGCTAGATTGGAAGCCATTCGCATTTTGCTAGCATTTGCGGCATCCAAGGGCTTCAAGCTATTTCAAATGGATGTCAAACGTGCTTTCCTGAATGGTTTCATAGAAGAAGAGGTCTTTGTCAAACAACCACCTGGTTTTGAAAATCCCAAGTTCCCAAACCATGTTTTTAAACTCTCCAAAGCCTTGTATAGATTGAAGCAAGCCCCTAGAGCTTGGTATGATAGGCTTAAGAGTTTTTTGCTTAAAAATAATTTCAAAATGGGATTGGTTGATAAAACCATGTTCACTCTCAAGCATGGCAGTGACTTTTTGTTGGTTCAGATTTATGTGGATAACATTATATTCGGTGGTTCTTCTCATGCTTTGGTGTCCAGATTTTCAGATTCTATGAGCAGGGAGTTTAAGATGAGCATGATGGGCGAATTGACTTTCTTCCTTGGTCTTCAAGTCAAGCAACTGAAAGAAGACATATTCATTCATCAAAGTAAGTATACAAAGGACCTTCTTCGTCGCTTCGACATGGAAAGCAGTAGGCCAATGTCTACTCTCATTGCCACGACCACCGTGCTGGACCCTGATGAGGATGGAGAGCCCGTGGACTAGAAGGAGTACCGCAGCATGATCGGCTCCCTTCTCTACCTCACTGCTTCGAGGCCAGACATACAATTTGCTGTGTGTGCATGGCGCCGATTTCGAGCTTCCTCGAGCCTCTCATCGTCGGCGGTCGTCGCATATTTAGGTACCTCCGGGACACTCTTGACTTTGGACTTTGGTATTCTTCTTCTTCGCTCTCTCTATTCGGGCTTTTTTCGATGCTGATTTTGCGGTGTAGAGTGGATAGGAAGAGTACTTCGCACTTATCATTTCTTAGGCACATCTCTTATCTCTTGGTCATCTAGGAAGCAGATCCTCTGTTGTTACATACCCTTCGCCGAGGCCGAGTATGTAGTCATGACCGATGAGTTGCTCTCGGGTTCTCTAGATCTTATCTACTTTGTGGGACTATGGGTTGTCTTTGGGTAGTGTTCCTCTTTTCTGAGACAACACTTCTACCATTAACATTGCTAAAAACCCAGTGCAACACTCACGGACCAAGCATATTGACGTTAGATATCATTTCCTTAGAGACCATGTTGAGAAAGGTGACGTTGTGCTTCAGTTTGTCGAGTCTGAGCAACAGGTTGCTGACATTTTCACTAAAGCTCTTGATTCTTCTCATTTTGCTTTCTTGCGGGGAGAGTTGGGGGGTTATTAGTCCTCTTGGCCTGTTTTGAGGGGAAGTTTTCTCTTTTCACATTCATTTGTATCATAATGCATTTTTAAATCAGCAACTTGCATGGTAATATAAATCCTTGGAGCTTTGATTATTATCCTTGTATGACTTGAGTTCATGCTTTATACCCTGCCATGTCTTGTGCTAGTTTGCTAGAATTCTTTTATGGCTTTTCTTGTATAGCTTAGCTTTTGTCATACTAGCTTTATTATCTGTGAGCAAACTGAATCAAAATATGACTTGTTGGATCTTGTGACTAGTTTTGCTATAGTGATCCTCTCATGATTCATGCCATGTCATATAGGCTTAATTGAGTCTTGAACTTATTCTGAGTTTTAAAATGAGCCATGGCAATTCTTAAGTCAAGCAAATGAAAAATGAGCTTTTCTGTGCGAAAAAACTGATCTCACCAATTCTTTCTTATGAGATGGCTTGCCATTGCACTAGGCATGAACTCAGGGGGAGTTTTGGATGACCTAGACCACTCTCTTAAGCTCTTGTTGCTTGGGATGGTCGTAGTGAGGTTTGAGGTCTAGCACAATGCTAAGAAAATAAATTGCCAATTGGTTGAAGCTTAGGAGGGAGTTGTGGATGGCTCCTAGTCCAGGACCTGCTTCACTAAGATAAAACCAATCATTTTCAGCAAAATGCTCAAAGTGCCTTATTCCAATTGCTTGAACAATCTGATTCGTGATTAAACTGAAAATGCTCAAACTTGACTCATTTTCTAGCTTCTAGCTCCATTTAGCTTATAGACATGGCCTGACTCATTTTTGGATACCTTTAGTTAAACTATGATCTTGAGCACCATTTCATGCTATCAATTCATTTAATCTCATATTATTGCTATTTTGGCCTTAGCTTTGCTGTACATGTTTTGCCATGATTGAACATAGCTTCTTCACATAATATGGCTTGGTGTAATACTTGTACAGTCTTTATGGATAATCTTCTTGGCTCTTTTTGCTCAAATTAAAAAATATATATAAAAAAATAAAAAAAAACCTGAAAAAATGGAAAAATTGAAAAATTGCAGCCATTCCATTACATTCATGCTCTATCTTCTTCCATGCGCCTTGATGAATTCATTGTCAAAGGGGGAGAAAGATTGGTAAAAATATTGTTTTAGAGCTTTTTGGAGTCATAGGGAGAGATTGTATTTTCTGGAAATTTGGTGATCATAGTGAGTGGGAGCATCTCAATTGCATTCTTTTGGTCTTATATGTTGCCGTCCTGCCGCATATATGCCATGCATGCACATGCGTCTGCTGCTAGCATGTTGCACGTGGCACTGATTTCTTGCCGTATGCTTGGCCGTGCTGCTGCTCCTAGCCCTGCTGCCTACTGCGAGCCCTGTTGCCGCTGATCTAGCCTGCTGCCCTACATGCACTAGCTCAATTGCTTGCTGTTGCATTAGGGGTGAAAACGGATCGGATACGGATGGATAATGACTCTGTGTGGATACTATAGGGATATGCCTATGATCTTAGGATGATGATAGAATTGGCAATGGCATTTGTGGTTTGTCGATTCAAGCGTTTTCGGCAAAGTTTCTATTCTGTCAGTTCTTTGGCGGTCGACCAAGCATCTTGGGTGGTCAAACCAGCCAAGCCTTGCTTAAATTCGCCTAAGTCCTGGCGGTCGATCGGCGTAACGGCAATTCTAACCGATTTTGTGCCGATTGTTGATATTAGTTGTGAATTGATTATGGGATATGTCATATCCATGTTTGTTAATGCATATGTGTTGCATATTGCATGTTTTGGCTAACGTGGGTCAAGTTGTGAAGAACTTGTTCCCGGATTCGTGTTTGCTTGTCTATTGCTGTGCAGGTGGCTTGGAGGACAACGACGGTCAACAGCGAGGAGGATCGGGACTAAGCTTGGAGAGCTGAGGTCCAGAACGATCAAGGATGCCGGGTGAGGTCAATGGACTCAAGCGTGGCACAGAATGGACAAGGATGATCGAACGGGCAGTTTGGTGCGACTGGTTGATCAAGCGGTGCAGGGGTCAGTGCAAGTGCCATGGATGTTCCGGTGGGATCCGGACGGGAGAGACTTGCCGACACGATGAGAGCCGCTGGATTAACCTACACGTGGCGAAGCATGGATGTGTTTTGCGCAGTTCGGACTCGGTCTTCGGAAAAGATCGAGAAGGGGTATTTTGGTAATTTTACCAAATACCGCCTTGGTGACCTAATGCCAACCCGTGGCGCAAGACGGTGCGTCAAGAAGTGGATTAGGTCAAGAGAAGATGAAGACGGCGCTATAAGATGCGTGCGTGTGTCCCATTTGTGTTGGGCCTTAACGGGAACCCATTACGGTTAACTCTTCTAGAAACAAAGCCTCTCGCATAAATAGAGAGGGGGCCCATCATGGATTGAGTTTTGTCCTCCATGGATGGAGTGGCTGTAAACCCTCTCAACCTTAGATCAATCTATGGATGATTCCCAAAGATGAGTCTCTTTTGCGTTCTTGCTCTATATTTGAGATTTTAGAGGTTTCTTTGATCTAGTGCTTTTTGGTTGGTTTCGTGCCCTCTTGTACCTTGCTGTGACATGTGGGAACATATCTAAGATCACCTACATCATCAATCTCCCATGAGCAAGGTCTAGATCAGGTTTTCGTTTTTGCCCGGTTTTGAACCTTCCTTCGGTAGAATAGAAAAAGGTCGAAACTTTGACATGGATCTACTCAATCTCTACTTGGAATAGGTTCCTAATATCCTTATGAAGGTGTTTTCCAAATTTGGTCAAGTTTGGCCGTATAGATCAAAAGTTAGACCAATTTTTGTTTTGGTTTTAGGCTGTCTGTACTGTTTCTGGTCAGGAGCAGTCTGACCGATCCTATAACACCGGTCAAACCGCCAGTCGGTCTGACCGAAGTTTTGCCGGCGGTCTGACCGATTTCCAGGTTAGGGTTTGGTGCTGTTGGTTCTTTGCTTTGGGGATTTTGGTTCAAGTTCAACACAAGTCTTCTGCTGTTGATCCTCATAGCTCTCATAGCTATTGGGGTGAATCTGGTGTTGAATCTGAACGAGGTGAAATTAAGGCGAGCTCCTATTCACCCCCCTCTAGTCGCCTTTCCATTCCTACACTCAGTCATATTTGTTTTCATATTTTTTCCGGATCCGGATACGAATACGAATACCCCAGATATGAATACGGATACGAATAATATCGAATACGAATACAGAGTGAATACGAATTGAAACGAATACGGTCGCGGATAGTTTTCGGAACATGAAAACCCCTTAAATTGTATGCCAAAAATTAACGAAAACATATAACTAGTTTATTTGATACAAACATTGATAAATTGTTCATATTTTCGGCAACCGCACATAACATTGACACTAGCAAGCTACATTAACTAGTTCATCACAAATATAACACTTAGTTTACCATATTTAGCTCATAAGTCATAACTCACAAAGTCACGAGTCATCACACATTCACACTTAGTTCATCACATACATAAAACTTAGTTCACACTAACATCGATCAAATGAATGGTTAATCTATACGCAAATGACTATAACATCCCAAAGTATGTTACCAAAAATAAAATTAATAAATTAATTATTGTATTGTATTTTTCGAGATTTAAAAGAGTTTTCTTGGTTAAAAGAAAAATAATAATAAAATAAAGTCAATTATTTAATTTCCTAGTTTTTAATGTCAAAAATAAAATGTATTGAGATTTTATTGGATTTAAAGTGAAAAAGAAAAAATAATTAATTTCTTGAATTTTCGGATTTTAAAAGGTTTTTCCTATTTTTCAGAAATTAAAAATAATTTATGTGCAAAAATAATAACCAACTTTAACTTGAAATTAATTTTATTAAGTTTAAAATAATTCTAGGAATTTCTGTGATTTTTTCTAGAATTTTTGAACTCTATTTGCTATTTTCTATAAGGTTATTTGATTTGTTGTATTTTCTGAAATTTAGAAATCAATTAAAATATCCTTTTCTCTGTTGGGCTGAAATCCGGATATCCGGACTTGGTCTTATCCAGATAATCCGTATTCATATCCGTATCCGCCGGATAGCATGCCTACCGTATTCGTTTCCGTTTTCGACAAAAAAATCCGAATTCGTTTCCGATCCGAAAATTATCCAAGAAAAATCCAACCCGAGACAATCCGAATCTGTTTCCGTCCGGATCGGTCGGAAACTATCCGATCCGATTTCAGCCCTATGCTGCATGCACACAGCCAGCTACGTGAGTAGTTTTGCTACTACTGTTGCAGGCAAGGGGAAAAGATAAGGAAAACAACAAGAAGAGGGATAGGAAGAGGAGGAAGCAAGAGAAGAGGAAGGAGAAGGAGAAGGAGAAAGGATAGAAGGAAAAGTATGACAATGTGATCTGTCCGTGATCATCGTCGGTTTTTCATGGGAAACAATAAACGATCTGGTAGTCCCTAGATTAATCCTAGAGTAGTGATTATTCATGTGGTAGATTGATTTGGTCGTGGGAAGTAGTGATTTTGGGAATCCCTAGTCCGTTGAACTGTGCTGCAGAATATTGTGAGGGGAATTAGGGATACCTACGCCTAGAATCAGGATTTTATCTGGTTAGGAAAGTTGTAGGAAATTTCAGTATCTTTCCAGAAAGGGGTAGACCATTAATTTTTGGAGTTTTGAGTAAAAAGATATGGCCTCTGAAAGGTTGTTATCCAGAAATCCGCTATCAATAGTAAATGTCGTAAAGATGAGTTAAATACATACATTAGATGAAATAATTTAATTGTGGTCATAAATAGAATAAGCTAGATATTTCTTAGTAGATTTCATAAATATCATTGTTTACTATTTTTCATGTTATAGACAAATAGATATAAAAAATGTGCAGTTGACTATTATGGTAACTTCTGGTTTAACCTTCGGGGTTGGAAACGGGAACCTAAACGGCAAATTCAGAAGTTTTGCACAACTAGAATATTGTGGGTAATTTTGTAGAGTTTCCAGAAAACATATGGTTTACTATATTTGGAGTCCAGAAGTGAAAGTTGTGGTCGTTTGATCACCGGGACAACGGGTAGGTCGTCTGGTGAAGTTGAGTTAAGCGCATTGGTTTTGCGTGTAGGTGTGATAGTGTTTTGGTTGATGATTTGGTACTGTTGTGGCATATTTTAAGTGCATTGTTGATTGTTTGTCCATGGAACGTTGCCTCAAGTTCAATGCCACATTTGCATCACTCGGTTTCTAGGGGTTAAAAGACAAGTGTTTGGTAGAGAGGTGGACATCGGTTTGTCAACCCTTGTCTCTACTATTGAATTAATATGACATTTATTTATGTTTTCTATTGCTTATTTAAATGCCATGATGTTATGATGATAATGATTCAATGAGGTTATGACATGGAATATTGATGACATGAAAAGTTGACAATTTAATAAGATTAAGATACGATGATGAAATTACCATGGGATGATATGGTAAAGTTAATGATGGATAATGAACATTTGCATCATTTGTTGCATAAGAGCCAGGGCGTGGCAAGTAATGCCATGTTTATGGCTATTCCGACGTGCTCTATGTTAAAGTCATACAGAGGTAGGGACTCCACCCTCAAGAAGGTGGGGGTAAGAGTATGTCATTGATTGGTGAACACTTTGCTATACCAGTATCAGCTGAAAGAGTTGCATCGTTAGCATTGCATTCATGAGTATATGAGAATGATATTGATGAGATTTGAGTACATGAGAATGTTATTGATGAGACTTGAGAACATGAAAGATGAGAACGATATTGATGATATTTAAAAATGCTTATGTTAATGATGATGATTTAAATGTTTAAATAAACTATTTGTTTATCGTTCTATCTTATACTTGCTGAGTCGTAGACTCATTCTTACTTTATTGTTATTTTTAGGTAACCGTTGATGGCGACATGCATGAGGATGGAGTATCACACAAATTCTCACATGCATTTATCACATATTCTATTTAATAGTTGCTTTATATCATATAGAGGCGTGAGTATACTACATTTGGAGTTTATTCGTGATTGGACTTGGCCATTTTAGAATTGCTAGAAGGAACTTGGGTTGATGATATAATAGCTTATTCCAGTTTGAGCTACTGCTTGCTTAGTTAATGGTCAGATTCTTAATTGCGTTACTCCTAGTGGATTATTAATTGATATGTTTTGGTATCACTTGTGTCCCATTTATGTGATATGATTCCTTGCATACTTGTTGTAATTTATTGTTAAATATGGTTTAAAGTGGTAGCTAGAGTAGTTTTGGGTGACATTTTGGGCTTAGTGTTGGCCAGGGTGTTACATGACTAATGATGGGCTGAAAACTTGAAATGTCCCTTTCATAACATGGATGCGGTTTGAAACTGCTGCCTTGATTTCCAGTTTATCCATTGGTCAATGGTATAGAGTACATATTGCTTTCTGCATTCCACATATTGTATACTGTAGACAATATGAGAAGATCGTAGTACAATTCAGCTATCAAGAATCATATTTCTTGTGCATTTTCTTATGCACATATCTGAACTTGCAGGTTTTTCTTGTTCTCGTTGTAGCTAAACCAATGCCGGCCTATGCACATGGAGTCAAGGGATGATTGCTGGGAAAGAAGATAACTTTGTGATTAGCATCATATAATGCGACCTCAAAATTAGCTAGGCATATAGATGTTTCATGAGGGAATTAAGATTGTACTTCTTAGATGGTAGAACTTGTGCAACTATGATCTTTAGAGCTAGGACTGGTTAATTTCATACTTGTAGATTTGAGGTACCGAACATGTTGGTAGTTGGTTTTTGACCAATTCATTGTACATGTAAAACTATCCCTAACTTGTAATATTTAATTTGATACTTGTATTTGGTCTCTGATTGTAAGTTTTTTCTTGTGGAAGGAGTAGTGCATGTATACATGTTTAGATGTATAAATGTGTAATGTCAGAATTAGGCCAAATTGGCACTACTACAAGCATCAAATTTGTGGCACAAATTTGCTATGTTTTCTTTGTTAGCATCAAAGTCATGGCGAAAGTTCCAAGTACAAGCATATTGATGGATTTTTGCTTGAATTAATGAGTGAATGTTAATGTTGTTTTGATCTATTGCTTGATTGAGATATATTTCTTGGACAAAGATCAATAAAATTCTTGCTGACAACAATTTTTTTATCATGAAAAGGGTTATTATATATGCATAAAATTGCTTGAGTGCATGTGCAACGAGAGCCAATCTTGATAATCTTGTGTGGGCTTGTTCATCTGATCAATTTCTTGCATTTTATGTAATTACCAAAAGGAACTCCATTTCTTTCTCCATATTATTCGTGTCAATGTTCTATTTTAATTGCTTTGTCCATCAAATTCATTCATAATGTCCTTCAAACGACATCAAACAAATCATCATTTGTCTTAGGGGTATTTCAAATATTTCTCAACTCACGGGCATGACGGTAGGATAGGAGAAAGATCAAAACAAAGACCACATATATGTAATATTTTGTATTTAGTACTTGTCAATTATGATTGTATTACGTTTAACGTTTAGATTTACATCTGTATGTCAAGTGTTAAAAAAAATATAAATCAAATATACTCATAATGTTCGTTAAACGACATCAAACAAGTCATCATTTGCCTTAGAGGTATTTTAGATATTTTTTAACTCAGAAGCTCCAGCTATTCTACCTAAAAAAACAGACTGTCAAACACCAAATATCTTCAACTCAGCTGTTCAACCTAACTAGAAACTACTTTTCAAAAGAAAAAAATGCAGTCATGTCAAACAGTTCCTGAATCAAACACCCACCCCGAAAATCTAGAAAACCCCTCCTCCTCCACGTCTCGTCTCCTCTGCTTGGCCGCTCACCGCTGAGATGTGAACCCCATTCCACCTCATAGCCGCATAGGGCTCTCCCGAAACCTTAACCCCAAACCCCACACCCTACACGAGCAAGTAGAAGCAGGTGAAGCGGAGGGGCGTAGGAGGTGTTGAAGTATAAGTGAATTGCCCGTCGTTCCTCATCAGCTTAAGCTTTTGGGTGAATTGGTTGGTACATGCAACTCAATATGGTATCAGAGCCAAGAGGTCTTGAGTTCAAGACCCGGCTGGCGTAATTAAGAAATTAATTGTAGCTCATTTCTATTCCATGTCTTAGACCTGAGGGAGCCTACACGTGAGGGGAAGTGTTGAAGTATAAGCGAATTGCCCATCTTTCCTCATCACCTTAAGCTTTTGGGTGAATTGGTTGGTGCATGCAACTCAATAGGAGATGCAGGAGGCAGAGGGGCCAGTGCTACATGTCAGATGGTGGTCGCTGGAGAGTAGGAGGCGGATGGTATAGACACGGTTAGGTACCAAACCCTCTCCGATCGCCGCAGCTGAGGAAACGGCATAGGGGTGCTGCGGCGGCGTGCGTGCCGCGCCTGCTCCCCGGCCGACAATCGCTGCCGGCATGGTTGCGGTGGCCCCGCCCACCACCGCCAAGGCCTCGTCCAAATGTATAGATGACGCCCGTTTCGTACTCCTGGGAGCACATACTCCCACTTTCAATATACCACTTAAACATATATATTATACTTCTTTATCATTTTCAGTATACTTAAATATCAATTATAAGATACTCCAATGCGACTTGATTGAAAATTTTTCATTGGAGCCCTTTATTTTTGCTATATACCCTTTTTTCATATATAAAAGAAGTATATACATAAATTTTGCTATAAAAGGTGAACTTTAATGAATTTTTTCATGGAACTCACTTTGGGATATCTTATAATCATTATTGGAGTATGCTCAAATAGATAAAGAGGTATCATCAGACAATTTAAATGGTATATAAGAAGCACTTTTTATAGCAAAATTTATGTATATATAAAAAGGGTATATAGCAAAAAAACAAAGGGCTCCAATTAAATTTTTTTGATCAAGTTGCATTAGAGTATCTTATAACTTGACTCGGTCTAAGGGCAAGCATGAATACAACTCACAGAACGACTCCTCCAGGGGCCTTCAGGCACTCAAACAAATAGTGAGATAGACACCACCAATAGAACTTGAATGACAATACACCCAAAACGGCCAAAAGCCAACAATGACAAATAAATTGACATGCAAAGGCTAGCCTAAAAAAACCACCTAGCCCCGCCTCCGGGACCAACCAGGAGATCATCCACATGCGAACAGCAGCTGCGCAGTAAAGAGGTGACGATGGGCCAGTCTCCGTAGCGAAGCCTCCAAGAAGGGATACAACTCACATTGTCGTCGTCGAATCCAACCAGCGAAGGTCAGAACAGGAGTTTTCACTCCGGAGCTCAGGTGCCGGTGCTCCAAAGCAACACCTTCAAGAAGGTAACGCCGCTCAGGTCGACGTCATTGCCGGATCCAACCAGCAAAGCTCAGATCAAGAGTTTTCACCCCAAGTCGAAGGTACCAGTGTTCCAAGACCACGCCACAGCATGACCTCGACGCTGGATCCAACCAATGAAGGCCAAATCACCAAGACGATGCCTACAATATCCCCAACGGCCAACCGCCGCCAGCACCACCGTGAAGTCACGAATGCACATGCCTCCATAGATCCGACACACGGATCGAACCTCCAAAGATCCATCCATCGCGGATCGAGGCCGCGCATCACACAAAGCAATACGCCAAAAGAAGGAAGGCGATGTTCACCACAGCCCACGCGTCGGCCGGTTGACAACCGTCCACCGGGGAGGAGTCGAGCGCCGCAAAAGCCAATGCCACTGAGCCGTCGCGATCTCTACCAACTGCGCCAAATCTGGATCTACATCGTGCCACCTCCATCGTCATGCATCGATGGAGCCGCGCCGCTGGAAGAAGTCGGCGGAGAAGGGCCCCAGATCACCATGCCCTGTCGAACCTGGGATAGAAGGATCCCAAATTTTCTGTGCTTACAACACTAGTCCAAGAACAACTAGTGTACATAGTTTACAAATATGGTAACAAGTCCACATCATGCACTTTATTGATAATATCAGAGTGTTTATTACAAAAGGGCACTTGGCCTAAAGAAACTTACAGCGGAAAGCAAAAGATAGTAGTAGGCCAAACGATACGCCACAGGAAATCGTCTGGGGGCGCAGATTAGCCATCCAAGTCCTCCTCGTCCACGAGGTACTCCTCCTCTGAGATTATTTGCAATAAGCAAGGATGAGCACAACTTCCATGCTCGCAAGTAACACCCAATAACAGAATTTAATGCATGCAAGGATTACAAAGGAAGGCTTATAGGGTTGATTTTGCATAAAGCCATGTTTCTTTCAAATATTTATATTAAATTCCAAAGCGGTTATTCTATAGCTAAAATTTATTTTATAAATTCTCAAGTTTTATAGTAGGATAACCTCCATATGAAATATGGTGATGGATACCCTCCTATCACATGGCTAACAACCCAATTTTCCAATTGGATAAACTATCCCAAATCATTTGTCCAAATCTTTTGAAACCCAAAACTGAAGTCTAACTTTGAGTGGCAAATACTAAACATGCCCATGACCGTGGACACGGCTATTTGAATACTTTTACACTCTACAGAGGTGGTACAACTTTACCCACAAGAGATAATTTGCTTTTGATGTCGGCCAATACACGCTTCCGAAGGCATGTGACTAAGCAATTATCACAAGGCCGTTACAATGCTCTACTCTAAAGTATTTATTCCCGCTAAGTTTTCACTTCTATTGGATTGTCCATCCTCCGAAAGCCCCCTCTTGTGCCAAGTGGGAATACTGTCTATCCAACACCCACACACCAACATGGCACAAATAACAGTAGAGTATTACAAATTATTAAGCCTAGTCCTGCCCACTCAGGACATGTGGTAGTACGGTGGAGTTTAACAAAAGCGGCTCTCAGGCCGGTCCTTAAACAACTTGGGCAACATACCAAAACCCTGGACTTGATCGATGAAAAGATTCAATCCTGTGCATTAACCTGCACCATCCTGACATCAATTTTCCCTAAGTTTAAACCACCTTTAATTTTATGTTTGTTTTCAAAATCATTTGCAAGAGAGTCAATGGTAAAACAATGCCATGGCTTATTTTAAACAAATTTGAATCCTTGGCTAAATTCCCCAAATTAAACATTTTTGGTCTAAGCATATCTCTGCATAACATTTTCAAATGATCCTAGTTCATACTAATGTATCAACCAGGTTTTATCTAGGGTGACAAGATATTTAGTTCAATACCAAAATTGGCCATACAAAGGATTTTAGGTATATCTATGAATTTAAAACAGGTATTTAAATAACTAAATTTAAATAAGCATGCAGTACATAATTTAAAAATAGAATTTAAATAATTTTAAATACTGGGATTCGAATATGATCAAAGAATGTAACTTTCCTTGCTCAAAAGTCTAGTCGTTGATTAATTCTGGTTCTTCGGACTCGTCGAAATCTATACGTGAAAATAAGCCTAATTCAAATAAAATTCAAATGTCAAATTAACTCCAAATGAAATAATTTTGGTTTAGATAGCTATTTTATGATTTTATATAAATTTAGAAATTTGAATCACCTAAGTCGGAGTTCGTATGAAGAAATACGAGCTCTTAGAAGTTTAAATCTAACTAAAACCCTAAATTCTGAATTTGTTGATTTTCCCGAATTAATTTCCTAAAGGAAAATTGATATTATGACGTCAGCCCTTAGAAAAAGGATTTCCGGCCGAAATTATTTTTAAACCAAAAATCCTTGAGACAATGACATGTGGGCCCGCGGTCAATGGACCCGGTCCACGCTTGGTCAAAGGTTCATGGTGAACCCGGTGTACGTAACATTAAACGGGGTGAGGGCTGATACGAGCGCTGAGGTTGATGTGGCACCACGTAGGCACCACGTCGGATCTGGAGCTGAGGTGGCATCGCGATGGTGCCGACGTGGACTAGCCACGTAAGCCTGAAACCGGCGGTGATGCTGCGACGAGCTCGCCGGTGTTCTACGCCATGATGAGATGTGTGAATGATCGCGAGAGAGAGAGAGAGAGAGAGAGAGAGAGAGAGATGAGGAGTCTGGTGTGCTACCTTGGAGCGAAGGGGCGAGGCGTTTAGGTCGTCAGCGGCGAGGTTTGGCGGCGGCGGTTTTAGGGCCCTAGTGAAGTGCGTGCTTCGGTGGTGCTAGAGTCGCGTGAGTGTGCGCACAAGCTTCGCGGAGGTGCGGCGATGACGAAGGTGTGGACGACGAGGCCGGAGTGGGCCTGACGGCGACGAATTCGGCTGTTGAAGCTCCTCCGATCACCGGCGGTGATCTTCAAAATTCGAGCGAGAGAGAGAGAGAGAGAGAGAGAGAGAGAGAGAGAGATGAGGGATGTAGGTTGAGGCGCTGGGTTGAGGAGAGGATGGCGATCCGGGGCTCCCCATTATAGGGCTCGGGGGTCACTAAGGCGGCGGGGACGTGCGTGGCCGTTTCATGCCGGTGCGGCGGCGAGGTAAAGAGAGTTTAAGAGGGTTCAAGGAGGAAGAAACGGGTGCCTTGAGTGCGTCTGTGGACGTGGGTTTAAATGGCATCGCATGCGAGTGAAGAGGAGAAGTAACAGGTGAGTTTAATGAGCTTGGTGAGGACGACAATGGCGACGTCACGAGGATGAAGAAAGGGGCGGGGATGATGGTACTGTGGAAAGAGGTCCCACCCGTCAGCGAAAGAAAATGGAATAGGAAAGTAACGGGTGCAAAAAGAGCTGTTAGATTGAGAACGAACGGTCTATATTGATTTGAACGTTCGGACCGTCCGGAGATGAAATCAAGATCAGGCCATTCATTTTCAATCGGATAGTCCACAAAGATTGAGATGTTCGGGCCGTCTGAACATTTCACAGATCTGACCGTTGAATTTAAATCGGACGGTCCACGTTACATGAGACGTTCGTACCGCCCCGAACAGCAACTTGATCGGACCGTCTAGCTTTGATCCAATGGTTGAAAATGGTTGAGATGAAACGCGCGGGCAAGCCAGCCATGTGGGCCGCATGCACGTGGAGAACATGAGTGGGCCGGGGATGATTTGGCCCAAGGACTGTCTGAGAGTTTCTAATTGATTTAATTCCAGAAATTCAAATAGGCTTTAGAAAATAGCAAATAAAATGCAAAAATTATAAGAAAATTCATAGAAATTCTGAAAGACATTCTGGACTTAAATAAAATATTTCCAATTTAATTTTGGTAATAGTTTTTGCAAATAAATTGTTTTGTCTTTAAAATAATTAAAGAAAAGCTTTTAAAAAGTCCGGAAATTCCAAGGAAAATAATTTAAGTTTTATTTTGCCAAAAGTGAAAAATTGGGATGTTACACGCCCGAAGACGAGCTAGTGGAGAAGGGTCCTAGATCCAACCCCGACGAAAGTCCACACCGTTGAAAATCGGTGGACAGACGTCAGGCGTCGGAAGTACGATGCAGATCAAGCGCCACCACCAAGAAGAAGAAGCCCTGTCACCACCGCTGGCCGGCCGGCGGCCACCGACGGCGGCAGTGAGGAGGAAAAGAGGAGGAGAGGGGGGGGGGGCTTGTTTGATGGCGGCTAGGGTTTTTCCTCAAGGAGGAAGAGAGGAGGTATGGATCTCAATTCAATGGAAATGTTAGGGCCTGACCGGTGATGTCGCTGTTGATTGCGATCACTCGTAAAATCAGATTGGGGTGTGGAAAAATGTTTAGTGTACTAATTTTCAAAAGTTGGGCATGAATCGGAGAGTTACATAAATCGTAAAGCGGCAGCTGTATGTACGAATTTGCGTTAGATCTTAAAGTTGTGTTGTTGAGGCAATTGCAAATGCATACGGTCCTTTGTGCTGTGGATGCATTCGACATCTATTTAGTATTCCAGACGTCCAGAATCCGGGACTCCAGAAAATTTTGTAGTAGCCCATGGAGAATGTTGGTGCAGCACACGGTAAAATAAATAATTGTGCAATATAATAACTGTGGAACAGTGTTGGCGCAGCGCACTGAAACGGCGATGGTGCCAGCATAGATTAATCATGCGATGGCATGGTGAGTGTTCAGAATATGAATGTATCTTTTGCATTGTTGTTGCTAAAAGCTTAGTCATTTGAGAACCAAGTCGGCCTTAGATGTTCCTTGCAGTGAGTAATATATTCTTTCTTGAGATGTGATATGGCTAGGAAGTGAGGGTAATATATGGATTTGGATAAACATTTGTTTGATGAAGGCTTGATACCGTTGTTGACTATTTGAGAAATGGCTCCAGTAGAATGTTTTGGATGGAAGGTGGCACCACTGGAAACAGTGTGATACACAACACAAATGACTCACCCTCAAGCGATGCACATATTTTAGCAGTATAGTGTGTGGGGGCCCTTTCAGCCTTTGGGGTGTGTTGGAGTGGTGCACGAGTGTATTTGTATTCATGGGTACCTGATTGTGTCTAGAAGGCCCATGGGCATGGAGGATAGTCTTTTATAATTGCCTGATCGCTCCAAGTTGCAGTTTTCATGTCTAACCATTTTTTTTGTTGAAAAAGGCAAAGGTGTAACAAATTAACAATCACGAACCAAGGACTATCTTTTCAAATTGTTAGTAATTTTTCGTGTTAATTCTGTGCCCGTGCCAAGATGTTTTCCATGGTTGCACCTGAAGGGTGGTTCGACCTCCTTTTTTTATACTTTAATCTAACTATATTTGTACTTGTTTTGTGTAGGGATGTGACTGCTTGGGTTTCATAAAATATTTTGATGCGCGTTTTACAAATTTTACTGGTGGTGTGGAGACCACTGAGATTTGTGATTGTTTAATATGTAGAGTATTAAAAGATCTCCTCCTATCTGGAGTCTTGTGATAACCTATAAAGCATAAGGTGCAGGAGTTGAAAAAGCAGAGGCAAGTAGGAGCAAAGTAGACCGCGGCAACACGACAAAGAAGATGATGAAACTGACAAGAATGGAGAGAGATGCCAAATCAAGCCGAAGGGGAACAGATAGAAGCATGGCGGCACAGATCGAAACCCGAGAGACGATGATGGTGTGAAGGCACAAGAAACACAAATAAGGCGGTGCGCGAAGAAGCGCGACAGCCTTAGAAGCTCGGGGCGACGGCTCAGAGAAAAGCGACAACATCATAACGATTTCTACGATCTGTAGCGGCTCAGGGAGAAGAGCGACGGCTGCGGCCATGTGAAAGGGAGAGAAGAGAGCTAAGAAGCAATCGGCTATTTGACAAGGACTTTATGGACTCGCACGGCTTAGACGAACTCAAAAATAGAGTGTCACGGACTTGGATAGACTCAAAGAGAAAAAAAAACTCAAAAGAGCAACAAATACTAGCAGCAGTACTCTTTAACAGCGGAAGAAGCTGCAAGAAACCAGAGCCAGAGAAGTCGAAGCCAACTGTACCTAGAGGAGAAGCTAGAGCCAAATTAGCCGAAGCTGGAGCCAGATCAACCGAAGCTAGAGTCGGTAGAGAATCCAGAGCCAATGAAGCTAGAGCGGCTTCGGCCACATCTGGTTATAAACCAGATCGACCAGAGAGATCCCAACTCCTCTCTTCTCCCTCCGGCGTGCTCGGTGACGTGGGCGACAAGAAATCTCGAGTGAGCGGTGGCGGTTGTGCTGGTGGACTAGCCAATCCGTCCCCCTGCTCCCGGCGGCGCCGTTGCCCTATGGCCCGGCTCGTCCTCTCTGAGTGTTGCGGCCTCATGTCGCTCCGCTTGTGCAGCCGCAGCGGCGGCGCCATTGAGCTATCGTCGCCTCTGCACCTCGCCGCTGGGCCGCGCCCACCCGTAGCCGCCGCCATCCAGCGCCCACCCACCTTGCCTCTGTCATGGAGGAGGATAAGAGGAGCAGAGCAACGCTAAGCGTCCTCCTCCCTTTCGATCCCGGCGTCTTCCTCCCCCTAGATGCCGGATCCGTCTTCCTCCACTTCGGCTGGCGGATCCTGCGATTTCCTCCCCTCTGGGTGCCAGATCTGGTGGCGCCACCTCTCCCCTTCGAATCCGGTGTCCTCCAGGCGACCGAGCAGGCGGTGAGGTCGTGAGGTGGAGGAGGTAGAGGTGAGAGCTCAAAGAGGTGTTACTGGTGTTGCTTATACTGAGAGAAGAGACTACGACTAAGAGGGTGGCTGCCCCCAGGAGTGGAGATTGCTCCTCCCAGGAGCAGCAACAGCGGAAGACAATTTTGGAGCTATGTTTTTGGAACCTACTCTGATACCATGTTAGATGGCTGCTCTGATACCTTGTTAGATGGAGAGAGAGAGAGTGCAAATGTGAATAGTTAGGCCTTGTATGGTACAGCTCCTACTCCCAACTTCTCGTTCGGATCTGGTGGAGTTGTACCAAACACTCAGCTTCCCAAAACGACCTGATTCTGATTCTAGTGAGGAGCTGTCTCGAAAATAAACTAGCAACGAGGAACAGCCTTCCCGTAGATTCTCGTGAGAATCCAACCTTGCAGGAAAGAAAATGCCCCTTGAAGTTGGATGATTTTACTCGCAATTGCCATTGAACTACCCCCGCAACAAATCCACTGCGCGACCCCCATCCACACTGCTTCACCTTTCCCCTCGCGTTGCTCTCGCGACAAGGCGATTCCGCCGCTGGCTCCCATGTGTGCCCTGCTTGTCGTTGACTGCGCCCCCTTCGGCCCCCATGTGTGCCCCCGATGGTCCTCGACTGCATCACCGTAGGGACTGGAGTGCGCCGTCGCGAGCACACGAGAGCCGCCCACCTCGAAAACCCTAGAGGACCTTTGGTTCGCCGCCTTCGTCGCTGTCACTGTTTCCCGAGCACCACCGGCCGGCTCCTGTGAAGGTAAAGTCATCATCCGGCCGTCCCCCTTGTCCTCCCTACTCCCTTTGTCTCCTTCCTCTTCGCTGGCCGCCCTAGGGTGGATCCGTTTGTTGTTTTCTTCTGTTTGGAATGTGTAGACTATTGTTTACATCTGTGACATTTGTGAATGTAGTTCGAAAATTGTGTATATGTGAATCTGTGAATGTGTATGAAAAATATATGTGAATCTGTGATGGATCAAGAACTCTTGTGTCTGTGTATCTATCTCTAGAATGTGTATAGTCTTGTTTGGTGTTTGTCTAGTAGTTTTTTCGGGAATTGTCTATTGTGTATCTGTGATGAAAAATATCTGTGAATTGTGTATCTGTGTCTGGAATGCTTGACCTGAACATGTTCGGGTGCTTGATCTGGAATGTGTATAGTCTTGTTTGGTGCTTAATCTTGATCTTGATGTAAATTAATTAGGACCGCGTAATCCATCTTAGTTCAATTTGTTTGTTACATGTCATTTTCGATATCTCTGCAGGGCCATGAGGGTAGATACACTATAGTTTACTTTAGTTAGGTTTCATGAATCCTGAACTTGTTCTGATATCTGTACAATCTTTGTTATGCTGATATTTGAAATTTCTGATTGGTATGTTATCGCATTTTTTGGGGATCATGGAACTGTTTGATTGAACTTCAGTAATGAAGAACCTGATAGCAAGCCATATCTGTTATGATATCTGTATAAACTTTGTTATGCTGATCATTGAACATGTTAGGGTGCTTGATCTGGAATGTGTGTAGTCTTGTTTGGTGCTTGATCTTGACCTGAACCAGTATACTTTTGTTTGGTTTCATGAATCCTGATCTGCACCCCATCTGAAATTGATCACTAATGGAATGGTTCATATATATTCGACCATTTGTGCTTGTTGCCTTTTCATTCTAACACAATGTCTAGAAAGTTATTCTCCTGCATGTGCTAGGATAATCCCAAGGGTTGACAATATTTAGTCTTATCTAATTTCCTTTTCCTGTGTTCCATGAAAATTGCAAGCATATAACTTGGAACACAAATGCACAATTAATTATCAGCACTAGTTTGATCCTAGAGTGCTATAGTGTACTGAATGTTTGTTCAGAGGAACATTAGTGAAACTGAGATTATTCTATACTATTAGGATGATGGAAAATTGTTATGCCCTCTTGCGTTTGCATGGATCGATTTCAGGTGTTCCTGAGTGTTTGTTTCTGTTATGTGTGCCTTTGACCGATTGAAATCATGGTTTATGCGTAGCCTGTTCAATTCCATCCATGCCAAATGTCAAAGAAACAACACCGGGAGTACCTAATATAGCTACACCTCTACCCTGCTTATTATTCGAGGTTCAGGTGGTGAGAGCACAATTCCTTTATTGCACTCTGTTATATACAGGGCTTGACTTTATGTGTTTTTTTGGGGTAATGTCCATTATTGTACCTAATATATACAAGCATACGACTGTAACATGTTTTATGTAGTAGCATTAAGTAATAATGTGCAATTTGCACATCCTTCTCATTTCAATTGCTGAAATTAATTGATGAAACACGATTTTAAAATTTATTTGGCTGCGCTTTCCACATTTTGAAGTATATGATAAGCTGACAGCTGTCTGTTTAATGATCTAAACAGCTTCAATAAATGATGTAAAATGTTTTGATTTTTAGTTTTTAACATTAGAGGGTTGGTAAATGGTAATTAATCTAGTCATATTAAATGCGTGCAATAGTTGGGGATTTGCTATATTGATCACCTGACAATCACCAGTTTAAAATTTTATTGTGTAATATTGTTCAATATCTTATGCCTGTGCTGTAATAGAGAGCGTCATGACTAGCAGTTAGCCAGTTACCAAACTATTTGCTCCTTTGGCCTTTCAAACTGCAGTATGCACTCCATCCACTCCCCCAAGAGTGTTTAGTCAGATTACCAGTGACCAATTGGGATCACTTTTGAGTGGCCATAATTGGCATCTTTTGAACCCTTTCACCACTGATTTGGAGCAATGCAAAATTATCCTAAGGGATTATACTCAAATCTGTGTTTGCTTGTATGCTCATAGTTCTAGGTGTCAATATCTTGTTGTTGATATCAATTTGATAAACAAAATTTATAGGCCAAATATGCAGATGGCTGATAACGTTGTGTGGAACAACGAGAACGCTAGGATAGTGTGTGAATTGTTCGTTGAACAAGTAGAGGCAGGCAATCGCCCGAATACCCATTTGAACAATCCAGGGTATACTCTTATGATACAAAAATTTGCAGAGAAGACTGGGCTGCAATACAAAAAGATACAATTGAAGAACAAATGGGATAAATTAAAGAATGATTACAACATTTGGAGGAAATTGAGGACAAAGAAGACAGGCTTAAGTTGGGACCATGAAAAGAATACAATAAAGGCCACCGCTGAACGGTGGAAGAAATTAAAAAAAAAGTAAGTCATTACTCATTATCTATTTTTTAAATGCATTAATGTACACTCCTAGCTCTATTTTTAGTGAAGGTTTAACGTGTAATACTTAGCATTGACAGGGGTAACATAGTCTATTTGCCTCTAATCCTCCCTCGTATGGTTTTTGGAGCCAACCTACCAGCCAAACGCTTTCAACAGATAGCTCTAGATTCTCAGAGAAGTGGATTCCCAAAGAATCAGGAGCAGAATCTAGAAAATGAGAATCTGAAGCTCTATCAAATAGGGCCTTAGTTGTATTACAATAGCCCAAAGGGCAACATATAGTACAGGGATGCAAACAAGAGTAAATTCTAGACTAGGAGTGGAATACAACAAATACTCTTAACAAGGACCATGGAATCCTCCGGAAACATCAAGATTGGAGAACATGATTAGCTGATGTTAGACGTCCAAGGAGGCTTACCGTGTCATGTATATGCACAGTTTCTAACTACGAATACGGGTTTTATTGGCACTTTTATCAAGTGAGTATCAGTTTAACCTTTTCTTGTAAAATCTGGTGTAATTATAATTCTACCTACCAAGGAACTCCAGTTCCAAAAGTGAGTTTTTTTGTTGGATCTTATTGTACTTTGACTTCCCTATGTGATTGTTATTGATTTTCTTGGTTGTAGGATGGTAAGATAGAAGCAGAAGTAAAGCTTACTGGAATTCTTAGCTTGGGAGCTCTAGGGCTTGTTTGGTTGGTGCTCTGGATTCTAAGTCTGAGAAAAAGTGGTGTCTGAAGATAGCCTGAAAAGTAGATGATTTTTGTCTAGCTAGGTAAATCTGAAGATGAGTTGTTTAGTTGGAACCATGTGCCTGAAATTGTTGAATAAAAAAATACAACGATGGATCGAAAAACGAACGGTGGATGAAGTCGCTGCCTACCAGACGCTGCACCCAGGCGCTCGTTTTGCCTGCCTGGCCCTGGCAGCCCGCTGGCCTGGCAACTAATGCAGGGACAACACCAAACACCGAGCTGGCAGTGTCCAGGAAGAGACCCGGCTAGGCAGCATAGCGCCAGGTTCGGAACTAAACAGCCCCCTAATGCCTGGGGAACAAAGGAAATATGGCACGACTATTGCCCCTAGTTTGTATGCACCAGTTCGTCAACATTTCTTTGTTGCCCGTATGGACATGGCAGTTGACTGCAAATCTAACGAGGCTCATAATCAGGTGGGTTGCCTGCCAGCTGTGTCTTGTAGACTTCCTTTTTTGTGTGGTAATCAAAATTTTCACTTGAAAATCTTGCAACCTCACCTATCCACTTCCAGCAGAACATTGAGCCAGGCCTTTTTGATCTGCTTGTTGATTTTTGCATCAATTCATTTCCATCTGACCACTCCATTATTTATAGATGAGGTTCTAAGCTTAATATATTCCTACTCTACTCTGCATGAAGAACGTGCACTTCTTTGCATTATCATCTGGCTTATGATTTTGGTACTATTGCTTCCTTTTCCATTACAGATGGTTGAGGTAAATGTTAAAGTTGAAAGTGCAGGCCCAAATAATGTGCATAATAATGCATCCACGCCGAAGAAAATCTTTTGAAATCTGAGTTACAGGCGATGCGTGATTGTGACCCTTCATCTGCACAACATTGGATTGTAAGAATGCATGCTAAACGTTTCTCTCCTTTTGCTTAATCTTGATCATTCAGAAGCATGCAAGTATATGTAGAGCATCTGTGAACTTTCAGCTTGTTATTTTCTGCCGATCAAGCATGTGGATCTTAAACTTTCTGTGACGCTGTCGTTTGCATGTTGATCAGGTAAGGAACACAAGGACTGTAAATCGTACTGGACAATCAACAGGTTATAAGCTCATACCTGGTTCAAATTGTCTTCCAATGGCCCTACCGGAGGCATAGTTTCTGAGAAGAGCTGGGTTTCTAAAGCATAACCTTTGGGTTACATCATACAAAAACGATGAAATGTTCCCTGGAGGAGAATTTCCCAATAAGAACCCACGCATTCACGAGGGCTTAGCTACATGGGTCAAGAAGGATAGATCATTGGAGGAAACCAACGTAGTTCTCTGGTACGTTGTCGCAACATGCTAACTGGCATTTTTTTGTAGGTTCTTTTAGTTTTGCACTGCTAAATTGCACTCTGCAGTAGGTTCATGTAATTTTGCAATGCTAAATTAGATTCTGCAGCGTCTCCTAAAAATTTACATTCTGCAACTACAGGTATGTTTTCGGGATCACCCATATCCCAAGTTTGGAAGACTTGCCATGCCACTGGAACACATCGGCTTCATGCTCATGGTATCGCTTCAGCCTTCGTTTCTTCCGGCACTCTTCTGCTAATAATTTCATTAGCTTCTGTTGCAAATAGATCATTTTCTTGGATAACATTAGCAGGGATCTGACGAAAACAATGTTCAATGTTTTGGTTTTCCAGCCTCATGGATTCTTCGCCGTTGTGTTAATTCCTCCTGGAGCCGATATTGATGCCAAGGAAGCCAAGTCGACAAAGGATATTCAAACCGAGCTTATTTCAAAGCTGTGAGCTCCACAGCCGGAAAAACGTGTGGATACTCCTTTCCATTGTCGAGCTGTGCAGGGGTGGATCCGTGCCTAGAGCAGGGTGAGCTATAGCCCGAGGCCCAGAGAAAGTAGCAATGGAAAAAAAATATGTATAGGCTGAAAATAATCGGTGAAGTATTTAGTCCAAGGCCCAGCATGCCCGCCCAGCCCACGTCCCTTTGCTCCTTCCCGGCATCCCCCACTCCATCCAGACCAGATCCCTAATCCCTCCCCTATTCCCCTGGCGGCATGGCTGATCCCCTCCGCGACACTGCCTCCATTGGCGGCTCTGTGGCTTGCTCGACGGCTTGGCGCCCTCGGCCCTTGACGGCGACGCAGCAGCGCAGGCGCGCAGCGGTGCAGGCTCCCTCGACGGTCGATGCAGCGCCTCCACCGCTCCAGGGCTCCCTAGCAGCAGCCGGTAGGTGGTAGCGCAGCGTCTCCACGCTCCAGGCCCGCTCCACCGCTCCTCGCGACCTCGCTCGCCCGCCGTCGCCGCCGGCCGCCCTCCCGCCCCTTCGCGCCCTCCGTTGGTCCGTCCCCGCCCGGTGCAGTGCCCGTGCCATCCTTGACGGTGACGCAGCATCAACCAGCGCCTTGAGCGGCTGCGGTTCTTCTCGACCACCGACGACCGCGCAACCGTGCTCTTCCCTCGACGGCAACGCAGTGGTGTAGGCAGCAGCGGCAGCTCCTCCACCGCTCCAGGGCTCCCTCGGCGGCAGGCGGCAACTCCTCCAGGCTCCAGGCCTCCCCCACTCGGCCACTCCATCTAGGCGCTTTGGCTTTGAGGCTTTGAGGAATTGAGGAGAGGTGATGACTAATGAGATCTGGTGTTAATGTGTTATGTCTAAATAAATGTGATTTGTATATATCAGGATGTTCAATGAATCAATGTTGGATATGGTACTATGGTTGATTGGTTGTAGTCTTGTAGAGTTGGATATGGTCAGGTCATATGGAATATGGTTGATTGGTTGTAGTCTTGTAGAGTGTACACTTGTAGTCTTGCAAAATTAACTTGTTGCCTGCATATTGTTAATAAGTGTATTGCCTATTTAGGAATTAGAGATACAAAATAAAGAGGAGCAAGACATTGTCATCTTATTTTTCAATACAAATACAATAGTCCAACCAATCTCTTCCAGTAACAGTTGGAACTGGAGCTAGCCATAATGAGCAAAACAATCCTCATGTTGAACTTTGTCCAGATGATGTAGTTGCCGATCCTGGGCTTCGAAAATCAATTAAGGAGTTGGATGTTAAAATTAGGGATGCTGCTAGAATGGAGTATTTGCAATTGGGACCATGCCAACCAAGTGGACATAAATTCCCACGGAAAGATCAGGGAGGTCAGAAGAGGAGATTTTAGGGGTCATGGTTCAAAAGATATGATTGGTTGGAATACAGTGTTGCTCAAGATGCGGCGTTTTATTTTTATTGTTATCTCTTTAAGCAGCAAAGAGCTGAAAACTTTGGTGTTGATGCCTTCATGAAGGTATGGTTTAGTTATTGGAAGAATGAAATTCAATCTTTTGATGATCATGTTGGTAAAGTCAATAGTGTTCACAATAAAGTAAGAAGACATTGTGAGGCTTTTAAAAATCATAGGCAAGGTGTGGATTATGTGATGGCTGCTGCCACCAAGAAGGACGAGGAAGAATATAGAGCGCGTCTTACTATTATGCTAGGCATTACAAAATTTCTTCTATTGCAAGCTCTGGCTTTTCGTGGACATGATGAGTCATCTAGCTCAAGCAATAAGGGGAACATCTTAGAAATGCTTAAATGGTATAAAGAGAAGGATGAAAATGTAGCAAAATTTCTTGATAATGCTCCTGGGGATCATTTAATGACTTCACACCATATACAAAAGCAGTTGTGCAAAGGTTGTGCGGAAGAGACCACTAAAGCCATTATTGATGATATTGGGGATAGACAGTTCGCCGTACTCGTTGATGAGGCCCGAGATGCATCCATCAAAGAGCAAATGGCTGTGGTTTTGAGGTTAGTAGCCACAACATTTTTTTATGATTGAGCTTAGTCCAAACTATATTAACTATACTTTCTTGTCCTATGCAGGCACGTCAATATTAAAGGGCAGGTGATAGAGAGATTTCTTGGGGTTCAACATGTTTCTGACACGACATCATCTTCGCTAAAACTAGCTTTGGATGGTATGTTACAAATTCATGGTTTATGTATGTCTAGATTGCAAGGACAAGGATATGATGGAGCATCAAATATGAGAGGACAATTTCATGAGTTGCAAAGACGCGTATTAGATAAAAATCTATATGCTTTTTATGTCCATTGCTTTGCTCATCAATTGCAATTAGTGCTTGTTTTTGTTGCCAAGTGTTGTTCTTTTATCTTGGATTTCTTTAACTACACCACCATGATTGTCAACATGGTTAATGCTTCTTGTAACAGAAGAGATCAATTGGCCCAAGATCACCATGATAAAATTGTGAACAAATTAGAGACCGGTGAAATTTTCCCAGGAAGAGGGAAAAATCAACAAACTAACCTTGCAAGGCCGGGTGATACTCGTTGGGGCTCACATCATAAAACTTTGTGTCGTCTTCTTCTCATGTGGGATTCAGTCCTAGAGGTATTGAGAACTTGAGTGATGATGCCACTAATGCAACACAGAAAACCACAGCTTTGGGATTGTTGGAAAAAATGGAAAGCTTTGAATTTGTATTCATCATGCATCTTATGATCAGAATTGTGGTCAAGACTAATGATCTTTTACAATGTTTGCAAAAGAAAGATCAAAACATTGTTGGTGCTGTAGGGTTGATTGGGACCACGTTGAAGACGATTGAGGTAATAAGAAATTGTGTTTGGGATGAGCTTTTCAAAGAGTCAAACGCCTTTTGTCTCCAGCATAATATCTTGGTGCCAAACATGTCTGATAAAATATCGGTTAGAGGTCGTTCAAGGGGTCGTGGCAGCCAGATGGTAACTTACTATGATCATTTCCATCATGAAATATTTATTGTGGTGCATGACCAAATTATTATTGAGTTGAATAATCGCTTTGCTGAAATATCTACTCAGTTATTAAGGTGCATTTTTTTTGTCTTGATCCAAAGAATTCTTTTGCCAACTTTGATGAAGACAAATTAATTGAAGGAATAAGTCCACTTTACTCCCTCCAACTATCAGAAAAGTCTGATTTTCACCCTGAACTACAAAACCGGTTATTTAACCCCCTAAACTTACGAAATCCGCTCAAAAAACCCCTCACACCGGTTTCAAGTGGCGGTTTTGCTGATGTGGCACATATTTTACCACGTGGACGTCCACATCACCCTCTCTCTTCTTCTCTCTCTCCCAGTCAGCTTGTATGTGTTTCTTCTCCATCTCTCCCTTCTTCTCTCTCTCCCTCCATTAACTCCCTCTTGAGCTTTGCACCGGCTCCTCCCTTCCACCGGCCGGCCCGGCTCCTAGTTCCGCCACCGCCGCTCGCCTAGTCCGCCGCCACCACCGTCCCCTTGGCCCGCCACCATCCCCTCTTGGCTGCGCCCCTCGGCTCCTCCCCGCATCATGGCCGCATGCGGCCCGGCTCGGGCTCACCCCCCGTGCACCGCCGCTCCCTGGGCCTTGCTTGGCCCCCGCTCCCTGGCATTCTTCGTCACCTTCACCTCCAACACCTCCCCTTGCCCTTCCATCACCGGAGCTAGCCAGATTTCGAGCTCCCGCCGTCGCCCACTTTTCTTCCCCGACGAGCAAATCGGTAAATTCACCACCTTCCTTCCTCCCCTTCCTTCCCCCTCCCGGCTCAAGCACCACCTCGCCACCGCCCACCTTTTTCCCCATTCTTCCTCGTCCCAACTCCCACCGGAGCTCGTCGACACCACTCCTCCCCGCCGCCTCCTTCACTGCCGCCGCCAAGCCACCACAGGCTCCCCAAGACCCACCAAAGCCACCCCTGTGATCCCCATTACCCACTGGTGCTCACTGCATGGAGAACAACAGCATGGTGTCGAGGAGGAGGCAGCGGGCGTGGTGCCAGGGGAGGAAGTGACACTGCACGGGGAGTAGCCGAGGGCAGTGGCGGCGGGCGCGACGTAGGAGCCCAGAGGAGTGGGCGGTGCCGTGGGGGAACCAGAGGGGAGCAAGGGTGCAGGGGCGCCGGTGGTAGCGGAGCCATGGGGCTGGGCCATGGGCGACACGACCAGCACATGCATGCCATCGCTTGGCCGGGGGGCAGGCAATGGGAGCCAGAGGCCGACGAGCCAAGAGGAGGCACGATGCAGGGAGCCGAGGGCGCCACCGGGGCACAGGGGAAGACCAGGTCGGGCGCAAGGCCGACTGGAGACACCGGGCAAGCTAAGGGGAAGCGGCGTCGTAGGAAGTATTAGCTGAAGAAGCTCGAGGGGAAGAAGAGAGAGAGAGAAATAGAATGGGGATGAGAGAGGAGCGCCACGTTCACCACTCACAGTAACACGTCAGCAAAACCACCCCAAATGCGGCCACGTCAGCAAAACCACTCACTCAAACCGCCTCGAGGGGTGTATTGACTGGTTTTCGCAAGGTTAGGGGATTAAATAACCGGATTTGTAGTTCAGGGGGTAAACCAGACTTTTCTAATAGTTGGAGGGAGTAAACTGGACTTATTCCTTAATTGAAATTGCTAGGATGTATGCTGTTGACTTCTCCCAATATGACTGTGTAGTCCTTAGAGACCAACTAGGCACATTTATTGCTGATGTGGGAGATGATCTAGATTTTGCAAACTATACTGATCTTGGAAATCTTGCTGTTAAGATGGTTCAAACCGACAGACACACAATTTTTCCATTGGTATATCGTCTCATTGAATTGGCTTTGATTTTGCCAGTGGCAACATCAACTGTAGAAAGAGCCTTCTCAGCTATGAGCATTATTAAAACTGATTTGCGGAATAAGATGAATGATGAATGGATGAATCATAGCATGGTATGCTATATTGAGCGAGACAATATTTGCAAGCACTAAAGATGATGAATGGATGAATCATAGCATGGTATGCTATATTGAGTGAGACAATATTTGCAAGCACTAAAGATGATAAGATTTTGGAGCGTTTTCAAGGAATGAGGTCACGTAAGAAACAACTATCTTGCGCTAGTGATAAGTTCGGTTCTTACAAATATAAATTTCATGTTCTTTGTATTTAATCATACCTCTTTTTGATTTATTTTTTTTATGTTGTCTTTGTAGGTTCTGGTACTTGTCTAACTATTGACGAACAAATGGTGGGCTAGGCTAGAGATGAAATCTTTGTTAATTATGTACTCAATTTGTATATCTAAGATGCTATATTATTTATGTTTTGTTATGTTTTTCTTATTATATTTTATGTTGAAGTATTTTTTTTATAAAGTTTATGTCAATGAAGAATTTGTGGCTTATTTTTTGTTATGTCTTGCTGTGAGTAAAAATTAGCGTTAGTTTTAAGATGTTAGCCTATTAGAATTTATCCCGAGGCATGATCTAATCCTAGATCCGACACTGGTGCTGTAAATTGTGATGCTCAAATAAAAAGTAAAACCGGTTTTAGCTTTCCTATGGTCATGTACAATGGGCTTACATCAGCTGTCTATAACCTCTGCTACGTAGGATTTAAGCTGTTGTGGATGAAAGAGAATAAAGAGAGAGAAATGTGATGTCTATAATCCTGTAGCCAACTGTATCACCAGAACTAAGAAAAAGCATTAAAAAATTGTGTGTTGTCTACAATCCTGTAGCCGGTTGTATCACTACAACCCATTGTATGAGTTATCTTTAATAATGTCTACAGGTGACATGGAGAATTGTTATAGACGGCAGTTGTCTGTACCATTGTACACGCCCTTATGCCCTACTGATACCGTGATACGCCACAGCTGCTTCCTGTGTCGTGTTGTTTAGTGGGTTAACTCCTGGTGTACGATTGCTTCGCTGAGGTGTACCTCATGGTGTGTGAATGTACGATTGCTTGGCGATTATAACATCATATATGTTAAGAAACCAGGCCTAGGCCAGGCAGGCCTGGTCTATGGTGGACTTCTCATCCATTCAGTAGCCTATATAAGGGGGGATCCCAACCATTGTACTACAGTTTTACAGAAGAGCAATAAAGAGAGAAGCCAGAAGTCCCCTCATATCTCTGTGTTCAATCTACTATTCTGTTTTTGTGTTCTTGCATTGTTCTTACGATTTTAAGTTTGTCTACGAGGTAATCGCTCAGATTGGACTCACCAGCGACAGTTCCTCAACACGTTATCAGCACGATCGACTCTCCTCGGATCGAAAGGTAACCGTCGTAGCACGACGCTCGTAGATCGAATCGTTTTTCTAGATCGCTTTCAATTCTGTAATTGTTGCTTTCTAGATTATTTTATCCTACAGTGCAAATCCGCTCTAATCTACCGCGAGCCGACTTGAAGTCGCTGCCACAATGCGCATCGGTAGATTGCGTGAAAGAGTAGATAATGATTGCACTATGGATTGCAAATCCATTCTAATCTACCACGAGCCGACTTGAAGTGGCCGGCCCAGCCGATCGGTGGATTGCATGAACAGTAATTGTGCATAAACAGTAATTGTGCATGAGCAGTAACACAAAGAAAAAAAATCCTTTGGCGTAGCGATCGGCTGCAAGCCGGCCACACCATGGCTGGCCCGAGCCGCACTACGCCTAAACATCCACACCGCCTAGAGCCAAGACCGCCATGAAGCCATGTCGTATTCCGTGCTCAAGACGCTACCGCAGAGCCACCACCCGACGGGCTCCCCGCGCGACCACAGACCACATGCCCCGGTCTAGAACCACACCGCGTCCCGTACGACCACCGCGTGTCGAGACCCAAAAATGCAATTCTGGACCCTCTGTGTATAATACACTAGTCCTGGATCACACTAGTGCACACAGTGTCAACATAGATGAATATCAATCCACACAAGATGAAATAATAGTATAAATGATTAATTGGAATAACAAATAACTATTTTGACCTTACGGTCAAGTTTACATTTATTAAGCCTCGTAGGGCTGGCAATAAAGAAATAAGCAGCAGCGGAACAAACGAAACTTCAGCGGAATCCCATCAATTCGCCATAGGCAACCGACTGGGATCAAGACCTAATGATCAGCACCTTCGTAGAACTCTTCCTCAAAGGTAGGCGAAGACTCCTCCACTTCTGTTGATTGATTATAGCAAGCATGAGTACACAACCGTACTCGCAAGTCATACCACAAAATGTAATGTATACATGATGGCTTATTTCAAAGGAATGGCTTATGTGGTTCTTTTGCATAAATGCAACATTTGCAATTTGAATATGAATAATAGATTAAAATATGATTCAAAACGAATAGACAATATTAATTTAACAGTTGTTTCACAAAGAACACGAAGGCTAATCAAGTTATTCACATAGCCATATGACTTAGATCACATAGCTCCCTTCACAAGTATTTTATGAAAATCTAACCCTCATGTGAAATCCCCGAGCATACCTATAACCGCGGACACGGCTATTCGAATAGATTAATTTAACACTCTGCAAAGATTGTACACTTTACCCACACGATACAACCAGTGTAGCTAGCACTAATCGTAACAAAACATTTCAAAAACTTCATCTCAAGCATTGATACTCCCGATGTGCTTTATTACCGGTATTAACCCACTGAGAAAGTTATCCCGAGACACACCGTTGGCCTTGAAGACGGCGAACCGCTTATAAATGTGTACTACGTGGTAGTCCACACCTCCGCCCTTGCACAAAGCCTAACCTACTACCTGAGTAATCAATGTCGAGACTCCGTAACCTACTAAGTTAGGCCCGTCTCATCAGGCATGTGGTTGTACGAAAGGCACAGTTCAATGGCACACAAAGTTAAGTCTTTAACTAAGCAAGGAAAGACTTCCAATTTCTAACTAAGTACCATTCTTTTTAAATCCCATGCACTAAGCTCCACCATATCACTTAGTGTCCACCACTTGCCTCAGTCTAAATCTTTTCCCACCCTGTTGATTAAGTGCAACACATGCCACCAATGAATAATGACACACAGTGCACATAGTTTTAACACAAAGTTCCATAATCACTTAGTCAAATTTATATTTGCAACTTACATGAAATAATGACTCGTGGTATGGCTAAGCAATCTACTTGTATCTAACCAGCCCACGTTGGTGCTACAATAATACCAACTAAATAAGGAACCAATCTAGGGTGACAAAATATTATGACATAACAATAGACAAGGTGGATATAACAACTTGGATTAATAACTACACCCAAAAGCGTTTAAATAAATACTTAAAAGTAGAATGCAATAACTTGAATCAAAGTATTTTAAAAACTAGGTTCAATATGATCAAAGATACAACTTGCCTGGAATAGATCTAGGCACTGGTATTGATCTTTAGGCACTCCTTCTTCAAAGTTCCCCGAAATATCAACGTCTACTCGCAAACGAAGCAAATAAAATAAATAAATAAATAAATAATAGAGATAAAACGAACTCCAAAAATTAAATAAAAAACTCAGATAAATAGCTCTCGAATTTAGATGAATTTAGAAATTTGAATGGGCTAAATCGGAGTTTGGATGAAGAAGATATGGTCTTTGGAAGTTTAAATCTAAAGAGATAACCTAAATATGATTTATTGGAATTTTGGGATTTAAACTTCTACTAGAAAATAGGATTATGATGCCAGCATGACATCATCACTGGAATTTTAGCTGAAAAGAAATAAAAGAAAAAACCTGACATGTGGGATCCACATGGTAGTGACACGGCTCACGGTGGACTAGATCCACCGAGCCTTTGTATCTGGGGTTTTGGGGACTACCATGCAAGCGCGCACGTGGGCGCTGATCTGGCACCATGTAGATGACACAAGGACGCGGAGGCTAAGGTGGCGGCACACGTGGACGGCCACGTCAAATCGAAGGTGGCGCGGCTCTGGACCTGATGGTCGACGGCGAATGGCGGCGCTTAACCGCCGATGAGTAGTACCACAAGATAGCTAAGGTTACTACAAACTCGATGGTACCCTTACTGGTGATCGAGGACAACTGGATTGGTCGGCGGCGAGCTCGAAGCAGTGGAGAGCTTTGGGTATTGTCGGACGAAGGCTCCAGCGAGGTACTGACGGCGGGGATGGGCGCTGGAGGTAGCCCGAGCGACGGCGGTGACAATGACGTAGACCACGACGGCTAGGCGACATCAACGGCGGCACAATTGAAGAAAACAGCGGCGGCGGTGGAAACCCTAAAGCTCAAATTGCGGCAGCTCTCGAGTTCTTGGGAGGCAGCGGGTTAGGGTTTTGGAACGAGGGGACGAAGGCGTTCCTCGGTAGATATTTATAGGGGATTGGTTGTGCCAGAATAAGGAATCCCCAAATCGGGATGAACTCGGACTCCACGGATTTTAGTCATAGGATTCGATCGGAGATTTGATTTTAACAGAAACGAACGCGGAAAGGAAGGAGATAAGATTTGGCATTAAAATCCGAGAGATTTTAATTGAAGAGTCCGTTTGTCGGACAAAGCATAAGAAGAAAGCAATGGCAAACGAAGGCTTCGGACTCGTGAGGAAGACGATGAAGGAGTGGGACCCACGCGTCAGCGGGTGTAAGGGCACGGCGTGTTCGGACTGGTTCGAATGGCTGCGGGTCCACATCGTGTCGACGACGGCAAAGGCATCGTAAAGCGGGTTGACGCGACGCTGAGTGGGCCGCTTCACGGCCACTTGAGAATAGGAGACTAGGCTAAAGAGATCTGGCCAGTTGGAATCTGATATTTAAATTAGGTTTTTCTATTTTATAAATACTAGAAAATCCAAATAGCAATTAGAAAATAGCAAATGAACTCGAAAAAAAATTCTAGAAAATATATCCAAGCACATAGATTCCAAATAAAATAATTTTAAAAATATTTGATGTTGACGTTAATCATACTAAATGGTTCTGATATTGAAAGTCCAAGTTAAGCTTTTGAATTTAATTCAAATAAAACTCAAGGGTGAATTTTCAACTACTAACTAATCAACAGATTTTTAAGACTCAGAAAATTGGGATGTTACCACCCCCTCCCCCTAAAGGAATCTCGACCTCAAGATTCAAGCTAGCTAGAGAAAAGGCTGGGAAACTCGGCTTTTAGCTCTTCTTCCCGCTCCCACGTTGCTTCTACTTCTGAGTGGTTGCTCCACTAAACCTTGCAAAAATGAACGGTCTTGCTCCTAGTACGACGCTCTACGACATCCAAAATCTTGATTGGCTGCTCCTTATAAGTGAGATCTTCTTTCAACTCAATTGAATCCAACGAGGTTTGCTTTTCTGCCACACAAAGACACTTCTTCAACTGTGAGACATGAAAGATGTCATGTACTCTTGCTAACGCCTGTGGCACCTCCAACTGATAAACTACTTCTCCACGACGATCCAAAATCTTGAACGAACCAACATACCTAGGGACAAGCTTCCCTTTGGTATGAAATATTTTTACACCTCTGAGTGGAGTAACTCGAAGATAACGAAATCTTCTGGTTCAAAGTTGAGGTCACGACGACGGTTATCAGCATAACTCTTCTGCCTCAACTGAGCTATCTTTAATCTTTCTCTGATCATAGACACTTGTTCTTCTGCTTCTTGAATAATATCTGGCTGGAATACTAAACGTTCGGTTGTTTCTGGTCAATTCAAAGGGGTTCTGCATGCACGACCATACAAAGCTTCAAACGGTGACATCTGCAGACTGGCTTGCCAACTGTTGTTGTACGAGAATTCTACATACGGCAAACTCTTGTCCCAACTGGTAGCATTAGCTAGAGCACATGCTCTCAATATATCTTTCAATATTTGATTAACTCTTTTAGTCTGTCCATCTGTTTGAGGATGATAAGCAGTACTGAAATTCAGGTGAGTTCCTAAGGCTTCATGCAAATTTTGCCAGAAACGAGAGGTGAACTGAGATCCTCGATCTGACACTATCTTCTTAGGCACACCATGCAAACTGACAATTCTTGACATGTATAACTCTGCAAGGCGATCTCGTGAGTAAGTGGTCTTGACTAGTAAGAAATGGGCAACTTTAGTCAAACGGTCAACTATTACCCAAATCGAATCGTAACCCAATTGAGTTCTGGGTAAATCGGTAATGAAATCCATTCCAATCTCTTCCCATTTCCATTTTGGAATATTCAGGGGTTGCAATAGACCTACTGGCCTCTGATGTTCAACTTTTACTTTCTAACATACGTCACACAAGGCAACGAACTCTACGACTTCTCGCTTCAGATCCAGGGCGCAATGGGCCAGATCGGACCCAAGGAATGGGCCGTGGAAATTGGCTGGCCGGATGAAAAAGAAAAAAAGGGAAAGGGAAAGAAATCCCAATTTTGCAAAAAGGTCATCAGAATTTCTAAAAATTGCGCGAAATTTTTTTTCAGAACGGAAAATTAGCTGTTTAGCCCCTAAAAATTGTAGAATTCACCGAATGTTCTTTTTCGAGCAGAAAAGGGTCTCGGGAATTCAAATTTTGAATAATTTTGAACTTTTGAAGCATGTTTAGCTTTGTTATTGTTATCTCTATGCAATTTATTTATTCTATTTACTGTTTTGATTATCTGTGATTGTTTATATTGTTTTCAATCACTGAAAATAGTAGTAAATCATGAAAAATGCATAGAAAAATACGGGAACATTATGAGAATTTTTGCAACTATTTTATGCAAGTTACATCAGTAATCTTATGAACTCTTTGTATGAATATGCAGATGACTGGCATTATGAACTGAGAGTTCGAAGAGCTGGCCTGGTATGGCCAGAATTACTTGACTTGGGCATCAGATGTCGAGATCGTACTTGGAGCCAAGAAGCTCCGGGCTGCTATCGGACTTGGCACCTCGAAGGATATCACTCCAATTGTTGAGGAAAATGATCAGGCACTTCATTTCCTCAGACACCACCTCTGCCTAATGCTCAAGAATGAGTATATAGCGGAGAAGAACACACTAGCTTTATGAACCACACTGAAGAAGCGGTTCAAGAAGCTGAAGTACACCATTCTTCCTTGGGCAGAGTAGGAATGGAACCGACTACGTTTTGCTGACTACAAGACCGTGGGGGAGTACAATTCTGCTTTGTACAGAATTTGTACCAGTCTTTAGCTCTGTAGTAAGGTAATCACAGAAGAGGAGAAGATTGAGAAAACCCTCTCTAACTTTCACCTGAATGTGGTGCAATCCGCACGCAACTATCGTCAAGACGGCTACAAGGAGTATACCGAACTGATTGACATCATGCAAGTTGCGAAAGCTCAAGATGATGTTCTAAGGAAGATCTACATCTCACAGCCGCCTAGTAGCAAAGTTGGCCATGAAGTCAATGCTAGCAGCTACAAGGTGAGGAAGCCTCACTCAAAGGAAAAAGGCAAGAAAGGTAAGGTCAAGGGTCGCAAGACCAAGCAGACTGCTCAAGCTAAGAAGGGCGAAGAAAAGAAGCACGGTGAGAAGCCCTATGATCAGCAGGACCAAAGTTGCTACAAATGTGGCACATGGGGACATTGGTCACGTGTTTGCCGTGAGCCGTAGCACGTGATTGATGCCTTCAAGTCTAAGAAGAAGGGCAAAGGACAACATGAGGCAAACCTCACCATTGCAGCACAGAGGATCCATAGTCATTGGTTACACCCATGGGTGCGGACAGCCCAAAAGCAGCCCCTATCACACCTTCTTTGGACATCGCAGTGGCAGTAGCTGTAGTTGCCGAAGAAGAGAAGATGGACATGGAGAAGATTCAGGCTAAAGTTTCCTCATACTTCGCTGATTCGATCTAGTGCACGCATTGCACTTAGATTTTTATAGTCATTTGCAGTTTATGGTTGTGATAGAACATTGAATTATTGAATAATGGTTGTAAGCTTTAGGAGAGTAAAGCATTAAATTCTTATGATTTATCCTTCATGACTTTTTCCCGTATTAATTGTAATATCCCGTTCAAATATAAAACATATAAGTGACTAGTATTAGAATTAAATATAATTAGAGAGGGAAAATCCAGAATTTTGGAGGAGTTTTAGAACTCGGGCCTTTGGCTCATAGCTCTTTGGGCCCATGTGGGGGGGGGCGGGGGAACTAAACCCTAGCACCTAAAAACTGTAGCACGGGCACTGTAGCACGGTGCTACTGTAGCAAGCCTCTCCCCTCCGGTGCTTCTCCATTCTTGCCGGCCATAAGGAAGAGGAAGGAGAGGGAAGAAGAGAGGAGAGGAAGAAGAAGAAGGTGGGGGTGATCTTCGCGAGGGCTTCGCGAAGGTTTCAGCGGCATCTCGCGTCATTCTTGTGGGTAAATTCGTGATCCCAATTAGTTTTGATAGATAATTCGTATGCGATTCGTATTCATTAGCTGTTCTGATATTTATGTAGTAGATCGATTGAATCTGCCTTTTTGTTGACGCGCAGTTTTTGGTTAGATCCGAGCAGATTCAGGGATTAGTGTCTCCTGGAGATAGATGGGAATTTTCGTTATATTTCCAAAAAGTGCTAATTCATAATTTTTGCATAAACGGTTAAATTGTTATGAATTTCGCAAGACAGGATGCTAAATCAGTCTCAGGATTTGTGCAGCGAACATAGATCTGTAAATTTGATATGTGAGACGGCCGAATTGGGTCAGTTGGTCTCCTTGAGAGTTGTAGGTATTTTCATTTTAATTTCATAAAGTTAAATTTCATAATTTTTGGATGTTTAGATCAAAAGTTATGAATTTTAGAAGCTCAGGCTGTAATCTGCCTCTCTGTTGTGGACAGAAGAGTTTTACTTGACTATTTGCAACATTTGTTGCACAATGGAAATATTTGAGATAATTTTATTGAGATAGTTGGTTTCCTTTATTTTTCCAGAGAGTATTAGAACAATGTGTTTGGTTGAACCAAACAAAAGTTATGAAATTCACAAGTTAATAGTACCGAAGATGGCAGATCGGTCTTCGGGGTTACAAACAAAGGCTTAGATGAACTAGTTTGATCTTTCGGTCACCTGAAAAGTTGTATCTAGGCTTGTGTAGATTCTAGGAAAATTGGATTCATGGCTTTTGGAGTTTTGACTCAAAAGTTATGAATTTTTCCTTAACAGCTGTTCATTTGGACAGATTTGGGAATTTGAGAGTGTTTTGATTAAAAGTTGGGATTGTGATTAGGGACGCTTGTTCTCTTTTTGTTTCATTGCTTTGCTGTACACTTTTGGTTGGTGTACTTAGTATATTGTTTTACGGCTTCCAGGTGGTGGTGAACCCTGGGGCTAGAGCTTTCTATCGTTGACTTTCGTATCACGGTTGAGGCAAGTACAATTGATCTGTCTTGTTTGTTGTTTGTTCGACTTAATTGATGAATGTGAAATGGGTAATTTCGGTACTCCTTGTTTTCCTTCATGGTTGATATACCCTGATTCTTCGATAATATGTTTACGTTCAACATATACATTCGTTCTTTCTTTCGTGTTCACCACTGAACTGGGTAGTGAAGTCCCATCATTCCAACATGGGCAAGTACTTTAATATTCTTAAAGCTAATGAATGCTAATTGCTTGTTGTTCGCACTATGTTTTTCTATGACCTATGATAAAATTCAATGGTTGTGTTCCTTTCGTATTCGAGTATTCCATGATTACAGTTTGGATGTCTTTCATTATTCATATTTCATTCCATGCATCCATTATTCATGTTTCATCCACGGAGTGGATTATAAAGACCCATCAATTCCAGTATGGGCACATAAGACCCACCATTCCAATGTGGGCAGATTGGGACACCCGTATGAAACGTTCTTCATACGGGACTTGGATCCCCGTATTTTGTTAAATACAGGCTTAGGAGAGCACCGACGGGTGTGTCACTAGCTATACCGGTATATGCATGTGTGTAGTCCCTTCATTTCATTCATTCCATTCATTCAAATATTCATTCTATGTTATATTCATATTCTTCAATGATGTTGTCATGATCATGATTGTTGTATGTCCAATTATTCATTGTACTTGCTGAGTCTCGGACTCATTCTTGCTTTGTTTGTTTATTTTAGGTGATCATTGATGTTGGCTCAATTGGGAGGGAGTAGACACGCACTACTCATTCACTTCACCATATTCAAGTTCAACCTTACGATTTAGTTTCTATCTTTCATTCGTTATTGATGAACTGTAATAAATAAATTTAGATGGTGAACGATACCTAGTGCTATGTTATGGTTGATTAAGTATTACTTGTGATCTTTGATCATTCCTTCGATATAATTGCTTGGATTCAGACTATATTCATGCCATGGTTCTATTGAATATTGATCTCTTTATGTCATTAGATAAGATAGTGTTCAAATTCTTCCGTATTATGGTTGTATGTTAGATTATTTAGGTGGCATCTTAGCTTCCGAATAGCCAGGGTGTTACATTAATAATAGCAAGTTATGTTCTGTTTTGGAGTATTTTATTTATGTGTGGATTGCTTCCTACCCCATATTAATAAATACTTTCTTAACTACTATAATTTGGAGTTTACCCCGCGCCACGATCGTCCCACCCCCACCTCCTAGCATTTTCTGCGCTCGCCTCGTTCCCCCTCGTAGAAGCCTCCGTCGCCTCCGCCGCCTCCTCCCCTCCAACCGTCGCCCATCGCCTCCTCCCCTCCAACCGTCGCCTCCCTTGTACCCCACCGCATTCACACCCCCCAACCACCTGCATCCACTCTCCTCCCCTCCATTCCCCCAAATCCCCTAGCCCTCTACTCCTCCCTAAGGCAGCCTAACCCCATGATGCCGCGTCGATGCGTGCCAGTTGTCGCCTCCTCCAGAGAGACCTCCTCCCGCTGGCGCTGACCTCTGGTTCCTCTCTCGACATTGCCCAATGCATTTGACCGATGCTGCCTCCCTTCGTCCCCACCTTCGATCGGCTCCGCCCGCCCTGCATCGCCTTCCCCCTACTCGCGGCCGGCGTGCCGCCCGCAGACCTCCGGCGTGCGGCGCGGATGTGCCCGGAGCTGTTGTCCGTGCCCATGGAGACCATCACGGCCACGCTACGGTTCATCATGGAGGAGACCGGGGTGCCCACAGAGGACCTCCCGCGAGTGCTGCGGTGGCACCTGCGCCTGCTCATGTCCCCTGTGGTGGCCTGGCTCCAACCGACACTCTATAGAATGCGTAGTGGAGGAGGAGGAGACAGGGAGAGAGAGTAGTGTAGCAGCAGCAGAATGCGCCCTTCTCTTTGTGAGTTCCCCCCCCCTCCCTCCTCGATTCGTCGGTTCTTCTCCAATGTTTCCTTCCAGCAGCAACAATCTATCAAACCATTATATAAATTGCAACAGACGGTTTGGTCTCCTCTTTCGCCTCTTGTACGATTCTGAATTTCTGATCCCCTACGCATGATTAACTGGGGAATGGCAAGCGCTAGAATGATCTGGCATGAATTAAGGTGGTTTCTTGATATGGCAAATAAGGTGATGACATCTTGCTGATGAATTGAATCCTGATGATACGGCAATAAGGTGGTTTCTTTGGGTGTTTCCTTGCTGATGATTTTTTTTAGACATCTTGCTGATGAATTGATTCCTGATGATGTCTTTCAGATGGAGGAGGGTGTGCGGGCGGAGGAACAATAGCTCCATGTTCCTTTGAATGAGAAGGTCAACATCTATGAAGATAATCTTATCATATTCATCGGCGTCGAGCCGTAACTTGCTATAGTTCCACTCATTGTATGCATAAGGTCTGCCTCAGGATATCGATCCTCTTGATGGCTTTGATCTTCCAACCACCGCTTCAAGGCTATGCCCGTGGTGGTCGCTAATCGCCCCATCAACAAGAATGATTAATTCCTGTTAGATCCTGCTAATCAAGTGCTTTGTGCAGCATTTATGGCACCACAAACATATAAGTTTTCTGAATGAAGTATGGTTGCATACGCTTCTCGTTGAGGCATAGGTATGTAGGGCTCCTCTGCTCAAAAACATGCAATGAATCAGTTTTTCGTATAACCAAGATAATGAACATTGATCAATATTGACTAATCTCCAATCAGCTCTGTGCATCTTTGTTTCTTATGATGAAGGGAACCAATCTATGGATCTATCATACGCTAACCCAATTTTACTACTTTTTAATTATCATTCCTCATCTTTTTGCCATTTCTTCATGTATTTCATTCTCAAATTAACCGTTCTTCTTGTGAAGTGCGCTTCATGTGTATGGGTGGGTGTGTGCCATGGATAACAATCTGCCCCAAACTTGGTTTCGGTTAAAGACCTAAAGCAACACATGGGGTTCTCTTGTTCAACACTTCTCTTTTCAAACTCTACAACTCTTATAACCTGTAGGTTGTAGCAAGTCTTCCATAGAGAGTTAATATCATACTAATGGCCCAACTTGTAAGTACATTTGCATTATGAGCAATGTGTTATATTGACCCTTGTTGTTTGTCACCTAGCTATTTGTCCCTTTCAATTGCCGAAGCAATCTTTTTCACAACTGAAAACTTCAGTTTTCCTTTTTCTTTCACATGTTATGATGATAGGCTGATGCTACAACATGGAAACTACGAGCCTTAGATTTGTGCGAGTCTTTTCTCCCATTTCTATTTGCTAGGTGGTGGATCATAATTTAAACAACGATGCATCTTCATGAGGAAAATCAAATGTGTAATTGCAAAGTTACTAATTTATTTCACTTAATTGTTGAAGAACTAAGATTTCTTGAATTTATGCGAAATTAGAACAATCCGAGTAAGTCACTGGCAAAGTTTTTCTTTGGGGGGGGGGCGGCGGCGATGAGTTTTATAAAGGTCCATCAACATGGTAGTTGGATTTCAAAGTCAACCAGTGAAATTAGCAGGCATTTTTGTATTACTGGAAAGTTAACTCTCCTCTTTTGCCCAGTTTTGTAGATAAGTAATAGATCGCACATCATAGTTTCTCCACATTCTGGACTTCTGCAGAATTTTAATTTTCATATTGCAGAACATTAAAAAGCAGTTTTCAGCGGTAAGCATTGGAAGATGGGATATCTTTTTTTTAGACGGCATGACATAGCTATTCACAAATGGAAAAAAGGTACAGGTTGGAAGTGATGCAATATATTTCGTGATGAAACCTTACCATAAGTGTCAACCTTGAAAAAATATTACCGAATAGCACTTAAACAACAATTTGATCAAGTTTACACCCCACTGTTAATGCACTTATGTAGGCATGCATGTTCATTGAGTGTGGTATCATCATTCTTTATGTTATTCAAAGACAAAACTGATTTTACAAGAATAGAAATGCAGAGATAGATGAAGTATGCAGCGAAAGCAAGCAAGGGAGAACAACTCATAGTTCTGCTAAAAAATAAAAAGAAAAACTCCAGTGTTCCAGCCAGGTGATGCCTTTTCTTTGCATGAGCAGAGGTATGATCTCTCATCTTGAAGTAACAACAACTCAGATCCTTCTATACATTTTCATGTGGCAGAAAAATCCATGAACCTTGTTGAGAGACTTCTGCTTTGATTGAGCCTGACCTTTGGAGTGTCAGCTCAGGATGCCCAACTTGAAATGAACAAAGGGCAGTACCTATCTGAACCTTGTTGAAGTGCAGCAAGTATCTCATTGGACTTACTCGGGTATCTACGATGTTGAACCGTGTCAATGTCTCAACTCCATGTTTACCAGCTATGTTCCCTTGTGCCTTTGCAAAGGTATATCAAGGCTTTGAGTACATTACAAAGGTTTTCACTTGTTGAGAAATCCAGGCAGAAACATAAAGAAAGGATGTCGGTTTTGTCTGATGTGAGTTGATCCTTTATTTCAGCCTGATAGATGTAGCCTGTAGGTGTGCTTTCTTAACCATTTTACCATCAATGGCAAATTTGCAGGTACTGCGACGCAACAACTATGATTCAGAACCCATGCTGAAGGCATGTGGCATTTCGATAGCTCAAAGTTTTACTCAAGTTGGTGGTAGGGTACTGCAGACCCCCAAGGTTGGTCAGAACTGTCTATGTTGTGTGTGTGTGTGTGTGTGTGTGTGTGTGTATTCAATTACCGCTTTGTGCCTGTGAAACTGTTATGGTATTGATATAATTGAATCTTGTTGTGCAGCTAAAAGCTGGAAATGGTGAAGATATTTTTACACGTAAAGGGCGGTGGAACTTTAACAATAAGGTCAGCATGTCTCTAGTGGATTCCCTGTTTACTCCTTAATCCTTCATGTTGTCATCCTATAACTTTGTTAGTTCTATTTTCCAAAGGCTCATTAAAGCTAGCAGTATTGAGAAATGGGCGGTGGTTAACTTTTCTGCGCGATGTAATGTTAGGGATCTTGTCCGAGACCTCATCAAGTGTGGGGGCATGAAGGGAATTGTAGGTTTTTCCCCTTCATTTCACCTAATGTTACACATTTCCACATGCATTTTTCACTCACTTTTTTGACTTTGCAGAAAGTAGATCAACCATTTGATGTGTTTCAAGAAAATCCTTCAATGAGACGTGCTCCTGCTGCAAAAAGGGTGGATGACATGTTTGAACAGATAAAAACAAAGCTGCCTGGAGCGCCCAAGTTTCTGTTGTGTGTTCTTGCTGAGAGGAAGCACTCTAATGTTTATGGTTGGATTATCCAACATCTTTCGACGACTTCCAATTAAATTGGTTGGACAAAAAGGGGGCTAATAACTACAATGTTATTTTGTTTAGTTTTGCAGCTACGGCTTGGACTCTCTGGAAAATTAGGAACAAAATGGCGTTTGAGAGGCATTTTATTGCATTTTATTAAGCAACTAGTAGAAGTGATCTTCAAATTTTTATCTTGTTTGCAGCACTGGTGGGTTGGTTTAGGATCTCGTTTGCTAATATGTATCGCTCTTTTTTTAGGTTCCGTTGCAACACACGGGCATCCTACTAGTGTATATCAAAACGCGTGTGGTGTCCTATGGAGGAAGTGTGCTTAGTGGATAGCGGCACAACGAATACCATCTTAAGAAAGACAAAAAATTTCCAATCGACCAGCAAGAATGCTGGTAGTCTTACGACAATCGCATGCAGCAATACTTGTATAATAAGCTCAGGGAGAGTCACAATTATACTCCCGATGGGCACAACATTGGTCATTGAAGAAGCCTTGTTGTACCCAGAATCGACTAGAACTCTCTTAAGCTTTAAAGATATTCGTGATAACGGTCTCCACGTAGAGACTAAAGAAGAGTATGGTAAAGAATACCTACTCATTACAAAGCGTGAAGAAAATAGAAAAAGAGTTTTAGAACGACTTCCTTCATATGAATCTAGGTTATACTACACTAACATTAAGGCACATGCAGCCTATACTGTCCTGAAAACCACTTTTAGAAGCTCTGAACTTTTCTATCTAGCATGATAGATTAGGCCGCCTCGGTCTTAAGATGATGAGAAATATAATTAACAATTCACAAGGACATAATGTCAATATAAAGAATTTCTCGAATCAAGAAGATTTTGTGTGTCCCGCTTGTGCCACTAGGAAATTAATTACAAGATCTTCTGCTCTGAAAGTGAATGATGAAATCTCTGCACTCCTGGACCGTATCCAGGGAGACATTTGCGGTCCTATATAACCCTTGCCAGGGCCATTTAGGTACTTTATGCTGCTCATCGATGCTTCTTCGAAATGGTCGCATGTATGCTTATTGTCTATGAGAAACCATGCTTTTGCAAAGCTGATCTCGTAGATAATTAAAATTAAGAATAATTTCCCTGGTCATCATGTGAATTCCATCAGAATGGACAACGCCTGAGAATTTACTTCAAAGGCATTTGATGATTATTGCATGGTAATGGAAATTATTGTTAAGCATTACGTACCACATGTCCACACCTAGAATGGACTAGCAGATGCATTAATTAAACGAATTAAATTTATTGGCCGACCGCTTTTGCAGATTTGTAATTTACCAACTACATGTTGGGGACACGCAGTCCTGCATGCGACAACTCTAATCAATTTTAGACCATCGGTATATAACATCCATTCACCTATGCAACTAGCGCAAGGGTCAGCACCAAAAATTTCTCATCTTCACAGGTTTGGTTGCAAGGTTTATGTACCTATACCACCACCGCGGCGAACTACAATGGGACCTCTCCGAAAGTTTGTGATATACGTTGGTTATAAGACAACATCCATAATCAGGTATCTTGACCCTATGACTGGATATTTGCATACAGCCCGCTTCGCTGATAGCATATTTGATGAGGATAGTTTCCCGTCATTAGGGGAAGGAAATCAACCCCTTGTTGAAAAATATTGGGAAATAACGTGGCAAGCCACGGGAATCCATGCACATGACCCATGCACTAGTGAAGCAAATAGAGAAGTCCATAAGATAATTGATTTGCAAGCATTAGCAAATCAACTGCCTGACCACTTTAGTGATTTGAAGAGCGTGACCAAGTCGCATGTGCCTACACGTAATGCACCGGAGAGGGTTAAAATACCAAGAAAAATTGAAGGTATCCCTAATCTCATCCAGAGGCCTCAGAATAAAAGGCCAAGAACTCCGGCCCCTCGAATCCCAAGTAATTGAGGACGCCTGGCGAAAAAGGATAAGAAGGACATGACACAACCGATCACTGAAGTTCCCCAGAACCAGAAGGGGAGCCAGTTGAGACCTGACACCAGTATAAAGCCTTCAGTAAAATGCATACCAGATTTGAACATCCCCACGGAGGGAGACATCAGCATGGATGTGTGCATACACATCGGAGCTAAAAAACTAAAGGGACTTGCCCCCGCAATTTGAAGCAACGGTGAATGAGTAGAAGCATTAGAAGAATCACCCCATAAAGAAATAGCTATAAATTATGTGACCACGGGAGAATCTATGAATAGAACAACAGCCAATATCGATATTTATTTTGCAAAGAAAATTGCCACAATCATCGATCTTGATCCAAAACCTGCATTGCTCGCTGAATGTAAGAAAAGATCATATTGGGATGATTGGAAGAAGGTAATAGAAGCATAATTATTATCTCTAAATAAAATAGAGGTGTTTGGGCATGTAAGCCGCACGCCTCCCCATGTGCACCTCGTAGGGCATAAGTGGGTATTTATTCTAAAGAAAAATGAAAATAATGAGGTTGTAAGACATAAAGTAAGGCTTGTTGCACAAGGTTTCACTCAACGACCAAGAGTCGATTATGAAGAAACTTATTCCCTAGTCATGGGCGGAACTACCTTTAGATATTTAATCTCAATGGTAGTAAACCTGTATTTAGAAATGAAATTGATGGGTGTGGTAACTGCATACCTTTATAGAAACTTGGATTCAGACATTTACATGAAGGTACCTGAAGGTATCCCTGTTCCAAACCAAGACAGAAAAAATAGAAATATGTACAATGTGCAACTCAGAAAGTCATTGTATGGACTTAAGCAATCAGGCAGAATGTGGTATAATCGCTTAAGATACTTTCTCTACAAGGAAGGCTACACAAACAATGAGGATTATCCCTGTGTATTTATACGACAATCTCAGGATGGATTTTGTATAATCTCAGTGTATGTAGATGATCTGAATATCATCAGGACCCTGGAAGATATTAAGAAAGTAAGCTCTTATCTGGAGTTGGAGTTCAAAATGAAATATTTGGGTAAAACCAAATATTGCCTACCTAAAACAAAATATTGCCTAGGCTTGCAGCTTGAGCAAGTCTCTGAAGGGATTTTAGTACATCAATCAACCTACACTCAGAAAGTGTTAGAAAGGTTCGGCTTTGAAAAGACATATCCTTCAAAAGTGCCGATGGTCGAAAGATCCTTGTAGCAAGACAAGGACCCGTACAGACCTAAAGAAGAGGGGAAGGAAGTCCTAGGACTGGAATTCCCGTGCTTAAGCGCAGTAGGAGCACTCATGTATTTAGCAAACTGTACTAGACCAGTCATTGCATTTGTAGTGAACCTATTAGCAAGGTATAGTGCAGAACCTACCAAAAAGCATTGGCATGGAATAAAGGACATCATCCAATACCTCTAAGTAAGCAAAGATCTTGGTCTGTTCTTCAGAAAGAACTAAGACCTAACTATGACTGGCTATGCAGATGTCGGGTACCTATCAGACCCGCATACAGCTAAATCGTAAATAGGCTATGTATTCCTATGTGGTGGAACTACAATTTCATAGAAATCGTCTAAGCAAAGTCTTGTATCAACTTCGACGAACCACTCAGAAATCATAGCACTGTACGAGGCCTCGTGAGAATGTTCTTGGCTTCGGTAGATGGTTCACCATATCCAGCAATCATGTGGATTGAATATTGTGCAAACCCCCACTATTTTCTATGAAGATAATGCAGTTTGTGTTGCACAAGTGCAGATAGGTTATGTGAAGAGTTAACTCACAAAGCATATCAACCCCAAGTTTTTCTATGCTCATGAATCGCAAAAGATGGACGAAATTAAAGTACTGCATACTAGGTCATGTGAAAATCTTGCAGGTTTATTCACTAAGTCATTTCCAGCGTCTAGCTTTGAAAGATGTATACGTGGAATTGGAATGATGAGACTTAGAGAAGTACAAAATTCAGGGGGAGAATCTTCATGAACTCATTATTAAAGTTTGATCATGAAGATCGAGTACCCAAAGAATAAATCCCAGAGATTAAATAAAATTAGGTGGATTGTACTCTTTTTCCCTTGACGAGTTTTTCTGAAGTTTCTCGGCTAAGGTTTTTAATGAGGTAATTCGTGCAACACAGCATAAAGTGTTTCATGTACTCTTTCTCTAAATTTTTTCCACTAGATTTTTATGGAGTTTTGATGAAATATGAATATGACGGATGAGTGCTCAAGGGGGAGTGTTAAGAAACCGGACCCAGGCTAGGCAGGCCTGGCCCCATAGTGGACTTCATATCCATCCAGCAGCCTATATAAAGGGGGACCCTAATTATTGTACTATAGTTTTACGGAAAAGCAATAAAGAGAAGCCGGAAGTCCCCTCATATCTCTGTGTTCAATCTACTATTTTGTTCTTGTGTTCTTGGATTGTTTTTACGATTCTGAGTTTGTCTATGAGGTAATCGCTTGGACTGGACTCACCAGCGACGATTCCTCAACAATATATATTGAAGCTGGGTTCAAATTTGGTGCCAGAGAATGGAAGTAAATGGGGATACCTTTTTTGTCTTATTTCTAAACAAAATGTTCGGCTAACTCACTCACCAGATGGACCAGCAACTTGACTGGTCCTCAACCGCGGAAATAAATTTTCTGGTTAAGACCCTCCTCTCACAGCTGTCCGATCTCTCTCTCATACACACGTGCTACGGTGAGGTGGCCTGTCTCTCCCGCATAAAATTTATTTCCCTCAACTGCCCAGTCGACAAACCGCCTGGCTACATGTCTCCGTACATGCAATTTGTGAAATTACCAGCTCATACTTATTCAGAGAAAGAAGAGGAGATATCGATACATTTTTGGATTATTGTTCCTTTTAGACTTTTTTTAAGAACATAAAATTCTTATTTATGCAATCGTATGCCTTCGCTCTTTCTCTGAACAGGGGTTGGAATCCACACCGCCAAATTTACCCTTTGTCACGAACCTTTGGCTATAAGGTATGCTTTTTTAACCTTTGCTTGATTTTGAGTGCGAACTTTAGGCGTTTTGTCGTGGTCGTTGGTTGGATATGGGTTCAAGGCTCGAGGTAGTTAGACTCTGAGACTTAGTTGAACTCTTCATTTCTCATTGCTTGATTGATAATGGATATGTGCTATCCTTTTTATAGAAACAATCCGACTGGACGCCTAAGAAATAATTTATAATGAAACCTATCAATTCAACCTAATCTTTTCAACTATTAAAAATAACTTTCATCATAAATAAGATCATATTCCTAACAATAACTAGATAGATAAGAAATCTCAAAATAATATACCTAACCAAATATTCTTTATCTTAGTAAACTCATGAGCACGTATGGAAAACATCAAGCTACAGTATCAGCGAAGTACTGTTCATATAACGCTACAGTACTCATCGCTGTTCGAGCACTGCAAAGTACCCTCAGTGCCGTTCACGCGTCTACTGTAGTGCGTCGTGTCTTACTCCATAACACGTTTTTTATTTTCTACAGTTTACATGTATGTAGTAAACAAAACTAATTGGCACGCATTGACCCTTTTCCCTGCTTTGGAAAAGAATGATCGAGTGGTGGCTTGTCATGGCCGAACTGCTAGAAGAATGCAAGCCTTTTAGCAAAAAGAAAAGATAAAAAGAAGTATCGACCATGAAATGAATGTTGGGGTTTGCCTATTGGGTGTAAGATTACAATCAGGGGAACAGCAACAGGACATAAAGATGCCTTTGGTTCAGAAGCTGCTACACAGAAATATCACCTAGGTGGCAGTCCATTTCCGTTAGTAGCATTGCTAGTTTTAGGTCCACACATACGTCTCCAAAGACTATTATATTGACGTATCAAGATATGAATTTTCTCAAAATTTTGAAAAATAAATCAAAACATGAGATTGTTAACTGTAGTTGTGGGTTAATTGTGACTATATCAATGGTACCATTACGCTCTGTCAGGTTCAGGAAAGAATAATTACTCCAAGCAATCGTCTTCTGATCGTTTTCTGCTTTCTCTGTCTTGGAGTTTTTCAGTGTTCTGTTTTTCACATGAATTTTTTTCCCTTTTGATTTATTCCCATTGTGTGATATATCCTCCACAAGCTACGATCGCTTTATTCCAATTGGGGGTAGGCCGGTCGGGCACGAACCGTGCCAAATTAGTGCCCACATCATTTCCGATATGCGGCTTACTGTACCTAGCATAAACCATTGCATCTTTTCGTTTTATCCATCCTTTTATATTTGTCCTTTTTTATAATGTCCATTTGACATGTCCTATGCCTAATGATGCAGAGAACCTTAAAAATTGTAGGATTTGTCCACCATGCTTATGTTCAATCGTGCACTTTTTCTTTCAAGAAATCTATCAAGCGAAGACTTCACATAAGAAATAGTATGGGTCTGTTTGGTTGTTTGCCAACATGTTGCCATAATTTTGTGCCAAAAAATTTTTGGTCGATACGGCCGGTTTCGAAACCGTATTTACAAATTTGACAATCGTTTGCGCGTATTGCCAAAAATAGCCGGGCTAGCGCACCGTCACCGTGCGCCAGCCTGCTCCACGCGACACTGCGCTTGCAAGTGGGATTGCTGACAGCACCAACAGCCACCTCAGCATTTCGCTTGATCGACGATGGCCACCATGCACCAGCCACTATTGCCCTTAATTAGTGTTAATTAGTTTAATTAGAATTAGGTTAGTTAATTAGGTTAGTTTTAGGCTGAAATTTGGAGAAATTTTAAAATATAGCAAATGAGTCCAAAAAATTATAAAATTTTTTGTTGAGCCTCCTGACACCGTGTACTTGCCTATGTAAAATTTTCATCTAACGGCTCAAAAATTTTCTATATTTACAAATTCTTACAAACGAGACACTTATACGAAAAGGCGATATAAAATTTGAACTAATAAAATTATGGAAAATTTACACAAACAAGTACATTGTATCAGGAGGCTCTACAAACAATTTCATAATTTTTTGGATTCGTTTGCTATATTTTAAAATTCATCCAAATATCAGCCTGACCTAATTAACCCTAATAACCTAATTAGACTACTGTAGCATGGGTTATTAGGGTTAATTAGGTTAGGTTAGTTAGGTTAGGCTGATATTTGGATGAATTTTAAAGTATAGCAAACGAGTTCAAAAAATTATGAAATTTTTTGTGGAGCCTCCCGATACTGTGTACTTGTTTGTGTAAATTTTTCATAATTTTATTCGTTCAGAATTTTTATCGCCATTTCGTGATAAGTGTCTTGTTTGTAACAATTTGTAAATATAGAAAATTTTTGAGCCGTTAGATAAAAATTTTACACAAGTAAGTACACAGTGTCAGGAGGCTCCACAAAAAATTTCATAATTTTTTGGACTCATTTGCTATATTTTAAAATTTCTCCAAATTTCAGCCTAAAACTAACCTAATTAACTAACCTAACTCTAATTAACACTAATTATGGGCAATAGTGGTCGGGCGATGGCCACCATGCGCCACCATGCGGGGTGCTTGAGGTGGTGTGGCATGTGGGCCGCCAGGTCAAGGCGACAGAAACATGGAGATGGTCAAGACGCAGAATTCGTAGCGCCAAATTTCTACTATTTTTGGCAATACGCAAATGGTTGTCAAATTTGTAAATACGGTTTCGAAACCGGCCGTATCGGCCAAAAAAATCCAAATGTGGTGGCAATCACAGATTTTGTGACCAACAAATCATTGGCCACAGGTGTGGCAACATTTGGCAAAAAAAACAATGTGTCAATGACTTGTGTGGTACAAGGGTAAGAGAGTATGGCATGACATAAATTTGGTGAAGACCGAAGAACGAAACAATAGCCTAACAAAGTTAATCATGTCTAACTCAAGTGTGACAATGGAAGCTGCCATGTGGCCAGATGGATAGACGTGTGAGTGAGCCCACTAGGTACAAGTCTCATACTTAGTGTTGATGTTCACCGTTTTTAAGAGTACACACAGGTGCGCTATTCAGTGAGAAAGTGATTGTCTATGCTCTGTTAGACATTGAGTGCCTCCGACAAATTCCAAACATATATAGGATGGTCTGAGTATGTTGAGTTTGTGCGGCTACCTTATACTCTCAGGGAAAAAAAACCTAAGTGTGGCAATGTGTACTCCATTAAGATTTTGGGTGGAATGCACCACCACAAGTCCGCACTCGGCTCTCCGGCTTGTAACGTTGGGCCATGTTTTGTCAGAACAACCATGTGTATCAGAGTATCTGATAGTAAGATGACTACTTGAATGCACTACTACTACATTTTCAGTACAGTTTACACCTCCCGGTGCATATCAAAGCACTTCATGTGCTACAATCAGCTTCTGTCGCTTCATCAAATACCATGAAGTTTCAATTCAAGCTTTTATGGGGAAAAGGCGCACATTTACTCCAACAGAATGCTAAAACAGACTCAAAAGAAGACAGTCAAAGTAAAAGAAACTTCCAAAGAGAGGAGAAAGAGAAACAGAACGCAAAAGGGGTGAAATAACCCGAATTTACGAGAAATTTGAAGTTTTGGTTCAAATTTGAAACTTTGCCAAATTCGGAAAATCCTTAACCCAAAACCACTTTCCTCTTTCGTCTTCCCGTTTTCTCCACCCAAAAACGGCATTTCCAAAAGCCGCCGCCACCTTGTTCTTCTTGCTCTCGCGTCACGCTGCCACTCGATGTTGTTCACCCTCGCACCACCTCGCTTTGCGCCAAGCCAACGCTAGTGCCTCGCCACCTTACCAGCCACCTCGCCGCGCCATTAATGGCAATGGTACCACCCGGCGTCGACCCTTCACATGCTGCACGCTCAAGACCGCCCGCCAATTGCTCGACACTCCGCGATTGCCGCTGCCACCCACGCCACCTTAGGCGCTACCACCCTCGCAACGCCACCCTGCCACCAGCTTCCCTTCCCTTCCTCGGCGCCAATTACACCCCGCTACCCACGTCGCCGCCACGCGCCATGTCCGCCTGCTACGAACTGGCGCCACCGGCCCACCGCCTCCATGACCTATAAAAGCCACCCATCCCAAGCCAAGAGCATCGCCATCCTCCCCTCAATCTCACCTTCGCCATCTTTCTTCCCCACTGCCGGCCAAGCTCGAGGATTTCGTTGTCGCCCCTTTCTTCCCGATGAGGCCGAAGACCAATTCGCCGCTACCATCTCGCTCTTGCTCTCCCAACTCCATCACCAGCACCGCCTCCACCTCCCGTAGCCATCCCCCACCACCTCCCACCTTCTCCCTCGCCAAGTTGTTGGCGCTGAGCTCCACCAACGCGCCACTCACAGTCACCGTCGCCAAGCCGCTACAACCCCTCCCCTACCACACCAACGCCACCCTGAGCTCCCCTCTGTCCACTGGTGCTCAAGAACTAGCCACTCTGGCCGGAGCTTCATCGGAATGCCACCATTGTCTTCCTTTGCTCCGGCCATGTGCCGCCACCGGTGACCACCTCTCCCTGGGCCACCACCGTTTGCCCAAAGCCCAAAAATGGGTTGTGCACATTGCGGTGGTGCTCACCGTGCCTCCCAGACGTGCTTGAGCCCTACGGCTTAGACCGCACCAAAGTAGGCCAACGGCCTGGCCCAGTAAACGTTGGACCTAGTGGGCCAAATGGGCAAGCCTAGTACTGTGCAAGACCAACACTGTTCAAAACCAACCCGTTAGCCAAAACCGAAACCATAGAATCCAACCCGAAGCGAACAGTACCAGCATGATACTGTTCACTAAACCCGACACTATTCACCCAAAAACCCATTAGACATATTTATATCCATTTTGACCGTTTCGAGCCCGTGAATACCATTTTCAACTCCGTTTAGCCAAATCAAACACCAAGTAAATCCCCACCATCCACGCCACCTTTCTTTATACTTTTTTTGAATTTCTTTATTTCATGTTGTTCTCAGCTCATTCCTTGTTGAGCCCGAATATTTTATTTGGATTATTTTCTTTTGCATTAGGTTCCGACTTCAACAATCAAGCGCCAGAGAACACCGAACAAGACACATGAGAGAGGGAGAGAATTTTGAAGACTTTGAGCAAGGAGGCAAGTTGCATTCATTTGATCATTTTGAGTCTATATTTCACGTACTTACATTATTAATTTTATTATTGTATTTAAGCCAATTATTTTAATATTGAAATAATAATTTTGAATGCCATGATGAGTATATAAATCCCATCACCCCACATATGCACCCACCTATTCATTTTTGGGCCATATTCACCTTGACAAGTTTAGGTTACATAAAATGATAGCAAATATATATTCGGCAATGACACACAAATTATTCCTAAATACTGATAAGGATGATTGGCTAATCGCCAATAGGTTTTGGTGGAGGTTTGAGGGTTGAGACCAGATGGATGGACAACCTAATATACTTGATAAAAGTGAGTCAGATGTGAGATCAAGAGGTGGACGGCCACGAGTTGGTAAATGGTCTATCGCCTCACTAGATGACAAGTAAGGACTGAAACCTTGTGCCAAATGACAAACATAGAAATCACTCAACCACGGGTTTGGTTTATCCAACTTGGCTTAGTACATTGCTCTTCTAATTGAATATCTATAGGATGTCAACTACTCTTGTTTGATAGAGCAGCCGCGGAATGGGGGTGAGTTAGGAGTGGACCGGTTAGGGCACTTGCTGAACTACACAACGGTATGGACCAATCAACATCGGACTACGCACTCCACCATTAGCCGGTGGTTTCCCAATGGCTATATTAACCTTGAACCTACCGGTTAGAGACTAGAAAAGTTGAGCAGTGAAAAAGCTATGTTAGCTCGACTCAGTCACACACTATCAGGTTGTGTGTGTATTGCATGACAGTATGAGTTTGAGGTATCTTGTGGGTAAAGTTGGGCAACTCTGCAGAGTATAATCAAAGGTATTCGGATATGTCGTGATTCTGGTTAATGAAGCTGTGTTCATAGGTGATTACAATATATGAGCCATAGGTAGAGTTTTACAGATGTTAAGTTGGTAATTGCAGATGTTGAGAACCCCGATGTTATATTTATTATTGTTTTACTGCTTTAAATACTAAATTATTTTCAACTCAATTATATTGCATTGCACATGTACCTGTTATGGTAAAACTGCTCCATTCCTTTGATAATCCTGGCAAGTAGTTAATTAGAATTTCTCATGCAACTTGCTAAGTATTGTTGTGCTTATACTTGCTAAACATCATCAGAAGAACCCTGGGAGGAGGCTGGAGATCTTTATGATCAGAAGGAGCCACTGGACAGTGATGACTACTGGTACTAGGTCTCGATCACGCTCAGGAGTGCCTGTGGTTCTTAAGTGGTTTTGTATTGGAATATATTAACTTTGGGCTTGGATGCCCATGTTAGTGTTAAAACCAGCTGTTAAGCCTTAACCTTGTGTAATAAAATTTTGGCTTTTATTGTAATCAAAAGCTTGCTCGTGATGTTATTTCTTACTTCACAACTGCACATCCTGAATGGTTATGAAAAGTTTGACGGTCCCAGAAATGGGGTCGTTTCAAGGGGTCACCAGTTCACCAATTTGCGATGCTTTTTTTGTAGTGCAGGCACGAAAGCACCACCAAAAGGTAGCCGGGCCGAAGATTTCCCTTTGGGTGCAGCACAGTGCAATGCACCATGCCATGCAACAACTGTCTATTTGTTGTTCCCATCAGCCGCATGCATCTTGATGCTTACCATGACAGGAGCAGGGGCACACCTACCATTATGGCAAGCTCTGGCGGATGCTAGAGCTCCTGTCGGTCTAGACCCCCCCTACCCCAATACTTCCTTAGTTCTTCCTCCCTGGTACCACTATCGGCGTCGGAGAAGACTCCTATTCCCAGATGGTCAGAGTGATGTTCTCCGTTATTGGGTCGTGCTGACTTCAAGTCTTCAAGTTGCTGGGCCGAGCCCACCCAGTTTTGTTTTGCCCACTGCCCAACCGGCCAACCAAGCACATGGCTTCATACCCTCAAGTGCCTCTAGCCGGACCAGCCCTCCAATCAGGGAAGCAGGCAAGTAGCCGAGCGCCTGAGCCCCAACCCTAGGCGGTGGCGACAGCAAACCCTAGCGCAGGCGGCATGGGTGGGGCGAGCAACAGAGGGGTGGGCGTCAGGTGGTGCGGCGTGGGCTCATCACGCACGTGGAGGCGGTGTGGAGTTGCTCCCAAGAGGTCAAGAGCGCACGCGGGCGTGGTGGCACTGGTGCCGATCGGCGGGTGGTGCGGCATGGAGTCGAATGAGCCAAGGCACTCCCCATCCGACCTCCGCCCAAAGCCCGAGCCTCCAATTGGCACCTCCATAGCACAGGCAGAGTGGGCGGTGCGGCACTGAAGTGGAGTTGGTGTCGAGATGCTCTGCTCTCGGGCGGCGCGGCGGGCGGTGTGACATGGGCGCGTGGCGAAACTGCTCGTAGGAGCGCAGGTGGTTGGCGCTGGTGCCGAGCGGCGGGCGGTGCAACATTGATACCGGGCAGTGCGGCATGGATTGCTTTGCTCCTGGGCGGTGCGGCGGCTCTGCTCCCAGGCGTGTAGTGGCTCTACCAAGGGGGCTGGAGGGGGTGAGGAGCCAAGGCACTCCATACCCGGCCTCCTCCCAAAGCCCCAACCCCCAATTGATAACTCCCTAGTGTGGTTAGCATAGCGGTCAAACCCTAGCGCAGCTATGCGGGTGGCGCTGCAACGAAGCGGGTTCATGGCCTACGTCGTGGCTATGTTGGCGGGCCGCGCTCGAGCAGAGCATGTTGCGCCTGAGAGCGACAGGCCAACAATGGTAGAGAGACGATAAGCGATTAAATGTTCCTTTCAAATCACCCTAAATGAGTAACATGAGTACATAATGCATCTAGGATGTTTACATATTCTAAAAGGATTCATTTTATTAGTTCGTTGAGCACTAGTTTGTTCTCTAAAAAAAGTTAGTTGAGCAATAAAGTAATTAAAACATGAGAACTTGATCATATTATTAGTTCATTGAGTGACACACTGCATTGAGCCAGCAAGCGAGGGCCTAGTGACTAAACTCTAGCGGTGTGTGGCGAGTGCTGACGCACGCCCGAAGAGTAAGAGCAGCCCGGTCAGGCGGCGACGCACCGCCATATCTAACATTTAATCCTGGGTCCACCACTAGACATGAGTAAGTTGCTTATTACACTCTGCATTGTGCTACACGTCGGGGAGTAACCTTGTTTAGGGCCCCTTGTCCGGAATGCAGGAATTTTATCAGAGTGTATATGAAAATAGTTTAATTCCATAGGAATCAACAAAAAAAAGTCCTTGCTAGTAGAACCTTAATTAAGTGTATGTGTATCTATCAGAAGAAAAATAAATATCACACACTATAACATCCCGATTTTTAGAGTCTTTTTTAAGCCTTAAAAAAAGGAACCATTTGCGATTTATTGAATTAATTTAAAGCTTACATTGAAATTCCAGAATTTAAAACATTTTAAATGATTAAAATAAACTTCAATAAAATTTAAAATTATTTTATTCAATCTATTCAGGTTCCAAGATTCTTGAAAATAGTTTATGGAATTTTCTTGAATTTTTGAATTTATTTATTTATTTGGATTTTCTTTTCTTTTTCTCCTTTTTCTTTCTTTCTTTTCTTTTCTCTCTCTTTTCCTTTTCTTTTCTCTATCCTCGTTCTTCTTCCTCGAGAAACTCATGCGCCTACGTTGTGCTAGCTCAAGACGCCTCGAGCCCGCCTCTCGCCCGTCTTAGTGCCCCGGCCCGCCGCCTTGCCTCAAGACGCCACCCCGAGCCCTCTCACCCTATGAAGAATCTAGACCCGCCATTATGAGTTAATGGAGTATTTTAGTGATTAATGACAAATCTATATGTAAGACTAACTTTCTTGTTTAGTATGATATTGTTTAGTCTCATTTTGATGAAAATGTGAAAATCATGGAGGTATGCATTCGACATCATATTCTTATATCTTGTTGTATTCCTCGGATCCAAAATATAAGTTGAACTCCATCAAAAGTTTAACTTAAATATGTGTATATGTTCTTATTACACATTTGTGTATGCACACATTTAGGAGGAGTTCACTCTATGTTTTGTGGTTTCAATAGTATTGATCCATATTCCTTTATCCATATATATTAAGGATCTTTACTTTGAAACATATCATATGAGTATACAAAACTTGTGTAGTTTATATATATACTCATATGACTTAATATTCAATTATTTGCAATTGTGATGGTTGTCATCAATTATCAAAGAGGGAAAGATAGGACTACCTTGTCCCACTATTATGAGTTAATGGTATGTCGTGGTAATTAATAACAATCATTTAGTGGAACTAACATTTTCCATGAGTTGGATGAATAGGTTATGTTCCATGAGGTTGGAGACTTTGGATGACATCATGAGTTGATCCTCATCAAGTCAAGACTCAAGATGAAGGAAATCATCATGTGTTGATGATGTTCAAGTCAAGATCCCGAAGTGAAGAAGATCATCATGTGTTGATGATATTGAAGTCAAGAGCTTGGAGTAAAGGATGCATCATGTGTTGATGCGTATCAAGGTCTTAAAGAGGAGATGATCATGAGTTGATCACCAAGTCAAAAGAAGACCCATCATGTGTTGATGGAGGTCAAGTGAAAGAATGTATCATGGGATGATGCATATTCAAGTCAAGAACTTGAAGTAATGGATATCGTCATATGTTGATGATTATCAAGTCAATGACCCGGTCTTGAAGTGAAGATGTATGTCATCAAGCTTCAAGAGGATGTCCAAGCCAAAGGTATGACTAGCTAGGGCTAAAGATGTGTTCCTAGTATTTTACCGGTCTTGGTGTTTTGTTGGAGACCGGATTGCTAGTATAGGTTGTCGTACTATTAAGAGAGGTCTTGACTAGTAGCTTGAGTTAGTCATGTGTTGATAGCTCGTTGTGCTTGCTCTAGTGTAACGTCCCGTTTATTCTAGAGTTCTTGCCAGCTTTCAAAATCAAAAGGAACCATTTGGTTTAATTGCCTGTTCAAGCTTAACTTGGTATTTTGGAAGTTGGAGAGTTTAACTTGACCTAATCAAACCTGAACTAAGTCCCTTGTTGGTGTTCTCTATTGGTTGGAGCTTCTTGTTATTCCTTGGTGTTCCTTGGTTTGTTTTCTTCCTGAGTTCTCTGTGTGTGCTTCTTGGTTTAACCTTCCTCCAACCTCCTTTGTTGGTTTGAATCTCTTTGAGATTAAACCCCTCCTTCGCTTAGACCTCCCTTGTCTTGGACCTCCGCCGAGGGACAAGCTCGGGTTTGTGTTTCAAAACCCCTTTTGGGTTCTCAAAGCCAAGTTTGGCCTTGTTTCCCTTCCTCTAGACCTCCCTTGGGGGTGGTTCAGGCCGGGTTGTGGTATTACCGCCATCCCTTTAGCGGTCGCACTGCCTCAGTCTTGTGCACTTAGCTTTGGTTTTACCTTCTCCGTTTCGGTATTTCCGACCCCCAGTCGTCTGGTTGTAGGTAGTGTCGGAACTACCGCCTTGGTCAAAGTCCTCCTTGAGCCTTCTCGGACCTCCCTGTGCCCATATGGATCTCCCTATGACCATGTGGAGCTCCTTTGGCCTCCTCACGGTCTTGGTGCTACCGCTGCCTTGGCGGTATTACTGCTTGTTCCTTCTAACTCAGCCTTTGGTAAGACCCTCTCGAGTCTTTTTGGCTTCCCTTGCCATTGACCTCCTTAGAGTCCAAAGGACCCCCTCCTCCCCTTTGACTCCTTGAAGACCTCCTTGTACCCTTGTGGACCTATCATTTGTTGTTTTGCGGTCGTGCCGCTAGGGTTTAACCTTCCTCGCCTTAGGACCGTTGTTGTTTTGGACGGCCTGAACTTGAAGGTGCGTTCGCTCGGTCCGAACAGCCCCTTTGCTTGGCTCCGTTCGATCTGGATCTAACGGCCCTAGTTTGTTTCCGCGAACCACTCCCTTGCTTTGATCCTAGCCGTTGAGATCTCATTTGAGAGATCTAACCCCTAGGACCTCTTTGTGACCTTGGGACCTCTCTGTACTCCTTTGGACCTCTCCGTGTCCATAGGACTTCCCCAAGTCGGACCTACCATTCGCTTGGTCGGACCTACCGCTCGAGCATGGTCTCAGTCACATAAAACCCCTTGATCAGATCTGACCGTAGGACCTCCCTCTTGGAGATCTTACCGTCAGGACCCCCTTGCCCCTTTTGATCTGACCGTAGGACCTCCCTCTTGGATATCTTACCGTCGGGACCTCCCCCTTGCCCTTGATCTTAACCGTTTAGGATCTCCTTTCGAGAATCTAAGCCGTTGAGATCTCTCCTTGGTTTATCTCAACCATCGAGGCCCTTCCTGGCTTGCGGTTGTACCGCACCTTAAACCCGGAACTACTGTTATTCGGTAGCACCTCTTCTTGAGCGCGGTATTACCACCGTCGAAGATGTCGTGTCCCTCTTTCGAACCTCTTCAAGTCTCTAGATCTCTTGTCCAAGACCTCCTAGTGTCTTTGGACCTCCGGTCCCCAAGACCTCCCTGTGGTCTTTTTGTAAAGACAATTGTGTGGTGAGGACCGCTTTCTTTCGGGTCATGCACTTCTTGGACCGGCCCACGGGTCACCCTCACCCGCTTTTTATCATTCCCGCCTTGAAACTTTGGGCTCATTTAATGCATGTCGGGTCACATTAAATGCAGTCACTTCTAGGGTGCATTATTTATTTCTTTTTAGGACCTGCCCTGTCCTAGCCCTGACCAGGCCACCTCCGATCATTGACACGTTTTGACTGAGCCTCCTTTGTGCCTTTGCCAACCCTGGCTATAAATAGCCTGGGCAATCCCTCCCTTGTCACCTTTGGCTCATTTCTAAACTCCCTTGCCTGGGCTCCTTAGTGCTCAAGTCCTCCTCTGGGGCTCTCCAAGCCAAGCGGTGCTCCCAGTCTATTGGTTTCTTTTGGTTGAAGTTTTGCCTAGGTTCTTTTGAGTCTTTCAAGTTCTTTTTCCTAGAGCAGTTTTGTTTATTTAGTTCTTTGCGGTCGTGTAGATCCTGAGCTTCAAGAGTTTTTGGACCCGGCAGTTTCAACCGAAGGACCCGCACTGCTAGACGAAGGCAAGTCACAGCCCTTGATCATGTTGAGCCTAGTCTTTGAAATATATTTTGTTTTACCTTACCATGCATGGCTACTTTTATATGAAAATGTTTGGGCAGTAGTTATTCTTCCTCACTTGATATTATGCCTCCTTTGGGTTTTCACGTAGCTAGCACTTTGTATCCTAGGACTAGCTCGGTGTGCACAGGCCAAGACCTCAGAGGTCTCGATGATCTCCTAGGAGGTCCTAGCAGCACCTCTCGGACTTGTCAGGCGGTCCTTCCGGATCATGCAGTACTTATCAACGCCAGGCGGTCCTTGAGCCTCCTAAGCTTCGAAAGCGGTGCTTGCTCAGGCTCGGCCAATGAACTACCGTTCCTTCATGCGGTAGTACAGATTGCGATGAAGGTACCACCATTGCTTTTGACACTGCAGAAGACGTACGCAACACTACCATAACTCTACACGCGGTAGTCTTAGGCAAGAAAACAAAGGGTCCTACGGACTCCCGCTTTGTTTGGGAAGAGGTCCTCACATCTAGCTCTCGTTAGCATCTTGCCAATATTTGCGAATATGTTTTGCAAATAGTTGAGGCTCATGCATAATCCTATAGCATGTGACTTTAGTTTGCAAATCATTTAAGTCCATGTACCTTATTCCTTGTGTAACATCCCAAATATGGTGTGTGTTTCAAATGTAAGAAAACGAGAAGAAATTAAAACTTTTCTTGCATCTTGAAGTTTTTGAACTTCTCTGTAATTCTTGTAAAGGAATTGTGGGAAATCAAAAACCAAAATCTCCAATTGACTAAAGTCATGACCTCCTTATTGAGAATCTTGTGTGCAACCCACGAAATATTTTTTCTTGGTTCTAGGATCTTTGTGTGACTCCTCTGAAAAATTTCATAATTTTTAGAAATTATTTGATAATTTTAAAAGGCAATCAAACCAGTTTGACTCTTGGTCAAACCCTAGAACAAACCTTGAAGAATTTCTGAAGAAAAATACGTTGCATAAAAACCTCCGAAAAATTTACACAAAGTTTATCCTGGAGCTAGGAACCTCCAGTCTAAATTTTAGAATTTTTAGAGTTAGTTTGCTATCTCTAATTATTCTTCAAAGTTTCAGCTCAAAATTCAACCCTTGGGTCAACTCTTTTGGAGTGCGAGTCGGGCTGCTCGAACCCAACTCTTTTTCTCGGTGCGACCTAACCAGCCCGAGCCTCTCAATCGTCGCACATTCTCAACCGTTAGATCTTGATCTAACGCCGCTTGTCTTTCAGCGTTGCGCTTTCGGATTAAGCTTGGTTCAAACCGGCTCGCACCTTTGGTCGAGCCCAACCAACTAAGCATATTGGGTGTGTTCGGACCGTTAGATCTTAATCTAACGCTCCAGATTTTGAGTGCCTTTCGTCTTTTCCTTTTGTCCCAATCAATCGTAGCCGTCCATTTTCTATCCTATGTTTGAGCTCGTACCGATTGGGTTAGGCTCAACCCATCTGTTCCAACCTAGCCCGAGCCACTTTGAGTTTGTTTCACCGACATGTGGGGCCCACGCCGCACCTGTTCGTCCCCTACCTCTCGCCCGTGCCATTGCCGGCAAGACTGGCGTGGAGAACAACGCTTTGTCACTTCTTTGAGTCCTTTAAACGGCTCTTTCTTTCAAGCATTTAATGCTGCCGATGCTTTACGCCCCAAAGTCTCCTTTGTCAACTCCTCCACTGCTTTGCTTGCCCATGGCGAGCATGGACCGAGGTGCACCATGGAGCCTTGCTGCTCATTTCCTTTGCTCCCGGCTATAAAAGCCCCTTTCTCCTCCCTGGTGTTCCTTTAAACTCCCTCTCGGCTTGCTCTCTCTGCTTGTTGAGCTCAAAACACCAAGTGAGCACTTGGCCACCATTGCTGGACCTTGAAGCTCCTCGGTGCCGACAGGGTTCCAGTGGTCTTTCTTCTAATATTTTGCTCAGCCTTGAGCCTCTCACCACCGTGGTTCTTTCCCCTAACTTAATTTTAGGTTGCTTTCACAGGAGCGGCTTAATTTTGGGTTTTGGATCTTTTCAGCCGAATCACCCCTCTTCGTCCTCAGCTCCGGTAAGGGCTTCTTTCTTCAATTGCTTGCTCATGGACCTTCTGTGAGCCCTATTGAAGCTTTCTTGATGACCCGGCCTTGCTCTTTTTGCTTAGGCCGTCATCTCATCGTTGTCGTCTCCATTGCCGGTGCTGTGCTTCGTCGCCAGAGCAACCCCGGCAGCCTCTGGTCCTCTCCGTGCTAAGGTAGCTTCACATTAGTCCCTAGAAGCTTGGCACCCGCTTCTCTGAACCGATGCGGAGCTCCTCTTGCTTTTCGTCGTTTGGTCGTGTTTGCACCGCCGCTCGTCACTGGCTCGCCGCTGTTCTGGGTCGTCGCCGCCATTGTGAGTGGTACCAGTGGGTGCGCATTGCTATTGCGCACCTGTTGCTATCCTTGGTTCGCGCCGCCGTGGCTGGAGTCACCAGCGGTGACCTTGGAGTGCCCTCGGCTTTTTGTCGGACGGGATGGCACTATGTCGTGGTCGGTTAAGACAGAGATCTCCTCATTAAGTGCTAATCATTCATTAATCAGCATTAATAAGTGGTTAGTAATTAATGTGTGGCTTTAAGTTCACTCTGTGCCTCTGTCGAGTGGGCCCGAGCCTCTCGCACACTATGCATCACCTTTGAATAGAGATTTGGGTCATTAATTGCTAAATCATGGTTAATCACTGTTAATTAATGGCTTAGCATTTAATCGTCGTCTTTTTCCGACCCTTACTGCCTCTGACAGGTGGGCCCGTGCGCTTAAACACCCCCCGGGTGCTTTAAACACGTGTGCGGGGCCACGAGTCACTGACAGTGGGGCCCAGCCTCTTTTTCTCTCTCTTGGGCGCGTGCGTTACGCTCCATTGATCGTGAGCCGTTGAATTCAAGATCAACAGCCCAGATCTGTTGGGCCGTTTAGACCACCCTTTCTACTCCGTCCGTGTGAGCCGTTGGATTTAGATCAATGGCCCAAATCTGATGTGCCATTCGGACCGTCCGAACCTCACGTCAATCTCAGCCGTTAATCCTTAGATCCACGGCCCACAATCGTTTGAACGTTCGGACTGTCCGAACTTCAATCATTGTGGACCGTTGGATCTTGATCCATCGGTTTCCTTTGCATTTCTTGAGTGCGCATGCACTGTGCTGGGCGCTTTATGGGCCGTTGAATGGCAGATCGACGGCCCAGGCTTTTCCTTTTCGGTTTAGTTTAAAGAAAAACCCGGTAAGAGTTATTTGTAAACTGAAAATTGTGTTAAACTTGAAAATTGTTTAGCTAATTAGTTTTATCTCCTTTTAGGTTGATTCAAATTTTGTTAGTTCTGGTTTTAACTAAGCTTTAATCTAAAAATGGTTGTAAGATTGGTTTTGCTCCAGAATTTGTGTTAGTCGATTTAAATTAAGATTAGCTTAATTTGTTGCATTAAAAATTCCTTTAACTTGAAAAATGCATAAGTAATTCTCTGTCACTCCTTTTTGAGTGAAATCAACTTTGTTGGTTTCCTCTGTTAGTAAGCTTATTTGTAAGATAGGTTTTAGGCATGCTACTATTTTTGTGGTTGCATTTATTTTGTGCTCCTTTTTCATGTCTTTGAAAAATCATAGAAAATGCATCCTAGCTCCAAATGAGGTGAATCAAATTGTGTTGTTCATCTCATGTGGTGCTTTGTTTACCATAAAATCTCAGGTGCAACACCTCTTTGAAATTTATGCCAAAAATTAATTTGGGTGAACAAGATGCAGAGGTGAATTTTTCAAGATTTTTCCAATGGCCAAACTTGTTTTGGCCATAACTTTGCATTGAGAATCCAAATCAATTGGTTCTTATTGATAAATTCCTTAAAAATTATGCTATTCCTGCTGTAGAAATTTCAGAGGTTTTGGTGGAAGTTGGTTTTTGAGTCTTTCGGTGTTCTTCGTTTTTATCGGTTCTTTTCGTTCTTTCGTTTGGTGCCGTTGAGTTCGTTGAGTTCGAAAGAGATCCTCTGTAGCAAGAGAGCTACCATCAAGGCAAGTAATTTGATCATACTAATCCCATTAATTTCAAAGTATAAATATCTTGTTTACAAATTGTATGTATTGCATGCTCTATTTTGTTGTTAAATTATTTATCGATTAGTTGATCCTCTAGATGCATAATCTGTAGGTAAATATTATTCCTCTTCTACTAAGCCTAGGATTATCTTGTTGTGATTGGAGTTCGTTGGATGAGCTCTTGTCACTTAGTAGTTGACGAGTTAATGTTGCTTAGTCATGTTTAGCTATCGGTAGTATTGGGCGGTCATCGACTTAGTCGATGATCTTGATCACACAAATCTTATTATTATTCCATTATTTCCAGCACTTGTGCTTTGTTAATTTGTAAAGTCAAAAACTGAAAATGAAAACTGTTTTGGACTTGGGCACAATGGATGTTGGTGTGATCTGTTGGTGTGTGGAATGGTGCCTAAGTCAACAAGGACCGAACATCTTGTTACACTAAACCAAGCAATTTTACATGCTAACCACATGAGGGGGATATGGGACCTCTCTTGGCTAAGTACTTTGGGAGGTGTTAATTAATGAGTTGTTGGTGGTTGTTGTAAAGAAAAATGTTTGTTGTTGGGAAAGGAGGGGAGCACCCGCAGTTGCTTAGGCTGGGCCAGTGCATCCTACTCTTCATGTGGGTCCTTAGTGGGAGCCCTTAACGGCGGTCCGCTAGGTGATAACCCCCATACATGCAACTCTTAATTAGCACAATCTATTGGAAATGTCTTGTAGGACTTAGCCGTGCCGGCATACTAAAGGTAGTGTGCTAAATCATGTGGCAAAAAGGCGGTCTGACGTGTGGATACATTGGTACACCCCTGCAGGGTATAAACTATTCGAATAGCCTCATCCTAGGTTATGGACACGCTTGGGGAAGTCTTTCGAGAGTTAGACTATAACCTTTTAATTAAAACTTATTGTGGGTGGTATGAATAGGTAATTCATGCTATTGCTGTGGTGACTATTGGGTTAGTCACTTCTAGGTTGTTGTTGTCATCTATCTATTGTTATTATTGTTGTCTCGCTGTTATTTGAACATTAAAAACAAATTACAAAACTGCTTTCAAGTTATTGTATTATTGCAAAGGAAAATTGCTTTATGCTGAAAATAGCCTACAGCCTACTCCTTTGATTAAAGCTTGCATGTAGCTATGTATAGGATGTTACTTGTAAGTCTTGCGAGTACATTTTTGTACTCATTTGCATTGCTAAATTGTTGCAAAGGAAGTTGATCCCCAAGGGATTGACTATCGTGATACGGACTTCGTTTTCGACGACTAGGTTGGCGGCCCGGTCAGTTTGCCTTGTGGGCTTAAAGGCAAACCGTATGGCTTTTGTTATTGTCATCTTATGACTTTTTGCTTCCGCTGTTATTTAGCTTTTTAGCTGTGTTTGTGGCCGGTTGGCCCTTGCTGTAATAACTCTATTATGTATGTCTTTTGTTTAATCTAGTGCGTGCTTGGTTCTATGCTTGTATGGAATTGATGCATGATTTTGTAAAAGGGTGTATGTACAGCACTTCTAGGAGGTACATATTTTTCCGAGGCATAGGATATTTTGTTTGTGATGCTAGGGTCAATTGGTTGACTAAGTATTACAAACTAAATACCCTGGGATCTCACACCTTGTGGCATTGATTCTAAAAGTCGGCAAATGTGTTTTGCAACTTGTTGAGAATCTTGCTTTTAACCTTTGTTTGTATCGCTCATCAATTGGCAAATGTGTTTTGCAAATAGAATTGAAGCGAAAGCCAACTGTTGTTTTTCTCAGGAAAATCGGTAATATCGGTGTGTTGTTGGTGGTACTACCACACAGCGGTATGACCAGGATAGTGGTCTTGATACTACGCAAGAACTCAGTAGTACTGAACCCTGGTCGACCAAAGAAAGGTTGGTGGTGCGTGTTTTCCAGAGAGACACCTTTTCAGCGTGTGTTGCTGTAACATCCCAAAAAATTGGTTTGTTTTGAAGTTTTAAAAAGAAAAATAACCATTTGAATTTTCTTGTTAAAGTTAAAGCTTAATTAGAATTTTTAGAGTTCAAAAACAATTTAATATGATTAATCTCAACATAAACTATTATCAAAATTGTTTTACTTGGATTCTATGTGCTTGGATATATTTTCTAGATTTTTCTAGAATTTGTTCGAGTGCTTTCGCTATTTTCTATTTGCCAATTGGATTTTCTGCTATTTTCTAAAAAGAAAAACCTAATATTAAATCTCATATTACCTTGGGCTTAAACCCTAATCCCTTGGCCCACTTATATTCCAAGCCAACCCATTCCTTCCCGAACCCTTGGCCCACTTCCGCTTTTTCTTTCCGCGCGCAAAGCTTGGCCTGCCTCCCATTTTCTTCGCGTGCACTTTTCCTTCGGCCGAAGCCCAGCTGGAGCTTTGCCTTTTTCTTTGTTCCACTACTAAGTGGGTCCCACCCTTGCCAACTCAGCATCATCTTGCTCAGGAGTCTTCATCCCGCGTCCGAGTTCATCTCCTCAGCACCGTCGACTCCTTTGGAACCTCAACCCCGGTGCTATATAAGGCCCTCAACCCGTGTCAAATTCTTTGCCTGTTCCTCCTCTCCCAAAACCCTAGATCACCACCACCGACCTTGTCTCCTTTGCTCTGAATTGCATCAAGAACCGAGCACCATCAAAGCTGCTTCGCCGCTGGAATTCTTCGTGGTCGGACCTCCTCAGCCCACGTCGCCTTCGCCGTCGGGTCCACAATAGCAGGGTCTACACCGTGACGCCATCGCTTTCGATCGCGGACCACTCCATTGTTGTTTTCGCGTTCGTCTGAAAAGCGACCGCCGGCATCATCTTCTCCGATCTATATCTTGGTGAGCTCCTTCTTCATCTAGAGCCTTCCCCTGTGTTCCTAGTGATGCTGCCACGCCCGTGCTCTTCTTGGGTGTCCTCAGGCGCCACTCCTTCGCCAATTCCACCATGGCCGCGAGCTCCTCCGCCGCCCAAGTCACTGTCGCCGATGATCTGGTGCCGCCCTGGCTGAACCACTACCACCTGAAGCTTCCCCGTGCTCCCGGGGTCTCCTTTTGATACATCTCTGAAGCTACCATGTCGCCGATTGCTCTCGCGCAACTCAACCACTGCCGTCGGCCATGGCATCTACGCTTCTTCCTCCCTTGGCTTCTCTCAGCAAATGTGGCAGCCAACTCCCCTTCCACGTCAGAGCCACCTCAACAATTGTTGCTTGTGTGTCACCTTGTCAGCATCCAAGTGGCAGAACAAAACACAAACCGAACCAAAAGATCCATGAAACTAGTCCATGGTACACCACCTCAATGCCACATGGGTCCCACTTGTCACCCCAATTTTCATTTATTTCTTCTCAGCCACGAAAAGATTTGCTGATGTCATGCCGACGTCATAATTCCTTTTCCTTTAGAAAAGAAATTCCAGTAAATCCTGAAATTATGATTTTCATGATTTCATGTGATTTCAATCTTCCAAAGCTCATAGCTTTTGCATCCGAACTCCAATTGAGTCCATTCAAATTCCTAAATTCATATAAATTCAAGATCTATTTATTTGAGATTTTTATTTAATTTTTGAAGTTTGTTTTATCTCTATTATTTATTTATTTTGTTTATTTGCTTGTTTGCGAGTAGACGTTGATACTTCGGGAAATTTTGAGCAAGGAGGAGTACACCAAGATCAAGATCAATCCCAGGATTTATTCTAAGCCAAGCCATAGTCCTTTGATCATATTGAACCTATGATTTCAAAAGTATATTGTTTTATACAATTGCATGATATCTTTATACAAATTGTTTTGGGATTAGTTATTACTTGTTGTCATTATGCCTCCATTAATTATTGGAATGCCATGAATCATTTGTCACCCTAGCATGGATAATTTTAGTTGGACATATTTGTATCACCAACATGGGTAGTGTACAAATGCTTAGTTTAGCTTAGTTACGACGGGGTCATCATCACATGTGTCATAATGATTAATCTTAACTTAATGAAATATAGAATCGTGGTGGTGAGCCACTGCTGTTATTAAAATTTGTGTATCATGACAGGGGTATGTCATTGGTCTTGGTTAAATAAAATGGTTTTCGCTCGGGCGAGTGGTTGGTGGATAGTGGGGGTGTGTATTTAACATATCGTGGGTTTGTGGTAGACTCGCCTGAGTAACTTTTCAAGGACTTAATCTTGTGCGCCATTGAATTGGGCCTTAACCGTACAACCACATGTCTGGTATGGGACGGACCTGGCTAATTAATTAGCGATGTTTTGATTTGGTTCTGTTTGGGTTGTGTTTGGTGCAAGAGGGGGCCAGGAGAGCGAAACCTTAGCGAGCAAAACTGGGTCAAAACAGGACTTTGTAAAGGCCTTGTCACGTGCTCTAGACTGCTTACCTAAGGTAGTGAGGAGTGGTATCGACGGATGCCAAACAAACTAGAGAAGTCGTGTCATGTGGGTCAAGCTGTACAACCTCTGCAGAGTGTAAAACTATTCAAATAGCTGTGTTCGCGGTTATGGACGTGTCCGGGGATTTCACATGAGAGATAGAGTTTCTTATAAAATGTATCGAAGTGTGAATGAGAAGTTCACTCAATGAATATAATGTTTGTTTGGTGAACATGTAATTCACTTGGTGGGTTGTGTCGATTGGTGAATTGGGGATTCACTTATGAATGGTCTGGTTGGGAAGTGAATGGGTAGTTCACTGGTTGTTTCAAAGAAATTGTTTAATTATTTATTATTCTTTTCAACTACGCATTTCAATCTATTTATTGTATTTATCACCAATGCTGCTTTCTACAAAAGAACCATACAACTAACCTTTGTTAAGCCGTGCATGAATACTATTTTGCATACATTTCCCTACGGCTTGCTGAGTGCTTTATGTACTCACGGCTTTACGCCTTTGTTGATCAGTTGAAGAATATCAAGCTGCTGAGGAGTTATTTCAGAAGGAGGACTATAAAGGTTTTACATATTAGGATGCGTTCTCCACTCGATTGCCTATGGACATATTGATTGGCTATTTCAAGAGTTTCATTCCGCTGCAAGAGTTTATTTGTTTCTTTAGCCCTACATGGCAAGTTAAGTAAACGTTGACCATAAGGTCCAGTTATTATTATTATTTGTTACTTTGAGATCTTTTTAGTTAAATCGAATAAATAGATGGTATTTCATCATTGTTTCCTGTGTGAGCTAGCTACTGATCTGGGACTAGTTCAGAATACACAGAGGGTTTCTGAATCGTATTTTTGGGTCCCGACAGTTGCTCACCTGGAAAACGGTAGTACTAACGTTTGTGTGGCGGAACTACCGCATCACGGTAGTACCGCATTTCCTTGGCAGAACTACCACAGCCCGGTTAGTCCAAAAGATAGTAAGTAGTGCGTTATTTCCAGTGAGTGCCTATTTTGGACCTCAAGGAAGAGCGGTAGTACTGCCCTTATTTTTTGGTATGACCGGAGAGCAGAACTACCGCGTGTTCAACGGCGGTAGTACCGTGCTGTATTTTCAATGGCTAGTTCAGAGGTTGTTATGGCCGTTATTGTGCTGTTAGTGGGAATGCGGTAGTACCAGCCATTGAACGGCGGTACTACCGCTCATGTTGATTTTTTCATAGCTTTTCCCCCAACGGTTAGTTTTTGTGTGGGGGCTATAAATACCCACCTTGACCGATTGTGAGAGAGTTGCTGAGCCCCCATTCTATTCTCTTAAGCTAGTGCAAGTCTTCTCCTCTCAATTGTGCATGTGTTGCACCTTGTGAGTAAAAGGGACAAGCTCTAATTGCATGTGTTGTGACTAGAATTGGATTGAGTATCCATTTGTGCATGTGTTGCACTTGGTGAGAGTCAAGCAAAAGTCTTCAACTTATTACTCTTGGTGTTTGCCAACACCTAGACGGCGTGAAGGCGTCATGGTCCGGTGATCTTCTCAAGAAGCTTGTGAGAAGGCCCAGCGTTTGCGAGTGGCTTGGTGCTCGCCATCTCCTGAGTGGAGGAAGAGCAACCCTAGTGGATCGAGGTGTTGGTTCGTGTTGGAACCGGTCTAAGTGGTTGGACTTACCTCAAAGGTGTTTGGCTTAATTCGTGGAGCTAGTCCAATTAGTTTGCGCTTACCTCAACGAGGATTAGGGGAGACCGTCAAGTCTTCGAACACCACAGTAAAGCATCATCGTGTCATTGTGGTTTGTTCTCTTATTTTACATTGCACAATTTACATTCATAGAATTAAATTGCTTACTAGTATTTGTATGATTGCTATCATTATCGATAGTCTTTGATAATTGGTGCACTTAGTCAAGACTAGTTGATTTAGGTTTTAATTGAGCAAAACCAAATTGATTTACAATTCCGCATAAAACTCGGTTTTAGCCAAAGTAGTTTTTAAAACCGCCTATTCACCCCCTCTAGTCGGCCTCCTCGATCTTACACGGCAAGAAATCTGCGCCAGGCCGCTGCCCCCCCTTCTCCTCTATTTTAAGGTCGGCCTCCCCTCCCCCCCCTTCCTCCTATCCTCCTCCCCCCATAGCTTCCGCTTTCTTCTCCAAAACCGGCCACCACCTCCCACCACCTCCTCCTCGTCGATCCCCCTCTCCGGTCAAGCTTTCGCACCCCTAGCTTCATCATCTCGTGTTCCCAAGCTCCTCTTCCAATCCCCCACCTCAATTCTGTAATCCCATCATCGATTTCGCCGGATTTCGCCGAAGACCCCGCCGCGGCCGAAGCTTCTTCTTCGCGTGTTCCGTCACCGTTGGTGATCCCCTGCCTACATCATCTACTCTGTTAATTTTGCCTCATCGCGTTCTTCACTGTGCTCCCTCGTCGCTCAAAGACCGCTGGTTCGCCACCACGCCATGCACCTCCCGTCGCCATCGCCTTTTGCCGCGCCATCGCCTTTTGCCGCGCCACCGCCGCCACTACTGTGGGGAAGGTAACCCCCACGGGGTTCCATTTTGGCTGGCCACTGCCACCACCACGCCTCTCTTCGCCGGCGCAGCTGCCATGTGTCTCCCCTCGCTCCCTGCTCTGAACTATTTTCTTCTTCTTTTCTCTCTTGAGTCACTTCCATTTGGGGCCCACTTGTCATACTCTTTTCCCCTCTCCTCTCTCCATCTCTCTCAATAGCAAGAGGGGCCCACAAGTCAACATTTCTTTTAATCCTAAATCCTGAAAGGAATATTCTAGGAATATTCCCTTTTTTATTTTCCATCATTTCATGTGATTGCAATCTTCCGGACGTTCGTTCTCCTTCATACGAACTCCGATTGCATCAATTATTGTTTCTAAATTAAGTACATTTCTTTTGGTTCTAATTTTATAATTTTTGGATTTTATTTGTAATTATTGTATTTATTTGGCTCTTTTTGCGTGTATTGATCTCGACGTTTACAAAGCTTTCCTAGACCCGTCGGCCGAAGCAAGTCAAACCTTCAACGAAGGAAAGTCATAGACCTTTGACCATGTTGTACACATTTTTATAAAATTATATTGTTTATATCAACATGCATTGCTAATTTTATAATAATTATTTTTGGGAATAGTTAAAATCATATTCGACTTTATGCCACCTTGAATATTTACGATTGACATGTATTCTTGAACACCATAAAGGCTGGGTTAATTTTAGTTGGGCATACCTTATTACCAACATGGGTATCGTATTATGCTTAGTCATGCTTAGTTGTGATTGGATTCATGATCACATGCTCGAAAATAGAAATATTGATTAAATGATATATGGAATCGTGGCGGGTAGCCACCGTTATTAAAATTTGTAGTGCCATGGCAAGGATTGCCATCGGGCTTAGTTAAACCCAAAATGGTTTTATACTCAAGCAAATGATCGTGCAGTAAATAGAATGATTTTGAGATGTGGTTGCCTCGTCTGAGTAGTCACTAAAGACTTAACTTTGTGCGCCATTGATCTGAGCCATACCGTACAACTATATGTCCAGGATGGGGTGGGCCTAGCTAATTAATTAGCGATGCCTTGATTTTAGTTCTGTTTTGGTGGAAGTGTGAACCCTGGGTTAGACATTCACATTAACGCAAGAGGGGGCCACGATTGTGATGTATGTTGAGATGGAATTTTGTGAGTTTGTGGAACCAGTCGGTGGCGAAACCTTAGCGAGCAGAACTAGATAAAGCCTTGTGATAATCATTTAGTCACACGCCTTCGGAATCGTGTCTTGGTCGATATTATAAATTGATTATCTCTTGTGGGTCAAGCTGTATAACCTCTACAGAGTTTAAAACTATTCGAATAGCCATGTCCCTGGTTATGGACAATGCCTGGTGATTTCACACGAGGGGTGGAATTTTCATAAAATGTTCGGATGGTTTGGTTGGGAAGTGAACGGGTAGTTCACCTGTTGTTGGTTGGAAAGTGAACAGGCAGTTCATTAGTCGTTTCAAATTACTTGTTTACTTATGTATTTAATCTTTCAAATTATGCTTTTCAACCTATTTACTGTCAATACTGCTTTCAACAAATAGCCATAAAGCTATCCTTGTTCAAGCCTTGCATGCATACTATTTGCATACATTTCCCTACGACTTGCTGGTACTTTATGTACTCGTGACTTTATACCATTGTTGATCAGTCACCGAGGAAGAACTTGGGAACACAGAGTTCTACGAGGAGCACTTCGAGGACTATGCGAACTAGGCCACGTTCTCCACTCGATTGCCTGTAGGCAAGTCGGATGGCTATCACGAGTTGTTTTATTCTGCTGCAAGTTTACTCCTTTTGTCTTAAGCCCTGCGTGGCAAACTCTGTAAACCTTGACCATGAGATCCGTTTCTACTAAGTAATATTAATTTGTCCGCTTTTCAGACATTTTGTTTTATGGATATGATTTCATTAATATTGCTCTTTGTGTGAACTAGCTACTGATCCTGGGACTAGTTGAGAATACATAGAAGGTCCGGATTCAGATATCCGAGGTCCTGACACACGTACGTAAGTTGTTTCCACCATCAACCTGTAGTATAGATTCTTATAGCGCACAAGTTAAAATAATTAAATACCCCGCACTGGAATCATACTACATCTACCTAGGAAGTGCGACAAGTCGACCACTGAATTTTGTAGCGAGTAAATAAATGGATGTACAATCGAGTTGCTGAGCCTATGAATCACGTGCAGAATTCTATTTCGTGGATGACTAGCGCATGGTATCTTCCAGGTTGTAACATCCCAAAATTTTGAATAATTTAAAACTTGCATGAATTCTTTGGATTTCAAAACTTTTGTTGCATTTTGAGAAATTCCAAAATCTTTCTGTTGTAATTCGATTATGTAAATCAAATTTCTTGCACCAAATTGAAATTATAAAAAAAATATACTAGTTAAATATGTGCTAAATCTCCTCAGGTTTCGAATCTCAAATCCAAATCAATCTCAAACTAAAAATCCAATCCCTTTTTCCTTTCCCTCCCCTCAAAATTTGAATCCCTTGTCGGCCCACCTTTTCCTCTCATTTTCTTTCTCCACAGTGTCCCAAATCCATTACGTTCCCACTAGCAGATCCTCTATCTTCTTGAGCGACCTAGCAGCCAAGTCGACCCAGCTGTCGTCCTCTTCCCTCCCTCCTTCTCCCCTCTCACGCAACCCATTCAGGCTCACGGCCCGCAAGCAAGCCGAGGCCCAACAAGCAGCGACAACCCAGCATCGCTCCCTCTCGCACCTGCTCTCGCCGATAAGTGGGCCCGACCCCACCCGTCAGCACCCATCTACTATTCTTCTTCTCCCTCTCTATGCCGCATGCTCTCTCTCGCTCTCTGTGCTCCCCTTTCCCCCCTTCAAGGCTCGCGTGCAACTAGCCATGTGCCATAGCAGCCCTGCTCCTCGAGTGCTGTATTCTTGGTAGCCTTGTACCATTGTCACAAAACGCACGCATGATCTTCTTTCTTTGCATCTTGCAGAACTCACGCTCGAGCCACCGCAAGCTCGCGAGAAGACGCCGAGCTCCTCTCCCTTTTAAGACAAACCAAGCGTCCTCCACCTTATCCTCCTGGCATTTCCCACCTCCTCTTCCACCTTCTCGTCCTCTTAGTCACTTGGAACACTGTTGCCCAAGGCCTTCGTCTCCAAGCCCGGCAGTGTGCCGCTGACCTCTGCCTCACGATTGGGCCAACTCAGTGAGTTTTTTCCCAAACCGTTCATGTCAAGATGTGTTCCACATCCCCAGCATCGTTTCCCCTCAATCACCTTTGGATATCTTTCACAGGAACGCAAGAACGCCATCTTCTTACTCATCACCGGCTTCCACTACCGTCCACAACATTGCCACCTCTTCGGTAAGGCTCGTTCTTCTTCGACCACGCTTTTGCCATCTCCGTGAAACCTTGCCCTCATGGGCGGCTTTGTTTCAGCTATCTGTCATCAAGGAGGGCTGCCACCGCGAGCCCTATCGCCGTCGCCGCTCATCGCCTGGCCACCACCGTGCCTCTCTGCCACCATTATCCACACCGGTGAGTTCCCTGAAGCCCCAGGATCGCTTTGCGCCACTTAATGTTGCACCCTACCTTGGTTCGTACCCTCATCGTCGTTCCGGTGCTTGCGCCGCTGCATTTCTTTGCCACCGACACGACTCCAGTGAACCTAGGTCCCCGTGTTTGTCCCTGTAACGTTGCACCTATTCAATCTAGCTTGCATAGTGTCCATAAACCATCCCCGGTCCCTCTGTCGAGTCCCTCGCTTGGCTGAAACCCTAGTGTCGGTCAACACCGCCGCGCCGCCACCTTCGTCCTCTATTCTAGCCGAAACCCCCACGCCACTCAACGCCACCACCGCCACCACCTATAGGGTCACACACTTAATAGGTTGGAACAAACTAGTTCGGATTGGATCCGTTAAAAGATTTAATTGAATTATAATTCATACGAGGTTAAGCGCCCTAATGGGTTTCTAACGTAGGGATTAGTTAAGAGCTCTTTATAAGGGGAGATGTGGGAGCTTTTGGGATGATGTGGCACCACCCACCTGAAATCCTAGCCACCTTCTCTCCGATGGCCCTGCCGTGCGTGCTGGTGTTAGCACACCGGCGCACGGCATTCCCCCTGGATATGTGGATAACGTAGAGGATCTACTGCGTTGATCGAGGACGATCCGCGACGTACATAAAGAACGTGATGGGCTATTGGAGGAGACGATCGGTGACCAAGGACGTTGTGTGATCGACTACTTCCACTACATCGACGCGCGTGACGTTGGACCAGGCTGCTTCAATTCTTCTTCCACTACACTGCGCGTTTAGTGGTAACGATCTATAATCTCTTACTTGCATAGCTTCCTGGTTTACGCGGTAGAAATACTATTCTGCGCTAATGTAGCCTACTCGTATCCCAACATAAATATAGGGTAAGAGGATGGTTGTTAAGTGATTATTGGCGGATCAAATGTTAGCGTCATGTAAATCACGCATTATGAATATTGTATTTATATGGTACTTAAAGTTCCTATGTAATTAGTTGGGCTTTCTTTGAATTAATTGGGTACGCTTTACACAATTAGTTTTGAAAACAACTTGTTTTTTGGAGTGATAACGATAACAAATACTAACTTGATAAATAAAATTTTAATATGTGTAAACATATTATTAAAAATGTATAGTCATTCCTTTTTATTAGTATGCCACATGGCCCGTATGGTTACTAGCGACACAAGCAGATAGAGAATCGGGCACATGATTTTTTTTTAGTTAGAAACTAAATAAATTCCTAAGAGCTAAATAAAATAAAGTACTTTCGTACCATTCACACAGTGTCATGCACATGGGTAGAGAAAAAATGTGTTCTACAAAATCTGAACAGAGGACGTGGAATACAATTTGCATATAATTCCTTCAAGTATTATCAAGTGGCAACGAAGTCTAAACTCAATTGGAACCTATAGGTAGCAAAGGTGTATATATGTAATTTTCAACAAGATTGGGGCACTCGTGCATATCAAGCACCCTAGCTAGCTTCGGCCCTAGCCATCTGTGCTACAGTGACCCACCACCACATAATTTTGTCAAGTAATGGCTCCTTTACTCCTTTTTCTCTGATGAAAGTATGAAACCTCGCATCGAAATGGTAAGAGGTACTCCTTCGAAAACAATTGATAAGGAGTATCACTAGGTCGCGGTTTTCGCTTTCTAAGAACCACAGCACATACATCATCAATTAAATTTCTTCACGTAGCTGAAACTGAGCATTTCTCGGCTTTAGCTAGGGGCTAGCCTCAACTGCTACGGGCCGCTCACCAACGTTGGCTGATGATGATGGTCAGGATTCAGAGTTTAAATTCTATAAAATCCTCGTCTTTATTTCAAGTGCTATCGTATTAGACGTACTGCGCTCTAGCCCAGCCTCCCGGACCTCTCTGTCTGACTAGTCTGTTGGTAGAAAAGAAAAGGGAGAGTATAGATAGTAGTAAACACTGCTAACCATTTGCTGGCTGCTGATCTACCTTTCAGGTGCTAACAGAACCGGCTGAGAGGAGGCAACGGAGGCGGATAATTCCTATCCATTGACCGGTGAAGGTTTGCAGAGTGAATACGAAAGGGATAATTAGATATCTGGCACTATTCGTGTCCGACTCTAACTCTAGAAAAAAAATACGGAATATAATACAGAATAAACGGTATCCATCTGTATCCATTCCAATTGCAACCCTAGAGAGGAGGAGGTCCAAGAAAGTGACGACATTAAGAGGGCCATTGGTGTGGGTCCTGGTGACCAGTGGGCAACAACTCACCCCTTGAATGGATGGATAGCGGCGTCTCCACGTAGAGACGCCAAGCGGCCAGCCAAGGCCGCGTCTGTACATACTCCATCTTGCTTTTAGCAATTCAGCACCCCTGATCACTTTGCGCTCGGAGCGCAATAAATGGGCATTAGGAGCGATCTCCTCCATCTGATTGAAAATCAAAGACCGAGATTAATTGTTATAGTGTCTTTGCTATTGTACCTTTCCGCTGTTGCTACAGTGTCACGCCGGAGCACTACTTATGCTCTCGCGGAATACAGTGGACCTCCATCGCCCACCCAATTCTGTAGCCCCGCCTGTGTTTCGTCCTGCTCGGCCTAAGCTCGCCTCCTCCCCCTCCCCATTTATTCTCTCCTCGTTCTCTGTCTCTCCTCTCATGTCGTGTTGATTTACGTAATTGCAGAATAGCGTTGTTACTTTTGCAACGTAAAAGTAACAATTTTCCTCGGTTTATAGATGCAATGAGTCCGACCCATAGGCCTCTCCAAAAATCCAAACAAGGACATTGTCACGTTACTAGCACACATGTCAATCTAACCTAAGGTGAGCCTAACCACAGGAGTTGGGACTACAGTGACAGCCCACTATCGATCAAACCCACATCCTTAACCTGCTCCATCAGCGCACCCACACACCACCCTCCTCCTTTATAAGCACAAGCCACCTCCCTCAGGAGAAAAATCTCACACAGAAGAAGAACGAGATACATAGAAGAAGAGTTTAATTAGAGAGAGAGGAAAAGAAGAGGAAATTTCAGCCCTCTGTGTATATCCATTCTACTAGTATCTAGTCTACCACCTCCATGGCCGGCCTGAGCGTTCTCCTAGAGGCCCACAAGAACAGCTCCAGGAAGCCCCAGATCATCAGCAAGGCCACTCTCCATAACCCCAAGATCTCGTCCTCCTCGCCGCCGCCGGCGACGACGACCGCCGCCACGGGCTCCTTCTTGAAGCGCTGCTTGATGTGTCGCAAGGAGCTGGCCGAGGGCATGGACATATACATGTATAGGTGGGTTCACTTGTATCAAGAAACTTAATTATTTTCCACCTGCTCCATTACAGTAAACTGTCCACGTACGTCTGTTTGTTGCGAAGTTTGTTCATGTCTGCCTACACATGCATGTCTGATGCATGGTGCAGAGGGGACAGGGCGTTCTGCAGCGTGGAGTGCCGGCACCGGCAGATCTTCGTGGACGAGGACGCAGGCAGTGTCAGGTTCTGAGAAGTTTGAGTCAATTTGAGAAGAGGATAAAAAACAGTTCAGTTATCTGACGGTGGAGAATGATGAATACCAGTTCATCTAGTGAAATCGTATGGTGAAGATTGCTTGAACGTTCGGACCAGATGAAGAGCGTTCGGTCCAGATTGCAAGATGGCGTTTCAATCGGATCGAGCGGTGGATACCATGAAGTTACTTTCTTGTTCAGCGTTAAGAGGATTTACAATTCTTTTGCCGTAACTTTGGCTGTTTTATGCGTATTATTTGTTGCTATTATGCGGAGGTATAAATAGCCTCATTGTGTCGGGGAGAACTACGATTGAAACCCTAGTTCATTCTATCGTATTTACTTTACTCTTTAGAACTCAGTTGTATCGTCTTTGTTCTTCCAATATACAAAGCGAGAAAATCCCGGACACTTCTCTGAATCTCTTCATTTCGGTCGGTACAATCGGGTCGACATTTATGGTATCAGAGCTCTACGATCTTTGGAGTTTCTGCAGATTGGAGTGGTTCTCGAGTAGTAAGGGTTGAGGAACGAGTTTCCTTAGTAAAACTCCTGAACTAACTCGAGAAAACTCAGATCTATGAGGTGGAGTGAAAAGAGCCTGAATCAAGCAGTGAGGGTTTGGAAGAGTCTTGATTCTTCCTGTAAAATTCCTTAAGCTATGAGATAATAGCCGACTGTGGGTCTAAAGAATGCCAAAAGGGGGGCAGATCTGTGGAGGAAGAGACAGGATGGGCCACGGTAAGTGAAATCGAAGAAGTAAAGAAGGAAATGGCTCGTATGTAGAGACAAATCGAAGGGAACTCAACCAATGTTCAGATTCGGATAGGAAAATTTCAGAGAGCAAATCAGGAGAACTCAAAAAATTGGATGTAATGATGGAGATGCTAAAAGCTATGATGGGCGAAGCGAAGTTGGAGAAATGGCAAGCAATTTGGTTGTCTTAGAAGAAGAGGTTAGGCGGATGAGTAATGGTCAAGAGCCAAGAGTCTTCAACTTCCCGAGACAACCTTATGCCACACCGAGCGCGGTGCTCGATCATTCGTTCCCCACCACGATCTGATTACCTCGTAATATTTCAAATATACCCATGGTTATCTGAAACGACGGTAGGAGCCAATGCCTCTATGATGAATGTAACAATGGGTGGCCTGTGAGAAGAACATTTAGTCTTTGGTGGTCAGCCGAAATTACCAACGAGAGCGTTTGGGGTGAGTGTGTATTCTATGGTCATGGCTAATGGAACTTTTGCCCCACAATACATTAGTTCAAACCCACCGTATGTACCACCTTATATACGAATCAGTTCAACCCCTTGAGTGGTTTAATTCCAACTTGACAAAATGGATCCCCTAGAATTGTCAATGGCCAAGAGCTCCCGAAGGTTAGTGTTACATTCATAATCATTCAAACTCTTTGAGGTGAAATCAATACAACAAACAATTTAGTAGAGGACCCAAACTAGAATTCCCTAAGTTTGATGGAAAGCAACGAGAATCTTGGATTAGGAAGGCGGAAAAATACTTTGAGTTGGCCATGACACGGAAGAACAAAAAGTAGCGATAGATGAAGTCTATCGATGGGAAGAAGCGGATCAATAGATTAGTAGCAATGAGATTGATACGGGCACTCTTACTTGGCAACAATTTTGTGTTATGATCAAGAAGAGGTTTGCGGCAAAAACAAGGTATGATGTCCTTGAGTCTTTCAAGCGATTGAATCAAGATAGTTTAGTAGAAGCATACATTGACAAATTTGAGAATATGATGATACTTGTGAAAAGAAACAATGTTGCTTGTGAGAGATATATTTCTTGGATTACTTCATATCGGGGTTAAAGAATTACATTAAAACTCTCTTAAAGTCTTTAGAACCTAGTACCTTAGTGGAGGCTTATGCTCATGCTAGAAACTATGAGAACAATCGGGCATATAAGAAGGTTGATTGGAACCGGAGGAGCAAACTCAAGGGCAAGTTATCAAGGAAATTCACAAACCAAGTGGAAAGGAGGCGAGTCAAGAAAGAAGTTAATGAGAAGATTACCACAAATGGTGGTAATAAGTGGAATGGGGAAAATGTTTTAAATGCAATGAACCACAGGTACCTAGTCACAACAAAATCTGCAAAATACAGAAACAGATCCATGTGATCACAGTAGAAGATGATGAGGAGGTGAGTGATGATAACCCAGAAGGGGTATTTGCTACTCCACCCAGTAGTCCTGGTCAACAAAAGGAATCATCAGAAGAATTGCAAATCTCTATGCATGCAGTATCCGGTACTAGTGCTGAAGCTAGTACATTTACACTGAGGGTAAAAATTGGAAAGGTTAATATTGTAGCCCTAGTATACAGTGGGAGTTCAGCCACCTTTATGATTCCAGTGATTGCTCTCAAGGCCCATTGTAAGATTAGCAACCATGTACCAATCAAAGTGGCAGTGGCTAATGGAAATATTTTGACAACAGAAGCTCAATGTTTGAAGTGTTCATATCAAATACAAGGAGAAGAATTCAGTACTGATTTCATACTCCTAGAACTAAAAGGGTATGATATTATATTGGGAAGTGATCGGATATATGAGCATAGTCATGTTAGTCTCAATTTAAAAGCCAGAGAATTTTGTGTTTGTAAGGAGGGAAAGAGAAATATCAAATTTAAGGATGAGACATATCCACAAGAAAATTGTGTGATCAATACAGTGCAACTGGACAAGCTGATGAACAAGGGGATAATTGGAGCTGTCGTCTACTCCAAATCAGTTTAGAATTCTGGAGAAGGGTTGCAAAATACTCCAATAGAAATTAAACAAATTCTGCAGAGGTTCTCTGATGTGTTTCAAGAGCCAGAAGGATTACCACCCAAGAGGAAGTGTGATCACACGATACCTCGATACCAAAGCGCAAACCGGTGAACATTAGGCCATCTGATTACCTCATTATAAGAAAGATGCAATGGAAGAATTGGTGGAGCAATTGTTGAAAACACAAACCATCAAAACTAGTGTTAGCCCTTATTCCTCCCCAATATACTAGTGAAGAAGAAGGATGGGACATGGAGGTTATGTATTGACTACGAGACAACTAAATGCCAATACTATCAAGAACAAATATCCAATCCCCATCATTGAAGACTTCTTTGGATGGTGAAGGGAGCTATGTACTATTCTAAAATTTGGATCTAAGGTCGGGCTACCATCGGTGAGGATGCATCCAAATGATATTGACAAGATAGCTTTGGTACACATACATGCCATTTTGAATTTTTGGTAATGCCATTTGGGTTGACAAATGCCTGCTACTTTCAAGCTCTCATGAACAACATATTGGTAACATTGCTTAGAAAGTTTGTTTTGGTATTCTTTGATGACATACTTGTTTATAGCCCTAGTTTGGTGGAACATCAAAGACATTTGCAACTAGTGCTTGAAGTCTTGATAGCAAACAAGCTATATGCAAAAAAAGTAAATGTGTGTTTGGACAGCTACAAGTAGAGTATTTGGGACACATTATCAACCATCAAGGGTCTCCTTGACCGGGAAAGATATGACAATTAAAGAGTGGCCTTCACCTAGAAACATAACACAATTGAGAGGGTTTTGGGGTTAGCGAGGATACTACTGGGAGGTTCATCGAAATTTTGGAGTGATTTGCAAACCAATGTTCAATGCTTTGAAGAAAAATGATTTCCATTGGGGTGAAGAGCAACAGTGGCATTTGAGGAAATCAAGAAATCACGATTCAAGCTCCAATCTTAGCCTTGCGACTTTAATCAACAATTTGTATTAGAAAGCGATACTAGTGGATATGGGATTGGGGCTATGATTATGCAAAATTGGAAGGCCTATTTCATTTATGAGCAAAGCCATAGGGCCCAATTTGTGACCATGTCAACATATGATAAGGAGGCATTGGCTATATTGGAGGCCATCAAGAAGTGGAAACACTATTTAATGGGATCAAGTTTGATTATCGAAGCGATCAACAAAGCTTAAGATATATCTCGAATAAAAAGCGATTGATGGAATCCAACATAAGTTGATGATCAAATTGATGTGTTACAATTACAAAGTGGAATATAGAAAAGGAAGAGAGAACAAGGCTCTCGATGCCTTGTCGAGTGCGCCATAGTGAGAAAGTAATGGCAATAACAGCAGCAATTCCTAACTAGATGGCTGAAGTGATTCTGAGTTACCAGAATGATGAAAAGTGCAAAGAATTAGAAAGTAAGTTGAGGATTGATGGAAGATGTGTTCCACCTTACAGGTTACAGAATGGAATATTAAGATATAAAGGCATAATATACATTGGTACTGATACTGATTTGAAGGAGCAACTTTTGAAATCCTTTCATGATTCGGCTCTAGGAGGGCATTCAGGGGGAAGAGCTACTTACCAAAGGATGAAGCTCCTATTTTACTGGCAAGGTATGAAAAATGATGTTAATCTAGTTGTTAAGAGATGTGCAGTGTGCCAAAAGGCTAAGTCTAAAAATACTCCCTATCTCGGGCTGTTGCAACCCTTACCTGTACCCGATATGGCGTGGACGCATATAACCTTGGACTTCATCGAAGGTTTTCCTAAATCTAAGGACAAGGAAATGGTAATAGTAGTAGTAGACAGGTTCACCAAGTACGCACATTTTTTAGCACTTAAACATCCATATATTGTCCAGCATGTAGTGAATCTTTTCTTGAATCATACATACAAACTTCATGGACTACCATTAGTAATTGTGTCAGACAGAGATAGGGTGTTTACAAGCACATTATGGCAAGAGTTATTCAAGGCTTTGGGGGTAAAACTAAGGCTAAGTAGTGCTTATCACCCTCAAACCGATAGGCAAACAGAAAGGGTGAACCAATGTTTGGAAAATTACTTAAGGTGCATGGCTTTTACTAGTCCCAAGAGGTGGCATTCATGGCTAACACAAGCTGAGTGGTGGTATAACACTTTCTTTCATACTTCATTAAAGATGACACCATTTGAAGCCCTATATGGTATGAAACCCCTCTCGATCACCGAAGCTCTATTGCCAATCTGCAATCGAGGAAGCTAGGGCGGCTTCAAAGAAGAAAGCGACTTTTGAAGCTATCAAAGCGAACTTGGAAAAGGCCGACTCGAGAATGAAACATTTTCTTGATAAGCCTGAGCGAGAGAGCTTTTGAGGTAAGAAACATGGTGTATTTGAAAATGCAACCTTCTGAGCGTAATGCATTGGGACTTCATAGGACAATGAAGCTACATTCTAGGTTTTAGGGCCCATTCGTAGTTCTAGAAAGAATTGGCAAGGCTGCATACAAACTTCTATTACTGGAGGGTTGTCAGATTCACCCTGTATTCCATGTCAGCTAGTTAAAGAAGCATATTGGACCAAATGTTGTTCTGACAAGGAGCTCCCCGGTGGATGAAGAGGTGCATTTTGTATGAACCTATGGCAGTGAGTGAGCGGAGGATTATTCCAAGGAACAACGAACCAGTCATTGAATGGAAGGTTCGATAGGCTAATCTGCCTCCAGAAGCAACTACTTGGGAGGATGTTGATTTCATTGCAAGGATCTTTCGAGGATTTAATCCTTGAGGATATGGATGTTAAGGAAGGGCATTTGTCGGGTTCTAAGAAGATGGCCGAGACGCAGGTCGGGATCGAGTGTCGACGGACGCTTTTAAAAAAAAACGTCTCTCCTCCTCCCTCCCCCCCTCTAGGGTAGAGATTAGCTGCAGCATGCAAAATTAATCAATTAATTATGGTGAGGTAGGCTAAACTAAAAAGAGCTCGTCTACAGCTGGGGGTAGGTGTGATTTTTGGGTGCTGTGTAACTGTGTTCGACGTGGCCTACATTAAGTAGTACATACGGAGGAAGTGATTCGTCATCTCTTTGGGTAGAGAGTTTGACATGCCTGGCGTTGAGAGGATTTTTTTCCTTCACTTGGCTCAATTTTTTCTTGTTTTCTGGTGTAATACTTTTGGCGTATTGTTTGGTTGAGGAGACGGTGTTTGTGTCAATGAAACCAGACATTTCTGCACTTTTGTTTTCCCCAACTCGAATACAGTCAAAATTAAGAATGATATACTGCAATTTAAGCTCTTAATCTGGTGGTATACTTTCTGATGTAGCATGCTTCACTTTGCATCTGGTTAATAATCACTGTGTTTCAATAAATCTGCATACGCCCTAGAAATGGAATTCAAGCACAGAAAAGTGGCATTTCCAATAATACAGAGGCAATTGCTATAGCCCACTGGGCTAAGTATATTCAGCCAAACTATTCGTCATAGACCCAAATAAACTAAACTTAGATTGCCGACGTTATTAACGAACAAATTTACAAAGAAAAAAAAGATAGCTCATGTAAAGACAATAAAGAAAATATTTTCAACTATACATTGGTTGGGGTGCACCATGCTAAGCTATAGTGCAACGCTTGGTCAACACACGATGACTTGCTATACTTTGATAGACCCTCCACACAAAAAATAAATTTTAATATCATTGTGGAGTGTTGAACAGATACTAAACTGATAAGAAAAGATACTACACATGATCTTAGACAAAAGGTTAAAAAAAAGTATGAGTTGCAAAGGTGCGGTGCCCCTCCTCGCAAGAGAAACAAGGCTATATTGGACTGAATACCGTGACTGCGGCCCATTAACCTGTTCCGGCACATCCGCAGGGCCACCACCACGAGCGCTCGCATCGGCACGAAGCATGAGGCACGATGTACCGGCTGCACTGGCTCAAGAGATTGCCCGCCCGGAGCTTTTGACTTGTATGGTGCGGACGCGCAAGCCAATTAATCGATCCGCCCCCTAACGCAGCACGCCGGCCGGCGAGCAGGTTGCCTCCGATGAGCCCTCCCGCGCCTTGTCCGACACCCACTTTTTCATCATCATCATCATGCTATTCTTCTCGCCAATCGCATCAGCTGGTACAAACAATCGCCTGACACAAGTTCCCGTGATCTCGTATGGTTCTTGTTTCCTTAGTCGTTTTGATTGAATGGACGGGCTCCTCCTTGGCAGCGCTGCTTCGTTTGTCGCAAGGAGCTCGCCGAGGGCGAGGACATGTATCGGTAGGTTCACATGTATCGCCGAGGGCAAGGCCAAGGATTGTGTTTTCCTTCCTTCTTTCCTTCCGGCATTTCTACACTTTGTACTCCCCAACTCGAATATAAGACAAATTAAGTCTGACAGTCTAAGACAAATTAAGTCTGGTGGAATGCTGGTTTATCATGTTTTACTTGGCATCTGTAGCTACTAAACACTGTTTGCACCATAATTGGACACGCCTAGGTAGAATTATTTAGCTCTCAAGTGTCCATTTCCTCCGTTGAAACACCAATACAGTTGATGAATTTTTTAAAATAATCTATTTTTTATTCAAAATACAGAAATAATACCGCTTAATTTTTATTTCTGAAATAATCTCGTATCGCCGTGCGGTTGGGCAAGTCGAGAAAGTCGCCTAGCGCGGTCGATTACATATTTAAGTCGCACAATGGAGCGGCTATTTAAGCGTTCGAGGCGTGAGTAAGCTTCATGGTATGGCGACTTGGATAAAGTCGCCATCGGACGGCAATTTCTAGCGCCTCAATCAAAATCGCCCAACAAGTATGGCGAGTTAGACACGTGTCGATAAACCTTTGGTCCGGCAATTCTGCCAAGTCGTCCTACGGTTGGCGATTCTGAGGTCATATAGAAAGCAACCCAGATCCATCATGGTTTCTTTCACCATTTGTCTCGGCGAGAGAGAAAAAAGGGAGAAGGTAGGGAGCGAAGCGAGAGGAGCTCGAGAGGGAGACAATAGGAGGAGAGGAGCTTGGGAGAGGTACGAGGAGGAGGCGAGCTCGGGAGAGGCGGTTCGGGAGGAGAGGAGCTTGGGAGAGGTACGAGGGAGGAGGCGAGCTCGGGAGAGGCGGTTCGGGAGGAGAGGGAGGGAGCGTGAAAGAAAAACGAGCGAAGGTAATACTCTTGTTTGTTCTTGTTCTCGGCGAATGTAGGCGGCGATGTAGCCACTTGTTTGTTCTGACGTATATGGGGAATGTATGTGGAGAAATCCTTGGTTGCAGCGTTTGTAATATTTGCGGTCATGTCGGAGCTCACAAGATTGAAAGTGCATTACGGTGTTGATGCGATTCGTGAAGGTCGCAAGGTGTTGACCTAAGTGACTTCCGGCAAGTCGATTTGGTACACGAACACGGAGAATGCCGAATCGGAGATGTTCTACAGCTCACGAAGCTTCTCCTTGGACCCCGAGGTGTGGAGTGTTGTCATACAAGGGGTTTGGAGTAGGTCTCCACACACATTCGGTGGGAGTTGAAGCGGTGATCGCGCGATTGCATGGAAGGATATCTGGAAAATTGTGGTGGCAAGTAGCTCTGAGTGCGTGCTACTCGTGCGACCATGTCTGAAGGTAATCCTTCTGAGCCCTTAAGCGCCTCCGTCGGGTTGGTGGGGCGGCTTCGGTTGTGGTTCATGAAGAAGAAGCGGTGGCCGATGTTGTGGGCGCACAAGAAGGGCGAGTGGCCGGCGTTGAAAGCGAAGAAGGGCGAGGTGGCCAATGTTGCGGGCGAAGAAGGAGGTTGAGGCGAAAGAGAGGTGAGGCGAGAATATCGTGCACATGCGCTCGAGCCGATCCCGAGCGGATCACGGGAGAGCATGTCCTGACATAATCGTCACATGGAATTGATGACTTGGCGGCTCGGCGAAAGAAGCTTTAGAAAGGGCGGTGGTAACTCTTAGGGAGGACGAAGGTCCCGTCCGCGAGGATGGAATAGGAGTGGGCGTTGAGGTCTTCTTTGTGCACGGCGAGCACGAATCACCGTGGGAGTACAATGGGGCGGAGGTTCGGCCGTGCAATGTTTCTTGACAAGGGATCGCTGCGAGGATGCCATTAAGGCTGTGGGCCTTATCCATGCAACGTCCGTTTAGTGTACTCAAATCCGGCCGGGAAGCGATGCAAGTGGTATGCGGCGAGCTAGGTGTCCTGGCGTGTGCATAAGGAGACCCAAGTCTGAGACTCAACTGGATTGTCTCGAAGGTGGAACCGCACTCGCTTGCTTTCGATAGTGTTTCTTGAGAGGCATCATAACTGGCGTCCACCTTCATAGCCAATGTCATGTATCAGAGATAGTGAAGAAAGCGGACACGGAGGCCAAGTACATCATAGTGGCTATCGGCGAAATTCAAGTACAAGATTAGCTCTGCGAAGGCATGGCGTGCTAAGCGAAGGCTTTGGAAAGGAGGTTCGGTTCTTTCGGCGTCTTCGACAACCTTCCTCGTATCTTTGCGGGGCGAGAACCGGGCACATACATTCTTTGTGAAGGACCGGCCACCCAAAAGACCGCCGCTAGGTTTTATGGTATTCTGAGAGGACCTTCTTAGCATTAGGTCCTGCATCAATGCATTCGAGACACATGTTGCCCGTGATATCGATGGGACGGGACATTTCTAAGCTGGGAAATACAAGGGCATGATCTGGCGACAATTGGCGTTGATGGCAACAATCGGATTCGCCCTTAGCCATTGCTTTTCGTGGAAAGTGAAATTACGATAGTGGTTGTGGTTCCTTCAACATCGAAGGTGGGAGTAGTTGGGGCACGTCACGATGTCTACATAATCCATGATCGCCACTCCGGGATGATGAAGGCCATCCGAAAACTTGACAAGACCCGATGGTAGTTCCTGGCGGACACGAGGAGCAGATGGTGCGATTCGTCATCTAGGGGCCAACTTCTTCAAGAAGTTCGGTAGCAACCGATTGATGAAGGCTGTTCAAGAAGCTTGATATCTGAGAACCTGGCGTAAATTTGATGCGTTGTGGGAGAGGTTGGGCGAGCACACGGGAAGCATGTCGTCGAGAGGAACAAGCGTCCCCTCATTCCTAGAGGCGGCATAGCTCGGCGCCTCGCACTCTGCGAGCTCGACCCTCCCGTTTTGGCGGAGGACCTCGAGGGACATCGGTGTTTCTCTCATTGGATTGGCCGAGCCATTGGAGAAGTGATCCTTCTTGCCGCGACACGGATGGTGCAAGGTATGGTATAATGACCACTAACCTTGCGAGAGGTGTACTGCTGGGTTATTAGGTGCCTCCGTTCTCGACCTCTTGTTGCCATCGTCGGCGTTACGCATAAGCCTGTCGGATATTTGAGGAAAGACATGCAAATGCGGCACTTCATGCAGCCAACCCACGAACACCCTCTTGCTCGAAGATTACGGCATACATGCGAGGCCAAGACCGAGAAGGCTCGATCGCACGGTCTTCGTAATGGGCATCTGAACATCGATTGGCGTGATCCTCGAGACGAGCCGGATTCGGGGCGGCTCGGTCTCTTATTACCCATGAGGTATGCCTTGGAGACCATGTGAATGAACCTAAGGCGCACATGCAATAAGCTAAAGCTCCTTCACAAGCCATGCTCTCATGTCCTCGCGCGTGTGGGACCATCGCATGGACCCATCGAACTTAAATGTCGGAGTACTTCATGAAGGAAAGGTGCGGCGGTGTGGTGCGGCGAGTTAAGAGGTTTCGGGGTTGTGGGTAACCGCCATGTTGAATCTGCAAATAGGACTTGGATTGCGGATCTAGACACTGTTGAAAGGGGAAGAGCCGTCGCTAGAGTCGTCGCATTAAATAACGATATGGACGAAGGAAGGCTGCATCGGCGGGTGAGCGTTCGGCCAGGCTATACTAGGAAGGCACCTTGTCGAGAACTTGCAAAGCGCATGTCGACACGTAGGAACTTGTATTACAAGCTGCTAGTATGTTGTAACATGTACTTGATCGATACTTTGGTTCTTGTAAGCAATTGTGGAACTAGTATGTTGTGGAACTAATTGTAACATGTAATGTGCTTCAATCGCGGACTTTAATGTACTTCTCGTTAAGTGTCTCGCTAAGCCATCAAAGCAAGTCTATATTGCAAGTATGTCTCTTCTAGTGGAATCCCGAGAAAAAGCGGCGTTCTCGGCATCTTCATAACTTCATCGAGGAGAGACTTCCTCACGTATCGTAATATTACTTACATTTCTACTTACCACTCATTACTATCTCAATCGTCCTCACAAAATTCTCTGAAATTTAGCACACTACAACAATATCTGACGATCAAAAATGTTATTGCGAGTCGACAAATTTCGTACCCTTCATATTCTACGAAAATAACAAGCAGACCAACCAACGTTGTCACCACACTTTATTATCTTTTAAAAATAACATCATATAATACGATTTGCTAAATACAATACCTAAAATTGTAATATATATTTTAGCACAATTGTTCCAATTCGATTGTTAAAATTCGGTGTAGGAGCTAAAATCGCCTTGCATTGGTTAGGCGACTTAAGCTAAAATAAATCGTAACCAACCGCTTACGACAGCTTGTTCCATTGGGCGACTTAAATACGTGTCGCCTTTCATTGCGGTTGGGCGACTTTTCGAACTCGTCCAACCATACGGCAAACAAAATTATTTACGTAAATAAAAATTAAACGATATTATTTCTGTATTTTCGAATAAAAAATGCCCAACGATAACTTCCACAGCCCAACTTGATCTTAACTTTCAAACTTTGGTTTGGTTGGGGTGCGCCTAGCTCGAGCTGTAGTGCAACGCTTGAGCGACACATGATGACCCAAGTAGCAAGCTACTTTAACGGGCCATCCCCCACAAAAAATAAATTTAATATCGTTGTGGAGCGTTGCCCCACATATCAGATATTAAACTGATAAGAACAGATACTACACTTGATCTTAGCCAAAAGGCCGAAAGGTATGAGTTGCTAAGGTGCGGTGCCCCTCCTTTTGTACCCGCCTCCACTGGATCCGCTGCTCTCGCCACGCGATGTGGTACTAAACCGCTGCACGCTCGGCAACCCCAAGAGTAGCACAGGATTCCGGGCCGTGCTGCCACATTGGGCTCAATGCTGTGACGGCAGCCCATTAACCTGTGACCACGAGCACTTTCATCCGCACGATTCCGCGAGGCACGATCTAACGGCTGCACTGACTCGAGAGAATGCCTGGAGTGGAGGCGGGCTGACTTGGAAATTGTAATGGGCGGACGCCGCAGGCGTCGATTCGCCTACCGATTCCCCTAATCTATCCGCGGCCTGACGCACCACGCCGGCCGGCCGGCCGCCGTCGACCCTGCCGGTGGGCAGGTTGCCTCCGATGAGCACGCCCGCGCCATCGCTTCCGACTCCACTTTCATCCTCCTCCTGCTGCTGCTGCTGCTATTCTTCTCGCCAATCGCATCATCCGCTGGTACAAACAATCGCCTGACGCAAGTTCTTGTGATCTCATATGGTTCTTGTTTCCTTAGTTCTTTTGATTTTATCGGTGGCCTAGAGCTTGTTTGCTAAGTGTGTGTGTATGTTACTGAGCTAGTCATGGTGCCTTCGAATGGATCCTTGATGTGTTTTTGTGCTTCGTCGCTGGAATTGTTGTGTATTTTTGTACTAAGGTATCAGTACTAGTTTCTCTGGATGTGTAGATTTAGTTGGGTTTGAGGTAAATCTTTAGTTGGATGGACGATGCTTCAGAAAGGGCCATAGTCTGTGAGCATTTTAGGGCTTACTTTTTTTAAGAACCATTTTAGGGCTTACTTGCTTTTTGCTGAACCTTGTTGCGACAATTCTTTGCTTTCTAATAAAGCAGGACAACAAACCATTAGTCTAAAAGTTTAGGGCTTACATTGGAATTCATTATTTGCATTTTGTGGATTTATCTGTTCATACCAGAGAGGACAGGCAAGATCCGTTATGACCGTACCAGGTTAAAGTTTTATCGCTGGAAGCTTTTGAGTTTCTTGACAGTATTTGCTATCAAAGCATTGTTGTTTGCCAAGTATCTTGAACTGAAGATACCTATGACAGACCTATGATAGGTTATTTGACTGTCTTGCTTGTATATGAACGTTGTGTTTGCGATTGAATGAATGGTTCCTGTTAATGCATAGAAGCCTTGTAATTTTTGTGATTCAGTTCCCAGCAAACAGGCATCAAGGGAAGGAATCACACTTTTGTGATTAAAACCAGGGGCTGACATTTGACATTAATCTGATGTATAGTATACTCTTTTTGTCTAATTTCTTGCTGCACAGGACAACCAAAAGGAGTGTGTATTTCACCTGGTGGAAGGTTCCTGCGTTCTCCTCTGAAGGCAAGCCGCCTGGAAGAGCAGCAAAGGGCGCAGAGATTTGGCACTGTGTAGGGTATTTCGTCAGAACACATGTTGTGATGTAACACAGACGTTCCCTGCCCTGCTCTCAGTGAGAAAGCTTGCATCAACTGGTGAAGGCAGTCAAGAATGCCTTCATTTGTGGGAGTTGTTTGAGTGCTCCATTTGTGATCCTCGGGTGGGTGTCAGGCCTGGACCTCCTGTTATATGTGCATCATTCTGCAACATGGTTTTCAAAGCTTGTTCAGAGGCATACTTCTCTGTTGATATGAAAACACAGGTAAAAGACCTCCGGTTTAGTTGTGTCTAATTCAAACAATCTGAGAATGCCAATCTTGTACTATTGCACAAGGGCAACTGCAGTTGCCAGATTAAGCTTGGTATTGTCATCGTCAGATAGTAGGTTAAACAATCGTGTTTAGCCAATATTTATTCTGTTGGAGTTATAACTTCAAGTTGCAACATGTTGATTGCTTCTGTACATTCTGAATAGCTATTAATCCTGCAACATTCCTTTTTCTTGTGCTTGTAGAATCCTAGTAGCTAAGAAATTATCTTCAGTTTGTTGTGATCGTTTTTGTGGCATATGATTTCACAGTGGTGTGACCTCCTTTGTCACACCTATTGCAGGCATTGTCTCCTTGTGGTTTAGGCGACATCCTTTGTGGCAAAGCACATAAATGGGTCTCTAATGGCACTGAGCTATGCCGCCTTGCTGGTTTTGATGTGCAAGTTTCGGAGACCAGCTCAGGTGGAGTTGATGACACTTTCTGCTATGGCGGGAAAGTAGGTTTTGATACCATCTCTGATTCATGGACATCTTCAAAGACCGTCCAACATTAAGTGGTGTGACCTCTTGGGATCTTGAAGATTTTCACAGATGGGCAAGAGAAATGCCCGTAGGTGAAAAGAGTTTCATGGGCAATTGGAGGAATGGTTCTTACAGCGGGCCTTATTTTCATCAGGTGTTTTTATATTTCTTATTTTGCTCCTCTCTTTTCATATTTTATTATTTTATATTACAGGATATAAAAAAAGATACTGCAATTGGTTGGTAAGGTATCTGCAGAAAAAGTATACCTTTTGGAAAAAGCATACTTGTATAAGTGATTTGTGGAGGATGAAGCAACAAGCCAAAAAAAAAAGATTTGTTTGTGCAATCCTGCAATTTTCTGTCATGACTTGCTAGTTTAGTGCCTCTGTATAGACTGATACATGCGAAGATTGAAGTTTGTACTTTTAAGGGCTTTACTATGAAAGCTCAAACTTTTTGTTATCTGTGCAGCAAAAGAGACGGCTACAGCCGTCGCCGGAAGCAGCTTCTATCACTCGCACTGTGAGAAAGCTCGAATCAAGAGCTAACCTGCAGCAACTGAGGCGAAGCTAGGAAGCTATAGGCCTGTTGTAGCATTACTCATAGAGGATCTCTTGGATTTGTATTATAATGAACTATGAATGATGGATTGTACGCTATGTCCTCTATCCTGGTGCTTAGCTACACGGAGTCATTAGTTACTTTTAAGGGTATTTGTGATACTCGTATTTCACTTCTAGTCTAGGGTTTACTCTTGTATGTGTCTTTGTACTATATATTACCCTTTGGGTTGTGTTCAATACAATTAATCATTCACATTTGCACTCTCCCTCTTTATCTAACATAGTGTCATAGCATTGGTTCAAACTCTTGCCTCCATCCTCTTCTACTGCCGCTACCCTCGGGAGGAGCAATCTCTACTTTTATGGTGGCCGCCTCTAGTTGTAGCTTATTTTGTTTAGTGTCCAGCATATCAAGTAGCAAGCAGCAGTCTACATCGAAGTCAGTGTGTCATCGCTTCCCTGGTCATGGCAGCGGCACCACCACCATGAGCTTCCTCGGGCAGATCTGGCTGGATACATTGTCGAACGTGGATCCAAGTTTCCTCTTCGCCTCCATCCTCAGACCCCGTCAAATTCGGGCCTCGTCGTCATCGCCGACCATCGGCTCAGCTTCATCCTCGCTGGATCCGGCGCAACTCATCGTCGCTTGCTCATCTTCACCAGAACCAGCACCGCAAAGCTCGGTCTTCACCGCGTCATCATCCTCTTCCTGACCAGATCCACTCGGATCTAGCCCAAGCCACGTTGTCGTGCCTGGCCGCTGGTCATCGCCAACCTCTGGAGCTCGCCTTTGTCGTTGCTGATCCTTCTTCATGCCGCCAGCAATGCGTCCTTCGCCTCCGGGCAGCAAGGGTGGGTTCGGCTCCCTCCTCTGTGGCACCGCCTCCAACCCCGGCCAAAAGAAGACCAGCAACTTCGACGCTTGTCGCAACATAAATGGTCGTCGTCTCCGCCACGTGAATGCCGAGCACCGCCTCGAGGAGTGGAAAGCCGAGGCCACGGATCTACCCATGGCCGAGACCAACCAGTCACTGCATCCGCTTCTCCACGCCCACCGTCTCTGGCGCGGCGCTCCTCAACGTTGTCTCCGTGCTCTCCCACGTCCCCACCGCCTCCCTCCGCCTCGTCACCGGCCACCACCAACCCAGTCTTCTTTTTGGTGTTGTGAAAGTTGCTACTTGGACCGAGCCACACTGGTTCTTAGTGATCTAGTCCATATGTTTGGTGGGCTCCTAACTATGGGCTACTTCCAGGGCTGCTAGTGTGGTTGTTGTTGTTTTGGGCCAAAGACTATCTTACTGCTGGTACTAGTATCTTAAGTCCCTTTTCCTTTGATTTTTATTGAGTCCATCCAAGTCCGCTACATCTCTCTTTGAGTTCATCTAAGCTGTGCAAGTCCACATATTCCTTATCAATCAGCTGATTGATTTTCTGGCCACGGTGCATCCTTTGGATCCAATGTGGCCTACTCCTTCCCTTTCGCATGGCAGTAGTCGTCGCTCTTCTCTCTGGGCCGTTGCAGATCTTAGAAATTGTTATGATATCGCCGCCGCCTCGAGCTTCTAAGGTAGCCGTGCTTCTTCATTTGTCACCTCCATTGCGCTTCTTGTGCCTTTACTTGCCAAATCTTGGGCTTCGATCTGCGCCGCCATGCTTATATCTATTCATTTTCGGCTTGATTTGACAGCTCTCTCCATTCCTGTCGGTTTGATCATCTTCGTCGTCGTGTTGTCGTAGTCGACTTTGCTCCTGCTTGCCTCTGCTTTCTCAGCCCCTGCACCTTGTGCTTTATGGGCTGTCGCACGACCCCAGATGGGAGGAGATCTTTTGATACTTGATATATTTTCTAAAAGTTGCACGCTATGACGACATTATCAAGACCCGGACTTTGAATTTTTCTTATTTTAGTGTCAACCTTTCAAATGCAATGTTATTGCATATACTTTGCAAATGAGGGGGTGTTATGGGTATTTATAGTATTCCACTCCTAGTTTAGGGTTTACTCTTATGTGTGTTTTGTACTATATATTGTCCTTTGGTTGTGTTCAATACAACTAATCATTCATATCTGCACTCTCCCTTTTCATCTAACAGTTACAACCTCATTTCATCATCCCTGTGTAAAAGAAGAGGTCTATAAAACGTTGTTGAGGTTATTTCTGAATGCGGATTTATAGGTTTGCTTGAGCTTCTGTATATAGTATTTAGAATGAAATATTCAGAGGTTATTCTGCAATCACTTGTCACTGCCATTGATATATGGTTGCTATGATTGGTGACTCATAGATGTTTAAGTAGGCCCTATATGAAAAAATAAATAAATAATCTATTTTTTATTCGGAAATACAGAAATAATACCATTTAATTTTTTTTTACAGAAATAATCCGTGTAGGTAAATGCGGTTGGGCGAGTCGTGCAAGTCGCCCAACCATGATCTGACAATCTTCAAATCGCCCAATGAAGCGGCGACTAGGCGTGTTGGAACTAGTCGCCAAGCGGATGTCGCGACATGTGTTGGAATCGCCCATTTGTAGAGCGAGTTGAGTAAGTCGCGCAGTGGTTGGGCGACTTAATTCAAGTCGCCCAACTAGTGGGCGATTTTAGCTAATACACCTAGAATTATGCAAATCCAATTGGAACAATTGTGTTAAAATAGATATTACATTTTTAGGTATTGTATTGAGCAAATCGTATTATATGATGTTATTTTTTAAAAGATAAAAGTGTGGTGACAACGTTGGTTGAATGCATTTGTTATTTTAAGTAGAATATGAAGGGTGCGAAATTTGTCGGACTACATAATAACATTTTGTGATAAATGGGTGTATTGTTGTAGTCGCTAAATTTACGTAGAATTTTGTGAGGGCGATTGAGATAGTAATGAGTGGTAAGTAGAAAGGTAAGTGATATTATGATGCGTCGAGTCTCTCCTCCATAAAGTAAATGCGAGCGTATATGCGTATATAGGCGGTAGTCGATGAAGTACTTTATGAAGCTTATCTGAGAATATGATTGAAGATCTTTGAGAACGCTTCGTTGTGGTTATGAAGATGCCATAAAACATGGAGGATTCGATGGCGGTGCGAATGGTTCTTCTCGGGATTCCACTAGAAGAGGCATACTTGCAATATAGGCTTGCTTTGATGGCACTACTACGAGAAAAGGCTTTCCGAGACGGTTCAAAAGCGTCATCACGAGCGGTTTAAGTGGCGTGCGAGTTTATAGTCGATGATGACATGAGGTCATCACAGATGGTTTTGAACCGTGCGTGATGTATAGTTTCCTGAGCGGTTTGTGGTTCAAACCGTCTCACGATAACATATATCACGAGCGGTTTCATCCTGGCAAATGCAGCGATAATCATATCCTGAGCGGTTTGACCCACGAACCGTGCAGTGATAATCATATCACGAGCGGTTTCAACCACAAATAAATGCGTGATAATCACATATCCTGAGCGGTTTTAGCCACAAACCGTGCGATGATAAATACATATCCGCGAGCGGTTTGTGGTGAAAGCGTGCGTGATGATTTCTCTATAAAGGCCCAGCGTTGGTTGCTTGTACCATTAAATCGGCATCATATATATATTACATATATATTGTTAAGTGATCTCTCGGCCACTTTGGGGATGCGTCCTTGATATGAGAAGGATGAGGCGGTAGCACGGGCAACCTCATTGAGCCCTTGCAAATATAAAGTATGGATGCAAAGAGGCGGTCGGACATCCAATTACAGATTGGGCGTCGCTATGTTCGAAAAAATATCGTTGATCTTGTGAGTACTCGGCGGGAAGTGGCATCATATATTAGCAACTAACCATTCTTGAGCATGTAATCGTCTTTAAACCCAACAAGAACACCAAGCAACCATTCTCATATTTCAAAAGAATTCTCAACTTGCTTGGTGTTCTTGTTGGCAATTAAAACAATTACATATATTCAATCAATAATATACAAGCGTACCATCGCTTATGAGACTTTATAGAAGAGATATGAATGGAATGGTAGGGCGTGCACAGTGCATGCAAGAGGTAGGAGAACTTGGCCGGCATGAACAAGGGGACTATTAATATGAACTAATTATCAATTCAATTTGACATAAGACTATTGACACCATTACATCACGAGCAAGGGGACTATTAATATGAACTAATTATCAATTCAATTTCACATAAGACTATTGACATCATTACATCACACAACAAGAGGACTATTAATATGAACTAATTATCAATTCAATTTCAGACATAGGACTATTTACATCATTACATCACGAAAGCAAGGGACTATTAATATGAACTAATTATCAATTCAATTTCAGCATAGGACTATTTACATCATTACATCACGAGCAAGGGACTATTAATATGAACTAATTATCAATTCAATTTGACATAAGACTATTAACATCATTGAGCGGTTCATCGGCAAGAGAACAAGACCAAGGGTGTCCAAACCCACCACACGATGGTAGCCCTCGGCATCCATCATGAGTACTAGCTAGCCATTTTCATCCACAGAGCAAGGAGGGTAGAGGCAGAGAGGACCTTAGTGCAACAGCGCAACCACGGTGGCGACCCGCACCTGACACAACCCTCATCCATTTCCTTTACCTTGCATAAATCACACAAACATCAAGACACAACTTAAGGCTCATGCATAAAAATCAAACTCAACAAAAGACATTAAGCTAACAGATCTAGAGGAGAATAGAGGAGGATGGGAAAGCAAAGCCGGCCGAGAGCCCTAGCGAGGCGCAAAGGGTCGGGTGGCGGCAACGGCAGTCGGCGGCGGCGTCGAGGTGGGAGGAGCGGAGTTAGAGGCGGCGCAAACCCTAGCGGTCGGGCTGGGGAGTAGCGAGTTTGGGCGTCACCGTGGTTGTGCTGTGGTGTGGCCGCAAAAGACACTCTTATCGTCTGAGTGTCTTTTGCGGTGTCACCGTATGCCTAACCGTCGGCAACAGGAAGAATAAGCGGCGTCGGCGGCGGCGAGAGAATGGGCGAGAAGTAAGGCGGCTGAGGGGAGTAGCGAGTTAGGCGCAAACCCTAGCGGCAAGGCTGTGCTAGCTCCTACTTATAAAGACTTATCGAGAGCGGTTCTATTATGGAACCGTCGGTGATATCATCACGAGCGGTTCCATAATGGAACCGTGCGTGATATAGGACATATCACGAGCGGTTCCATTATGGAACCGTCCGTGATAGGACATATCACGAGCGGTTCCATTATGGAACCGTCAGGTGAAATATTTTTTTCTCAAGTATATACACTTACATGACATGTGAAGAAATTACATGTTTATATAAAAAAGCGAAACCTATAATTAAACAAGGTTTTCTAGTGGCGAAGGTAAATTGCTATCTCCATCTGCAATACTTCATAGGCGGGTGTCGGCATCGGACGGTTCTGATCGTGACGAAGCTGAAATCGTCCACTTTGGCCCGTTAAGCTCGATTACGATATAATTAATATTAATTGTAACTTCACCTCCAAACTAGATTTTGTTTTCCACAAAACCGTCTACGATATATATATATATATATATATATATATATATATATATATATATATATATATATATATATATATATATATAGAGAGAGAGAGAGAGAGAGAGCAATAATTCAACATATAATTAAATATAGTAACCGCCTCAAACTTTTTTCATTTTGGAATTTTCATATATATGGCCAAGCAGTGTGGCGTTAAAACTAAAAGATTTAAAAAGTAAAACCTATAAATAAAACAAAGTTTTTCTAGTGGCGGAGGTAAGTGCTATCTCCGTCTTCAATACTTCATAAGCGGCGGCGTCGGCATTGGGCGTTCTGATCATCGTGAATGAAGCTCGAAATCGTCCACTCATTTGCGCTCGTTCAAGTGTCTCAAGACCCTCGATTGTTGAACCAAGAAGAATTGAGCCCATAGGCTCTCTTCCTTGCTTGAGAGGTATCGGCTGGTCGTGTCGATGCTTTCGCCTCGATTCCTGATCCAGTGACGGCAAGCCTCACAGAGGCGTGCTTGCGTCGTTTTGGAGGACTTCGTCGATGATGCTAACGCTTGGCAAAGTGGGAGATCACCGGGAAGACACGGCGGAGGAGGATGTCAAGGCGGCGGAAGGTGGCGTCACTGCCCGGCAAATTCTCCATGGCAGAGAGAGTGAAGACCTTGTTGATCAAGCAGTGTTCTTCCATGAAGACAGTTCAACCTACAAGAGAGGTGCTTTCGTGCAGTGAGGCGGGAAGGCCATCGGTCTTGCGGCGAGGAAGAAAGCGACCATTTCTGTTTTTAATTTTATAAGTATGTGGGGATGATCATCTTGGATGGCGGATGATCCTTTTATCAAACAAGGAATAAATTCGGGCGTGAGGCGAAGAGCGCGATCGAGGCCGAAGCGGATTGGCGGCAAACGACGCAGCGCATCGAGGGCGAAGCGGATGGCGGCGGCAAGTGGGCTGTGGCGATATTATCACTGAGCGGTTATTGTTAGAAGCGAAATGCGTGATACTAATAATATCGCGAGCGGTTCTTGTTGAACCGTGCGTGATCCTGACGGTTGTGTTTAAAAACAAATCGTGATCTTGATTAATATCACAGAGGCGGTTACGTGTTGAGCCGTGCGTGATACTCCTGACGGTTTTCAAAATGAGCGAAATCGTGATATTCTCTCTTCACGAGCGGTTTTTAAGCGCGGCCCGATGCCTGAGCGGTCTCTAAACCAAAACCGTCGTGATTGAATATCAATCCAAGCGGTTTTGGTCAGCAAATGCGTGATGAAGCGTCGATATTAGCCTTTTTGTAGTAGTGTGGCTTAGCGGAGACACGGGCGAGAAGTACATTAAAGTCGCGAGACGAAGCACATTACGTAGTCACATGGCATGATGGTTCGGCTAATTGCTTTAGTCATCCTCGCTACTACTACGGTACACTCGACACAAGCATCCAGGACCATATAAGTATACATGCCTTTAGGGGATAGTAAAAAACATGAGGGGTAGGACGAGGGACTACTACGTAATGACCTGTCCTACTGCGTGAACCGGGGCTATTTTCCTTTCCTTGCTAGCTCGGCGTTGAACTCCTCGCCGGTCTTCCCCTTCCCCTTGTCGCGGGACTGTCCACGTCGGACTGGTATGTTAAAGTCGTCCATGTCCTGCGATTCCATGATGTAAGTACACCGTATAGTGAGAATCGTAAGAAGGATGTAAATTCTTCATAACTCACGTCGTGGATACGGATTCGCCTTAAACACCGGATCTGTTGTGGGTGGGCTCAACCGCATGAGCCTTTCCCTTGCTCTTGTCGCGGGACTGTTCACGTCGGGCTGGTATGTCGAAGTCGTCCATGTCCTGCGATTCTATGATGTAAGTGCACCGTATAGTGAAAATCGTAAGAATGATGTAAATTCTTCATAACTCACGTCGTCGATACGGATTACGCCCGGGCAACCGGATACGCTGTGGCGGCCGGGCTGAGCCGCATGAGCCTTTCTCTTGCCCTTGTCGCGGGACTGTCCACATCGGGCTGGTATGTCGAAGTCGTCCATGTCCTGCGATTCTATGATGTAAGTACACTGTACAGTGAAAAACGTAATAAGGATGTAAATTCTTCATAACTCACGTCGTCAATATGGATTACGCCCGGGCGAGTACTGAGCTCCTTCGGTGCCTCCTCAACAGGGTCCGGTACGTAAGGTTTCCACCGCACGAAGTTCTTGGCCCGCACCGAGTAGTTCAAACATGTACTCTATTTGGATGAATGCCCTGTCGTACATCTCCGGGCCGTCGATCCACTGGAAGAAGTGGCAGCGCATCTCGGGCTACCATTACGTGGGGATGAAGTTAAAAATTTAAGAAATTCAACGTTGGGAGAGGAAAATCGATGCGCGCGAAAGAAACGCTTACGAGGTGGTGCCCACACGTGTAGTACGCCCGGGCGGCGGTGTCTGGGTGTGTGGACTGAATGATCTCTGCCGGTTCGCCACACACACATTGCGAGATCGAAAAACGTGGTGGTACTGGAGCATCTTTCATTGATTTATCTGGGTATTGTAGCTGTTTCCTCTTCTGCTTAAGCCACTTTTGCTTCTACAACATCCTCGCGTAGAAGTTTGCCGAAGAGTCCATAACTGGGTATCTATTGTGTAGTGTTGGGTTTGGTTCAACCCCCTTTTATAAGCCCCATGGTTGGCATGGTGTGGTTAATTTCATGCAGAGTTATATCTTTTAGTTCTGAAAAGCTGAGAAGGTGGAGTGTTGTCATGTCCATCTGAAAAGCTGAGAAGGCATAGTGTTATCACGTCTTACTTTGCAAAGAGAAGTCATGTCTTGCTTTGCAGAGTGTTGTCTTATCGGTCTAAAATGCTGGCGAGGCAGAGTTTTGTCATGACTTTCTTTGCAGAGTCTTGTCTTTTCGGTCTGAAAAGCTGACGAGACGATCAAGGTTGGCAAGTCGATCTGAAAAGCGTAACCCTAAACCTAAACCCTAAACTGCACAAAACTGTCTCCTTTGGTCTTATCATTGCGCAAAGCTGGCCCGTGTGGTCTTGTCACTGCGCAAAGCTGCCTCGTGTGGTCTTGTCATTGCGCAAAGCTGTCTCCTTTGGTCTTATCACTGCGCAAAGCTTTCCCGTGTGGTTTTGTCACTGCACAAAGTTGTCTCCTTTGGCCTTATCATCTGCGCAAAGTCGCCCGTGTGGTCTTGTCCTTTGCATAAAAGGCGCCTCGTCTGGTCTTCTCCTTTGCATAAAGTGTCTCTTTTGGTCTTATCATTGCGCAAAGTCGCTCCGTGTGGTCTTATCACCGTGGTCACATCCTTCGCGCATAAAGCTGCCCGTTTGGTCTTGTATCTGCGCCAGCGGCTAGCCCGTCTGGTCTTGTCATCTACAAGCTAATACATTACCCGCTTTGTTAGCCTCCCCCCGCAGACTATAAAATGCACGCCCCACACTCCGAAAGTAGGACCACTCAACCCTTGAAACCGTAGGAAGAAGAACATTCTCCGTCGTACAGTAACATACGATGGCAGACGCCCAGGGACCAGTCCAACCAGGGTCGCCGAAGCCAGACCTTCTCCTGGAAAGGAGGGATGACTTCGGCCCTAACTACCGGTTGATGCCGAACAAGCATGCTCAACCGGTATGGCCGAAAAGCAGACACGAGGAGAACGCTATCATGCAGGTCATAGACTGCCTTTTCGATGGCGGGAGGAGGGTCGACGACATGCACCAGCCTGGTGCGTGTCTGCGGGGCATACCAGCGAAGGTACTCGTCGTACGCACTAGGGTTGTACGGGCCGTCCTCTAACACGCAGTCCTCGTGGGCGTTCGCCCACTGTGCCACCCACGGCTCCATCTTGCCGACCCATCGCATCTGGTGCCACCCTCCTACTATGCTGCGAAGCGTACCCTTTCGCAATTAGAAGCCACCGTTACAGAAATATCAAAAACATATGTGAACATGTGTTGTATGTAACTCACGCGTGGGTCGAGTCAGGCACCCTCGTCCCGACGGGAACTGGAACAACTTGGCGGAGGCGAATCGGCGCATCACCATGCATGCGTAGTCCTCGACGAACACGTCGAAGACGAGCTTCCTCTGCGTCGCTTAATACGCCCGTCGCGCCCGCCACGGTGAAAACGACCCAGCCAGGAGCACGGGCCTTTGTCTCTGATCGGTCTGGCTCGGCAAGACGTCGTCGGTGTGAGACGGTCCAGCTGCTCCACAAAGTGCTCGTACGCATGTGTGACCTGCACATGTGCATACTGTGCCTGCGAGCTAGAATAGTGGTTACAAAGGATTACATGTCTGATGAAGAAAAGATATAGGGAAGTATGTGCCGTCTCACGGCACCAAAGGGACCCTACGATTCGGCCGGTCCACCGCGTCCCCATGGTACATGTACGCCGCCAGTCTGCAGAGTCTACGGCATGGGCCGTCCAGAGAGAGAAGCTTCGAGCGACCACGGTACCTTGATGGGGGCGACTGTGAGGATAGATGCGAGCCGATCCTCTGAAGACGCGATCGCACATCCGCGATGCGTCGCGGCAAATCGGTGATCCCCAATCGATCTCTAGCTCCTCGCCGTCGGCGATGGCCCTCGCGTACTTACGGCGGGCGTCGCCGACGAGTCACCGTGGTGTTGGTAAAGCGATTACCAGTAGAAGAGCCACAACAGTGCGCCTCGAGGTCTCCGCGACACACGGTCGACGGTGGTGTGGGACCATCCGCTCGACCTATCGTAAACGAATAATTAGTAAGCCCGTCATATGGCTAGGCCTTAATGAATCGCTAAATATGGAAAATAGGTAGTATCGTGCGAACTCACGTAAGCCACCGCGGCGGGCCATCTGCATTGTCGCTCAGAAGTCGGAAACGGAGGCGTGGCCTCTGCTCCAAGAACCCCTGAAACACCGCCAACAGGCGTCGCGCCCAATCGACAGACGCGCGTTGGCGGGAATCACGGGAGCTCCACGATAGGCAAGCCAAGCAACATTGCGACATCCTGCAGAGTAGGGGCCATCTCCCCGAAAGGGAGGTGGAAGGTGTGCGTCTCGGGCCGCCAACGGTCTACCGAGCGGTCAGAGCGGCCGATTCGAGCGGAATCGTCATGACCGCTCCGGACCGGCCTGGACCTCCCCATCGTCGTCGACCAAACCGTCGTCCTCTTCGGTGGCCTCTACCATCGTCCTCGTTCAACCGTACGGCGACACGGATTATTTCTGTAAAAAAAAATTAAGCGGTATTATTTCTGTATTTCTGAATAAAAAATAGATTATTTAAAAAAAAAATTCGGCCCTATATATCGCAGAAAACTCTGCTTCATGCCGTGCGAAGTGTCTATTTCTATCAACACAATCTAGAGCGTACATTATATTATCATGTTTTCGTACCAGGAGGAGCATAAAAGAATTTCTTAAAAGACAGGAATAATACGAATCAGGGTGGTTCTAGGTTAGCAAATTTCAAGACCCGGTAATTTGAAGAAAAGGAAGGCGGACATCTTTGATTTTTTATTTATTGTTCTCTTTTTATTTGATCCATGTAATTATCTCATTTTCGTCTTCAAATCAAATTGGATCACAAATTTGAAATTTCGACCTCAGATCGAATCAACACCTCTTTAGAATAGAAAACACTAGTTTTGTATGAAGCATCTGCTATTGATAATCGGACTCTCAAACAGTATGCATATGTTCATCAGTAATAACCAATGAAAGTTCCCTCTCAATGAGCAAATCCTTTAATAAACAGATAGTGGTAGTCATTTTCCCCGTAGAAACACACCCAGGTGCAGAGATGTTAATAGCTTAAACGATATTACGGAAGAGCAATGACCAAAGAGCTCATTTTTTGCTGTATCCACTAACGAATAATAATGTTTTAGGAATGTTCCTACATTACAGCAGTAAGAATACAATTCATGCATGTTGAGAGAGAGAGAGAGAGTCCAATTCATGGACCTTCCTAGCTTAGTGCCGAGCAACTCACAGCAGATTCAACTGCGGAAAGCATTGCTTCGCTGCAGGCGTCTCAGGAAAATATGTTCCACCGCTCAGTTAATTGGCTATAATTTGCCTAAAAAGCTGATTGCTACCAAGTATAAAAGTGTAAGCTTCTATGAAGGCATGTAACTGCTCTAACTATCAAAATTCTCAACGAGCCATAAAAAAAATCATATGCCAAGCCGTTTTCACCAGTAATCTCCGCAAGAACATGTCCCATCTCTGAAATGATGGAACCGGTTGATGTCTCTGATGATAATCTCCCTTGAAACAATCTTCGAAATGAATTTGAATGCAACATGGCAATCTCTGCATATTCGCAGGTTCTTCTTGACCCTAATGGGTGCTCCAGCTGGGTGCTGATCAATGCAAATGCAACGGCCAGCTTCTCACTGTGGTGAGAAAGAAGCAACTCCTTCTCACTCCTGTCTACATCGTGGAGATCAACCTCTACATTCGTAACATAACCAGCTTTGCTCATCAGATCTCCCAATTCATCTAGCTTTGCATATATATCTCTTGTCCTTGGGTGGCTCTTGTCACCGACGATGAAAGTATGCACCTTGTCCTTCACCTCGACCCAGCTCATGGCAGGCTCCTTCTTGACCTTACTGTCTGTCATTAGCTTCCTCACCTTAGCCACCTCATCCCACATGCCTGCAGAAGCGGAACATGTGTGCCAGACTTCTCTGGCTCCAGGCTGAAGAGCTTTTCAGCTGCCAGCCTTCCCAATTCTGGGTCTCGGTGTAGAGGCTCCTAGTAGTGCCCCCCCAAACTGCGGCAATGGCTTGGAATTGCATGCTGTTGACATGCTCCATTGCGTCATGTAGTTTACCAGCACGACCTAGAAGATCAATCATGGATGCATAATGCTCCTCCGTCCTATCAATTCAAAACATCTCCTTCATTGAATTGAAGTATCACGGGGCCGCAGAGGTCAAACTGGCCTCAACAAGCCCTGCATGATTGCGTAGTGCTCGCAATGTAGACTTGCGGGCGCGATCCGCCTGCCGTCGTCTTTGCGGCGATGGCGTCCCCAAGCCTCTTTGGCGATCCGCTTGTTAGTAACAAGAATCGCATCTCGGCGGGGCTGCGGCGATGAAGCATACCGTCGATCCCGATGTCGTAGTCGACGTCTTTGTACCGGAGCACAGAGAACACTTGAAGGCAAAAAAACCAACACAAAAGAGACTTATCCATCATCAACAAACCTGCATGATTACGAGCACAGAGAACACTAGTCATGGTGATGTGGTTTGGAGCAATACCCTCATCAACCATCCTGTGGAACAACTTCAGTGCTCTCTTCCCATGCCCATGTTGTGCTGACCCTCCGATCATCGCAGACCATGAGACAACTCCCCTCTCTGGCAGGCCAGAGAAGGCCAGATCTGCATCCTCTATGCTCCCGCACTTTGCATATGTGTACACAAGAGCATTCCCTACAAACACATCTGACATGAACTGCCTCTTGATCAGATGAGCATGCACTTGCTTCCCTTGCTCATAGGCTGACAGGCTAGCACAAGCATTCAGGAGACTGCTTAGCACGAATGGATCTGGCTCAAGGCCCTCTCTTAGCATCTCCATGAACAACTTTATTGCTTTCTCAACATGGTCACACTGTGAGAGTGCTGTGATCATGGATGTAAAAGCTATTATATCATCAGAATAGTGTTCTTCAAACACTCTATTTGCATAATTGAGGCAGTCACATTTCCAATATGAATCAATAAGCCCATTGACGACATGAGAGTCGGATAGGAACCCTATCTTCTCTGCAAGAGCATGAACTTGTCTTGTGTCACTGGTTGCCTCCAAGCTCACTGTTGACTTGAGAACAGCAGCTAGTGTTGTCCTATTGACGTCAAGACTTTCCTTTCTCATCTTGCAAAAGAGCAACAGTGCTTCACCATGTCCTCCGTCATGAGAGCAACCTGAGATCAGTGCATTCAACATGATCAGAACCCTTTAGGGCATCCAATCGAACACCTTCCTTGCATCATCCAAAAAACCGTACTTTGCATACATATCCACAAGACCAACACCGATATAGTCATCTGATTCTGCATTGGCCTTGATCATGGACCCATGAATTTGCAGGCCCAAACTGATTGCACCAGCACCAGTGCAAGCCTTCAGGATGCTGGACAATGTAAACACATTAGGCACCAGCCCTGAGGACTTCATCTGCAGCAGTAACTCCAGTGGACGGTGATCATGTCCATGAAGTACACACCCAGAAATGAAAGCGTTCCACAAGACAACATCCGCCTCGGGCATCTTCTAAAAAACCACATCTGCCATATGAATGTCCCCCAGCTTCGAGTACATGTCAACCAACACATTGGCCGTGAAGGCGTCCTTGTCATACCCGATCCTTACAACCATGGCATGCACTGCCTCCCGGCTTCCATATCCTTGGACCCCGTGCAGGCATTCACAACACACGAGAACCCAAACTCGTTTGGACGCACTCCACTCCACACCATCTCGCCAAACACGCCAACAGCATCGCCGCACCGGTCATTCTTGACGTAAGCGACATCAGACCATTCCAAGAAACGGCGTTCCTCTCGCTGCCGGCCTCGTCGAACACTCTCCTCGCCTCTTCCACGAGGCCGAACCACCCGTACATGGCTACGAGCGCGTTGGCCACGAAGATGTCGCCGCTGAGGCCCGTGGCCACCGCCAAGGCATGCACCTGCGCGCCGAGCCCGGCGTCCGGCGCGCACTTGAGCACGACGGGGAGCGCGTACTCGTTGCAGCGGACGCCGCGCGCTCGCATAGCGCGGAAGGCCCCGAGCGCGTCCCGGGGCAGGGCATTGTTGGAGTAGGCGCTGACGAGCGAGGACCAGGAGACGTGGCACGGGTCGGGGATTTCGTCGAACATCCTGCGGGCGCTGCGGGGGAGGCGGCACCTTGAGTAGAGAGAGAGGAGGTGGTTGCCGAATGCGGCGAGGAGGCCGGACTTGAGGGGGCTGGCGTGGAAGTGGGCCCCCGGGATCAGTGACTGCGAGGCGGCGTAGCGGGTGAGGTGCTGCCCGATGGTTTCCGGGCTTCTCATCGGAACGGCATTCTTCTCAGACGAGCGGCGACCCGGGAAGGTTAACAGGGGAGAGGGTTCTTGATAGAGTTAGGACGAAAAGGGACCACCTGTCGGAATTTGTGTACTCATACTACAGTGTTCAAATGAACCTTTCAGTAATTGTTAAAAAAAAATCATATTTCAGTTTTTTTTCTATGGCTAAAGGGAGTATGTATGATTTTTTGGTGAATTATTGAGGAATTGAACCCGTAGGAAAATTCCGCGCACGTGTGTGTATATATATATAAAATAACTTGTACTACAATTCCACCCACTAGGATTTAAATCCTAGTGCCCACCTATTTATACCTCTTTACAATTGTACTGAGCTAATTATATATCTACATTACGAGGCGATTATCCGAGCTTTCTAAAGAAAAGGAATGATCAGGTGTGTAACAACAGGTTGAATAAATTCGCACAATATGCAAGGTTTACTTGCACTCCAAAGCCAGATTGGGCAGGGCTAGATCCTCATCCCTCAAATGGCACACCGTTAGATCCATTTCTGCATTTCCTTGGTCAATGGCACATAGAACTAGAGCTAGAGGCATAAGAATAACGAACAAGTAACACAGACAGCACAGGGGCCTCAGATAATCCAGTGCAACTTTCCTTTTTTTATGGGAAAAACAATAATATCAAGATTGTCAACAAAATGATGTTACAGAATGCAATATGAGGTTCAGTTATGCAGATCATGTCTGTATTACACCCTCAGGAGTCAGGAATGCCCTGGCAAGTATCATTTCGCAATAACGGAGACTGAAAGGAACCATCACCGGAACCACTTCATGCCTTCATGGCGCCCAGAAAAGAACCTAAAACTAATCCAGTGGCGCCCAGAAAAGAACCTAAAACTAATCCAGTATCCAGCACCGAACATGATCTTAATCTTTATGCGAGTGTGCCATGTATTGGCTTGTGTATTTGTCCACCTTTGGTCCAGAAGAGCCATACTTATGATCGTAGTGCTCTACTAAGCCAGAACCAACTAAGGCAGCCAGCGTTAGGGCCTGTGCATGCAACCTGCAAGGTCAGACAGTTTTTTTAGATGATCAGATGATATGATTGCATCTTTCTAAAAAAATACTATATAATTGAAAGTTTCCGAACTATAAGCATGAGCAATTTGACTCATAAGTGCATTCATCTGGAATCTAGACAGACCTATTTAAACAACTGTAGTGTCTACATGGTACATGAAAAGGCTACAGCCCACAGGTAAACATTATCAAGCAAACACGGGTGCTAGGAGAAGTTCCTGCAGCAGCATCTTTAAATCTGCACTTAAAATGAGATGCAAGAAGTACATGTATGGCCCCATACATGTACCCCACGAAATTACTAAGAGGCAAATTCAAATAGCCAAGATGGAAAGCAATGGAAGAAACAACCATTGTTATATGGGCATAGGGAAAGGAGCTAAAATTCAAATACAACTAACTGAAATGAAGACAAGGTCCAAAAAATCCATATGGTCCTACCAAGAATAATTATCAATTACACTACTGGGATATCAGTTAGAAACTGTAGGATACTGCCCAGTGAATTAGCTGAGGTTACAGTCGTGCCACATTTAGCAGCTGCCCAGTGTTGTATTTCATCAAGGATTTAATACATATTTCTGTGCATCAACATACTTCAACAAAAGGTGCTAAGAACACTTGCATGAATCTGCTGAAGATTCAAATTTAGAAATTTAGTGACATCTAATTATCTGATCTTGCCATCAGAGCTCTTCAAACCTGAGAAAGATAATATTTTTCATATGTTCAGCAACCGCTATTGGCTTTTAAAGGTGTGTTTGTTTGGTTTGTGCCACACTGCCACCTAACCACCCAAAACTTAACAAAATTTTGCATACTAAAACTAGGACCATAAATTTGACAGATCCCATTTGGCACAAAAATGGAATAGGATTGGCCAAATGAACACATGCCAAAATTTTGGTAATGTGCCAAACAATGTGCTATGGTAGCCCCATTTTGGGCAAGGTGGGTCTACAAACCAAATACAGGAGATTAGCAACAGAGAGAATTGGCAGAGCAGAAAATTGGCTTGCAATTACATGGGAAAAGTATGCTCCATTTTAAAATTGACCACACTACTGGAATTGGACAATGCATATCTACTGGTAAGGTTGGGGTGATGTCATCCATGATATCAGCAAATGCATACAGATGCACACAAACGACAAAGAGATATTAGCAATCCTATAAACTTAGGAGACCAATCAACTCAACAACATGGTATTCTTCCAGCCTTACGAACCTTATAAATAAGAGGCCACCTAAATTACTTCATACAGCTTGTATCATACAAGCGCAACCATATTACCATACTAGCAATAACCCAAATTTCTAATGACAGAGATCAAAAGAAGCAACAGTTCCTCACATGAAGAATCTAAATATTAAACCAAACTAGGTGAATCATCATAGAAATTTGAACGAATAAATGAAGGGTGTGGAGCAATTTTGTCTATATTTGGCTACAACATAAATTGTTTGAGTCTGTTCAAAGTGCAGATTGGCTCCTAAACAGCGTTCCGGAAAATAACCATAGGACAAGAAAATCAATAATTTATTGTGATGATTTTCAGAATCAATCTTTTATTGTGATAGTGTTCGAAATTAATCTTTTATCGTACCAATGTTCAAACTGGATGTTTTCATCATGACAGCGTCCAAAATCAAGCTTCCATTGTGATATTCTTGTGATGATATGACAGGCTAATCTGAAATTAAAAAGGGAGTGAAATTAAATGAGAAATGCGCAAACCTTGCGTGGATGAGCTTGACGCTGGTCTTCATATTGGGCCGCGACCAGTTGTATGCGATCGAGCCGGTGATCCCAGTAAGCCATAGACATCCTTTCATCCCCGCACAAAATTAAGTAACAAAATTATAATATATTACAGATTATGAGGGCGGAAATAATCTCACTAATATATTGGGGGGATGAACAATTCCCCCAATAGAACCAGAGAACAAAAAAATTTGTCACAGAATCGCGAGATAAAATCATATAAAGAAAACGTCGAAACTTCGCGTAAGAAGATGCAAACAATCGCCGAGAACTTGAAGGGGTTTGGCTGACGCTTGTAGCATATGACAAACCGACACAAGATATCTAGATCCGGGCAAAGAAAATCAAATCCCCAGAAAAAATTACGAGATTATATTACCTACTGCTCGGAGCTTGTGCTCGACGACCCACTTCCTCGTGGATTCGATCTTGCTCGGTGTCTCCGCCATTTGCTTCGCCTTCTCTTCGGCCCTTTGATTTTTCGGCTTTTTATGTGTTTTTTTTGATATCTCTACTACTTAAATATTGGAGTTGGTGATGATGTGTTCTCCTTCGTACGATATGAACCATTAGATCTATTCTTCTTCATACGACGTGAACCCTTGGATTTTTTGCTCTCTGCACTGTGGTCTCCCATCTCCTTCCACGAAACCGTCACCCGACCCCCGAAACCCCCCCCTCTCTTTCGTCCTCCACGATCTTTGAAAACGCAAAGCCGCTTTGTTCCCATCCGCCTGCGCCGCCTGTCGTCGCCTGACCCGTCGCCTCGCCCTCTCTCCTCACCACCGCTCCCCATGACCGGTCCTTGGCAGCCCTCCTCTCCGCTCAACATGGCCAAGTCCCCAGATCCCACCTCTAGCCACATGCTTGATCCTTGCGCCTCCTCCTCTCTTTCTCCTCGTCACGGTCCTTGTCTCTCTCCTCCTCTCACCTTCTCCCAGGTGCTTGCGCCTCCTCCCGCGCAAGATGAGGCGGCGGCGGAGGAGAACCCATGATGGGAAGAGAAAAGGAGGCGGCGGACGGCGGGCATGGGAGGCAATCAGTCGTCTTGGTGGGCTGCAATCGGGTGATAAGCGATGATGATGGCGGGGACTCGGGGTGTCGGTGTTCCGGAGGACAACAACTTCCACTGGTCGGCACCATCGCGGCCGCCGCCGCCACCGCCACGAGGGCACTTCCTACCGCCACGCCGCTTTTCCAGCATGACTACCCCTAAGCCGCCCAAGGTCCGGTTCGACACCCCTGCTTCCACCCCAACGTCGACACCCACGGCAACATCTGCCTCGACATCCTCCAGGACAAGTGGTCCTCCGCCTACGACGTCCGCACCATCCTCCTCTCCATCCAGAGCCTCCTAGGAGGTATGCATAGGATCTCTCTCTCTCTACTTACTGTATAGGTTATGTTTCTTGCTCCTGTATCGGTTCTGTTTCTTGCTCCTTGCGTTGTCGATCTGATCTGATGGAAGAATGAATTATTGGGGCACGAACGCAGAGCCGAACAACGACTCGCTGCTCAACACGCAGGCGGCGGTGCTATGGGCAAATCAGGAAGGTAAACTCGAGATTTTGCATCTCATCAAGAACCGCTTTAATAGCTCATCTTTCAAAGACAATGACGATTCATGTGTATTCTAACATTGTGCTTTATTCAGAATTCAGTGAATGCTAAGTATCAGACCATCCCTTATCCATGGCTGGTCTTTGGTGAGAAGGTGAAGGTAAATGCTGTCTTCATTCGTGATTCAACTGGAGTATCAGATTCCATACTGATCTTATTTGGTGGTGCTGTTACAAAAGGAAGCATGGTATGCTAAAATTTCGGTCAAACGCTTTGTCTTGATATTTTGCATTTTTGTTACAATGATCTATGCCTTCTAACTTGTATATTATAGGCTGGGCACTTGAAGTGCTCGATGGTTATATTGATTTATTCATGGATCCCAGCCTGTCTGAATGCTACCTTCAACTCAAAGAAGAACTCGATAAACCTATACAACAGAAGGTAAGTTATGTGGCCAATCAAATTCAAAGGTACTCAGTAGATTTCACTTCACTAGAAGTTTCCATTGTTGATTTCACTTCACTACAGTGTTGGCCATGAATCTTCATAGGTTGGGTAGGACATCTTTCAGGGCTGTGAAATCCAAGCGTGACTATTTAGCGCACCGGAGGAGTTATAATTGGTTGTATCTGTCACGACTCATGACCTAAAAGAGTTTGCTTTGATGAAGGTTTTTGCAAGCCTATACTTTCCATTAAGTTAGTTAGAGCTATATGCTTATTTGTTTAATAATCCTTTCTTGAGTTTTTTTTAAAAAAATCCGTGCTTTAGGAGACCAATCGGACCATGGATTCCAGTCCCCCTCTTGTGGACTGCAACCCGGTATTGTGTGATCATGTCACTTGTGCGAGGATATCCTTTGTAAGAGCGATATTATTGTCCATGAATTCTTATATTAATCCAATGGTATTTGTTCCTTTATGCGTAAACCGATCTAGGTGTTTTTTTACGTTATGTAGTGTTCAAGTAAAAGAGTTACAAAATCCAGATGGCGTTTTTTACACAATTCTTCGTCTTGTTGTTCGTTTACGCATGACATGGTCGATACATTGTGATTTTAATGAGTTCAATATCATGGTATTGCTTCTTGTACCTTCTCTTGTCGTTATTATTTTCTAAGCTCACGATGAATCAACTTCGTGTGCCTCTTTTCTATCTTTCTTGTATTGCCTTTGCAATTGTTTCTTTATTGAGATTGAAGACTTTCCAATTCGAGATTATGATACCCATTATTTTCTCTTCAATGCTGTACCTTTCAAATATGTTTTGATCTAAATAGCTTCCTGGCAAAATATAACATTTTGGATGGCAACCTTCGGCAAGACATGTGTTTGCTCAATATGGTTGGTACAGAGATGCTTTTTCCTACCCAGAAGATAGAAGTACACATGTCTTGTATAATACTCGTAGCAATAATGCAATCCAGTACATTCTCGAAAATAACACAATCCAGTACTGCTGGGGGACAGAAGTCAATCATTTCTCTTGTTGTTCAGTGATGGGTAGCAATGGATGTTTTATGGAATTATGGGAGATAGACTCCCTTTTGGATCGATCCGTTCAAGTGCCCGCATTGCTCCTGCTTATTGATTTCGATGAATCAGTTCCGTTTAGTTCCATCGCTCGGATCAGATGTGAGAAGGATTTGTAATGCGATTTTGTGCGTGCATAGGAGCTTAGTGATGGTTGAATCGCTGATGAAGAAATATGTGCCTTCTGTTGCTATTTGCAGGGAAGGATGGTGGCAAGAGGATGGGGCTGAAATTCAAAACCTCTATTTCAAAAAAAAAAACTCCATTAACTCCAAATCAACTATTTAAAAAAAAAGAGTCGGAACTAATTACTTGCCCTTGCCCTGTTGAGAGGCTACAAAAGCCATTTAGATATGCCATGTAACAACAATTTAGCATGCACTTAACTAGACACCTGTCCATCCTAGATGGATGGATGTCTCTATAGATATGTTTGTAAACATAATATTTTTTAATTATCTCATTTAGATATGTTTAACGTACTAAATTTATTTTGCATGGTTGTTTAGTTAAACTAGTAGTAAGGAAACCTTCTTGACTCTACTACAAAACTTGGACGTTTTAACTTATGAAGGACAATAGAGAGATTGATGAGTTGTAACAACATATTCTATGTAAAAATTGATTTGTCGTTGCAACGCACGGGCATATGACTAGTCTAAATTTTTTTTCCTCCTTGCAGTTGGAGAAGTCTGTGCTGCTCATATAAGAAGGCTTGTTTATGCTTTGGCCCTTAATAAATTTCAAAATTCGTTTATTATCCACTCGTGGTAGGATTCCTTTCTCATGTCGCTTTTGTTTGGTTTTTTTAAATAAAAGAATCATTAGTGAGTGATCTGTTTTTGTTCTTCACCTCTCACCAAAAAAAAGTTGTGTGCCGACCGATGTCCCCTTCGCTCGATCCAGTGGCAGAGCCAGGATTTCGACGATGGGGGTGCAAATTTATTTTCGATTACAAGGAAGACACATATGCACATACCCTACCACACACGCGTGAGTGTGTCTCATATCACCTGTCTAGAAAGATGAATGTCGGAAATAAATCCGCGACCTTACAAAATATCTACTGAAAGCACACTCGTGTGTGCATAAAGGTGCGAACTTAAATGACATATTTCAACATAAAAGTTTAAATGACATAGTAAATATTCAAGTGAAACAAATTACATGTTTCTAATACAACCAACATCACAAAATATTACTTGTGTTGGTGGGCTGCTGACTATTGATTGCTAAGAATAACACAATGTAATTCATTGTATAGTCTGTGTATTATACTAGGTATATATACTGTATAAAGAGTTTGCATACAAAAATTTTGGGAGTGCAACTGTACCCCCATGCACTAGTGTGGCTCCGCCTCTAGCCCGACCTCACTCCCGCCTCCCGATAAACGTCATTGCTTTCCCTCTGCCTCCCACCCCCTTCCTCGACGACGACTTCGATTACGGCTACTTCACATTCACCTCTACATCCGCCGCACCCCAGCCGCATATGGTCGATCCTCATCCAGCCACCTTCGCGGCGTTTGATGATGATTGGGGCAACTTCGTGGCGAGCCCCCTTGAATCCAACCCAGATGCGTCCGCACCACCCACGCCTCCGACGGCCAAGTCCAATGCCTGGGAGAAGCCGTGGGGCCTGCCCCCGCTCTCCCTGTTCGACAGCGAGGACGAGCAGGAGGAGGAAGGGCCGACCAAGCCGTCGCCGATGGCCACGACACACTAGTGCCCCCGGGTCCTTCTTCTCCAAAAGATCGAAGCCCGCGGATCTGAAGGACCTCATCGCTGGCCTCTACGAATCTCGGCCTCCCTCCATCCTTGATGCGGCAAAGGTGGGTACACCAGAGACGAATGATGATGACGTATTCAGAGATGACGGTTGGGAATTCAAGGCTCGGCCTTGGCCCCTAGTGTCTTTGTCTTCATCTCCGGTTTGGTCACATATCGGAAGCCTACAGGGTGTTCGATGAAATGCCAGAGCTGGATGTGGCCACGTGGAACACGATGGTGTTCGGGCTGTTCTGCAACACGCGCGCCACCGAAAGCCGAGGAAGATCAACATGTCGTATCCCTTCATCTCATCGTCATCTGAGGTCTCTTGCAACATCAACTTCTTTGGCCGCAATAGGTTCAGATTCTGATCCACTAGGAGATTGCTTTGCTGTTCTTGATTCTTTCTACTGATTTATGTAACATCCCAAAGTTTGTTACCAAAATAAAAATAAATAAAGATATTATTTTATTGGATTTTCTGGCTATCAAAGTTCTTTATTGATTTTCTGTAATTTTAAAAGTGTTTTCTTTGTTAAAAGAAGAAAAAAATAATTATTTAATTTCTTGGTTTTAAAGTCAAAAAGAAAATTTATTGAGTTTTCTGGGATTTTTATTGGATTTAAAGTGAAAAATAAAATTTTAATTAATTTCAGGAATTTTCTGGTATTTAAAAAGGTTTTTCCTATTTCCGAGAAAATAAAAATAATTAAGTGCAAAAATAAAAGCCTTTTAGCCAAAAGTCAAAAATTTCATAACTATTAGTGATCCCTTGAAAAACTAGCTACAAAATATATACAAATATTTTCCAAAGGTTTACCAAAGGTTTTGGCCCAAGAAAAACCTATTTTAAGTGAAAATGAGTTTCTAGCCAAAATTCTAGATCGTAGCATCTTGTTTTTGATATAAACTAAATTTTTATGTAAAATATATTCAAAAAGGAATTTGAAAATGATGCCAAAAGGAAAATCCTAGAGTTGGCCATTCTAAATATTTTTGGTATTCACAGGATTTCCAAAAGGTCAACCTAGAAAAAGTTATTTGATTTTGAAACTCGTCCAAAATCCTAATTTGACCTAAACGGTCACTTTCTAGCACTTAAATGAGTTTTACCATTTGAGCCAAGATTATTCACATGAATAGGTCCATAATGGTATTAATGACTCATATATGCAATTGGTTGCTTGAAATATCTTTTATTTGCTCAATTTGGATATTTTAGAGAAGGTTCTTAAAAATAAGATTTCATTTGTGAAAATAAAATATTAATTCATAAAAACTATTTAAGTTTTGGATTTTAAAGGGCTATATAAGTTGGAATTGCTCCAAAGATGTTTGATTGATTGATTGTGTGAAGATTTGGAGCATAGTACAACAATCCTTTCAAATTCTCAAAATCTCAAAGACAGAATCATTGTCGATTCAGGCTCATCGTCTCGCCTTGGCCTTGGTCGGCCCGATCGCCCGTTGGCCCAATGATCTGACCGATTTTTTGCGTGTGGGTTCTTTTAACCTCCACCCGAAGGGGTATGCTCCTCATTACCTCCTCCAACCCAAGAAACTCCTTTGTCTCTTCTTCTCCAACCGCCTTCAACTTCTCCGGCCTAGATCCTCTCCTCTGGCCATCTCCTTGGCACCCTAAGGTAATCTAAGGTTCTCCTTCACCCCCTTTCATCTTTTCTCCAATTGGATTTCGGTTTGGTTGACTTACCCCTCCAATACTTTGAACCCTAAGTGAGGGTGTACTTTCAAAATCCGACAAATTTGATCCCTATTTGTTTCAAGGCTTCATCTCCTCGGATTCCCTACTTCTTTAAGTCGGTAATCCCTCAAATTCCTACTTGCATTCTTGCCACATTGTAGATTTCCCCCCAAAATCTAGGGTTTAACATGAATGTGCCCTATCTCTTCCAAATTGGTGGAAATCTTTGTCATGCAAGCAAATTAGGAATGTAATAACATATATTCACTATGCCATTGCACCTACATTGCAAATTTTGGGTTCTTCCCAAAATCAAATTGCTCATTGTCACTAGCGGTCTGACCGGCGCAACACGGCGATTCGACCGGTATAGGATCAAGAATAACTGACTAGAGAGGGGTGAATAGGAGGTTTTTAAACTTTTTAACGATTTAACAATTTAGCCAATTAATAACTTAGTCTAAACAAGTTATACTTCTAGCTAAATAAATTAATCACAATAAACAAGCTAGAAATATAAATACGGAAGGTAAAGACTAGAGATAACCACAAAAACACGACGATGTTTTTCCCATGGTATCGAAGACTTGACGTCTCAAGCCAGCTCCACGAATTAAGCCTTCCTTCGATTCACTATGGTTGTTCTTCCTCCACTCCGGAGATGGTGAACACCGAACCACTCACAAGCTTGCACCGAGCCTCTTCACAATCTTCTTTGAAGAGATCACCGTGCTCCACCACCAACCGTCTAGGAGTGCGGTAACACTCCAAGAGTAATAGACCAAAGTCTTCACTTGACAACACTTCAAGTGCAAATGGATCAACTAGGAGTATGAATGCACTTGAATGTATCTCAACAAGCTCACAATGAATGCACAAGAGTGTTTTTGAGTGTTGAGTGAATGCAAAGGCTCTCAAGGCTCTATAGATGTCAAATGGGCACTAGCAGCCTTGATTTGAGCAGTTGGGGGGGTATTTATAGCCCCCACCAACAATTATGACCGTTGGGGGCGAAACCCAAACTTCACAGACAAAATCGGAACGACCGCAGTTCATTTAGCGGTACAACCGTACTTCTGACTGAGCACAGTCAACGGCTAGAACAGATACTAAAAAAAGAAATACTCAGTCGGAATGGCCGCAGACAAACAAGCGGTACGTCCGATTTGCCCCGGTCGTACCGCTTCTACGAGCGGTACGACCGTTTGTAGGGTTTCGCGATTTGCTGAAGATTACAAGCATTCTGGAAATTTTGTACCGCCATATAAAAAACGGAATGACCGCAGGCCGGTACGACCGTTCCCAAGCGCGGAACGTCCGATTACCAAACTGAGTTTTTGAGCAGATTTACACTTGTTCTGTTTTTATTGAACTGCCTGACAAATTTTGAAATGACCGCACATCGGTACGACCGATTGTCACGGGCAAAACGACCGATTTCTATGAGAGATTTTGAGGCAAATTGCATCGCTTCTGGTTTTCTTGAACCGCCAACTAAAATTCGGAATGACCGCTGCGCGGTACGACCGTTCAACGAGCCGGTCATTCCGCTTGAGCACTTAGTTGGCTGTTCCCTTCAAAATACGGTACTAGCGCCAAGTAAAGTCCGGTCATACCGCACCAAGCGGTACGACCGCAAGTATAACTGCGGTACTACTGATTTTGGACAGAAGCACTTAATACTTTTCAATTTAATTTCAAGTTTAAATTCAAATGCATGCATGATCCTAAATTGATCCATATGGCACAGGAACATGCTATCAAGCTACCAGCTATGATCCCTCTTAATAGTACGGCGTTTATCCTATAATCCGGTCTTCCATCCAAAACTCCTAAGACCGGTAAAATAGAAAAAAGGAACCTAGACTATTTGTACCTTGTCTTTGAGGCAAAAGATCTTCGTGTAGTCCATTTGCATGCCACTTTGCATCAACTCGTTCGCCAATGGGATTTAACCTTGTAAATACTCAATAAACACGTTAATCTCATATCCACATATTATCATTAATTACCAAAACACTTTTTAGGGGCCTAGATGCTTTCAACCAGCCAGGAATCGGTTTGACCGCCTATGACAATGAGGAATGACTGAAATGGCATTTTGAATACTTATTAATTTATTCCTTGATTTCCTTTGACACTCCTTGCAATCCTTTCCAGTGACGATGCCGCACAAAAAGACTGTGACTTGCTCTGCAGCTCCATCCTCTTCCTCAAGAGGAAAAGAAATTGTTGAAGATCAACATATGGAGGATGTGGAAGAACAAGAAGAAAGGGCAAGTGATAGCAGTGACAGCGGTGAGAGCGATGAGAACTATGAAGAATCTAAAAAAGATGATGAGAATGAGGATGAGGATGTTGCTCCGGATCAAACCCCTTTCATTGGACTTGATGTGTCCAAGATCAAAAGTGAAAGGTATACTATTTTGAGGCACATCAATCAGTTTAGATTTCCAAGGAATGCCACCATGAATATATTCCACACAATGTTTCAACAAAATGTGTATCAATGTTATTATGCAAAGAAGAAGTTTGCAAATCACCGCTTTGTGAAATGGAACTACCTTGCATAGAATTCAGCCTATAATGGATTATATCGTTTATTCAAAACGTGGGCTTAGACTCTTTGGTTTCCTTGAGGAACAACTTTCATGCCAAGGCCATCAGGCAATTCTATGCTACAGTTTATGTGTCCCCTGACCATGACCATCTCATTTGGATAACGGGACAAAACAAGCTAGAAGCCTCCAAGAATGACTTCGTGAGTGCTTTAAATTTGAATGATTCAAGTGGAACTCAAGTCCATTTTCAAGAACCCCTTGCTCTCACTCAAGTAGATGAGTATTATGATCAGACTTATCCTGATGTGCTTGGAAATGTAACTGGACTTCTCCCTATTCCCAGCGTCGTTAACAGGATAATGAGAGCTATTTTCTTCTCTAGGAGTGGGAATAATGATGAGATACATGGGAGAGCTTTGAATGTAATAAGATACATAATGGATGGTACTAAATTTGATGTAATGGATTTGATCATAAGAGAGATTGCTATATCCAAGGGAGATAAGAATAAAAGCATATATTTTGCTCCATACATTATGAAGCTCATTAAAAGTAAGATTGAGTTTGACCAGGATTATGACATGGAGCATAAAGAGTACAGACCCAGAGATGCTCCACCTCAGGTGCCTCCTCCACAGCCTCAGGGGCAAGGTTCATCCTCTCAGAGTCATCCAGTACAGCAGGCTCCTCAGGAGCAGGATGCGGTCTTGACAGCTCTTACTCGTCTTCAGTCCAATATAGACCCGCTTGGATGCAAAGTATGACCAGAGGCATGCATAGTCTAATCAGAGGCATGCAGAGACTAGAGCTATGATAGAAGATCTGGATGTGAGGGTGACTCATATGGATGAGCGACTTACCGAGTATCAGCAGCAGCGAGTGCCACTAGCCTATCAGAGGTTTGGACATGGTCAACGCCCTCCATCTTTCACTCAGCGTGGTGATCATCCATCTCAGTCAGACGCTCCTCCCTCCTAGTTGCATTATCTTTCATATTTAGGTCGATAGACCTTGTTTTGTAAGGATAAGCTTATGTGTCATTCTTGTATTATATTATGTAAGCTTATTGAATCTTGGATGCATTTTTGGACAAGGGAATGGTTAATGTCTTATGCTATGAGTTATGCATCTTCTGTATCTTGTCCAAGATATGTTTATGTTGAATAGTTGAATGCTTGTGTTATGGATCTTGCTTAATTGAATATTCTTGTCCAAAATGTGTTTATAATTGAATCCTTATTGATGTTGCATGATTATTCATATTTCGATTATCTTATGTCATGCTTCCTTGGATCCATTATTTAGAGGAAAACTCCGTCAAATTTCTTAAAATCCTCTTATATGCAATGAATTTTAATTCTCATCTCTTTATGAATATATTTAGGGGGAGCTTCTTCTCTATGGATCTTGTTTGCAAAAATTGAAGATGTTTGGAAAACTCAGCTTGTGGGCTTCTTTTGGACTTGATTTGAAAAGGAAATTGACCTTTTCTCTCTTGATCTACATGCTGAAACTTCAGAATTGTGCTTTTGTTTTGAGCTGATTTGTAATTTTATATCTCCTAATAGATTCATTATTTGAGGAAGACATAATGATGACTTTTCATAATCTATAGTTGATCTTCTATATCAAATTTTCTCAGATTTATTGGATCTATTCTATCAAGTTTTTTAGCCATGTTTTGAAGCCTAAATGATTCTGAAAACCTGAAAATTTCAGTTTTTTTTGAAAACTTGTGAAGTTGTGAATGTGTTTATTTGAATGCGTTTCAAACATAATCTCTTCCTTTTAGACGCCAAGATGGCCTCATTTCAACTTGTTTTACTCTTTAGGCCATAAAAGAGGAATTTGTGCAAATGGTTCTTGATCAAAAAGGAAAATGTATATGATCAAGACTGCTTTTGGATCACTAGCGGTCTGACCGGCCATTCTGGCGGTTCAACTAGCCAAGGCAGCGGTCTGACCACTTGTGACAGAGAAATGGCACAAAGAAAATGCTATGTTCAAAATAAAATGAATTCAATTGCCAAGCTCTTTTCTTTGCAAAACCTTTGTTGGCTTGAATTTGTTTTGGATTTTTTTTTATCTTTAATGCCAAAAGGGGAAAAATATTTATATGATCAATATATTTGGATTCTCTCTTGAGTTGTGTTGTTTTCACCTTTTCATGCATAATACCAAAGGAGGATAATTTAAATTGCTTAGCATGCATGATTATAATTCAATAGCTTAAATTCCTATCTTGTTATGCTTCATATCCAAATATTCTTATTGCTAAAGGATTTGCCATCAATCACCAAAAAAGGGGAGATTGAAGAATCTAGACCCGTCATTATGTGTTAATGGAGTATTTTGGTGATTAATGACAAATCTATTTGTAAGACTAACACTTTCATCGATATACTTATTGCTTAGTCTCAGTTGGATAAAAAGGTGAAAATCAAAGAGGTATGCATTCGACATCATAATCTTATATTTTGTTGCATTCCTCAAATCCAAAATATAGGTTGAACTCCACAAACTGTCCAACTTGAATATGTGCATATGTTCCCATTACACATTCATGTATGCACACATCTAGGGGGAGTTCACTCTATATTTTGTGGTTTCATTAGTATTGATCCATATTCCTTAGTCCACATACTTTAAGGATCTTTACTTTGAAACATATCCTTGAGTATATATAACTTGTGTAGTTAATATATTCATATGAGTATATGAGACTTGTGTAGTTCATATATGCTCGTATACCCTTTGAGTATATTCAACTTGTGCAGTTTGTATATATTCATACCAATCTATTCAATTATTTGCAATTGAAGTGATTATCATTAATTACCAAAGAGGGAAAGATTGTGATATCTTGTCCCATCATTATGAGTTAATGGTATGTCGTGGTAATTAATGGTAATCATATTGTGGAACTAACATTTTCATGAGTTGGATGAATAGGTTATGTTCCAGGGTGATGAAGACTTTGGATGGCATCATATGTTGATTGTCATCAAGTCAAGGTTCGGGAGAAAAGTAAATCATCATGTGTTGATGATGTTCGAGTCAAGATTCCGAAGTGAAGAAAATCATCATGTGTTGATGATCATCAAGCCAAGTTCAAGAAAAGGATGTCATCATGGATTGATGAGCATCATATCAAGAACTTGAAGAAAAAGAAATCATCATGTGTTGATGATTATCAAGTCAAGAACCCGGACTTGAAGTGAAGATGTGCGTCATCAAGCGTCAAGTATTTGTGCAAGGCAAAGGTATGACTAGTTAGGGCTAAGGATTTGTTCCTAGTCTTTTACTGGTCTTGGTGTTTGGTTAGAAGACCGGATTGCTAGTATAGGTTGTCGTACTATTAAGAGGTGTTTTGATTAGTAGCTTGAGTTAGTCATGTGCTGATAGCTCATTGTGTTTGCTCTAGCTCATCTTGGCATAATGCTATTATTTGCGGATGTGTTTTGCAAATAGTTGAAGCTCATGCATAATCTTGTTAGCATGTTACCAATATTTGCGAATGTGTTTTGTAAATAGTTGAGGCTCATGCATAATCCTTGTAGCATGTGACTTTATGTTTGTGAATATGTTCTGCAAATGGGTTTAGTCCATGTACCTTAATTTCTTGTGGTGTTGATTCTAAAAGTCGGCAAATGTGTTTTGAGACTTGTTGAGAATCTAGCCTTCACCCCTTGTGTGCATCTTGCATCAGTCGACAAATGTGGTTTGAAAATTGAGTTGATGCAAATGAACAAATCTGTTTTCAGCTTGGATGGTCGCTAGCGATCACCGCAGATCGTGATCGACCCGGTTGTGTATCGGTCTGACCGCCATGGTTGGTGCGGATCGACGGACCTCCGGTCAATAGACCCGATAGCTTTTTCCAGAGAGGTGCCTTTTCGGACTTAGAGCTTCTTTTGTAGAGCGGTCTGACCGCAGGCAATTGGGTGGTCTGGCCGGGTTGGGCGGTTTGACCGGCCATTAGTTAGCGGTCAGACCGGCAGTGGTCCAACGACTAGTTTTATAGCCGTTGGAGCTGGGCGGTCTGACCGGCCATTAGTTGGCGGCAAACCAATTTCCCCCTGATTCTTTGGAATCTTTTACCCAACGGCTAGTTTTTGTGTGTGAGCTATAAATACCCACCTTGGTCGGTTGTGGGAGAGTTGCTGGTGACATATTCATTTCCATTGAGCTAAGAGCAAGCCCTCTATTCTCTTTTGTGCATGTGTTGCACTTAGTGAGCTTTGAGAGGCAAACCCTAATTGCATGTGTTACATTAGGTAGTGGATTGTGTATCCACTTGAGCTTAGACACTTGATTAGTTCAAGTGAGAGTTCTAGACTTGTTACTCTTAGTGTTTGCCAACACCTAGACGGTGTGGAGGCGTCGTGGTTCGGTGATCTTCTCAAAGAAGATTGCGAGAAGACCCGTGCATTTGTGAGTGGCTTGGTGCTCGCCATCTTCGGAGTGGAGGAAGAGCAACCCTAGTAGATCAAGGTGTTGGTTCGGTTTGGAACCGGTCCAAGTGGTTGGACTTACCTCGGAGGTGTTTGGCTTAATTCGTGGAGCCGGTCCAATTGATTTTGGGCTTACCTCAACGTGGATTAGGGGAGACCGGCAAGTCTCCGATCACTACGGTAAAATATCGTTGTGTCATTGTGGTTTGATTCCTTGAGCTTTACTATTGCAATTTACATTCCTAGTATTTAATTGCTTACTCGTTTGTGTGTGATTGCTATCATTTATATAGTTCCCTCTCATACAAACTCCAAATCTGATTTGATTCCTTCTCCTAAATTCATCCTCTAATTTTCATTATTTATTTTATAATTTCTTAGATTTTATTTAATTTCCATTTTGCTATTCATTTATTTGGTCCATTTTTGCAATGCTTCGCTTCGTCGATGCATGAATGGCCAACCATACCAATTATCTAGTCTTCCACCACCACCAAGGTGAGCATTGTGTTCCCATGTCCTCCTCTTCATTTTGATTCCTTCGCTAAAATCCTCTAATTTTCAGCTAACTCCTCTCCGATTTTATTTAATTTCGTCATTTACGCGACAACCCGTGTTCCACCACCACCAAGGTGAGCAAGGTTTTCTCCGCTAACTCCTCTCGGATCGAAGCGTCACCATCAAAGGTCATCTGACTGAGCCTTCTACACCGTTGAGTTTGCCTCGACGCATCGTGCTTTTGTCGCCATCGCCATGGCCATAAAGCTCTTCCCTGTTATTTTCATAGACATGAATTGAACTCTTGTGTCTATACCATCATGGCCCCACCTGTCATTGATGCTATCTTCATCATTCTCTCACTATCATGTGGACTATTGTTGCCAGTCCCTCAATTCATTGCTTCAATTTTGAAGTTAGTTTAGCCGAATGGATGATTTCTAATGAATAGTTCAAATTTTGAATTCTATTATTTTATGTGACATCCAACCTTCCGGAAATTCGTTCTCCCTCATACAAACTCCGATTCATTCGATTCAACTTCCTAAATTCATATAAAGTCGATACCTTCCTTGTAGTATTTATTTTATATTTTTTTGGATTTTATTTGGATTTCATTTGAATGTTATTTGAATTTGGATCGTTTACGCGTATAGATTCTGACGACTTCGGATAACTGGATTTTTGACACCGTTTGAGAACATCGACTAATTAAGCAAGGCAAGTTGCATCTTTAATCATATTTGATCTTATTATTTCAAAATTATTTAAATTATATTTTAAATTATTATTGCATGCTTATTTCTATTCAATGTAATTTAAATACCTGTTTTAAGCTTTATAGTTATTACCAATTCCAATATATGGCCCTTTATTGTAAAGACAGACAGTATAAAGAATCTTTCTTATTGTGATGTATTCAAGAGTTAGAAATTGAAAAGACTAGATCATAAGAATACATTATTGTTGGAGGAGATACCTTATTGTTGAATTATAGCAATACACGATTGATGGAAGTTGAATTATAGGAATGCATGATTCTTGGATATTGATTATAGAATGATACAATTTTTGATTGTTGGATTATAGGGTTGAATAATTGTTGGACGTTAGATTTTTAGAGATATATGATCGTTGGGTATTGGATTGTAGAAGTAATTGTTGGATGTTGAATTATAGGATTATATAATTATTGGAAATTAAATTCTAGGATTACATAATTATTATGGTTGAATTACATAAATAGATAATTATTGGATATCAGATTTTAGAAGTAGATAATTGTTGATGTTGGATTAATAAAGATTGGATGATAGATAGAGACTATAGTCAAATATTGAATTGTTGATGTTGGAGAAATATATTGTTATTGGATATCGATTATCTGAAAATTGGATTATAGGATTACATAGTCATTGGATTGATATTGAATTAGTAGAAATAGTTTATTAAGGAATAATGGATTGATGGATATCGGATTATAGAATTAGAGTATAGCTAAATGTTGGATCGATTGAAGTTGGATCATAGAAATAGACTTATATGGTGTAGATTGGACTAATTGATATTGGAGTATAGGATTTTACAATTGCTGGAGATTGGATTATCACAATACTGATGGTTTACATACTGATCTCGTACTTGACAAGTCTTGGACATTAATCCCTCATACCTTGTCACCCTAGATAAAACTCTGGTTAATACAATAGTATTAACAAGATGCTCTTGATTGAAAAACTTTATGCTTAGTTAAAGCTTAGACCAAAAAACTTGATTTGGGGGAATTTTAGCCAAAAGTTCAACTATGATTTGAAGATGATTCTATGGTATTGTCTTTACCATAGAAATTTATAAAATGGCTTTACTTGTTAAACAAAATAAAAATTAGTTTGGACTTAGGCAAAATGGATGTTTAGATGGTGCATGTTGATGCACGGGATCGAGTCATTTCTATGATTGAGGCCCATGGGTTTTATAGAAAGTTGCCCAAGTCAGTTAAGGATCGGTCTTCGAGCCGCATCTTGTTATGCCACATCGTACTACCACATGTCCTGAGTGGGAAGAAACTGACTAACTAATTTGCAACGTTTCACCGTGGTCGTGCCATCCGGTTGCGTGGGTGTCTTGTATGACCTACTTTTATGTATTCCCACCTAGCGCAAGAGGGGGCCTAAACCCGGCGGGTTTCTATCCAAAAGGGGTGAATCCTTAGCGAGGCGGGACTATGGTGAGATGAAGCTTTGTAAAGACATTGACACGTGTTCTAGACTGCTTACCTAAGGTAGCGAGCGGTGGTATCGACGGATGCCAAACAAAATAGAGAATTCATGTCATGTGGGTAAAGCTGTACAACCTCTGTAGAGTGTTAAGAACTATTCGAATAGCCATGTCCACGGTCATGAGCATGCTTAGCAAAGCCACTAAAAGTTAGACTTTGATTTTGTTTTCGAAAGACTTTATCAACTGGTTTATTCAAATAAAAAATTGGGCAGGAAGCCATGTGATAGGAGGGTATCCTTCACCACTCTTGTGTGAATGTTATCTGACTATAAAAATTGAGAATTTATAAAATAAATTTTAGTTATAGAATAACTGTTTTGGAACTTAGTACAAATATTTAAAGAAAACATTGCTTTATGCAAACTCAATCATTAAGCCTTCCTTTGTTATATCCTTGCATGCATTATAATATGTTATTGGGTGTAACTTACGAGCACGGAAGTTGTGCTCATCTTTGCTTGATGCAAATAAATTTTAGAGGAGAAGGACTTCGCTACCAGTGTGGATCTCGACGACTAGGCCGCTACCCGAGTCGATTGCCTGTGGTAGATCAGCTGGACTCCACTACTTCTTTGTCTTCCGCTGTGTTTTTTTATTGTTGGCTTGTAAGCCTTTCTTGTAATAAACTCTATTGATTATTAATAAAGTTGTGTGATTTATGGATGTTACCATATCTATTTACTGTGTGAACTAGCTATTGATCATGAGACTAGTTCAGAAATACACAGAGGATTTGGGGTGTTACTGCATGAGCAGCAGCGCACGAGACAAGCGACAACAGAGGGGATGCAACGTAAGTTGTGTGTTCAAAAATTTCTATTTGGTTGGATTTAAAGATGAATTTGAGATGAGTTTTGTGTGTATCTTGTTCGCGGATCACAGAGCATCAACTCGTCGGAGAGAAGCTATAGTAGAAAGATGAGAAGCATGACGAGCCAACATCCGTTCAATCTTAGGGCCGAGGTATGAATGATGCAATGTTCATCTTTTTCATCTACGGTATACTAAAACGTGCTAACATTTCCAATGCTTGTTCTGTCGATCATGCGAGTTTACTAGATTTCTTTTTAAATTTGTTTGCTTGATGTTATGGGCTAAACCTCATCGTAGTCATAGTTGATGGGTTCTAAATTGATGCCTGATAATTAATTGATTCATTTATTAATCCCTGAAGTGATTTCTCCCTGTACATGTTCATATTGCAAAGTAATTTATTTTTGCTGCAACCTAAGCTTCATGACATATTTAGATCTCGTAGTATTTCTGGAAATTAGCAATGTAGGCTAGGTGGAGCTGTGATTTTGTTTCCTTTGTGTGCTGTGGATTAGTGGTATTTATAGTATTCCTTTTGCTGCAACCTAAGTATTTCTGTTTGTTGTTGTTGTTGATTGGCGTAGTGGTTCCGCCGCCGGATAACATAGAGTAGCATATCCTGAAACTCGAGCTATTTTCTTTTCATGCCCACTACTATGTGTAATCTCATATTTAGATTAATGAATATCATGATTGTGTAATTTTGGTAAGTATCGAATTAAAGGCTCAAATCTGAATAGATTGTTTATGCTATTGCTTTTTTTCGTTCTTATGCTTATTTATATCACATTTCGCCCATGTTGGCGAAAAAGTTTGGACGGCCTGTTACCACCTGCATAAAAGTTATGGACATGACTGGTTTAAAGTTGTCAGCACTAGGCCAAATAAAGGTACGCCTTATACGATCTTTTCTGAAAATCTTTTCTTTTATGAGCAAGTATAACAATATCTTTGTATTGTACATGTATGGGCATTTACATTGTTAAACATGACTGGAATAAGCATGTCTTTAAGTAGTAATTAAATCAAGGGATAAGTACCACACTTCTTGAACATTGTTGTCAAGTTTACCTTAACCCCTTAAACTCTTGGAGGAACAACTAACTCTTGAATGTTGGCATGTATAAATAGAAGGGGTTAACTCTGAAGCCCAGGTGCTAATTCGTCACTTGTCCCATAAATATATATTTTTAAAAAATATACTTGGACAATGTGCTCATTGCCTGTGCTTCTGGTAAGATAGTGTGACATGTTTCCTTGTTAATATGGATTATAGATGTTGACTTCAATATCGACTGTTGATGATCTGAACTACCCTGAAAAGATTGAGACCTATTATGTAGTTAATGTTCCGTATATATTCTCTGCATGTTGGAAGGTACTATGATTTTCCTATCAAACTACAGTCCTAAGATCATATTAGTAAATTTCGTAGTGGATACTGACAACATTTCATTTGACATACTGGTAGGTTATGAAGCCCCTATTGTAGGAAAGGACAAAAAAAGAAGGTTCAAGTTTTGCATGGTTGTGGCCTTGTGGGAGAGATGAACTTCTAAAGGTAAAATTATTGGCTATTGTTTCTTGTCTTCTCATAGATCCTTCATTACTTGCTAAAGTTTTGCATGGTTGTGGGACATATGAACTTCTTAGGGGAGTGCATATCCTCAAAATCACTGATGTTGAGAAATTATTGATCTCTTAATTGCAGTTTTTGTTGGCCGGATCCCAGTGTATTCATCGTTTTCTGGCCCCCTGATATAGAGTGTCGTTCTCAACCTCTATTTTTTTTTGTTCTTGTGCTCTTGAATTTCCAGTTCTTGTGTTGTGGTTCGGCCAAGCAAGGAGAAATGAGCAATTGTGTAATTTTCTATGCAATTTGTGATGAGCAGGTGCGAATAAACCTGTTTTGTTGTGGTGATTTTCTTCATGTAATCTCCTCGCTATTTCCATATTTTTCTTGTTGATGATTGAATCAACATGCTATTGTTGTTGCTTGAATCGAAATGAAGGGATAAATACAAGGCTAGCTACATGATCTTCTTTTGATTTTTTTCTTGTTGTAATTCAAACATGTACATAGAGAAATCTAGAGATGAATGATGTCCTGTGATTTTGTCGGGTTTTTTTTTCTGGAAAAAGTTTCAACGATGATCATAGAGTCAGTTTCTTTGAGGGAGGCGGTGGTTCGACTGCAGCCGAGGGAGGTGGGTGGCGCGGTTGTCGGCCGGTGGAGAGAGAGAGATAGAGGAGGAAGATGAATGGGATGCGGTGGATGCCATGTTGGCCAAATGATTGACACGTAGGTGAGAACTCAGCCCAACTGGGATGCACGTCAGACAAAACCACTCTAGTTTGGGTCGAGGGGGGGTAAATTGAATGGTATTGACACTTCAGGGTTGATGGTTACTCGGTTTCGTAGTTAGAGGTTGAAAATTAGACAAACATGATAGTTTAAGGTTGTAAAATGGACTTATTTCTTTTATTAAACCTTATGACCATATGTGCCACAAACCAAGAAACTTAGTTTTTTTCACAACCATGACCATAAAACATGTGGTTTTTCTGTCATTTTTTCAAATAAATCTACATTGTTTTTATCTTCATTACAAAACCTTTAGACTCCGTTTGGAACGCGGGAATTTCTTCGATTCCTGTGGGAATTGAAATGCAATTTTTTTGTGTGAAATTCCTACATACCAGACAAGGCAATTTTCTAATTCTTGCCGCAATTGCACATGAATTTGTACCGAACATTGGGTATATTGACTACACGAGAAGCTTTCCAAAACAAATTACATAATTTTTCCCAATTAATTAGGGGTCCTTTTCTTAGAAGTCAATGAACTCATCAAATTTTACACAAAAGATTTCGAAAAAAGTTAATAGAAATAAGGGCTACACATAATATGAAAAGTTTTTCTTTTGTTGCGGCAAGGCCTTCTGCTGGGCCAGCAGCCTTTTGACTTTTGTCGTCTAACATACGAAAAAACCCATTTTCCTCGAGTCACCTCCCTGGGCTGGGTTATACTTTTGGTGAAGCCTACATCCAAGCCCAACCGAGGCAGCAGACTCTGAAGTCGGGAGAGGTGCAGCGCGAGGGAAATTATGGTGAAAGGATCGGATCGGCTATGGGGGTGCCATAGAATTTATTCATAATCATAATCTTAGGGAGCAAAATCTTAAAATCCAAATTCTGAATTAGGGGGTGTTTAGATTGAAACATGACGCCATGAAGAAGTTCGGCGAGAGCGACCAGATGGTCACTGGGCATTACAGTTGATGACGAAATCGTCACCACACCAGGTGTAGAAATCCAACGCTTGTCAGACAGCTAGCTCTTCTCTCTATCTTTAATTCTTTCTCTCTTTTCTATCTTTAGATATGTATTACCAATTAAACACCATATTTTTATGTTTATCTGATCAGACAAAAAACATCTCTTTTCAGATTACAATTGGACATCACTTTTTCTCAAGTAGAGCTCTCGGTCCCCTAACCAAAGTTGCCTTTATTCCCCGTGAGGGTGGCACGGTGATGAATCGCTGCCAGTAGGGCGCACCAGAAAGACGGAGAGAGAGAGAGGGGAACCAAAAGCCCATTCTCGAACTCGAACTGTGGTAGGGTTTAGTGGGGATGGGAGGGGACTCCTCGCCGGCGATAAGGCCGATCGGCAAGTCGGTGGTGCACCGGATTTGCTCCGGCCAGGTCATCTTCGACCTCGCCTCCGCCGTGAAGGAGCTCGTCGAGAACAGCCTCGACGCCGGCGCTACCACCGTCGAGGTCAGCCTCAAGGCCTACGGCGAGGAGTGGTTCAAGGTCGCCGACAACGGCAGCGGCATCTCCCCCAGCAATTTCCAGGCACCGAATGCGAAACCCCTCATTTTTTTGCTTTCTCGCTGTTAAATAGCACTACTGCTGTCACTTGCTTTGTAACCTTGTTTTGGTTATTGGTAGTATCAATTAGTCGCTGACCAAACCATGCATCCTGCGACCTGCTTAGGCGCTCGCTCTGAAGCACCACACATCCAAGATATCGGATTTCTCCGATCTCAACTCCGTGGTTACCTTCGGGTTCCGGGGGGAGGCGCTGAGCTCGCTCTGCGCGTTGGGGAAATTGACGGTTGAAACGAGGACCAAGGATGAGCCGGTGGGGACGCATTTGGAGTTTGAGCACTCCGGCGTGGTGATCAGCGAGAGGAAGACCGCTCGCCAGGTCGGGACCATCGTGACCATCCAGAAATTGTTCTCCACATTGCCGGTTCGGAGCAAGGAGTTCAGTAGGAATATTCGGAAGGAGTACGGGAAAGTGATCTCCTTGCTGAATGTGAGTTTTGCATTTTATTTTGTAGATTTGCTTTGCAAGTATCCTGTCAAGTTGTTGTATGATGAAGTCCAATTGTTCTTTTATCAAACTTCTCTATTGTTTTTGCTTCTCGGATTAGGCATGTTTATTTCCAATAAATGGTGAAGTTTTATTATCTTCTGTTACTAACTATCACGTCTTACCTATGTTAGGCATATGCCTTAATTGCCAAAGGGGTCAGATTAGTTTGCACCAATACTGTCGGCAAAAATTCTAAAATGGTGGTGCTTAGAACTCAAGGAAGCAGTTCACTGAAAGACAATATCATTACCGTATTTGGTCTGAACACTTTCAAATGCTTGGAGCCATTCAATGTGACCATCTCAGAAGGCTGCCAAGTAGAAGGCTTTCTTTCCAAACTTGGACCTGGTAGCGGTCGCAATTCTGGAGATAGACAATTCTTCTATGTAAATGGCAGACCTGTGGACATGCCAAAGGTCACCAAACTTGTTAATGAGCTGTATAGAAGCTCAAATTCCAAGCAGTATCCTGTGGCTATCCTGAATTTCTGCATTCCAACCACATCTTATGATGTGAATGTTGCGCCTGATAAGAGAAAAATTTTCTTCTCATCCGAGCGTACCATTTTGCTATCTTTACGGGAAGCTATTGAAAATCTGTACTGCCCTCAACACTGCAATTTCTCCATCAATCACATTGAAGCTCCTGAAAAGGAAGTGGATCCTGCAATTGACGGGCCTAATGAAGACACTGATTTAATAGAAAAGAGAATGTTTCATCTCCTGAAAACAGTGATGACAAGGACGAAACAGATAGTGATGATGAGGTTTCACCAGAGAGCCAAAAATGTCTTCTTCAGTGACAAGTGTTGCCATTGGAGCTACCTCCAGAGATGTTAGCCCCTTGACAAGGGGCCCAACCACTCAGGTTGATAGATCTGCTTGGCTTTCAGCCTCCTGGTATGAACAGCCAAAAAGATTGCCTGGAGAAGTAAAAAGATATCCAGTGGGAGCAAATCATGGTAGATCAGGGCTTGCTGCAAAGTCCTCCCCTTCAAGTACTGTTCAATCTTCTCTTGTGAACTTTCTATCACTAAACAAGAGGAAGCACGAAGACAGTTGCAATCTTATTTCTGAAGCTCCAGTGCTAAGAAGGGGGACATGCACGGAACAAGCGAGGAGAACAAGTTTAGAAGCAAATGCACTGGTTGCATTAAGGTCAAGTTTATCTAACATTCCAGAGGTCAATTCACCTCAGGAAACAAACCCTTTGTGGCATCATTCTCCACAATCTCTTGTACCTGAGAGGACAGAAGTTTCACCACAGCATTCTGAACCACCTAATATTGTGTCTCATAGTACTGAAGTGCCCCTCTCGGGGCCATGCGAAGTTCACATTATAGAATCTGATGTGGTAAGGCAGAATTTTCTGCAGCAAGATCTGCATCTATTTCCATTAGATTTCTCTAGGAGATTAGACTACTGCCAATACCTTTTATTTTTGTTCATATTATTGCTTTACTTGCCCTTAATTGATTGTTTCTTGGTGTTCTTGTTAAGTGTCTTTGCCCAGTGATCTTATATTTTAAAGAAGTTCATGGTGAATTTCTCAACTATTGTGAGTTAACAAGGCATCATCAATCTATTTCTGGCATATTCACAACTCCTTTTTAATTTTGGAATGTATCAACATTGTTTGTGGAATAGTTTCTCTGAGTAGCTATGTTGTGATTTGGCATGTTTCCAACTCAAACAAAAAAAAAAACTTTTCACATGTCATCATTTCATGGCATTGGCTGCATAATGAGATGACGCAATCCTTTCAGGATGATCGATGCCTTTCAAATTTTGGTGCTCCCAATAAATATTCTGAAGAGGAACCTCAAAATCAATTGACCAATATTCCTTTACCTGACGCTCATGATCATGATAATGGCACTGCAGTATGTTCTACATCAGTATCTTATCCAGTAATGCAATTTACGGTTGCCGGGCTTAGGAGAAGAAGAAAACATGGTTTTATGATATCACATGCAAACAATGTCTATTGCCCCAGGAAAACTACTAGGTAACTCTTATGCTGTTGTTATGAACAAGTTCTGTTTTCATAAGAAGTTGGGTTTTTGACTTTTTCAAATGACTAGTTTAATTGCCGTTACATAGGTGTTATAAAGCTGCAACACTGGATATTTATGTACCATATGGTGATGAGGGAAAATCGAATTATTTAACTGCAGCCACCAATGAGTTGGACAGGCTTTTCAGTAAAGATGATTTTGGAGAAATGGAGGTGCAAGATTGTTCTCTTTTACTTTTTCAAAATATCATTCTTAAATAACTCTTATGTGCTAAGTGCTTGTGAGGAACTACTGTGACTTTTGGCAGTCGTGATTTGTGAACTTGGCAGTCGTGATTTGTGAACTTGGACATATCGACACACATTTTGTGCTTTTCGAGTGACCATCTATAGAGTTCGTCATCTGTTGTATCCTTAGGGCACTTGATCTATAGTAGCTTTGCTCCTGTTCAAGCCCTACCAAGTACCATAGGTCGTGTCGCTGTTACAAGTACCTTGCAATATATGGACTGTCTCTGCTATTTTTATTCAAAAGTAATTGCTGCTATGACCTCTTTATTTATTCTCTTGAATGTTGCATATTTATTCTTTTATAATAGGTGGCAATATTAAAAATGGTGTTGTATGTAATTGTTTTTTAGAGTGCTAACTATGCATCTTCAGGTTGTTGGGCAGTTTAATCTTGGTTTTATCATTGGAAAGCTGGACCAAGACCTGTTTATTGTAGATCAGGTATCTCTATACATACTTTTCAGTGTAACGTTGTGACACCATCATACAAACCCCTAGATATATGAGTTGCAACTTGCTAGATACCTTATATCTAGCGATTAATGTTTTCTTGTGTTATTAGCATGCTGCTGATGAGAAGTATAACTTTGAGAGCCTTTCACAATCAACAACTTTAAACATTCAGCCACTTCTTCAGTGAGTAAGCAAAACTCATCATTTTCCGTTATTTCTGTACATTCTCAATACCTATAGATGATGTTAGGGTGTTTCAAGGTACAAATTTAGAATGTTAACATTAGGTTTATCCATACATTTTGTCATATGTCTTCTTGTACTGAAGGGATGTTTCTGATTTTATTCAAACACAGGCCACTGAAACTTGAACTATCACCAGAGGAAGAAGTTATCGTTTCTATGCACATGAGCACTATCAGGTATTGCATTTTTTTGGGGTCCTACTACCTCAATTCTGACTGCTCAACAGGTTTTTACTGTAATTATCAGTTGCCTGTATGATCAGATGTTTTGTTACGTTTAAAATTAAACATTTCATTCTTGAATAGTATCCACAGTACTCTTTTGTATTTTATGTTCAAGTTTGTTTCTTATTCGTAACCCATGCTATCTATATATCATTTGTTGGTTCTTCTTAATTTAAAGGAATAAGTCCAGTTTACTCCCTCCAACTATCAGAAAAGTTTGGTTTACCCCCTGAACTACAAAACCGGTTATTTAACCCCCTGAATTTGTGAAATCCGGTCAAAAGACCCCTCAGGCCGGTTTCGTGTGGCTGTTTTGCACACGTGGCATCTCAATTGTCCAAGTCAGTATGTATGTGTCCCAGTCATCTCCTCACCTCCCATTTCTTCATCTCTCCCTTCTTCTCCATGGAGATGCTTCAGCCGAAGCTTAGCTGGCACCACCTACGGAGCTCGAGGCCTTCCACCTCCCCTCCACCTCCTAGTCCCCCCAATTCACAAGAACATAACCGTTGGTCCATCGCCACCACCTCCTACGCTGCCGCCATCGCCATTGCATTCTTCTTGATCCTCCTCGCTCACTAGTCCTCGCTTTGGTCATGGATTCTCCTTCCAAGCTTGCTCCGGCCGCACCTCCCCATGGTGCCTTCTTCCTTGGGTTGCACTGCATGGCGCCGTCGACCTTCGCCCATGTTGCCTTCATGGCCACTGGCTCCCTCGCCACGGTTTCGCCATGTATGCCACCTTCGCTGTCGTCACCCCCTTTTGCTCCCGGCGCGGCCAGATGGTGGTACCATGAGACCAGATCCGGTGGGAGCCCAGATCCGGCGACTCTGACTGAAGATTGAGCCTCGACAATGGCTCCCATGGCGGCACGACAGAGCTCAGCGACGGATGGCTCAGATCCGGCAGTGATGGCTCAGATCCGGTGATGGCTCCCACGGCGACATCGATAGAGCTTGGAGCCTCGGCGATGGCTTCCTCAATGTGAAGGTGAACTCCTCACCTCCATGGAGAAGAAGAAGCCGAGCCGACGCACAAGACGGCCGGCCGGGCCGAGGAGGCGCGGAGGCGGGTGGTCAAGGGCGACACGGAAGGCCGAACTAGGCGGGCGACTGTTGACCGAGGCACCGAGGAGACACGATGGGCCGAGGCGCGCGCCGACGACGCGAAGGCGAGGAAGGCTGGTGGGACGCGACGCGTGTGGAAAGCAATGGCCGAGGGCGTGGATGGTAGCGCAGTGAGTCACACTAGCAGGAGGAGGCGCAGGAGCCGGGAGGGAGGCGCTGGGTGGATGGAGGTGGCACCATGAGACCACAATTCGGTTGGGAGCAAGAAACTCCAGTGAAGAGAGAAAGAGCAACGGGAGAGAGACCAAGAAGAAGGAATAGGACCAAGCAAAAAGAAGGACACATGTGCAAAACCACACCGACTTGGACAATCGAGATGCCACGTAGTGCAAAAAGCTATTGAAACCACTGAGGGTCTTTGACCGATTTCATAAGTTCAGGGGTTAAATAAGTGTTGTAGTTCAGAGAAACCAAACTTTTCGAGAAGTTGGAGGACGGACTTATTCCTAATTTAAATTATAGTACTTGGTTTCTTGAAACAAACATGCATGTATTCTTTGATGCAATGATCCATAACTCATGCTATCCATATATCGTTTGTTGTTTTCTTCTTCAATTTTTCTGATGTTTCTATTTAATTTTGGAAGTATCAATTCATGCATGACAAATTTTCCAACTGCCAGCTTGGATTTTGGATTGATCAATGAATTTGTTTTCCACTTTGTACATTCCATCTGGAATCATGCATGTTCAGGGGGTTAAATAACCGGTTTTGTAGTTCAGGGGGTAAACCAGACTTTTCTGATAGTTGGAGGAGTAAACTGGACTTATTGCTAATTTAAATTATAGTACTTGGTTTCTTGAAACAAACATGCATGGTATTCTTTTGTATTTTCTGTTGGGCAAGTCTGTATCCATAACTCATGCTATCCATATATCGTTTGTTGTTTTCTTCTTCAATTTTTTCTGATGTTTCTATTTAATTTTGGAAGTATCAATTCATGCATGACAAATTTTCCAACTGCGCCAGCTTGGTATTTTTGGATTGATCAATGAATAACCTTGTTTTCCACTTAGTACATTCCATCTGGAATCATGCATGTATTTTTGGCACCCTGTATTAAAAAAACATGCTGTATCTTTTCAGTAACAACATTTGAGATTGAGCACATTCTTGCTGGATTACATGATTTCTTTTATTTTCTCATTCTTCAGGAAAAATGGTTTTGTTTTAGCAGAAGATATGCATGCTTGCCCCGGTAACCATTATCTTTTGAAAGCTGTGCCCTTCAGTAAAAATATTACTTTTGGTGTTCAAGGTATCACTTATTCTCAGATATCTGAAATGCACATTTTTATCTGTGCCAAAATGTGGACTTATTCTATTTTCCCTTGATTTAGACGTGAAGGAGCTGATCTCCATGCTTGCTGACAGTCAAGGTGACTGTTCAATAATCAGTAGCTACAAGCTGGACAGAACTGATTCTATTTGCCCTTCGAGGGTTCGTGCTATGTTGGCTTCAAGGGCTTGTCGAATGTCTACTATGATTGGTGATCCACTGACAAAAGCTGAGATGAAGAAGGTAACTACGGATTAAATTAAATTTTGATGGAACTAGAGAAACAACTCTTATAACAAGCTCCTAAAAAATACATGTAAAACTTGCATGGTTCTTATGTGGTTTATTTCTTCTCATAAGCATAACGTAATGCTTTAGTTCCCTTTCCTGCCACTATCTAAAAGTAAGTATTCCTTTAAAATTTACTCAATGACAAGCCCTTTTGCTTTTGCACTTCAGATACTTAAGAATCTAACAGGACTAAGGGCCCCTTGGAATTGCCCACATGGGAGGCCAACAATGCGCCATCTAGCAGATCTGCGTACTATAAAAACGATTGGTAAGAATCTTAAGAGATCAGTCAACCAGTCCACTCTAGCATGCTTAGCGTGTTTGCATCTAAATTTTAAAAAAAGGCAGTGAAATTGTCTTGTTTCGTTGCAATGCCAAGTGGTTCCAACCAGTATAATGTGCAAAGTGCTGTTTTAAGTTCCAAACATTCTGGATCACTAATTATACATTACTGCAACTGCACATATTTACCATTTTTTAATAAAAGGATAACTAATTATACATTGCTTAACGTGTTTTCGCAGAAACAAAAGTCCATTTACAATACCTATCTCATAATCTTGTTGTGAAGACAATAACTAGTTGTCTAGTTCTCCCTGTGCAGTTTTGTTATGGATCCGGATCCTCTGCTGTAATGCAGAGGACCCTGTGTGAACACTGTAGCAAACATGTAGTGCTAGACCTGGACCTTTGATATTTGATCGGACAGTGGAAATCACTGTAGATTCTCTGCATTTTCTCTTTCAATGCAGAGGATCCTGATCTGTTTCGTTATATGTCCTTTTCTGCCAGTGCCGATGCACTGGTTGAATAACTGTTTGAGATATTTCTTGTATTTCCTGAAAAAGAAACATCCATTGATTCTCTTCAGGATTTTAGTGGCAACTCCCTCGACTCGTTTGTCCACAAATCTCATTTGAATGTTGTCAAAAATTTGCAGGATCTAAGGTTTGACAACGGTTCAAGTGACTGACGGTTTATGTTGGGTTGATGCCATTCCTTCCTGTTTTGCTGCTACTAGCCGCCTCCAGGCTGATAGTCTCTCGCTCCATGGCCATCAGTTTGTAATGTGTATACAGTATACACGTGTGTGCCACCAGGCTGATAGTCTCTCGCTCCATGGCCATCAGTTTGTAATGTGTAAACAGTATACACGTGTGTGCCTCCAGGCTGATAGTGTCTCGCTCCATGGCCATCAGTTTGTAATGTGTATACAGTATACACGTGTGTGCCTCCAGGCTGACGCACCTACCTGTTTGAAGACAATTGTTTCGAGCGTAATTTATCCTGCGCTAATCTCCCTGCAATAGTTTCCTTTCAACCTGTGGAAAATAGACGACATTTTGACCACAGATGACGTTTGACTGTAACAAAAAAAAAAGCCATTTGGCGTGTTGGTTTGATGGTTACTGTGATCCTTTTTTTTTGGGGGTCAATTCGCTGTTTCTTCTGGTGTACCCGATAGCTACATCTTTATGTTGTAGATGTTGCTAAAGCAAATGCCGAAGGGGGAATTGATTATTTACTCCTCTTTAGATGGTAATCTAGCATATATCTTTCTTTACGAAATGTTTAATAATTTATCTCGCTTTAATTGAGATGTTTGAAGATATGCCATTATGGACCCTCATCTTTTTCCTCCCACTCATCCACATTTGGCGACCCCAAGAAGCACTCCTTCAGCGGTGTAGGCCACCACCTCCCCAAGAAGCCTGGCGGCAGTGGCCCCTCTGTCGGGAAGCTTGCGCTCATGTCCTTCCTCGGTGTCATCATGCTCATCGTCGTCGACCCCTCCGCAGGGCTGTTGCTTCGTGAAGTAACTGACGTCGTCGCAGGCACCTTGCTTGGTTTCGTGAAGTCTAGTGTCAGGCTCTCCTGAGACGCTAGCTCGAGACTGTCGGCGCAGGTGGAGGGGAAGGAGAGGAGGTAGGAGGGGGTGTCGACGCAACAGTAGCCCCGATGGGGCCTCTGCAGAAGCGCGAGTGGCCGGTGAGGTCGAGGATGTTGATGATGCGGCGGAACATGGAGACAGCCTGGTCAGCGATCTCGCCAAGCGATGGCTGGCAGTCGACGTGGGGGGAGAGCGAGGAGACAAGGTGCTCGAGGCTGAGGAGCTCCGCGGCGGCGGCCTCTTGGAACATGATATGCTCCTCGACAGCGGTGAGACTGTGCGGGGCGTACCCATAGCCCATCAGGTCCACGTCCATGGTCGCTCGCCGGCGCTGAAGAAGAACGGGTGAAAGGTGCGGCCTTGGCTGGTTCTTGGCTGGTGGTTTGGGTTGTGTGTGACTCGCGAGATGTGAGGTGGGAACGGATGCAGCGGCGATTCAAGATGAAAATTAAGGGTAGGATTAACCGCTCAATTGCTTGAGTTGGATCATTCAACAAATATGTTCTCATTTTATCTCTAATTTTATTGGTAAAATCTTCTATTGGTATGTGATGCGTTGGATCGGCAATAATTTCATCCAAATTAAATTCTAGTCGAGACTTCTTTTGTTGAGTTGCGCTCTCATCGGTTAGGGAAGTGCTACTTAGAATTGCTTGTGAAATAATTATGTAAAGTTCTTTTCTCTATTATAGCAAACCTACGAATTAATTGCTAATTGAGTATATATATACCATACTATATCAAACATTCAAACTTACTAACAAACAAACTGGTAATTGAGTAACTAGTAGTAGTCTAAATCTAATATACCAGCACAGCAGTCAAGTCTTCAACACTTCAATAGATTAGGGCACTTCAATCTTCAGCAATCCAATCAGCACTTCAGTACCGAGCAGCCCACTACCCACGCCCAAATCTCCAGAGCGGAGCAGCAGGAGCCCACGCCCTACTCGCGAGTCACGACCTCACCTCCTCGGTGGTTCCCAGCGTGGCACCGTGGCGATGTCCCTTCTCCTGGTCCTGGACCTCCTCGCGACCTCGCCCCCTTCGGTCCTCTGTGGCTCCTGGTGTGGGCCGCGTGGCGGCGTCCCTCCTCCCTCCTCCCTCGGCCAGTTGCCTAGTCGGCCTCCTCGGCGTTGGACCGCTCCTCGCCACCTCCTCTGGCCTCCTGGCTCCCCCCTCGGCGGCTTAGCCCCTCCCTCAGGTGCGCCGTGCGCTTCCCCTTCAATCAATTGATTGGCCGATTGGGGCTAGAGTCATGGGGAAATCCGGAAATGGGGAATTGATTAGAGAATTTTGGAAGGGGAACAAGCAACAGGAGAAGCCTTGTGGGACTGCCGTGTGGGACCGATGTGGGTAGGTGTGAGTTGGGCTCTGGCTTTGGGCTTTTATTGCCTTTGCCTTTGGCCTTTTCTTCCCATCCCTCTCGGTCTTCTTCAGTTCTTCTTGTTTGGTAGCGCAGCCATGGCAGTCGGAGGTTCGAGGTTGGACTGGTGGTGTGGGGGTGGGGGGTTTCTGGGCACCGGTGGAGGGTAGGCTTCAGCTTGATGAAACCCTCTCGGTGGATTTGCCCCTGAACGGATGGGTATACCGAGGTAATGTGGAGAGTGGGGTGGTCGTATGCTGCCAGTGAGGTGCCCTAGTATCGACAGGAGCAAAGGTTACACTGACATTGTTGGTGAGGTGAGGAAGAAGAGGAGGATTTGGGAGGAAGAAGAAGAGGAGGGGTAATATGGTCAATTCAGTTGTAATAGTGGCATATCCTTAAACATATCAACTAAAGAGGAGTAAATTATCAATTACCCTTCCCGGTTCACAAAAATAAGTTATTTTGGAATACTGTGTAGTCAAACTTTGAAAACTTTACCTATCAATATATTTTAAAATATTTAAATCGATACATGAAAATCATAAGTGTTGATTTGTCTCAAAAAGTGCTTTCATAATATTATAATTTTGCTGTGTTTTACAATTATATTACAATAGTAATTACTGTTAAAGTTATATTTTAGAGATATAATCAATTTACCGAATGGACGTCTAAACGATCGTTCAAGCGCCATGGCTGTGTCCACGAGTGGTCATAGCCGGGCCCATCTGTCAGTGACAGGGCGAGCTCCACGCCAGAGCACATGTCACGGGGTTTATTATTCCCACGCGCACCCATCCCGTACACAAGAATACGGGCATCCTTCCCCCCTCCCTGCTTTCCACTCGAAGCTCTCCTCCGACTCCCCCGAGCAAGTGAAGAGCTCCAAAACCCTAGCCATGCAGAAGCAGACGGGTAAGTCCGGCGGAAGCGGCGGCTCCACGCCTGCGAAGCGCGGCCGCCCGTTCGGCAGCACCACCGGCAGCGGGGCTGCGGCGGCGGCGGCGGCAGTCGGCGACCCGGCGGCGCCGGCAGCCCTTGTCGGGCCCTCGCTCCAAGTCCTCACGGCCCTTAACGGTGAGCTTCTCTTTCTCCTCCTATTTTGCGTTCAACTGAGCTTGCGAGGGATTCTAGGGCATAAAGTTGGAAGCACTGCGTGTTTGACCCGTGTATTGCCTCTTGGAGTCGGCATGCTGAGGGAAATTAGGAATTTTGGGCTTTAAGGTGTGAATAAGTCTCTCTTTTAGCTGGAGCTGCAATGATCCGAGTAATTATGTGCTGCTATTGAAAATATAACATAGGATAGACCTTGGATCGAAGATTTGCTTTTTGGAGTGCACGTTACGGGCAAAGATAGGGACGCTTTGTGGGTTGGTTTGTTGCGGGTAATTACGTCTTATGACGAGCTCGTTGGGACTGGAGTGAAACTGGCAGTCACGAACTTCTTCCCCTCATTTTTAACGTCGTGATGTGTTAGGTACTAATCCAAATATCCAATAATTTACGTCGGAGTCAATGAAGACAACAGTTTGTGTTTGACACAATGATAATTGTGAAGAGATGCACATTTTTGAACTAAAAACCAACTAGAGACACCTGAACCATTTTCGGTTTTTTCATGAGGAGCAATAATGGTGTAACAGAGTCTCATGTAAGCAAATTAGAGGGATGACGGCAACATTGTTGTGGTGGTTGCCAAATATAATGTTGGAAAAAAAACTACCATCAGCACGATACACAACAAGAGTTATACTGATTCTGAGAGAACTTATTGTTTTGCTCCCCTTCAGATCCCAGCTCATACCTTACAAACCATAGCTTCAAGCTGCAAATCATTTGGTTGGTATATATGCCTTCCCAAGTGTCGCGTGCACCGGCAAGTGATCGGAGGTTATAACTATGAGTCGTGTGCGGCCGGGAAGTTGGCCCTGCGAGACGATCGAAATCCTCCGTTTTGGCGTGAAGCAACACAGAAGATAGAAAAGGTTGGGCAGAGGAGTCAGAAACAGGAGTTAGGGAATTTTCTCTATTCCTTGCAACCAGCCCACGCCTCTATATAAAGAGGATGGAGTACAAACCGAATCAACTTACAAGTTGTAATCTACTAATACTGAAAATAGTAAACTACCAAAACAAGAATTATACTCCTATTACAGATGCTTGTTCTACTCGGATTCTTGACAGGACACAGTTCCTTCGGTCTTCTTGTCGGCAACGTTCAGATGAGGCTTCCTCCTTGAATACGTATTGCCCCACATAACACCAAGTAGGTAGCCAAGTTTGCCCATAGTGGACAATGTTTCACCACACAAACAGACCCTTTGTCAAAAATGTGTGATGCTGAAAAAAACCTTGGAGGACTAACTGGCAAGGTTACTTTCAGATTATATGTTCTTTTGTTTCAACCCTTGAACGATATAATCCAGGCTTCAGCTGAACAAGGATGGATCTATAGTTTACTCACCAAATTTGAGGCTGATCCGACCATGATAAATACTTAGTTTTTCAGTTTGATGCAGATCATGCAATAATCATGAACCTGAAACTTGTTTTCTTCTTGTTTTTCTTTTCTTTTCTTTTTTGTTAAAAGTGATTAGCGGAAAGAGGAACCGGCTTGATTGGCACTTTGGATTGTTTGGCAGGCTGATTAGGGTGGAAGGAGCAGGGAGAATAGTGTGTTGGCTATATAAATGTCGAGCGATGCATTTTAGTTGTAATTATAATTATTTCTGCTGCATAAAATACTGGGGTAGAAATGAATGCTAAGTTTCTATGTGATGATTGATTTTCACGTTTATGCTTGTGCTTGCATGAGAGTGTTTGTATGTGCATGGACTCACACATGGGCTGTGAATGAATGTGCATGTGTTGTTATTTTGCCAAGTTTGGAAACAGTTTTTTATGCAGCTACGCAGCTGACATATTGCAGCATGATATAATTGTGCTCACTTTCTTTGTGATCCTGCTCTCTGTCTATCCGTCTTTTCAGATGCATAAGAGATATTCTGTATTGTTCCATTTTACTCGGATTTTTGGCCTGTTACTTCATGTTTTGTTTTGTCCCATTCGATAGAGATGATACCTCACATTTGTGTCATGAGCTTTGAAATGCATGAGCAGTACTTTTTTAGTATACTTAATGGTTACCGACATGGCTATTCGGCAGGAGACTTAACGTTTCTTTGTGGCCTTTGCAGACCAGAACAATAAAAGAATTGTCCTTGCGTTGCAATGTGGGTTGAAGGGTGAGATACTCTGGGCATTGAATGCCCTTACAGTACTCTCTTTTAAGGAGAAGGATGATCTCCGACGGGATACAACACCTCTTGCTAAAGTTCCTGGGCTCTTGGATGCACTCCTTCAAGTTGTAGGGGCTTTGTTCCTTTTTCATCCTTCCAATTTGATCTGGCTGTTACTGAATCATGCATTTTTATCTGAAACTGTATAGTTATCCAGGTTCCCAATTCCTTTGCCATTCACTGCTTAATCTATTTGCGTTATAGTTCATTTTAAAAATAATTAATCAAGCTAGCATCACCCTTTGTCATACACACTGAAGAAAAGAATGACGGTCCCATGCAAACTTTGGAACTTGGCATCGTTGTGCACCGTAGCTGTAAAGCAAAATCTAAAGAAAGGTTTTGTTATTTGCACTTGTAATTTATTGGTTGGTTGCCAAAGCAGCAGTTTTATCTAATTTGACCTGTGGTTCTTACATGAGACTAAATTCTACAGTCTGCTAAGTAATATATCGATCGATTTGCACAAAAAAAAAGGAGTAATGTGTTTATCAGGTAGTACTATTGTTAGAGACCTTCTCTTGCATTCTGTTTGATGCTTTGTTGTCTTTTACAGATTGATGACTGGCGAGATATTGCAATGCCTAAGGACCATACGAAACAACCAAGAGTAAGAACTTTGGGTGCCAATACAACACTCTCAGGCTTTGGTCAGGAGAACATTGGAAAAGTCTACTCGGACACCGCCACGTATGTTATTATTAGTCTCATCAAGATCCTGATTACCCATCTCACTTTTCATGATTCGTGCCACCATACTTATGTTCTTTGAAATACGGGTAATTTCAGTCCTTCAAAGGATCAATCAAAGAGAGAGAACTCCACTGTCACGAAGAAGCGATCTGCAGGATTTTGGTTTGATGAAGATGGCTTGTTTAATGTTGACGATGAAGGGCGGACAGAAAGGCAACAGTGTGCTGTTGCAGCCTCCAATATAATCCGCAATCTCTCTTTCATGCCAGAAAATGAGACTATCATGGTTCAACATAGGCATTGCTTGGAGACTGTATTTCAGTGCTTAGAGGACCAAAATATAGGTAAAGTTTTAATTTTCAAACTCGATTTGTCACAAACCTTAGTTCATAACGGGGTAAACACCGCCGTGAGGATGGCCAGACGGCGTCGGCGTGGATGGGGAGAGGGGTTAACTATAGATCGAGATGATATAACCTTAGGTGAGAGACTAGATCAATTCAACTTTCTTGCTTGATTGATAATAGATACATACTATCCTTTTACAGGGATGACCCGACTTGACCCCTAAGAAATAATCTCTAAGAAAACCTATCGCTAACAATCCAATCCAATAATAACTTGTCCAATTAATAGGTAATACCAAACACCTAACAGATAGATTCATAAATAAATCTTTCCTAATAATTGCAACTACTCACGGCAACTCACGACTAGATTAATTCAACTTTCTTGCGTGAAGCTGTGAGCAATACCCCCAACCCATGATAACTACTACCCTCCTTTTGCGACAACTCGTCCTCGAGCTATGGTGGTAACCATAGCTGAAGCCCTAGGAGGCCCTATGTTGACAAGAGGTTGTGATGCCGACGTGATTCCTTGGAGACTGTCGCCTCCTTGCGTGGTTGCGAGAAACTCACCGATCGCTGCGACAAGCATGGGAGCGGCCACAGTAGCGCCTTGGCAAGTTTTGGCTGCACCTTGGTAAGCTGCAATAGCCACGACAACACTGCGACTGGTTTTGTTCTTGACGCGGTAGACCCCGGCAGCGCCACGACGGACTTCGGCAAGGCTGTGGTTGCCACGACAGGATGCGGCAGCGCGCACTACGGTAGGTTCCGGCAACATCGCAATGGCTCCTGGAAACGCTGCCGCCTCCTTTTGTTGTGTCTTCTTCTCCTTTTGATCCGCGATCATCTTCTCTAAAGTATCATGTATGTCGAGGAAGATGGCCGCCATCTTTTTGTCATTGTCGTTGGTACTCATGGCCATCTTGTTGGCGTTAGCCTTTATCATGGCCAATGGCTCGGTGGTAGGTCTGATGATCTGATCTGTCACCATCACCATGATAGCAGAAGTCGTGGGAAGGGATCGACTGCTCTGATACCAAATGTTACGAACCTTAGTTCATAACTGGGTAAACACTATCGGGAGGATGGCTGGCCGGCGTTGGCGTGGATAGGGAGAGGGGTTAGACCATAGTTACCGGATTCGCTATGAAACCCCGCGAATCGCGAACTGGATTCGTCAAACCCGAACCGGTTTAGGGTACGGGGTTCGTGTTCGTAGTAGAAATTGGAAGAAAAAGTGGCGAACTACGAACCTGAATCCTGTATCGCGACTCGGACGAACCGCGTTTCTGATAATTATGGTTAGGCTATAGATTGGGATGATAGAACCTTGGGAGGGAGACTAAATTAATTCAATTTTCTTGCTTGATTGATAATAGATATATGCTATCCTTATTATAGGGATGGTCCGACCTGACCCTTAATAAATAATCTATAAGAAAACCTATCTCTAACAATCCAATCCAATCCAATAATAACTTGTCTAACTAATAGATAATACCAAACACCTAAAAGATAGATTCCTAAATAAATCTCTCCTAATAATTGCGGGCAGACACTGTTCACGCCTGAAGAGTACCCCCAACCCGTGACAATTACTGTCCTTCATTTTCAGTTCCCGTGCATCCATCTTCTGTTCCTTTTGTACAGTTCATCTATTTTGCATTTACCAAATTAATTTGGAGATGACTGAATATGTTTCTGCCAATATTATTCGTGTGTTGTCGTTTATGTAATTGCCAAATGTTAGTATGTTACCTACATATGCTCCATTTGAGCTGCAGGTTATTCCACATGGCTTCACCCGAAAACTGACTACTGATGTTTCCTATTTGAATTTTGTGTTGGATTTTATAGCGCAAAATAAGAATGGCATTAAAGTTATCATTTGTTCGTTTCGTATATTAGTTTTGTTGAATACCCGTAGTAAATCAAATGATTTATTTATCCTAGGTCTATGCGTTGATACCACAGCAGTTGAAAATGCAGTTATTTGCAACAAACATTACTACAAGACATGAAATCTAACCTTTTATGCATTCTTATCATTTAACAGAAGATGATGAGCTCATAACAAACATGCTCGAGACCCTTGTCAATTTAGCACCTGTGCTGGACCTGAGAATCTTCAGCTCGTCAAAGCCATCATTTATTAAAATGACGTGAGACAGAAGTTTATCACAATATTTTTTTCCTCTTTCCTTTTAATATTGATGCTTATTATTTCCCCCCGCTTTTGCTAAGACAGTGAGAAATGTGCAGTTCATGCCATAATGGGCATGCTTGCATCTTCTATAAAGGTGTGGCATTGTGCTGCTGCTGAATTGATTGGGCGGCTGATAATCAATCCAGACAACGAATCATTTCTTCTTCCTGTTATTCCACAGGTAAATGTTTTTTTAGCACACTGTTTCTATTTAATGTTATATGCTATGCAGGGATCAAATTCCCGGCCGGTAACCGGTTACCGGCCGGGGGCCGGGATCCAAAATCCCGGCCGGTTTTCCCGGGTTTTGCAAATTTGAATTTCGAATTTCGAATTTCAGCTGATTTTTAAGCAAATTCAAATGAATTTCAGCAAAAAAAAAACCCGGTTTGACCGGTAACCGGTCCCGGCCAGCCAGCGGGAAGTTTCCCTTCACTGGTTATGTGATCCCTGATGCTATGTAGATGGGTTTAAAGAGAGCTATTTGTTTTGTGGGTGGTGCAATTGTCCTACTTACATTGTTATACTTAATTACAGATATACAAGAGACTAGTTGACCTCTTGAGTGTGCCAGCATTGGATGCACAGGCTGCTGCTGTTAGCGCACTCTATAATGTATCAGAAGTGAATATGGATTGCAGGCTGAAGCTCGCCAGTGAGCGATGGTAAAATCTGCTCCATTTTATTAGCGATAGCATACTCACATTGGAGAAGCGGCATTAAAATTTTGGAATTTGTTGTTTTATCAATTGAACCAGGGCTGTCGATAGACTCCTAAAGGTCGTGAAGACACCACACCCTGTGCCTGAGGTTTGTAGGAAATCGGCGATGATATTGGAGAGCCTTGTCTCTGAGCCTCAAAATAGGATGCATCTCCTCGTGCACGAGAATACTTTTGCTGAGATCCTGACGACGGAAGGGAAATACTCCGACACGTTTGCTCGGATTCTATATGAGCTGACTGCAAGGCCGAGCAACAAAGTAACATCAGGGCAGGCTATCTGGGGAAACATAAACTGATGCATGTGCTGACCCTCAATATGTTGTTAAAATCTAGATGAGATGTAATTTAGGTGCTTGTGTTGAAAATGTCGTTTAGTTTCTTGACTGTACGTAACAAGCTATTGGCTACTTAGCTGTAGGCTTGCAGCTTGACGCCTTGACCTAATCTGAATAATTACTTTCAGGGTACTCCAAGATTTGTTTGTGCGTACTACTTTTTGGGATGCTGAAGCCTAGATTGGATGGTAGAACATAGCATGTGCCTGCTTTGTATTTTGCTGGACTCAGGTGCAGCAAATTGTTTTTGCAGTTCCCATAAAGAATAATAGCCTAGTCTCTACTCTTTGCTTTGTACTGAAGCTATTGCAATCCTGTTCCCGTAAGCAATGGATGCAGTAAGCTATGTGCTATAGCAAATAAATATTCGGAGCATAAGTTCTTGTAATTTGTCCAAAGTTTGTCCCATAAAATGAATAAACACATGATTGACAATTAAGCGCACAACCAACCACTACGAAGTCAAGGAATTCTCTTCTGACCTTTTTGTTTGATTATGTCAGAAATTCGAAGTATATAGATGAAAACAGCTTAACAGCTTATAGTAACATATCTGCTTCTCACAGGTCACAACTCCAGAAGACGCAATAAGTGCAGTGTGTAATTTTTCTGAGCACTGAATAGAAACCTTCAACTTCAACAGCAACGTGGATGCCTTTAGCAGTTTGCAGCCAACCTTGCGACAGCTTTACGAAGTTGCTTGTGATTCCAAAGAGAAGGCAAAAGCAATTGAGCACAAGTGCAAATCTGTTCACCGGATTTGGCCTTTTAGCCCCATCCCTAAAAAGTGAAAAGGAGCAGCTTCTTCTCAACCAAGTCTCCTCTGCGATTTCCGCAGCTTGCTTCACTTTTTGGTGCCAAGAAAGAAGCCATGCACATAAGACCGTGGACTGCAGCTAAGTTGGAGTAAAATAAGTAGACAAGGTTATGTTTTTGTAGTAAATTGCATCGAGGTTGTTAAACTACATCTACATGTGCTGCTGTGATGGTGAGATGAACATTTTAAGCTCGAGCGGATCGTTATGTAACCCTAGCCTGCAACATTTGATCATTCTTCAAAATGGCGTCAATTTCAACCTCCATTCAACAACTGATCTGTCAGCACTTAAAGCTAATTAAGTTGCAACACTCTCATAATTCCCTATTGCACTATTAGGCCAGCAATTTTAGCAAATTAAAATGTTGTATAGCAGTAACCTAAGTGAGACAATTCACCTTATTTGCAACATTATCTAATCTTTCACGTACTCCAAAACAATAGTACCCATTTCTTAGTTCAGTTCTATAATAAAAAGAAAGTGTAGACAAGGTAAATTTCTACACGCTTCCACAGTTCCACTGAACTAGAAAATGAGAGAGAGAGAGCTCCAACTTTCTTCCTTGCCACCCGCTTCCCTTCACAACAACAACCAGCGGCCATTGATCCAACGCCTTGGATATTGGAATATCCTCCTCCTCTCCTCCCAGCTCCCACCATTTCTCCTCTCCTCTCCACCCCGAGTTCGCTGGATTCGCTTCCGCCAATGGCCAGCCTCCCTCTCCTCGTTCTTCTCCTCCTCCCCTCCCTCCGCGCGGCCCCCGACGCCGCCATGGTGTCCAGGATCGCCTTCGGCTCCTGCGCCGACCAGAGCGCGCCCCAGGTGCTCGGCGAAACGCCCCTTTTGCCATTTTCTTGTTCTCGGTCTCTTGGCTTTGCTTGAGCACAGGTGGTGGGGTTATTCTGGTGACTCTCTAGTACTCCGTCCTTTCCTGCAGCCCGTGTGGGAGGCCATCGTGGGGTTCGACCCGCAGGTGTTCATCTGGCTCGGGGACAACGTCTATGGCGACAACAAGAGGCCGTCCCGGGTGTTCGGGAGGGAGCGGACGGTGGGGCCCTGGAGGAACGTGCCGCGGTTCTACCCGTCGCCGGAGGAGGAGCTGCGGAGGCGGTACGAGCTGGCCAAGGCCCAGCCGGGGTACGTCAAGCTCAGGGAGAGGGCTCAGGTGAGCTCCCGGTCGTTTGCTGCACTGAATTTGCTAGTTGTACTCGAGTGCCTGTGTATTTAGTAGTCGGTCGTGAGCTTTTGTTTGCTCTGTTTCTTGAATAATTGTTTTGTTTGGTCTCTGTTGTTGGTTTAGATGTTCTGCAAGTCCAACAAGGTCATTTGAGTTGGTTGGGGACCATGGATATGGCGATGGCACGGATTTACATTTGCAAACATTAAAAAGATCATATATGCTTTATTTATTTTTCCTGTATTGTACTTCTGGGTTGATTCCGCGGTAGTAAAAGAGTCATTTCCATGCTAGGAAGAATCGTAGTCTCCAACTGAGGGCTAGGATGACACAAAAGAGTACTTATTCTGCAACATTGTTATTGCTTCTTTCGACAATTCCACTTCTACAAGTTGAGGACTTTGTATCACTATCATCCACTATAATTTGCAGGTTATTGGAACATGGGATGACCATGATTATGGATTGAATGATGCAGGAAAAGAGTTTAGTGGGAAAGTGTTTACTCAAAGGCTTCTATTAGATTTCTTGGATGAAGCTGAAGATAGTCCACGGTATGTACGTAGGAATACTGGAGTTAATTTTGAATTTCTTCATGTTCAATTGTTATGCAGCCATTGCTTATAAATGACGGTACTCTAGAATGCCTTTGTTGGTGTTGTTCTTCACAATATTTCTTGTCGATCTGTCTTTCGCAGCATATTCAGATCTTCTGTGACTATACATTCCTACGTAGGTTTCAAGATTTTCACACATACAATTGTAGGCAATCAGAATTCAGAAGCCTCATAGAACTCTCTTTCTTGTTTATTTAGGAGGAAACAGGCTGGTGTTTATACCTCATACATGTTTGGTCCTGAAGGAAAACGGGTAAAGGTAGAGCCTATTATATCATCTGCAATTTTTGCTGTTAATTTGAAAGTTTTTTTTGGTCAACCTCCTGTTCAAAATTTCAAATAGGGCGTCTCCAAACGTAGATGTATTAGTGATCCTTTCAGTCTGCGCCATGTTCCCCTGTTGACCGTATGATTTCGCAACAAAGTAGTGTTTTATATTATCTCCAGAATAGATCATTTTAGTTCTTCTGGTTATCTAATTAACAGTTTTTGCTTCATTGTTTCTGTTCCTTAAATGGAAACTCATATCACCCTTTAAGATTTTGTAGTAAATGATGTCCAAGGTTTATAAAAACTTTTTTTTTTGAATGGAAACCGGTAGGAGGGTTGCCCGTTATATTAATAGAGAAGAAGCGGAAAGAAACCGCATGGAGCCAGAGTTAAGGAAAAAATAAGGCCTTAATTACACAGAATTGAAAAACTCCAAAGATTTAGCCCCCGCAAGTAACCAGGCTCTTCCCTCCTCCTTGATCTTAGCAAGGAGATCTAGGGGCGCTGTTGCTATGTTGTTGAAGGTTCTACGTTCCGCTCCTTCCACAGCTCCCAAGAAATTAAGATCATAATCGTCGACCTGGTCTTCCTAAGGGAACCTGTCGCTGTTGCCACGTTGGACCACCGGTCGAGGATGTCCGAACAAGGAGGCCAGGTGGAGGGTTGTAGGCTTTCAAGTCCAGTCTAGTCCGCCATGAGCTTCCAAATGCGACTCAGAGAATCGGCATTGTGCGAAGAGGTGCAAGGCTGATTCTGGAGTGTGTCTGCAGAGGGGACAATAACGATGGTTTGGCCACCCCCTAGCTTCGAGCCTGTCTGAGGTCCAGAGTTTATTTTGAATTGCTAACCAAGCAAAAAGTTTTCCTTTTGGAGGGGTTTGGGTTTGCCAAATTAAAGGTTTGAAGTTGGTCGCTATGGAACCCAACAAGTGTAGAGCGTAGGCTGATCTTGAAGAATAGGTTTCGTCCTGACTGTGTTTCCAAGAAATCGCGTCAGGGGTGCCCGGAGTCGATGAATTTGGTTGATTTTGTTTGGACCACAGGTGAACAAATTGTTCGATGTGTAGGGCTGAGAAACCAGTCCTGAGGTTGATGTCCTGCACCCACCGCCCATTCTACAAGGCCAAGAACACGGTCTGGTTTTTGCGAGTAGAAGAAGCGAAGAGCGTGGGGGCTATGTCTTTCGGGGCCTCTTCGAATAACTAAGCCGAAAACCAGAATTTAGCTATTTTTCCATCTCCGAGAGAGATCCTAGTTGCCGCCCGAGGAGAAAAATGCCTAAGCACCCGGTGGGTTGTGTTAGAGATATATTAGAGATAGAGATAGGAATCCTTATTGCCGAGGAGAATTTCGGTGAGACCGAGGATGCCTAAGCCACCTGTGGGTTGGACGACACACTTTTTCCCAATTGATTTTACACTTAGCACCCGATAAGATTTCATGACCAGCCCAGAGGAAACATCGCCTCAATTTGTCTATAGAATAGAGGATCACTTTGGGGATTTTGAAAACTGTGAGGAAGTAGTGTGTGAATGCAGGTTTGTTCTTGTGTTTCCAATTGATGATGCTTTTCCTGTACATACAATTTTTATGTTATTTGTTAAGCTTAGTGCACAGTTAAACTTAGTGTGAAATTATTCAGATTCCAACCAATATAAAGCAGCACCCCAGCAGATATTTTGAGTAGTATACAGAAGTTTTGAGAGTTGATAGCTATTATATGCTCTAAAAATGGTCATCCATCAGGGGAAACCACCAAAGTGAACTACAGTATTTGCAAACTTCCTTGCAGATTCTGATTCATCATTACTTTTACATGCATTAAAAGATAGTCATACATTATTACAGGTAATTCTGTTGGACACCAGATATCACAGAGACCCACTCTTAAGTGATGGAACTATACTGGGAGATCCTCAGTGGCAGTGGCTGGAGAGGGAGCTACATGGTCCTCAATCAGAGATCACCATCATTGGATCTTCTATCCAGGTAAAGATACTCTCTCACTAGACCTAAAATGAACAAAAGGTCAACTTTGGTTCTTGTTCATGCAACAGAACTGGACATAGGGTACTGGTTAAGAATGAATCGGGCCATTGTCAAGGACTGGTCATAGTGAAATACTGAAATCATGTCGCAAACTAACAACTTACATAAAAAAAAAGAGACAAGCAGAAACTTGTTATGATGTCTGGAGTTTGCAAATCTGGGTATACTTCTTCCCGACAATTTTATGGCAGGTTATAGTTTTCCAGCAATAGTTATAGTACCGTTTGGTACATAAATAAAACTCTTCAAATTTCAATAATTCAGGTAGCATCTATGATTGCTTTTGGTGTAAGAATTTGAATAATATGGCCTTTCACCTGTTTAACTGCTGTTTAATGAGTGGAATAAATCCTAGTCACTGCCCTTTTTTTTTTTTGCTTCACCTTTGATGCTTCCGTTATTATATGTGATTGCATTTTCATTGGGAATAACAATAGAATAATACAACTTTCTCCCATGTGTGAATACAGGTAGTGTCTAATCTTTCTGCCACCACTGGACCTTTGTTCTATGTGGAGTCCTGGGCACGCTTTCCAAGGGAGAGAGAACGGCTGTTTAGACTGATTGATAGCAGTAAGGTTGCTTAATATTTCTTTCCTATGCAGACATGCTATTATTTGGGTACTGATCATTTACTTACAAACAGTCCTCCTTTGGCTGCGCCAACGCAAAATTCATCAATTAAGTAATTGTTGGCATATTTCCTGCAGTTTTACTTCATTTGTGACCTTTTGTAAAGGAAAAAATCTTGTCCAGTTTAATGGCAGGTGTCCTTTTCTTATTATACATTTTAAGCTTTTAGACTTATTTGTCTTATAACGGGGTGTTGCTTTTTTGAGACCCCACAAGGCCACAATCTAATCTAAAAATGGATATTTACCTTTATTTTTATGGGACATGTGCTGACTTTGTGCAGAGAAATGGAGTGTTATTTATTAGTGGTGATGTTCATTTTGGAGAAATCGCTCATTTTGACTGTGGAACTCAATATCCATTGTATGATATTACCTCAAGTGGTCTTACCCAATCTGTTGAGAATTCTGTACCAGCAGTATTTCGATCTCTTATGAGACTTTTGGCATTGCTGACACCAACCACCATGCGAGTCTTCAGCCCTAACTGCCGTTACAAATCATGCTCATATGGTAAGTTTTCCTTTCTTTTAAAGAAATAACTATCAATAAGGCATATTTTTCCATAAAAATCAATTACTGTAGGATGCGTTCTAAAGATTTGCCTTGCTGAATTTCGTTGCTTTTTATGATATTATGATAAGAATATCCTTTTCTGCTATTGTTGTACCAGTAATATGTTCGTTTGTTGACACCATTTCCATAGTTACAACTTACTTCTAGTAGCATCACTAATGTTTTTCAAAAGCTACAGTTATGTTAAAATGTTACCATGAAACATGTGAACAGGATATTAAGAATTTCCAGTATCTAACTAATTTATTTTCTTCTGTGTTTGAGTTTTGCTTGTGCTTCTTTATCAGTTGGTGTTTTTGGTGTTACATCTATCAGGTCAACCCAATTTTGGAGCAATTGAAATAGATTGGAATGCAGTACCTCCCCAGATTAAAGTTGAACTAAGAGATGTACAGGGGAATTCTGTTGGTGGTGTGGAGTTCCCTATATCTGAACTGCAACCATCAAATGCGCATGTGAACAAAAAGCAAGGGCATTCTTTTGAACGGCATTGTACTCTCGAAACAAAGCTTCCATGGCTGGTACGATACCGGCTTGCTCTGCTGTTCTTTGGAACCATAGCTGGTATGCTACTCGCATCTATCTGAACGTTCAAACCATAATCTCACTTTGCTATTGCGCTTGACATTATCTTATTTCCCGACATTCTTATGAATTATTTGCACTGAATCTAGTTTATGTCCTCATGAAACCCATTTTTTGTCTGCAGTTTTTGTCATAGCTGTGGTGCTGCTTGGAATCGCCTGCTTGTCAGCTACTAATATGTTCACTAAGAAATTCAAGATGGAATAGCCAGAGTAGAGGACAAAAACAGTTATTTTCGGTCTTACTGCGATTGGAAAAAGCAGAATTACACTGACCAGGGACGTCTGTGGTCCAACAATCAACATGACATTTCAAAACCAATATACCATGCTGTGCAATGTACACAGCACAAACTGGATGGATGTAGCAAACAATCTGTGTGGTGTCTTTCTGTATAGCACGTTGAAAAGGTCTATGGTGAATAGATAGGCCTTTAGCTGTCCGTTTTCATTCCTTTTTGCTTTTCCACGTGTCTGCTCTGTTTGAAGGTTCCGTGTCGTCTCTTTAACTTCTTTCCATCATCGTTCGTTTTGTCCATTTAGTGAACAAGGAAGAGATTGCATATCTTCCACTCCTGACACAGGCAACATCAAATCCTTTTAAACAGTGGCGGATTTAGGATTGGATCAAGCCTCGGACTAAATTTTAATAGGCTAACATCTTAAAACTAACGTTAATGTTTACCCACAGCAAGACATAACAAAAAATAAGCTACAAATACTTCATTGACAAAAAACTTCATAAAAAAATGCTTCAACATAAAATATAGTAAGAAAAATATAACAAAACATAAATAATATAGCATCTTAGATATACAAATTGAGTACCTCAATAACGAAGATTTCATCTCTAGCTTAGCCCACCATTTGTTCGTCAATAGTTGGACAAGTACCAGAACCTACAAAGACAACATAAAAAAAATCAAAAAGAGGTATGATTAAATACAAAGAAAATGAAATTTAGATTTGTAAGAACCGAACTTACCACTAGCGCGAGATAGTTGTTTGTATTGAAAAATAAGATGACAATGTCTTGCTTCTCTTCATTTTGTATCTCTAATTCCTAAATAAGCAATACACTTATTAACAATATGCAGCAAAGAAATTAATTGATTCATTGAACATCCATGTATACAAATCAAATTTATTTAGACATAACATGTGTTATACATTAACAGTTTAACACCAGTCACCAGATGTCCAGATCTCATTAGTCCTTAGTCATTACCTTGTTCTCTCCTCAAAGCCTCAAAGCAGCAACTCAACTCAATCCTCGAGCCTCAAAAGTCAAACAAGAAAACTCAAAGCAAAGCGCAGGCCGCAGCGCCGGATGGAGTGGCCGAGCCTGCCCGCCGCCGCCGAGGGAGCCTCGAGGAGCTGCTGCTGCCGCTTCTTCTGGCCAAGGGCGCTGCCGAGGAAGAGGCTGCAAATGGCCGAGGATGGCAGCAAAGGCCAGGTCGGGCGGGACGCTGGATCGACGGAGGTCGCGGAGGAGCCGGGACCGGAGGGCGATCGGGCGGCGGCGGCGGGCGGGGCGAGGTCGCGAGGAGCGGGCTCGAGCGTGGTGGAGGCGCCAGATCACGGGCTTGCCGCCGAGGGATCTCGATCACAGCGGCGCTACCGCATCATTGCCGCCGCTGTCGCCGAGGTCGCGAGGAGCAGCCACCGAGCCCTGTGCCGCCAGGGAATAGGAACCGGGAAGGATTAGGTAGGGATTCGGGCCAATGGGGATGCTGCCGTCCGGATGGAATGGGCCGCCAATGGTGACGTTGGTCGGGATGCCGGGGACGAACAAGCAATTTGCCGGGCGGCGTGGGAAATTTGGGCGTGGGGCGCGAGTGGGCGTGGGCCAGAATGCCGAGCCTCAGGCTAAATCCTCCATAGATTGTTTTTACCCTATACAAATTTTTTTTCCACTGTTACTTTCTCTGGGCCTCGGGCTAGAGCCCACCCTGCCCGAGGCCCAGATCCGCCCCTGCCTTTAAATCCAACGATGTTCTTTGCATGTTCTTTGCGCACGCGAAAAACCAAAACATGTCATGCTGTAACAGACATGGAAGAAACACGAGGAATTGATCATTTGCCACACCTTTGATCAATTTTCTATTATTTGCATTTATTTTAGGGTAAGTTGATTAAAAGCCCTGGATTTAGATTCTTGATTGATCTTTTGCTATTTTCGCATTTTATATTTACATTTGCTATTTCACTCACATGATATGTCGCAAATGGCCTCTTCCCCTTCTTCCTACTCTCATCTTCTCTTCTTTTCTTGCTTTGCCCTAGCCATGGTAGACACACACATGGCCTGTCTCCGAGGTCGCCATGCTCCCACAACCAAAGTGAGGTTCGCCAATCTAGCGGGCTACAGAGGAGGGTAGGCTATGCGAGAGGAGCGTGTCCTCAAGGGAGAAGGTGGTTGGGCCGACGGAAGGTGTGGGAGGCCGGGTCCCATATGGAGAGGAAGCTGGATAGGCATGGGCGGTCATGGTTGGATTGTGGCGGTGAGGTCATGACGGAGTCAGCGATGGCGGCAGGCAGAGAGGAGGGCACGAATGCAGGTCCCAGAGGGTGTGGACGACCAAAGGCCAAAGACGGCAGGGGAGAGGTGGCAGAAGAAGAGTGGCAGGACGGGGTGCGGCGGGGAACGGTGGGATGGGGTGCGGCCAGGAGGAGGGGGGTGTGGGTGGTGGAGTTGGGGCATGGGAGAGGTGCGGGGAGCTGGCCCGTGTGCACGGAGATAGAGGCAGGGCAGGTCGGGGAGGATGAGGGTGGGGATGCGGCTGAGGCGGTGGTCCTGTCGGGACCCCGAATCACTGAATCCGAGCCCTCTGTGTATTCTGAACTAGCCCATGACCAGTAGCTAGTTCACAAAATGACATCATTGATGAAACCATATCCATACAACAAAATATCTAAGAAGCAGACAAATTAATATTACTTAGTAGCAAAAGGATCTTATGGCCAAGTTTTATAGAGTTTGCCACGTAGGGCTTTAACGATAAAATATAAACTTACAGCGGAACCAAAACACCTCGTGGAAGCCATCCGACATGCCCACATGCAATCGAGTGGAGAACGCGACCTATTTTGCATAGTCTTCGAAGTATTCTTCCTCGTAGAACTCTGAGTTCCTTGATTCTTCCTTGGTGACTGATCAACAATGGTGCAAATCCGTTAGTACATAAAGTACTCAGCAAGTCGTAGGGAAATGTATGCAAGTAGTATTCATGTAAGACTTGAACAAGGATAACTTTATGGCTATTTTGCAGAAAGCAGTATTGACATTAAATACCGTAAATAGATCGAAAAATATAATTTAAAAGATTAAGTACATAAGTAAACAAGTTCTTTGAAACATATATTGAACACCATGTTCACTTCCTGACCAAACCAACAATCAGATCGCTTCCCAATCAAACCATTTCAATATTTTTGAGAAAATCTACCTCTCGTGTGAAATCACCAGTCATTGTCTATAACCGGGGACACTGCTATTCGAATAATTTAACACTCTGCAGAGGTTGTACAGCTTGACCCACAAGAGATAATCACCTTATAATGTCAGACATGACACGCTTCCGTAGGCGTGCGACCAAGTGATTATCATAAAGTTTTTACAAAGTTCTGTTTTGACCCAGTTCTGCTCGCTAAGGATTTGCCATTCTAGGCCCCCTCTTGCGCCGCTCATCAACCCAAATAGAACCAAATCAAAATATTGCTAATTAGTTGGCCAGGTCCACCCTACCCTGGATATGTGGTTGTATGGTATAGCCCAGATCAATGACGCACAAAGTTAAGTCCTTAGTGACTACTCAAGCGATGCAACCACATCCCAAAATCATCTCATTTACTGCACGATCAATCGCCTGAGTATGAAATTATTTTTGGTTCAATTCCGACCAAATGACAACCCTTGCCATGGCACAACAACTTTTAATAACAGTGGCCGCGCCACAATTTCATATTTCATTAAGTCAAATTTAATCATTTATGGGCATGTGATCATGAATCCCATCATACAACTAAAGCATGGCTAAGCATCCATGTTGGTAATTAAATATGTCCAACTAAGATTAGCCCAACCTATGGTGTTCAAGGGTACATGTCATTCCCAATTTATTCAAGGAGGCATAATGTCGAATAGGACTTTAACTATTCCCGAAAGCAGTTATTGTAAAACTAGCAATGTATGTTGATATAAAATAATATAATTTTATACAATGGGTACATCATGATCAAAGGTCTATGACTTGCCTTCATTGAAGGTTTGAGTTGCTTCGGCCGACGGGTTCAGGAAGGCTTTGGAAACGCTAGAATCTATACGCACAAAACGAGGTGAATAAATACAATAATTCCAAATAAAATCCAAAAATTACCAAATCGAACCAAAAGAAAGGGTCCGAATTTAGATGAATTTAGAAATGAGAATCAACATAATCGGAGTCCGTATGAGGGAGAACAAACGTTCGGAAGTTTGCAACCACATGAAATGATAGAAAATGACAGAAAAAGAGAAGGAAATATTCTGGGAGATGTTGTGCTGATTTTTGCTAACATACCAACACTGGCTGACCAAGGGGGCCCACTGGAAGAGAAAGCAAGGGAGATAGAAAGAGAGAGCGTGAATGACAGAGGGGAACCACTGTCATTGAGACATAGCCAATCACAGAGAGACAAAGTAGGGGAGGAAGGAGGCACTCGGGGCAGGCGGCGATCGGCGGTGGACGACAACGCAAGAGTGGCCGGTGGTGGCCAAGATGGGACCCCTGTGGGGTGAGGGTCCCACAGGAGGTGGCGACATGGTTAGAGGCGAAGCGATGCGGCGGCAGCGCATGGAGCAGCAGCGACGCTCGAGTGGAACACGACGCCAGTGGTGGGGTGGCGCAGGGAGGAAGATGGAGGGAGCATGAGTTGTGCCTCGGTGAGGGGAACACGATAGCGTGGTCGGGGAAGGTCCGGAGAGGCGGCTCCATGGCGGCCATTGCCATCGGTGAGGAGCTCGCGGCGACGGGGCTCTATGGCAAGGGAGAGGATGCGAGGAGGTGGGGGGAATGGACAACGTGGTTCCGAACGCGAGATGACGCAGATAGGGAGGCCAAAACCAACCAGAGAGAGGGATTGGTGACGGGAAGGCGCGGCCAGCTTCGGAGAAGAAGGAGAAATGGGGCGGCGCGTGCTCTAGGGGCTCTGGGAGATGGATGGGAGGAGAGGGAAGCGGAGGGAAGGGAAGGGAAGGGAAGAGAAGGAGGAAGTCATGGCCGGCTTTTATAGAAGGACGAAGGAGGTGTGAGAGCTGCCGGGTGATTTAACTTGTAATGCTTAACCCTCCAATTGGTCCTAGCATCACAAATTAAAATTTCCCGCTCTCGGTGTATTATGTACCGCATTATGTACCTCCCAAAAGCGGTACACATACACCTTCACAAACAATATCGAACCATACACATGATATCATAATATCGCAAGATAAAATATCAAGTACACAGCGGAAAACAATAAATAAAATCATAAATTAACCGTCAATGGAGTCCCAATGGCTTGCCATAACCCATAGGGCAACCGATTGGGGTTAAAACCTTAGCAAATCGACGTTTCCTGCGCATCTTTCCTTACCCGAATTGATTTCAATACCTGCTGTCCAGATTAGTAAACAAAAGCAAACAGTGAGTACACGAATGTACTCCGTAAGACTTTACCAAGCCTATACATAGCTACATGCAAGCTCTACTCAATGGAGAAGGCCATAAAGTTTATTTTCAGTGCAAAGCAATATTTGAATTTGAATACACTGTAATAGATTTAAATGGCAAGTGAGCAAACATTTTTGATACTTTAAATAACAGCGAGTAATTACAATATCAAAACATCTACAGGTGGTTGCCCCTGCAGCAAACCAATATAGCATGAGAACCAATCTCAATACCACCCATCAAGTTTTAAGTTTAAAATCCAAAATGTTGAGTCTAACTCTCGAAAGACCTCCCCAAGCATGTCCATAACCAAGGACTTGGCTATTCGTATCGATTAAACCCTACAGGGGTGTACAACTTTACCCACATGTCAGACCACTCTTTTTGCCACGCGATGAAGCACACTTCCGAAGGTATGCCGACAGAGCTAAGTCCTACGAGACGTTTTCCAATATTGTGTATTAACTACGAGCCGCCTGTATGGTTACCCATACGTTGCGTTGGAGTCATTGTAAAGCCAAAAGTCAACTACCCTATAGGGTTAAAGCCTCGGACAACTATAATGTCTCTCAGTGTGGAGAACTAAGCCGGGATTCCACTCCCGCACACCCAACACATATAGACACATTTCTTTTTCTTCTCTCTTTTTTTAACATAACACACACCCACCTCCTGCAACTCGGAGCTAATACCCCACCAAAGTACTAAGTCAAGAGGGGTCCCATATGTCCCTCACGTGGATGCACGCAATAATACTTGGTTCAGTGTAACAAGATATTTGGTCCTTGTTGACTCGGGCACCAAGCACACACCCAATAACACACTATCCAACCAATGTGCCCAAGTCTAAAGTATTTTATTTTCATCTTTAGTTTTCCAAATAGCACACGATGCTGGATATAACATAATAAAAATGATTTATGTGATCAAAGTTATCGACTAAGTCGACAACCGCCCAATCTACCGGATACTAAGCATTGCTAAGCATGATGCCAAAATAAACATAAATAGACCATATAACATCCACCGGGCTCTAATTCACTAGCAGGATTATTAACTTAGGCTAGTGGCGGGGGATGAACAATTTTAGGGAATTCATGCAACAGGTTTAACTACCACTAATCGACAAAATTAACTTGACAATTAAAACATGCATACATACAGTTGCAAACAAGATAATAGTTTTTGAAAGTAATAGGATCAACATGCACCAACAGAATGGGTGCTTGCCTTTGTTTGCTAGAACTCTGGACATTCTCGCGAACTTCTCAATTGCACTCTGAATCATCGTCATGTAACGGTAAGAACTAACAAATAAAAAAACATCGAATAAACACCAGAATTCCAAAAGTATCCAAAAAATTATGAAATTAAAACAGAATGGAGAGAATTATTTTAGATAAAAGAATTACTTTAATTGGAGTTGATTTGGACTAGTTATGAACTTTTGAAATTGATACTAGAACATAAGGTCTTCTGTTGTTTACTAACCACTAATTTAATTCTTGACTCAAGAATCATTTTTACTCTTATAGATTAGATGCTAATGACTAATTACTGACCTTGATGAGGTTTACAATTCTGTTTTATATTCATAAAGCTGTTAAGACTTCTAAGTATTATCAGACATATATAAGTACTGAACTTAGCTAACAAGAGGTTTGTAAATTTGAAATCTCCAAGAGTTATCAATTCTACTTACTGTTTTCCCTAAACCCATAAATTTTCTGCATACATAAAGAACCCACTGGTTGTTATGGAGGGACATACTAATGCTTGTTTACTAGATTGATGTGCCTTTGTTAGTTTTAAGGTCCAAGTCTTAAATGGACAAAAACCTTCTAAGTACAAGAATTTAGTAAAGCTATCAGTCCACTGACAAATGCAGATTTCAGCCTAAGCCTTTCCGACCATTCACCTATTAGGGAAAATTTACTGAGAAAGAGAGTTGGATAACTAAATCTTCTTACTAATTCACAGACTTATTTGTTAGGCAAAGTTTAAGTGATCTAATAGTTAAACACAACACCTAGCATCAATCTTCCCTCTTCTACTCAACTCTACAACAAACTGAGTTTGTTGCTCTCTGCTAGTTCCTGAATATTCACAATCCTATTGATTTTTCAGATTAGGTTACTACTACTTAGTGGCGGAGCCAGGATTTCACAAAGCCTCGGGCCAAAAACTAAGTGGCTATAAGCCTATAACTAACGTCAAATACTATCCACATTGAGGCATAACAAAAGTACAATACAAATGCACAATCAAACTGAAATTTGAATTCCATGTTTAACGATATGACAAAATAGATAAAACATAGCCAAAAAAAGAGAATGTAACATACCACTAAAAGAAACCTTACAACACTTAAAGATGCCAATGTCTTTGTCCTCTTCATCATGTATTTATAGTACATCAAATAGAATCAAATCAATTAATATTGATCAAATGACATATAGTATTTCAAATAGAATCCTACCATATAGACAATTTTCTTGTATTATTTTGCCTATCATATATGGCTATAGAGCATGCGATTATAGTGTAGATTCCCCCATTAAGCTTTGGCTTCCAAAGGACCAAATATGTTTGTTAATTGCTATAGCTAATAAGCTAATGACCAACAATGCAGCAGGCAAATCATATACCCAAGATCCTATCTAAAGGATGTGGTTGGATAAGCTATCACATGACATATGAGAACACTCATTCACAAATCTGAAGACTTATAAAATGATTTTGATAGAGCTACCTGTTGATGGATAAATCTGAAGACTTATAAATCTGAACACGCATTCAGTTCAAAACTTGGAGCTACCTATTGATGGATAGCATGCAATACAATTTGAACATCTTCTACACCGTCAATTGCATCTCCACTTGTCACATACTTTAATTTTTCAAAAGTCATTGACATCAAAGCCTGCAAAAAAAGGTCAAGTTTTCAAGAAATGAGAGCCAAGCAAGTCTCACCTGCAAAAAAAGGTAAAGTTTTCAAGAAATGAGAGCCAAGCAAGTCTTCATCACTGGATTTCTTGTTCTCCTAGCAGTTTGAATGTCAGGAACTAACCTATTAGTCTATGACCTGAAAATCTTTAGAATAAGCTAATATTGCACAAAATATCTGGAGACTGGAGGCTTGGAGCTATCTGTTCAGCTGTTCTCTAGAATAGTGGCAGTGGGAGGGGCACAGGAGGCGGGCGTGCGGCCACAAGGCCAAGGGCCGACTGCAGTATAATGAGGAGGGGCGGGCGGTGCTTGGCTTGAGGGCCGAGAGGGAGGCACTGGGGGTGGGGCGGGCCAGGTGAGGAAAGGAGGCACTGCAGGGGCTTGGGGCGAGGAGAGGAGGCACTTGGGGCGGTGGAGCAAAGGCCTGGGCGGTGGAGAGGAGGGGGGTGGCGCCAGGTGGGGAGAGGAGGCTATGGGGGCGGCAGAGCAGGGGGCGATGGGGCGGCGGAGAGGATGCAGGGGCGGCGGAGCAGGGGGCCGCGCTGGGCAGTGGGTGGTGGAGTTGTGGAGAGGAGGCGAGGGGCGGCGCCAGCCTCCGGGTGAGTTGGGTGACTGAGTGTCTGGGTGAGGAGTGAGGACCGAGGAGAGGAGGCAAGGGGGCGGAGCCGACAGAGAGGAGGCGAGGGGCGCCACCGGTGGGAGGAGGAGAAATGGAGGAAGATCGAGAAGAAGATTGGGGAATGGGGGAATGATCGAACCGAATGAGCTCCTATAGTGCCTTTGCTGCCTCTTAGGAGGGCCTTTCGGCCGCTCGGGAGGGGCGCTGGTGCCTGGCTGCTCTACTGGGCTGGGCCGGCTGTCTCAGGCCGGCCAATAGGCCTCGGGCTTCTCTATAGTACACCTTTTTTGGGTATATTTACTAAAATTTTGCATTAGCATTTTCTCTAGGCCTCGGGCCGTTGCTCAACCGGCCCGAGGCCCACCTCCGCCCCTGCTACTACTAGATAGTTATCTAACTAACTAATTACATCAAGAAAGACTAGCTACTAGAATTAGCCATGCTATTAGCTTTTTGACACTTCTGATATTTATCAGGTTACTGTTCATACAACCTACAACAACAAAATTGTTTTAGACTAAAAAAAAATGCTATTGACTTAACTTCCTTTTTGCTGAATCAATGGAGTGACTCAATTGACAAAATACCAGGTTTGTTAGCAAAAGAAGTTTGATTCTAAAAGTGGTTTCAACTGACAACTCAAGTCTTCTTCTATTCCTTTCTCTTCTCTGTTGAAACATCTTTCTGAAGGAAAAAGTCTAAGTTGAAATTTTGTTAACCAAACTTATTTAAAAGTTCCAAATTAAATCTTTGCATCGCTGAGAGATTCATCAGACATCTATTAGCAAAAGAATTAGGACTCCTACAACAGTGAGAAGCTTTGCATAGGGGGAGCTACAGGGATGGTGGTCGGTGGCTCGGATCATGGATCGGCGCCAGCGGTTGGGCGGCGACGAGGCAGCGGTGAGGGATGAAATGGATCCGGGGAGTGGAGGCGACCATGAGGGTGGTGGAGTTGGGGCTCAGGCGGCACGGTGGCGGTGCAGCAAGGTCGAGCGACGATCGACCGGCCGTGCATGTGGAGAGAGGCGCTGGCGCCGGAAGGGAGCAGAAGGGAAATTAGGGCACTCATGAGCATGAGTAGAACTCAGGGAACTCACCGGGGTGCTCAGTGAAGGCGGGGAGTGGCCGAAGTGGTCCGACGGCGGCGGTGCGGGAAGGGCTGACGGCGGCGACGACCTGGGGAGGAAAAGAGAGCGGGTGAGTGATGGAGGAGGTAAAGGGATGTACAAGGATGCTCATGGCGGAGAAAATCGAGCTCGGGCTCGCTGGAGGAGACGCGGCGGCGGATTTGGTCGAACCCGAAGAAGATGGCGTGCACGCGCTCCTTGGTGGCGTAAACTCTGAATTGATGAAGGGGTTGGGGTCCTCGTGGTGGGAGGCGCAGCGTGACGTGGTTGGGGGCGGCCGAGATCACCGGAGCGCCGAGGGCTTGGAGGCGGCACGGCGGGTCCGAGAGCGGCATTCAGAATCTTGCTCAATTGGAGCCCAGAGAGGAGTGGGTTCGAAGAAGGGAGGTGGAGGAACTGGAGAAAGAGAGTCGGGGCATCCGGTGCTTGACTTAAATAGGCAAGGGGGCAGAGCAAACCGAAGAAAACCCATGGCCGTCGTGGCGGCATGCTCGGGTGCGGCTGTCTCAAAGTGGCATGGGCGTGGCGACCGTGCGTGATGCGTGGAGAAGGTGCAGCATGGGCGCGGACAAAACCATTGGCGGCTGGCGGCAACTGGGGCGAGGCGATGTAATCGGGGCGGAGGGCGGGCGATGGCATGGTGGTCTTTGGCGACTGCATGCATGTGCTCGATCGCATGGGTGGAGAAGATGACTTGCGGTTGGGGCCCGCATGTCAGTGGAAGAAGGAGGATGTGGCTCAGGCGAACAGGTTGGGCTGAGCCAAAAAGGCCCCGGGTCCAGTTGGTCCGATGGTTTAGGTTCGGTTGGAGGAACAGTGATAGGGCTCATTCAAATTCAAACACTACACCTTTGGCCGGTTAAGTAAAAATAGCAAATAAATTTAGAAAAATCTAAAATTTTTCAGAGATGTTACTAGGATAGCCTAGTACACATAAAAGTTTCTAGCACCACTGTTCATGTTTCAGTTGCTTGTTTTTAAATCATTTACTGAAGGGCTTTTAGAATTGGGATTTGAATTTTCTCAAGATTGACTTGAGTCCTAGAAATGTGTGAAAATTTATATTTATTCAATATAAATACTTTAAGATTCAAATAAATTATTTCTAGGAACTGTTACCAAGTTTTATTTGTATTTTAAGTTCAATATTCAATTTTGAACATGCAAATTGACAAGAAACCAAATAACCTCTAAAAAAATTCCAATAAACAAACCAGAGCATATAGAACTCAACTAAAATATTTCCACACTTGAAACCTTTTTAGTTTGCCCCAATTTCAAATTAGACTTTTGAATTGGAGAAGAAGTATTGGATTACTAGTTTTTAACACATTTGCTTAGCAACAAAAGTTTTAAAAAGTCCAAAATTTCACAAATGCTCATGAGATGCTTAACTAATTCAACTTAGGGATCTTGGACTATTATAGGAGGCAAGGCAACATGGGGCTCACTGCTGGTGCAGTAACAACGATGCGCTTTCGGTGCGGAGGAGTGGCAACAAGGCGGGCATGGGGGCGGTGAGGCCTGTGGCAACATGCAAGCAGAGGGCGGGCATAACGTGGCACGCTGCATGGGTTCTCTGTTCGATGGCGTGGGCAAGGGCTAGAGGTAGAAGGAAGAGAAAGAAAGAAAGAAAAGAAAAGGGAAAGAAGAGAAAAGAAAAAGGAGGAAAGGGAAATAAAAGAGAAATGGGAAAAGAAGGGAAAAATATTTTTGGTCCAAGAAAATTGAAATGAAATTCTGTGATTTTCATTCCGGAGAAAATTCAAATAGAAATTTGAATTTGAATTTCGGTTGAGATAGGAATTGAAATGAATTCAAAATGAACATTTGAATTCAGAATTGGCCACAAAAAGAATTGATTTAGGAGCGGAAGGAAGAATTGAGAATTGGAATTTGGATTTCGATTTGGGGTTGAACTGAGATTCATGATTTGATTTAGATAATATTTATATAAGCAAAAAATCCAAATTAAATGCTAACATTTTGAAGTTAATTAATTTAAATTAAATTTTACAAGAAAGAAAATAAATTGTTGGGAAAACGAAAAGAAATTAAATAAAAAAATTCCAAGAAATAATAAAAGAATGCAAGAGAACTCAAGAAAAATCAGAAAATCCAATAAACTCATTTTGAATTTTAATTGAAGTTTGATTTAATCATTTAAAATGTTTTCATTTTCTAAATTTTCAATTTAAGCTTTAATTAATTCAATAAAATCCAAATGATTTTTATTTTGAAAATATTCAAAAAGGCCCGAAAATTGGGATGTTACAAACCTACCCCCCTTAATTCGGACTAGCTAGAGAAAAGGTGTTGAACTCGGACTTTGCTCACTCTTCCAAGCGACTTTCTCTTTTGACCGAGACAAAACTGCAATGGATACTGCACTGACTAAGGACTTACCTGGAACGACGTTCTGAGCTGATTAGACTGGCCCTGTGGTGACTTGATTCACGTGTCCTCTTGCAGAAGGAAGTGGAGTCCTGATGGCTTGACCTGAAGTCTGAGGTGTTCATCGGCCTGCTCCTGGCATAGAGGTTTTGGCTAGTGTAGCTCCCAAGTTGAATGGAGTTGATGTCGGGGTTGTCTTTCATGGGCAACTGTGGGCATAATGACCTATCTTGTAGCACTTAAAGCAAATGACTCCTGAGAGTGGACGGTCTGTTGGTGAAGCTTGCTTCAGTGGGCAATTGCTGGCATAATGATCCATCCCACGACAGTTGAAACAGTGATTCCTACGTGACGAGAGGAGTTCTTCTGTGATTGGTCTCCAATAGATGTGATGGGGAATAAAAAGCTGGCCAGATGGTTCGCTGTTGTTTCTTGAGGCATTGGCAAGCCTAAACTTTTGTATTTTTGCAATTATGACAAGTACCTTCTATTGTTTTTACTACCTGCTGCTTGTGTTATGGTTATGATCAAAGTAGCTTCTGGAATGCTGTCTGGGGTGACTGCTAATCGTCTTTGCGGGCATTCACTAGCAAAATGTCCCATCTCCTGACACCTGAAACATTGTATTCCCGCCCTTGATGGTTTATTCTGCTGAGATTGGCCACTATTGTTGTCACAGAACATCTGCATCGATGGAAGTAGTGTTGATCCTGGAGTCATGAGTGTGGTTGTTGTGGGCGTTTGGTTGGGTTGAGATTGAATCACACGTGCCTTGGAGTTTCTTGTAACATCTTGTCCTTGTTCCACCATCTTCCTCTTGTGACAATTGTCCTACTGATGGCAGGTAGCCTCGAAATTGTGTGCCTGGGGATTGATTGTATTGTAATTTAGTTCCTCTAGTTCTTGGGGTAACTTGGTAGAAGTAACTATGGTCCTGCCTTCCTTGGCTTGGATGAGAGTGGCTTGATAATTTTCACGCTACTGCTGTAATATAGGGCTCAATATTGTCTTCAAAGGGCATTGAGTTGGGTAATGATCTTCACCCTCATATAAGTAACATGTAATCTTGTTCATTGGATATTCTCCGAGTGGATGATTTCCTTCACAGCTTGAGCAATTGATTTTGTGCTCACTAGCACTATATCCTATCTCTCCATAATGGATACATGCATAATCCTTAGACTGGTTCGGTGGGCAGAACCACAATTTCCTTTGCTCAGCTAGAGCTTCTTCGGTAATGACATGGCTCGCTTGACTTCTTATGTCGGGCTTAGATATTCTTACGGCTTGGTGCTTGCCTTGCTGTAAATCACGGAACTCATTTTTCTTCATCTTCATTACACTATCTGGGACATGAGAGTGACGGAAAGCTGCTGAGAACTCGACCCAGGTAATAGCTTCTGGATTCTCATGGGCTGCACAGTAATTCTCCCACAAGTCTGCTGCAAGGCCTTCCAGCTGATGCACGGCGTACACGGAACCTTCTCGTGATCGTTACACTGATCAATGTCCAGCTTCTTTGCTATGAAGCGCAGCCAGTCATTTGCGTCCAAAGGTTTAGATGACGTGGAGAAGGTGGTGGGCACGTCCTCATGAACGCTACAAATTTTGATTGCGGAAAAGGTGGTGGTGGTAGTGGTGGCATGGCAGCGACCTGATGGTTATGGTTCATAATTTTCATAAGAGCACCAACAGTCTGATTTTATTGGTTCATCATATTGATTAGGGCTACAAAGCAGTCGGATTTTGTCAATTCATCATTTGATTCATATTCTGCATCATGTCATTCACTAACTGAGTCTGAACAGCCATGAACTTACCCAAGCCTTGGTCTGCTATTGCAGTCGGTGGGGGTGGTGCATTAGAGCTAATACTGGCATTGGGATCCATTGGTCCGCTGTGACTTGCTGAGATGTGAGTCTGATCCATCTGAAATAAATCTTCCGAGGTTTAGTAGATGAGAGGGAGAAAGCACGATAGGTGAGAGAGAAAAGCACAAAAGACGAGAGAGAACAAGGGAGATAGACAGAGACAAGTTAACTGGGGAAGAGTCGGTTAAACCCAAAGAAGAAATAGCCGAAAAGCTATTATGAAGCAATAAATTACGACACTCAAGCATAAAGCTCATATTATACGGATTAAACGATGGTAAACTGAGAAAGGCTACTTCGATGTAACACTACTAATCTAACTTATATGGGCAGTCAACTTGAAGCAATCGGTAGATCTTGAGACTTCAAGGCATCCATCGCTTTGATCATGGAAACTCAATCCTATAGCAACTACTGAGGTGAGAAAGTCAATTTAACTTCGAAAACAGATTTCAGAAAGGATAAGAGATAAGAACCTAATAATGATATGTGTGGATATCATGGGGATATGCTCACGATCTTAGAATGATAATACAATTGGCAATGGTGTTGAAGGATTGTCGAAACACTCGTTTTCGGCAAAGTTCAGGTTCTGTCAGGCTCCAGGCGGTCAGACCGGCCAAGGTGGTGGTCAAACCGATCTGTATGGCAATCAGACCGGCCACCTCTAGCGGTCAGACCGGCCAAGCCTCGGGTCTAATGGCTGGTGATCAGACCGACCAACGGGAGGTGGTCTGACCGGCCATAAAAGTGTTTTTGAGTTTGGAGCTGGACCAAAAAGAGAGGGTGTAGGCAAGAGAGGGGTTTCTTCTATACTTGGTCTCATAATTTTTTGGAGCTTCAAGTCAAAAGTTCTATTCGTTTGAAATTTTTAGAGAGGTTTCGGATTTCCAAGGAGAAAATTTGGTTAAGTCCTTTGCTAAACGGTCAGACCAGCCAGGTGGCGGTCAGACCGGCTAGGGGGGCGGTCTAACCGGTTTTGACTTGTTCGCCGGTCAGTTTGGCGGCGATATTTGTTGGTTAGGTCAAGTTCATAGGTTTCAGTGCATATGTGTTGCATAATGCATGTTTTGACTAACGTGGGTCAAGTTGCGAAGAACTTGTTCCCGGAATCTATTTCTTAGTCTATTGTTGTGTAGGACGCTTGGAGGTCAACGACGAGGATGATCTGGACTAGGCTTAGAGAGTTGATGTTCAGAACGATCGAGGATGCCGGGTGAAGTCAGTGGACTCAAGCATGGCACAAAATGGACAAGGATGATCGAACGAGAAGTTTAATGCGACAGGTTGCATCAAGCGACGCGGGGGTCGGTGCAAGTGCTATGGTGGTTTCGGTGGGAGCCGGATGGGAGAGACTTGCCGACATGAAGAGAGCCGTTGATCAATCTACACGTGGCAAAGCATAGGATTGCTTCATGAAGATTGGACTCGGTCTTTGGAAAATGATTGAGAAGGGGTATTTTGGTAACTTTACCTAAATACCGCTTTGATGGCTTTTGGCTAAACCACGACGCAAGACGGCGCAAGGAGAAGTGGTTTAGGTCAAGAGAAGATGAAGACGACGCTTTGAAATACGTACATAAGTGAAACCCATTTGTGTGTGGGCTTAACGGGTGCCCATTAGGGATATCCTTCTAGGATTGTGCACCCCCAACCCTTATATCTAAAACCCTAGTTTGTGTTTTAGGGTTAGGAGAGAAAAGTTGAGAGGTTAGGGTTCTAGGGAGTTGGATTGATTGTGTGCTTAAGTGTTGAGATTTTGTCCTCCTGGATGGAGTGGCTGTAAACCAACATCAATCTCAAATCAATCCAAGCAAGATTCCTCAAGATGAGTCTCTTCTTGTTCTTGCTCTCTATTTTGTGATTTTGGGGCTTTCTTTGATCCGTTGGTTTTCCTTTGGTTTCTGGACTGGATCTTACTTGCTTTGACATGTGGGAATACATCTATGATCATCTTAATCATAGTTTACCCACGAGCAAGTTTTTAGATCTTATTTTGGTTTTGACTCGGTTTTAAAGTAGCCTTCACTCAAACGGAAAAAGTTCAGAACTTTGGCAACGATCTTCACAATCGTTGATTGGAATAGGTTCCTGACATCCGAAAGAAGGTATGTTTTATGTTTTGTGAAGTTTGGAGTTGTGGATCAAAAGTTAGACCAATTTTTGATTTTGAGTTAGGGCTGATTTTACTGCTCGTTGGGCTGGAGGTCAAACCGCCAACCATTTGCCGGTCAGACCGCCCATGGAGAGGTCAGACTGCTAGGTACAAAGAGGTCTGACCGCCCAAGTCATTTGGATTTGAGTTCTTGGTGATTTTGGTCTATTTGCTTCAGGGTTTTGATTGGATTCAATATAAGTCTTCCGCTATACTTGTATATTGATCTTCATAGCTTTTATAGCTATTGGAGTGAAATTAGTGTTGAATTCGATCAAGGAGAAAAAGAGATCGTGAATAGGAGCACGGTCACTTTTTCACCTTGATCAAATTCAATACTAATTTCGCTCCAATAGCTTTGAAAGCTATGAAGATCAATATACAAGCATAGCGGAAGACTTATATTGAATCTAAATAATACCACGAAGCAAAAGACCTAACTCACAAAAACTCAAACCCTAATTGAGCTGGGCGGTTTGACTGCCGTGCATCGAGCGATCGGCGGTCAGACCGCCGTTGAAAGTGCGGTCTGACCGCTCCTGACGATGAATAGGGAAAAACAGCTTAAGTTCAAGATCACAAAATGATCTAACTTTTGATCTACAAGGCCAAACTCCACGAAACTTGAAACACATATTCTCAAGGATGTCAGGAACCTATACCAAGCAACGATCGTGAAGATCTTTTCCAAAGTTCCGACCTTTATCCGTTTTAGTGAAGGTTGCTTCAAAACCGAGCCAAATACGAAAACGATGATTGAGATGATTCCGTGGGAGGAATCAATCCAAGATGGCTAAGGATAGTCTTCCATATGTCCTAGCATCATCAATCACAGGAAGAATCAAGCCAAAATCTCTCAAGAGCAAAACCCCATAAAATCACCCTTTCTTTCACAAAAACTGGGCAAAATCAAAACTTAGATCCAAAAGCTTGCTCGTGGGTGGATGATGATCAAGATGACCTTAGATCATACCCCACACATCCCAGCAAGCAAAATCACAGCAAGATGCCAAATAAAAACTTAAGGAACACCAAAAAATCCCAAAGGCATCAAAGAGAGAGCAAGAAAAAGATAGAACTCAACTTGGAGCAAATCTTGTATGGATTGATTGGATAGATGGTATGTTTACAACCACTCCACCATGGAGGAGAAAGCTCAACACTTGGGCACTCAAATCAATCCATCTCTCATGAACCCTAGCCTCTCCACTTTCCTCTCCTAGCCCTAAATCCCAAATTAGGGTTTCTAGAATCCAAAGGGTTGGGAATAGACTTGTTCAAATCTTGGGGTAGGAAGTCGACTTGGTAGGGCTTGAAAAGCCCTACCAAAATCATCGAACTGAGCCAGTCCCCCTAGAAATCAGAATTTCATTACAAAAGTATTATTTTAATCATTTTTAGAATTAAAACTAATATTTAATTCATTTCCAAAGATTAAATAAATAGGTTTATGCTTTTTAATTGTTTTATTGTGATTTGGTAGGGTAGAGCTTCCTTTGGGCAGTGCAGTCCCAAGCTCTGCTTGAACATGGTCGGGCTCAAAGCCGCCCGTGAATGTGTCTAGTTGGAAAGTGCAACTAGCACCCTCCCTATTTATAGTGGAGGCTAGCCGTAGAGAGACATCCCAAACGGGCACCCGTTAAGCCCACACACAAACGGGTTTCACTTACGCACGTATTTTAAAGCGCCCGTCTTCATCTTCTCTTGACCTAGATCGCCTCTCCTTGCGCTGCCTTGCTTGCGCCGGTTTCTCCAACAAGAAGGTGGTTTTGCACACCACCACTCACCACTTTTCTGGTATAGGGAAATTTCCCAAAATACGCCTCTACCGACCTTTGACGATTCCTTCGCCTCGAAGCATCTCTCATGCTCCGTCATCATCCATGTAGCCCCAATGATTTCCCGCCAAGCCTCTCACGTGTCCGGATCCCATCGAACCGTCCTCACTTGCAACTGGGACCAAGTCACTTGGCGCACTACCTCTCTCACCATAAATGCACCCAACTTCCTTGATCGTTCAGGACCTCAGCTCCTCCCTGAGCCTAGTCCGGACCTCAACTCATCCCTGAGTCTAGTCCCGGTCAACCTTACCGCAGCCCGTCATGTTCACCACTGGTAGCTTCCGCTTCGGTTCCTTGTCTTCTCGGCTTGTAAGCACTCCGTTAGCTTCAGTCACCTTCCAGCACCACCTCGATCGTTCTGGACCTCGGTTCTCCTAACCTAGTCCCGATCTAGTCCGCCTCACCATGACCTAGCTCCAGTATCCTACAACCATCACAAACAAGCAAACCGTTACGTAGCACCGCACGATACACACAATCATCAATTCACATAATTGATGAGGCATAAGCACATACCTTCATAAAGGCATTTGCTCAAACTTTTCCTTCTATGGTTCTAGTCCATCTTGCGCTTTGCTTAAGTCCAACCATCTCACCCAACATCCATGACCGTTCTGGACCTCGGTTCTCCTAACCTAGTCCCGGTCCTCCTCGTCGTTGACCATAGTTGACTCCAAGCCACCTGCACAACAATAGACCAAGCAACCATTTCCGGGCACAAGTTCTTCACAACTTGACCCATGTTAGCCAAAACATGCATCATGCAACATCTATGCATTGAAACCCATGAACTTGACCTAACCAACAAACATCGTCGCCAAGTCACAATCTAAACAAGTTAAAACCGGTCGATCGCAACCCATGGCCGGCCTCCACCGCCGGGCCGTCCCGCCACAGCCGGTCGGCCAATCACTGTTGGCGGTCGACCACCCAGCTAGGACTTAGCCAAATTTCCTCCCTAGAAATCCAAAACCTACTGGAATTTTCAAACCAATAGAACTTTTGACTCGAAGCTCCAAAAATTATGAGACCAAGTGTAGGAGAATCCCCTCTCTTGCCTACACCCTCTATTTTTGGCCCAGCTCCAAAATTGAAAGTCTATTTTGGCCGGTAAGACCCACGCCCAAAGGCTGGTCTGACCGCCATCCACTTGACCTAAGCCATGGCCGGTTTGACCTTGATTTGGCGGTCTTGGCTCGATCGCCACTCAGTGGTCGACCGCCACACTTGGGCCGGTTTGACCGCTTTGAGACTGACAAAGATGAGGACTTTACCGAAAACGAGGGTTTCTCCAAACACCTCGATGCTATTGCCAATTGTTCAACACACTAAGATTAGGATCATATCCACATGATCTTCGCAAATAGACCTCGAGTGGGCGGTTTGAATGGACCCAGTATAACGGATATATTCTGTAGCATTTAATTCTAATGAATTTTACCGTTGGGACTGTAGTCTTGTTTGACTGGCCTCATACCTGCGGTCTGACCAGGAATGTTGTTTCTATAGAATTTCGTGTCCTAATTTCTAATGGAGGGGGTTGGGGCTATAAATACCCCTCCACCTGTAGCAAGGGATACTCTTGAACCCTCATTAAATACACTTGCCTTTTCTTCATCTCTTACACCTTGAGAGCATAAAGTCCATGTTCTAAAGGTTGTTGAGTACATTCAAGTGCATTGAGTTGAGTTTGATCTTTGTGACACTTGAGCATCATCAAGCAAAGCGTTGTTGATTTGTTACTCTTGGAGGTTGCCACCTCCTAGACAGCTTGAAGGAGGTGTATCGGTAATCTTTTCAAGAAGTTTGTGAGAAGACCCGGTTGATTGTGAAGGTTGGAGCTCGCCTATCCGAAGTGGAGGAGAGCTACTACTAGTGATCAAGGGGTGTGCTTATGTCGAGCTGGCTTGATTTGTTCAAGCTTTCTCAATGTAGATTAAAGGAGACCAACAAGTTTCTGAGATTACTATTGCTCTTCTCTTAGTGCATTTACTTTCTTATCAAATATTTGTCTCTTGATTTGGTTGTTTAGATTAGTCTAGAGAGGTTGGTGTACTTGGAAAGACTTAGATTATTTAGGCATTGAATTGTGAAAATAAATTTCATTTCATTACTTACTAAAAAATTGATTTTAGCCAAAAGGTTTAAAATTGCGTATTCACCCCTCTAGTCGGTTATCCTTGATCCTACAGGGTCTGCTATGGCTGGGGCAAAGCAAGGAAGAAAAGAAGAGAAAGCAAGGAAAGAAAAAAGAAGAGAAGATGAGAGGAGGAGGAAGAAGGGGAAGAGGGTTTTTGTGTGGGCTGAAATAGCAAATGTAAATGCAAAAAGCGAAAATAACAAAATATCAATCAAGAATTTAAATCGAGGCTTTTAATAAACCAACCCCAAAATAAATGCAAATAATAGAAGATTGATCAAAGGCGGGGCAAATGATTAATTCCCCCAAGAAACACTGAACCAACCTTCACTCATGATGCCGAAATTTCGTTCCTTTCCCCCGACAAAACCCAGTGGCAAGTCACCACCGTGTGCGCCATCGCTTACTACTAATACAAACAAATCGGGGATGCCATGATCCCAAGGCCGCAAGATGGTGGAGATCCCGGTGATCAAGCTACGGCTCAATAATGCGTCGGAGGAGGTCGTTTGTGGGATCGCCCGATGCTTCGCTTCCATGTGTCCAGCCACGCATGTCGTGCACGCTCCCGGCGGAGCTCGAGCAATCGACGCAAAATCTCTCCACCGTCAACTGTGGAGAGAGTAGGAGTGGAATTGAGAGAGAGAGAGTGAGAGGGGGGGGGGGAGAAAGTTCAACAGTAGTAATGGAGTCTTAGGGGCTGTTTGGTTAATGATCCCAATAAAGTAAGCTAAAATTTAGCATAGCCAAAACTTAGACAAAGCTAATATTTGTCAAAAAGAACATTGTTTGGATTACGGCCAAGCCAAATTTTGGTGTGTGACATTGGATTTCGTTGATGTTACGAAATTTTTGTTGATATTACCAAATATTGTTAGCAAACCAAATGATAGCCAATTTTAATTGGTATTGCCAAAATTTAGTTTGGTTCACATTGATAACAAAGCAAACAAATCTTTTACTCTTTAGGCATAGGGGTTAAAAAGCTACTTTGAGATTGAATTTCGTCACATGGCACAAATCTAAGAAGGGCCCTAAGGAGGTCAGGAGTTTGGTACTGATAATAGTCTGCCACTTCCTTGAGCCAGTTGTTGAAATCGTAGCGTCATAACTATCTTGGAATTAAAAAGTGAAGTGTTTGATGTCATTCTTCATTGGAAAACATTCCATCGTTGGATCGAGTACATACAAACGCATAGTCACACGTGCTTCACTGCAAAAGCTTAAAAATCAACTTGCACGGCCCAGAGTGTGTACGAAGCATGAAACGACAAAAAAAAAACTACGAAAAAAAACAAAAGAGTTGATGAGAGGGGTAGTGTGCGAACCCAGCGCAACCATACGGGTCCCCGCCCACATTCATGGAGCGGAGGCCTCGTCACACAACATGTGACTGGGTCAAATCACATTCGCTCCGGCGTATGGAAACCCAGAAAGCAACAATTTCGGGCTCAACCGGAGCACATCACATGCAAGTCCCTCCGGTAAAATCCGCGCCCGTCGCCGTCGGCGACCTTTCCGAGCCAAAGCCGGTCCCATCTCATGGGGAAGCCGGGCACCCACAGTGCCCGACCAGGCTTTGAGCGCAGGCTCCAGCACACAGCCCAGGCAAGGCCCATGGCTTTTCCCACTCTACCTTTTCACTCACCAACTCTTTAGCCCTCCAATGGCTGGAGTTACAGGCTCGCGCAACCGGGCCCGGCAGTGCAGCTCGCGAGGTGTGCCTATTTATGCTGGGTCGATGTACTTGTGATTAGCGGTATGGGACTAAACATGTCCATCCCAGAAAGACAGGGTTCTGGTTTTTCTGCCAGGGTTGAAAGCCTCTGAATTAGACAAAGAGCTTATGATCATATGATCATTAGTTGTTGAAATCACAAGGAACGACTCTTGGTGATAGGGTGGTCCACTGGTTCTAACATTTGCTAAAAAGCAATTTATTTCTATATGGTACTGATGTTTGATGGTCAACGTTATTGGCGAATAATCCCGAGACCGCCAGACTTAACTGATCGAGAGGCAACATAAAAATCAATCCATCCAGACATTGACGAAGCTGGCAGAAGGGTATTTTTTTAGAGGAAAAAAAATAGAACCCCCACCCCCGGAAGGAAATCCTATAGAACGGGGCCTCACGTGAGGCCCCGCCCCCGAGCCGTTGGATCAGGGGGGTGGGAGATGATGGATGGTGATGGGGCGGGGCCTCACGGTGAGGCCCCGTCCCATAGCATTTTCTTCCCCCACCCCCCCTCTGGGCGGTGCAGCTCGGGAGGTGTGCCTATTTATAGGCTGGCAGGCGGCTCAACACGCCAAATCTCGAAGAACCGATGGTGGCCTACATCCTACGACGATCGGCCAGCACTCCAGCAGCGAGCGCCAGCTCACACTCTCTGCTCTCGGGTATCAACCTAAAATTTCAGGTTTTCAAAAAATTTGAAGCTTTTTGTTTCAAATTTGAAAAGTTTCCCTTTTTAGAAACTGCAGCCCAATTTCCGCTTTCTATAAAAGCCGCCCCAAGGCACCCTTTCTCCTCCACGACCCACCTCCCCACCTCCCCTCAGCATCATCTTCTTCAACGCCAACGAATTTGAAGCTTCCCCGCCGCCTCCTTCTCTGCCAAGGTGAGCTCTCGGGTGAAATTCTCCGCCTCCCTACCTCCCCTTCCCTCCCAAATCCGGCTCTAGCTCCCTTTCGCCCTTCCGCATTTCCCCCCCAACCACTCAACTCCCAAATCAGCCGGAATCTCGCCGGCGTCGAGCCTCCTCCACTGCGCCTCTCACGGCCACAACCGTCATGCCATCTCAGGCCACCCCAAGCCCCACCAACACTACCCCTAGGACCCTCTTGCCATACTGGTGCTCAAGCACCGACCGTCTTGCCTGGGGCTTGACCGGAGCGTCACCGTGTCGCTCCTCTATCCCGGCCGTGCGCCATTGACGCCGCCGCCCCACCTCCACACTTCCTCTACTGCAAAACACCCAAAAATGGGTTGTTCTCACCACCAGGAACCTCCCCTCACCACCCGGTCTCGCCGTCGGCCACCGGAGCTGCCAGAGCACCATCGGCTCCCTCCTTCTCGGCCCAGGCGAGTGCGCTGGCCTTGGGCCATGCGACTCAAGCCATTTCAACCTTGGGCCTTAAAGGCCTAGCCTTTTGGCCATGGGCCACTACAGTAATTGGGCTTAGCCCATTACTGTTCATTCATTTCAGCCATGTACTATTCACAGCACAGTAAATCCAACACGGTTCACGCTACGAAAACAAAGGCAACTACTGTTCATCTCTGCCAACAGTAAACGCAGCTACTGTTCACTACCCATTTCGTGTATGAATAGTGAAAGCAGTACTATTCATATACGTCACTATTCATCCCCTAAAACCCTAATTTGACATTTTATATCTGTTTTGACCATTTCGAGCCTGTGAATCCATTTCTCAACTCTGTTCAGTTCAATTAAACACCAAATAAATTTCTACCTTTTCACACCACCTTTCTTTGTGTTTCTTTTCCGAATTTCTTTACTTGCATGTTGTTCCCAGCTCATTTCTTGTCGAGCCAGATTTTATTTAGATTATTTTATTTCTTTTCGCGCTAGGTCACGACTTTGACAACCAGACTCTAGAAGACGTCGGACAAGACCAGTATTTTGAAGAATTTGCACAAGGAGGAAAGTCGCATTCTTTTGATCATTTTGAATCTACATTTCATGTATTTATTATTACTTTCATTACAGTATTTGTGCTAATTACTTTAAATATTCAAATAATACTTTTGAATGCCATGATAAATAGATAAATCCTAATACTCCACAGACAAACTCACCTAGCACTTGTAGGCCATATTCATCTTAACAAGTTTACGTAAAATATTATCTATATAAGTAGATTTGTCACCAAGCATGTGTTTATAAATCCTAAAAAGCAGTATTGGCGGTTCGCCAATGGTTTTTGGTGGAGAGTTGAGGGTTGAGACTAGGAAGTTGAACAACCCAATAGACTTGATAAAAGTGAGTCGAAGGTGAGTGCGGACAACCATGTGTTGGTGTTGGTCTATCGCCTCACTATAAGATAGGTAAGGACAAAAACCTTATGCCAAGTTATAGACACAGAAACCGCTCAACCACATGTGTGGTCATGACTCCCTGGCTTAGTACACCGCTCTTCCGATCGAATATCTACAGGAAAGGCGTGTGCTCTTGTGTGATGGAGCAGCGCGGAACTGGGGTGGGACAAGAGTGGGCCTGAAGGGACACTCACTGGTCTATACAACGGTATGGTCCCATCAGCATCGGGGCACAAGTTCCACCATTGGCTGGTGGTCTCCCGAGGGCTGTATGGAGTAGAACCTACCGAGTAGAGGCTAGAAAGGTTGAGCAGTGAAAATGTTTTGTTATCTCAACTCAGTCGCATGCTATCGTGTTGCGTGTATATTGATCTGACAGTATGAGTTTGATGTATCTTGTGGGTAAAGTTGGGCAACTCTGTAGAGTGTATAATTAAAGGTATTCGAATACGCCGTGCTTCCGGTTAATGAAGCTGTGTTCATGGGTGATTCCAGTACATGAGACATAAGTAGAGTTTTTGAGATATTAAGTTGGTTTGTGCAATTGTTGAGAAACCCCGGATGTTATTATTTATTATCATTTTACTGTTTTAAAGATAATCTGCTTTAAATACAAAATGTATCCACATATGCCTGTTATGGTAAAACTGTACCATTCCTTTGATAATCCTAGCATGTAATTAATTAGGATTTCCATGTGGCTTGTTGAGTACGGTAGTAGTACTCATTTTTGCAATATCTACAAAACATCTACAGAGGAAACCTGGGAAATTACAGAGGATCCTTATGAGAAGGATTTTGGTGGACCCCCGAAAGGCAGTGATTACTGTTATTTGGTCTCGACCGCGCTCAAGCGAGCTTGTGGTTTGAAATTCTTTTGCCTTGTATTATATTAACTTTGGGCTTGGATGCTCGTGTCAGGTTAAAACTGGCTGTTAAGTCTTAATCTTATGTAATAAAAGTCTGATTTTTGTTGTAATCGAAAGCTTGCTTGAGACGCTGTTTATTTCGCAAGTGCACATCCTGGACGGTTGTAAAGAGTTTAACGATCCCAGATTTTTGGGGGCGTTACATCTTCAATATTTTTTTTAAAAAAATATTGAAGGAAAAAAAATAAAACTAGACCTAGAGACCCTGTCGCCAACAAAAAAGAAAGTCAACCCCTGTCGTCAATTGAAATAGCGACATGACTTGTGTCGCCGATTGCCAATTCAATTGGCTGACAGTGACTTCTCTTGTGGCATGTGCTCCTTTCAAACAATGACAATTCAGGGATTCAGTTCCTGTCGTCAATTCGCGACAAAGAGCTGAATTGGCGACAATGCTCTACTCCATGGGCGACAGAGTCCTTGTCGCCAATTAAAATTGTGACATAGGTCTAATTTTGTAATTTTTTTCAACTATTTATTTCTATAATTCTTTTTTTTTTGTTTAAAAAAGAATCCATCCTCAATGGCCGCCCTGCTCCACCTCAGCACAACGGCACAGATGAGCGACACCAACAACAGATTGGCCGGACCTTGTCCACCGGGCAAAATTGACGCACAACGCCGCCGCGCTTTTGACGGAAGAGGGTATGGATTGGGCTCGTAAAGACCCGGCTGGTGCGATGGCTGGAGGTGCATATTTATGTTGGTGTCTGCGGTTCAGTTGTGGTACTAATATGGGAGAAGAGTGTACCTCTTCCTTCGGATTTTTTGCTCGCTCGCCAGCGCGATGTTGAAACTCCATATGCTTTTGTATTGGCCTCCGTCATCCGTATGTACGTGTGCTCCTAATTCGTTGTGCAGAAACCGGCCTTGTTATTTACTCTAGGAATATATGGAATCCAAACGATGTTATTCACGGCAAAAACAAAAGCAAAAAAACAAAAAGGTGTTGGCCACTTTTTAGAAGCCCAGAAATGATTCAATTTGGATGATATTCAAGTTTATGAAGGTCTAAGTAGCACATGTTTAGAATGGAATCTCTTGAGAGAAAAGATAGATACGAACATTAGGATGGAAGACGAAGCTTCTGGCCCCTCAATTGCTTCCTCGGCACCTGTGTTTGAATCTAGTGTTGGTAACGGTCTCCAGGAGGGCACCTCTACTTCCTCTCAGCAGGTTAGTAAGGCTTGTTTTCGTGGTGGAGGTTCGGCCCATGGGGACTTTCACGGCCCATGGGATGAGCACAGGGTTAGGAGATGCAGTCATGGTGAAATGTCGGATTTGCCCCTAGATTTTAGGGAGTCTGAGGAGCAGCAGTCGGATTGTTTTCACCATCTCTCTCCTCTCCTGTGTCATTTGTGGCTTGATGAACCTCACGCTAGGGTTAGACACAGGAATAAGGGGATAGGAGATTTGAGCTCTGGTTTCTCGTTTGGGGGCTCATGGTCTCGGATTGGAGCGGGTGGTGGGGGAGCTTGCTCAGGTTGCAGCTTCTCACGGGATTTCACAACCTTCTGTTGAGGAGAAATCGTTTGGTGGAGTTCTGAGTATGGCAGGCCGGGGAGGGGGGGTCAGGGAGGACGATTCGCGAGCTGCTTCAATGGATCTGGGCGAGGGGAGCAATTTCATCGTCAAGAGACAGGTAGCCGATTCAATCCTCCGATGTTTCAGTCAGGGATGAACTTGTAGTCGCAGCATCAAGGAGGGCACCTTCCGCGTCATTCAACTCAAGGGGATTTGAGAGAAAATCAAGGCCAACAGAAGGATCGATCTTTAGGTACACAATTTGTGCATCCTCAGTTTCATCAATAGCAGAATCAATTTTCGCATCAGAGTCGCATTGATGGGCTGCATCAGCAACATGCTTCAGGGGGCCATTCAGATAATCCGAAGTCACAGATGCACAATAGGCTAGCTCAGAGTTCTTCTTATGGAGTTCAACAGCAGGTGCCAAATCAGATGTTTCTACAACAAGGGACGTCGGATAGCACTCAATTTCAGGATATGCAGCCTTGCTTTATTTCAGATTCTGGTCAAGCTCGGAATGTAGGTCAGTAGGGGAGGACAACCAGATCTTCTCAATTTAATCCTTTACAGCAGAAAGGGCCAGATAAAGAGCAGATGCCAATAATGGATCCAAAACGGCTTCATCAGTGGTCTCCTTCACATGGTAATAAGGTGAATGACAATGTTATCTTTACAGCTAATGAGTCATTTAAGATGATATGATAAAAGTGTTGTGAAAAAGGTCATGTTCTCAAGGACTGTCCTAACAAAGTTTTGTGCAATGTTTGTGGGAAAGATTCTCATATATCCTCCAAGTGTGCTTGGTTGAGACAGCCAAAGCCAGGATCAAAATTTGTGGGATATGCTGCTTCTGGTTTAGGTTGTTTTGTAGTGGAGCATGCAAGGGACTTGGTTCTGGAGGATAGGAATAATTCTATGGCTATGGTGACTGTGGTTTCTGGTAATCTCACTGCTTCTCAGTTGGCGCATGATTTTGCATTGACTTTTTCTTGGAAATGGGAGTGGATTGCTAAGGTTAATGGACCTGGGAAGTTCTTGATGCGGTTTCCTTCTGTTGCAAGAATTGGAGAGGTCTCACATTTCTCTTCAGTGACCTTAAGGGGGTCTGGAGCTTAGATTAGTGTGGCCAGATGGACTCCTGAAACTATGGTAGCAGGAAAACTTCATCTTGGTTGGGTGCGAGTGAATGGGGTTCCTGACACAATGAAAACATTTCATGTCTTGTGTGAGATTGGGTCATCTTTGGGAGTTGTTCAGGAGGTAGATATGGATTTACTTGAAAAGTCTGATGAAGTTAGAATCAAAGTAGGAGTTAAGGATCCTTTTAAGATTCCTATCAAATCTGAAGTGACTACCCCTAAACTGCTTCTATATGATATTTTCTTCAACACAGAGTCAGTGGTAGAGATAGGTTGGACTAGAGGGGACATTCAGCTTAACTCTGGTGTTGATGCTTGACTTACAGACATAGGGGGGAGGGGCTGAAGAGGTTCATGTTAGAGAAACCAAAAGGCAAAAAGGTTTGAGTGCTGACAATGTGTCCAACTTGGGATCAAGGAAAAAGGTTTATTTGGAAGCAGCCAGCTTGAATGTGCAACATGACAAAGTTCCTGCAACAAATGCTCACATGTTAGCAGATGAAAATCCAGTGGTTCAACAGTTTCAACAGGATGTTGATTGTCTGCAGTGTCAGAACAAAGTTGCTTCTGATCAAGAAGACAAACAGCTGCATATGGGAGGAAGTCAAGATGATCATGTTGGGACTGGAAGTCAAGAAAGAGTCTAGTTATCAGGCAGTGAGGGCATAGATGGGATTGGGACTCAGGAATCAGATCTTGATTGCTTTGCTAAACAGGTGGGTGTTGTGGTGGCTGATAGTCAAGAGCTAGAAAGCTTTGGGGATGATATCTGTCAACAACATGGAGGTAAAAGTTTGTCTAATCCAAGAAGGAGTTCTAGACTCAAGGATAGTGAGGAGGTGAATGTTATTAATAAAGTTAAGGAGAGAGAGCAAGAGTCAAGGATCTAGAAAAGGGGAAAGGTATTGTTTCTTCCTTTCCTTCTGTGAGTAATTCTTCTAATGAATCTTTATTTCGAATTGCCTCTTCTTTAGGCATTAGTTTGGGTTGTTCTTTGGAGATGGTAGAGAGTAATCTAGATTTGCTGAGATTGCAAGAGCAAGCTAGAGTCAATTTGTTGTTGGAAAGTAGAAAAAGCAATGGACAAATGCAAGATGAAACTGATACAAATCAGGATGATCCTGATGTTGTAGTGTTTCATGAAGCTTTCTCTGATGAGGAGATGGAGGTGACTGAAGGAGATGATGCTAATTTCTCTTTGCTTCAGTTGGCCTCTGTGAGGAGGAAAAAGAAAAGGGGGGGGGGGTCCCCTGAGCTTTATTATATAAAACCTTCCTTAAAAAGGGGGAAGGGGTATATATAAAACAAAATTTAGAAAATGACGGGTTTAGTTTGGAATTGTAGAGGTTTGGGTGATCTTGTTAAAAAGAGGTTTCTTAGAGAAACAATTTTAGAACTAAAATTAGACTTTGTTGGCATCCAGAAAACTATGGAAAAGGATTTCCACCAAGCTGAGTTGAGTTCTATTTGTGGTGCTCTAGACTTCTTTTGGATCTGGACTCCTTCTAGAGGCAGATCAGGAGGAATTTTGGTTGGAGTGTCTATTGTAAGCCATCAGTGTGAAGATTATTTTGTGAAAGTGACACTCCAGAATAATAGTGACAAGTTAATGTGGGACTTGGTCATTGTGTATGGGGCTACTCAACAAGAAGGTAAAGAGGCATTCTTGGTTCAATTAGCCCAGTTGTTCAATTTGATTTCATTACCTATTTTTGTAGCAGGAGATTTCAACATTATTAGAAAAGTTTGTGAAAAAAATAAACCAGGGGTGTGTAGTAGGTGGAGTTTTTTTTGTTCAATTCCATTATAGAAAATGTAGGTTTGAGAGAAGTACAGCTTAGTGGTAGAAGATTTACTTGGAGTAATAACCATGAGGATCCCACTTATGAATTGCTAGATAGAGTCTTGGTGAGTAATACTTGGGAACAAAAGTAGCATTTGGTGTGCACCAAGTCTTTATCTAGAGTGCTATCTGATCATGTTCCTCTGGTTGTGGATACAGGGGGGAAAGGTTGCTAAGAGTTCTTTTTTCAGATTTGAACTAACTTGGTTTTTGAGAGATGGTTTGTATTTGTTAGTTCAGAAAATCTGGGAGCAGCCCACTGATGGGTTTTCTCCTGTTGATGCTTAGCAAAGCAAACTGAGAAAGATGTTAAAAGGGTGGAATACTAATGTGGGGGGTTTTTTTAATAGAAAACATAAAAAGGAATTGTTGAATCAAATAGATATGTTGGATAAAGAAGGTGAAATCCATAGGTTGGATTTTGCCAAAAGAGAGTATAAGGTTGAGCTAGAAAATCAGTTAAACAATATTTTGAAGGAGGAAGAACTTAAATGGTTTCAAAGATCTAAAGAAAAAATGTTATTAGAGGGTGATAGTAATACTAGATTTTATCATGCAAAAGCCAATGGAAGGAGGAGAAAAAAAATTCATTCATGCTTTACATCAGGATGAAGGGGTGATTGAAGGGGATGAAAAGTTAATGAAGTACATTACTGCTTTTTATAAAAGTCTTTTTGGTAAATCTGATTCTTTTATGTGTAATATTGAGATGGAAGGCAATCCACAATTAGATGAACAGGACAGAGAACTCCTAATTCAGGATTTTACTTTGGTAGAGTTACAATTTGCTGTTTTTTCAATGGAATTGAATAAAGCTCCTGGTCTAGATGAGTTTCCAGTTGAATTTTATCAAAAATTTTGGCCCCTGATTCCGGCTGATCTGAAAAATATTTTAGATGGTTTTGCTTCGGGGAAAGTGAATATTGCAAGACTTAATTTTGGAGTCATTTCTTTGTTGCCAAAAGGAAAAGATGCAGATAGAATTCAAAAATTTAGACCTATTTGTTTATTGAATGTAAGTTATAAGATTTTAACTAAGGTTCTAACTAGTAGATTGGCTAGGGTTATTGATAAGATAATCCTTAAGTCTCAATCTGCTTTTCTTAAGGGGAGGTATATCATGGATGTGGTGTTAATATTGCATGAAACCCTGCATGAATTACATAGGAGAAAGATGTCTGGCATTTTGTTCAAAGTAGATTTTGAAAAGGCCTATGACGAAGTTAAGTGGAACTTTCTTTTTAAAACTCTTGAGTTGAAAGGTTTTCCATCCAAGTGGACTGATTGCATAATGCATGTGGTTAGTGGGGTTCAAGTGTGTGTTAGAGTAAATGATGATGTTGGGCCTTACTTTAAAACTTTTAAAGGTCTTAGGAAGGGTGATCCTTTGTCACCACTACTGTTTGATCTTGTAGCTGACATTCTAGCTCATCTTATTAGGAAAGCTCAGGATAGGGTTTGATTAAAAGCCTAAATTCTCATTTGTTAAATGATGGGACTGCCATTTTACAGTATGCTGATGATACCATATTCTTGACTCAGGATGATGAAGAGAGTGCCAAAAATTTGAAATTTATCCTTTGTTTGTTTGAACATTTATCAGGTTTGAAAATAAACTTTCACAAGAGTGGGGTTTATTGTATTGGACTAGAGCTGTTAAATAGGCATTTTATGAGGATGTTTTTACCTGTAAGTGGGGAGGGGGGAGTTACCTCTTAAATATCTAGGGATCCCTGTGGATAGGAAAATGGTGAAAATCTGGATTGGAAACCTGTTGAGGACAAGTTTGAGAATAAATTAAGGGGTTGGCAAGGTAAAATGCTAACTTTAGAAGGTCGTTTGGTGCTTATCAATTCTTCTTTAAGTAGTTTGCCTTTTTGCATATTGTCCTTCTATAAATTACCTGTGGGTGTTGGGAGAAAAATGGATAGGTTCGGGTCAAGATTCCTTTGTAGTTCTGGTGTTGGCACAAAAAAATATATCATATGGTTAGTTGGCCAGTGGTATGTTTACCCTAGTCTCAAGGGGGCTTAGGAGTTCTTGATTTGAAATCCATGAATTTGGCTCTTTTAGGTAAGTGGTTGTGGAGGTTAGAAAATGGGGATGGTCTGTGGCAGGATATCATTCGGAAAAAGTACTTGAACAAGAATACCTTGACACAATCGAGTGCTGAGGTTGGAGATTCTTGCTTCTGTAAGGGTTTAATGGAGGTGAAGGATGTTTTCCTCTCTTGTTGCAAAAGGAAATTGGGTGATGGTGCTAGAACTAGGTTCTGGGAAGATTTATGGTTAGGGGATGTTCCTTTTGCTGTGAAGTATGCTAGATTGTTTAACCTTGTGTATAATAAACAGGTCACAGTGGCAAATATTTTTGCTAAAGGTTTAGATTCTATCAAGTTTCGAAGAATCTTATTGGGAGACAACTTAGGCTTATGACAGAAATTAGTAAGTGAGTGTGGTGGTGTTAAGCTGGGGTCTGAGAATGATATGTTGGTGTGGCTTTTGTCAAAATCTGGTTTGTTTTATGTTAATTCCTTTTATCTTGCTTTAAGAAATCAGCATTTTCTGTGGAATGAATGAGAATATCAATCTTTTTTTGGTTTGTCCCTTAGCGAGGTTTATTTGGAATGTTGTGGGTTGTGCTTTTGGTTTGACTTGCCCTCATGTGGATATCCATCAGTTGATGACCAACTAGATTGGAAGGTTTGCTAGGAGGGCAAGGAAATTGATTTTGGTTGGTATAGCTGCTGTTATATGGAGCATTTGGAAATTGCGTAATGAAGCATGTTTCAAGCATAAGTGGCCCTCAAAACCAGTTCATGTAATTTTTGATATTTGTCATTGTATTGAGCTTTGAGCCAAATTGCAGAAGGAGGTCGATCAGGACTTGTTGGCCAAGGGCGTTAAAGTGCTGAGTCAAGTGGCGATGGAAGTTTTTGGGGCGAGAAGGAGGTGGACACCATGGATCAAGAAGCTGATGATTGATGACTGGACTTGATCACGGTAGTAGCTAGCTTGGGCAGTGTTTTGCTCTTTCACTGAGATTGTTTCTTCAGTTGAAATAGGTTGAAGTCCTTAGTAGGTTCACGGTGGTAGCTAGCCTGGGCAATGTTTTGCGCTTTCACTGAGTTTGTTTCCTCAGTTGAAATAGGTTGAAGTGCTTTGCAGGTTCTTTGGTTGGTGTCCTAGCAGCGTTGTTTGTAATCACTGTTGGTTCATTTCTTGTTTGTTCTGGAATAGCTTGTAAACTTTGTAAGTTGGTTTCTTTTAATAGAAACTAGGGAAACCTCTCTTTTTTTGTAAAAAAAAACATGTTTAGACTTCTCTTTATTGCTATTCACAAATCAATGTTTACAATGAGGGGGTCTCCTCTCCTTTATATAGGCTATTGGATGGATAAGGTGCTCACCTAGGCCAAGACTCTTCGGTCTTGGGCCCGGTTTCTTAACACTCCTCCTTGGGCACTCATCCGTTATGTTTATGTCTCATCAAAACTCCATAAAAACCCAGTGGAAAATTTTTGGAGAAAGAGTACATGACATGCGTTCCGCTGTGTTGCACGAATTGCTTCATCACAAACCTTAGCCGAGAAACTTAAGGAAAACTCGTTAAGAGAAAAAGAATACAATCCACTCAATTTTATTTAATATTCAGGATTTATTCTTTGGGTACTCGATCTTTATGATCAAGCTTTAATAAAGAGTTTGTGAAGGTTCTCCCTCTGAATTTTGCACTTTTTAAAGTCCTATCATTCCAATTCCACGTATGCATCTTTCAAAACTAGACGTTGGAAGTGACTTAGTGAAGAAATCTGCAAGATTTTCACATGACTTAGTATGCAGTACTTTAATTTTGTCCATCTTTTGCAATTCATGAGCATAGAAGAACTTGGAGTTGATATGCTTTGTGAGAGAACTCTTCACATAACCCATCTGTGCAACACAAGCTGCATTATCTTCATAGATAATAGTGGGGGTTTGTGCGGTATTCAATCCACATGACTGCTGGATGCGGTAAATCATTCGTCGAAGCCAAAAACATTCTCGTGCGGCCTCGTACAGTACTATAATTTTTGAATAGTTCATCGAAGTCGATACAAGACTTTGCTTAGACGATTTTCAAGAAATTGCAGTTCCACCACACAAGAATACATAGCATGTTTGTGACTTAGCTGTATGCGGGTCCGACAGGTACCCGGCATCTGCAAATCTAGTCATAGTTAGGTCTTGGTTCTTTCTGTAGAACAGTCCAAGATCTTTACTTCCTTGGAGGTATCGGAAGATGTTCTTTATTCCCTGCCAATGCCTTTTGGTAGGTTCTGTACTATACCTTGCTAGAAGGTTCATCGCAAATGCAATGTCCGGTCTAGTACAGTTTGCTAAATACATGAGTGCTCCAACTGTGCTCAAGTATGGGAATTCCGGTCCCAGGACTTCCTCCCCCTCTTCTTTAGGTCTGAACGGGGCCTTGTTTTGCTGTAAGGATCTTCCGACCATCGGCACTTTCGAAGGGTATGTCTTTTCAAATCCGAACCTTTCTAACACTTTCTGAGTGTAGGTTGATTGATGTACTAAAATCCCTTTAGGGGTATGCTCAAGCTGCAAGCCTTGGCAATATTTGGTTTTACCCAAATCTTTCATTTTGAACTCCGACTCTGGGTAAGAGCTTGCTTTCTTAATATCTTCCAAGGTCCTGATGATATTCAGATCATCTACATATACTGAGATTATAAAAAATCCATCCTGGAATCTTCGTATAAATACAAATGGATAATCCTCATTGTTTGGATAGCCTTTCTTGCAGAGAAAGTCGCTTAAGCGATTATACCATATTACATACGATTGCTTGATCCATCTGATGACTTTCTCGGTTACTGCTTGCCTGATTTCTATTTGCTCTATCTTGGTTTGGGACAGGGATACCTTCAGGTACTTTCATGTAAATGTCCGAATCCAAGTTTCCATAAAGGTATGTAGTTACCACATCTATCAATTTCATTTCTAAATTCAGTTTTACTGCCATTGAGATTAAATATCTAAAGATAGTTTTGCCCATGACGGGGAATAAGTTTCTTCATAATCAACTCCTGGTCGTTGAGTGAAACCCTGTGCAACAAGCCTTGCTTTATGTCTTACAACTTCATTGTTTTCATTTCTCTTTCGAACAAATACCCACTTATACCCTACGGGGTGCACATAAGGAGGCATAAGCCTTACAGGCCCAAACACCTCTCTTTTATTCAGAGATAATAATTCTTATTGCCTCCTTTCAATCTTTCCAGTCTTATCTTTTCTTACATTCAGCGAGAGATGCAGGCTCTGGATCAAGATCGATGATTGTGGTAATTTTCTTTGCAAAATAAATATCGACATTGGCTGTTGTTCTATTCATAGATTCTCCCGTAGTCATATAATTTATAGCTATTTCTTCATATGGCGGTTCTGCTAATGCTTCTACTCGCTCACCGCTGCTTCCAATTGTGGGGGCAAGTCTCTTTAGTTTTTCAGCTCCGACATGTGCGCACACATCCATGCTGATATCTCCCTTTATGGGAATATTCAAATCTGATATGCCTTTTACTGAAGGTTCCATACTAGTGTCAGGTCTCAACTAGCTCCCCTTCTTATTCTGGAGAACTTCAGTGATCGACTGTGTCAAGTTCTTCTTATCCTTTTTCGTCAGGCGTCCCCGGTTACTCGAGATTCGAGGGGCCACAGTTCTCGTCCTTTTATTCTGAGGCCTCTAGACGGGATTAGGGATATATTCAATTTTCTTTGGTATTTCAACCCTCTCTGGTGCATTGCGTGCAGGCACATGCGACTTGGTCACGCTCTTCAAATCACTAAAGTGGTCAGGCAGTTGATTCGCTAAAGCATGCAAATCAATTATCTTCTGGATTTCTCTATTTGCTTCACTAGTGTGCAGGTCATGTGCATGGATTCCCGTGGCTTGCCATGTTATTTCCCGACATTGTTCATTAAGAGGTTAATTTTCTCCCCCTAATGACGGGAAACTATCCTCATCAAATATGCTATCAGCGAAGCGGGCTGTATGCAAATCTCCAATCATAGGGTCCAGATACGATTATGGATCTTTGTCTCATAACCAACGTATATCGAGTTTGGAGAGGTCCCATTGCGATTATTGCGGTGGTGGTATAGGTACATAAACCTTGCAACCAAACCTGCAGAGATGAGAGATTTTCAGTGCTAATCCTTGCGCTAGTTGCATAGGTAAATGAATGTTATATGCCAACGGTCTAAAATTGATGAGAGTTGCTGTGTGCAGAAGTACGTGTCCCCAACATGTAGTCGGCCAATAAATTTAATTCTTTTAATTAATGCCTCCGCTAGTCCATTCTGGGTGTGGACATGTGGTACTGAATGCTCAACGATAATTCCCATTGCTATGCAATAATCATCAAAAGCCTTTGAAGTAAATTCTCTGGTGTTGTCCATTCTGATGGACTTCATATGATGATCAGGGAAATTATTCTTAATTTTAATTATCTACAAGATCAGCTTTGCAAAAATATGGTTTCTCGTAGATAATAAGCATACATGCGACCATTTCGAGCAAGCATCGATAAGCACCATGAAGTACTTAAATGGCCTTGACAGGGACTGTATAGGACCACAAATGTCTCCCTGGATATAGTCCAGGAAAGCAGGGATTTCATCCTTCACTTTCAGAGTAGAAGGTCTAGTAATTAATTTCCTAGTGGCTCATGCGAGGCACACAAAATCTTCTTGATTTGGGAAATTCTTTATATTAATATTATATCCTTGAGAATTGGTAATTATATTTCTCATCATCCTAAGACCGGATGGCCTAATCTATCATGCCAGAGACAGAAAAGTTCAAAGCTTCTAAATGTTGTTTTCAGGACAGTATAGGCTGCAGGTGCCTTAATATTAGTGTAGTTTAGCCTAGATTCATATAAAGGAAGTCGTTCTAATACCCCTTTTCCATGTTCTTCACGTTTTGTAATAAGCATGTATTCCTTACCATACTTTTCTTCAGTCTCTACATGGAGACTGTTAGCGCGAATATCCTTAAATCTTAAGAGAGTTCTAGTCGATTCTGAGTACAACAAAGCTTCTTCAATGACCAATGTTGTGCTCATCGGGAGTATAATTGTGGCTCTTCCTGAGCCTATTATATAAGTATCGCTTTCTGCGATTGTCGTAAGACTACCGACATTCTTCTTGACCATTTGGAAAAATTTAAATGCATCTCAATATGGTATAGTTGTGCGACTATCGCTAAGCACACTTCCTCCATAGGGTGCCACACGCGTTTTTATATATAAAATATTTATTAATATGGGGTAGAAACCAATCCACACATAAATAAAATACTCCAAAACAGAGCATAACTTGCTATTATTAATACGGGAAAAGTCTTGTGGAACTCATTATAAGAATGTAATTCTTTGCTCTCCTAGAGCTTAGAACCATTATTCAATAATTCAAAGTTCTATTACAACCATGAACTGCAAATGACTATAAAAATCTAAGTGCAATGCGTGTACTAGATCAAATCAACGAAGTATGAAGAAACTTCTGACTGAATCTGCTCCATGTCTATCTTTTCTTCTTCGGCAACTACAGCTGCTGCCGCTGCAATGTCCAAAGAGGGTATGATGGGGGCTGCTTCTAGGCTGTCCATATCCATGGGTGCAACCAATGAGTGTGGATCCTCTATGCCTGCAATGGCGAGGTGTGCCTCATGCTGTACTTTGCCCTTCTTCTTAGCCTTGAAAGCATCAATCACGTGTTGCGGCTCATGGCAAACACGTGACCAATGTCCCTAAGTGCCACATTTGTAGCAACTTTAGTCCTGCTGACCATAGGGCTTCTCATCACACTTCTTTTCTCTGCCCTTCTTGGCTTGAGCATTCTATTTAGTCTTGCGACCCTTACCCTTCTTGCCTCTTTCTTTTGAGTGAGGCTTCCTCACCTTGTAGCTGTTAGCGTTGATTTCATGCCCAACTTTTCTACTAGACGGCTGTGAGATGTAGTTCTTCTTTAGAACCTCATCTTGAGCTTCCGCAACTTGCATAATGTCAATTAGTTCGGTATACTCCTTGTAACCATCTTGACAGTAGTTGCATGCGGATTGCACTGCATTTGAGTGAAAGGTAGAGAGGGTTTTCTCAATCTTCTCCTCGTTCGTGATTGCCTTACCATAGAGCTAAAGATTGGTATAAATTCTGTGCAAAGCAGAGTTGTACTCCCCCACGGTCTTGTAGTCTGCAAAACGTAGTCGATTCCATTCGTGCTCTGCACGAGGAAGGATGATGTACTTCAGCTTCTCGAACCGCTTCTTCAAGGCGGTCCATAAAGCTAGTGCATTCTTCTCTACCATATACTCATTCTTGAGCATTAGACAGAGATGGTGTATGAGGAAATGAAGTGCTTGATCATTTTTCTCAGCAGTTGGAATGACATCCTTCGAGGTGCCAAGTCCGATAGCAACACAGAGCTTCTTGGCACTAAGTACAATTTCGACATCTGATGCCCAAGTCAAGTAATTCTGGCCATGCTGGGCCAGCTCTTCGAACTCTCAGTCCGTAATGCCAGTCATTTGCATATTCATCCAAAAGGTGCATAAGATTACTGCGGGTAATTTGCATAAAATGGTTGCAAAGATTCTCATAATGTTCTTGCATTATTCTATTCATTTTTCATGATTTACTGCTATTTTCAATGATTAAAAGCAATATAAACAATCACAGATAATAAAAAACAGTAAATACAATAAATAAATTGCGTAGAAAAACAATAACAAAGTTAAGCATGCTTTAAAAGTGCAAAATATGCACACAAAAAATGAATTCCCGAGGCAATTTTCTGCTGGAAAAATGACTTTTTGGTGAATTCTACAATTTCTAGGGGTTAAAACGCGAAAGTTTAGTTCAGAGAAAATTTTCGCGTAATTTTTAGATTTCGGAGGGCCTTTTTGCAAAGTTCAGATTTCTTTTGCTTTTCCCGAATTTTTCTTTCCACGGGCCGTTATCCCCGGCCCAACCTGCCCAAAAAGGGGGCGGCTCACTTAGCCGCTTCAAAGGAAGCCGATGGGGTAGGGTTACCCTACCCCTATGCAAGGCTGGCGGCGGCGCACATGTGCATGTGAAGCGGCTGCTCCGTATGGCGGGGCGACCCTATAGGCGTCGTCTTGTGGCGCCCCTGTCTTGCAGGCGTCGTCTTGACGAGCAAGCTGCTGGCGGCCCGTATGGGCGCCGTCGGGCGGCCGCCGTGGTGACTACATCGCTTCTGGCGGCGTGGGGGCGAGCTAAGCGCGGTGGCTGCGCCACTCTGACAGCGTGGAGTTCTGCGGCGCAGCAGCGGCTTCCGTGCGTGGGGATGCGCATGGAACGGCGGTCGCTACGGGCAATCCGGCGGTGTCCACGGGAGGTCCCGGCGGCGGCGTGCATGGGCGGAGGTCGGCTCATTTGTGGCTTCAAGCGGAGGAGGGGTGTGGTCCGCGAGAACGGCGGCGGCGCCGCCGCTTCTGAGTGGGCGAAAGTCTTGGTGGTCGTTGTCTTGAGACCATGGTGGCGAGCCCTTCCTCCTTCCCCCTTTTATTTGTTTCGTGCCTGGCGGCAGACGAGGAAGCGCCGCTTGCGGCTCGACTTAGCCCGTCTGACAGGCGGCTAGAGAGAAGGTGGTGTGCGTCTTGTGCATGCCCATCGACTTTGGGCATTTGCCGGTGCGTCTTGACTCTAGGTCGGCGGCGGCCTTGGCCTTGGCCGTCGCGTGGCTCTGAGGCCAACCACCGGCTGTTTTTCTCTCGAGTTTACTGTTCATGTAAAAAAAATACTGTTCATATGATGCAATGTAGTGCAATCAACCTCTGTTCTTTCATGCACCCACCGATCGGCTTGGCCGGCGACTTCAAGTCGGCTCACGGTAGGTTAGAACGGATTTGCAACTTCCAATCTACGATACAATTGACATCCAATCTTTAATGCAATCTATCGATCGACATTGTACCGGCGACTTTAAGTCGGCTCGCAGTAGATTAGAGAGGATTTGCACCGTAGAAAACCAATGTAGAAAGCAAATTTGCATAATTGAAAGCGATCTAGAAAGAAAAACGATTCAATCTACAAGTGTCGTTCCTCAACAATTACCTTTCGATCTGAGGAGAGTCGATCGTGCTGATAACGTGTTGAGGAACTATCGTTTCCGAGTCCAGTCCGACCGATTACCTTGTAGACAAACTCAGAATCATAAGAACAATGCAAGAACACAAGAACAGAATAATAGATTGAACACAGAGATATAAGGGAACTTCAGGCTTCTCTTTATTGCTCTTCACAAATCAATGTTTACAAAAAGTAGAAGTTTTCTTAGGAGAAAATTTTTATATGAAAAATAAAATAGAACACAAATCATGAACATGATGGATTATAACTGGAATTTGATGGAGTTCGACGCACATGCACGCTTCACTGAGTCATGGATGGTGTGACAGAAGCTAGAGACAAACAAGAAGTGCTTGATCAAGCTCTAAATATGCAGAAAGATGAAATATTGTACACTAGTGCGGTACAAATTAGACTCAATACTATCTTAAAAATTTGAGAAGAAAACATAATCTAGATGTTACATAAGATGTGTTCACTTGCCACAAATTAACTCCTGGGCTTTTTAATTTCACCTTAACTGTTACTTAAATCACATAATTGAATAAATAGAGGCTTATTTCACCTTAACTGTTACTTAAATCACATAATTGAATAAATAGAGGCTTACTCATAGCAAAGTTCCAATATTCTTATGTCCTAATGAAAGGTAATCAAAATTCATGAGGAAGGCCAGGCCCCTACCAGCACCCCTTCCCTCCTCCCCTGGTAGTAACAAACATGAATATCATATATCCCGTGCAGTCGTGCGTGCTCCTGGTATGACAACATTGTTGGAGATATGCCCTAGAGGCAATCATAGAGATGATGATATTTCGTTGTATCCATGATTTAATAAATGTTCCTTGAATATTACCTTTGTGTTGATTAACAAGTATGTGACTTGTTTGTGAAACTCTTTACTTGTATGGTTATTCTAAAGTTGTCCCTAGTCGGAGTTCATGTGAGGACACACGTGAATGATGGATTAGCACATGTATCGGTTGATGACCATGTTTCACAGGTCATAGACATGGAGATGTCAAACCAATAATGTGGACACATGTTTAGAACATGGGGTTGGACCGACCCAACATGAGACATAACAATTATACTTATGGTTCTCTCTACACAATGTGTACGCCTTGTCCTTAGACACGAGATTATCGCATGTACTTGAGATGTGAATCGACCTACTTAGGGGCTATCAAGCGCTACTCATGAATCGGGTAGTTATAAAGGTAGCTTCGGGTTTGTCATGAAGCATCTTTGCGAGGCATGGTCGGTCGAGATGGGATTTGCCCTCTCTACGAGAGAGATATCTCTGGGCCTCGAGTGATCGGATCGAAATGCATGGTCATGCTACTTAAGGTTAAGAGTTAACCTAGTAAGGGATTAGGATCACGGGATCGAGAAAGAGTGGTCGACTTGGGCTCGACCAAATATCGTGAGGCAAAGGATTGGCATGTACATAACGTTGTGATGGTTCGTCCGATATGATCTTTGTGTGCGTTTAGGAGTTGGCACGTCTTGCTAGAGGCCGCTACCAACTATTGACTAAGTATGTATACTCGCGTCATGTCTAAACATCGTGAACCTATAGGGTCACACACTTAAGAGTTGAAGCCTAATTCGGATTGGATCCGAATTAGATCAAGCATTGAGTCCTAATGGGCCTCTATTAGTAGAAGCCCATTGTAAGGACGTCTATAAAAGGAGGGCAAGGGCGCCTGAGATTGGTAGATGAGTTTTTCGTGACATCCTCAAACCACGCCGCCACCCTCCTACGCCCTAGTCGCTCGCGCGGATCTAGTAGTCGGCGGCGTCGCTTCCTCCCGTCACGTGTGGATACCTTTGGGCGCCAGCATCTGTAGCGTTTGGACGAACCGCAAGAGAGAGTTGTACGTGGGACGCCGTGACGAGGACGAGGAAATGTCGACTACTACGCCTGCGACGTCTTTGCATCAATTTCGCACTCTTGGCGTCTAGTGGTAAGACCGTGATCTATAAGCTGCAGTGATCTTGGTTTCTGGTAGAATTTTTATTATTTTGCGCTAGTGTAGCCTACCCGTAGCCCTTGGTGGTATCGAGCGGTTCTTTGTCATGTTATAGGTTGGGTGATTTGCATATGGCGATATGTAAGTCGGTATGATCGATGTGATCGATTGTATAGTTACGGTAATGGATTGATCTGGTTTAGTGATCATCTTTGCTAAGGTCGTGAAACAACATACCCTACCGGTCGGATTCGCCATCGGGGTGGGCGGTGACACGTAAAACCGGTGCGGAATGCGAAGATCAATATGATTGGTCGAATCGGAACCTAGATTGATAATCGATGTCCGTGATCGTGCGATCGGGCTCCATGAGCGAAAGTTGTCTCGGTTCTCAAACCACGGCATCTTTGCGCAAAGATCAATACAAATTGGTCGAATCGGAACAATAGTCGATTTGTGGTAAATATGATTTGCCGATCAAAATCCTAAGTAAAAATTGCATAGATAGGATCTCTGTTTTTTCACGAATGTCAGGACGCGGCGGGCCCCCTGAACCCTGATGGGGAAACCCTCGACCCTTATCCAGTGGTGCAATTCTATGCATAACTTGTTTTTGCGGGATGTATGTGACAATATGGCCTAATGTGTATGTGATGCATGTTTGTAATATTTTCATGACTGCGTGTCGTGGGTTAAACAACACTTTGGAGCCATTGTGTTGTCAAAGTATTGTATTAACGGCCTGCGTGCCGACTTGTGATGATTCCTTGTATCCATGTATTTTATTACTAGCTGTTATGAGTAATAGCTTATATTAGTACTCGGAGGACACATCACTTGGAGGGATGGCACACATTAACCATGGAGATGGAGATCATCATGGTGGGATGATTCTATGGCGATGGAGATCACCATGAGAAAATGGGCCATCTTGAGTCTGGCTGTGTGAATGCTATTCCTGTTTGTTTTACTCCTATGCATGTTTGAATGGTAGAAGTATAGCGATCCCTCACAAAATGTTAAGTTAAACATATGCCCTCCCAACTAAACTCTGCACCATCCCATGTCTTGTAAATTGATGGTGGGTCTATAAAATTAGGGCACCATCGACTTTCCTTGACTAGATGGGTTTGTATCGGATACCTACATGCATAAGGATTGGTGAACTTAACAAGGTTATCATAAAGGTTATGGGCCTTGGGGCATAAGGTTGGGCGTAGGGGCATAGAGATGTCACCCAACAACAAGAGTCATATAAAGATATGATTAGTAAGGTGTTGCTTACGAATTATCTTGTCTCCTAGCGGTGATGCAAAAGCTCACTAGTAGACTCGTTAATTGCGGATCTTGAATCACTAAGAATCAATAGAGGATGTTGATTTTAGTGGGAGTACATTCTATTAAATTTGTTTATCTGATTTACTCTATCATGGTTTTATTTGTCTTAGTATTTTGCATTTCCTATTGTAGATCAATGGCATCTAGCAACCAAGACACCCTTTTGCTTTGCGATCGATTCTTGAGAAAGAAAAATTAAATGGAACAAACTATTTGATTTGGTCCGTAACACGAAATTGTTCTCGAGGCGGATAAAAAAAGCGTTGGACACCCCAATCCCGGAAGAGCACGCTAACAATCATTCTTCTTTGTTAAAAGCGCCTACAAGAAAGCATGTGATGACTCTCTTGAGATTAGGCTGTCTTATGCTTGCATGCATGGAACTGACCTTCAAAAGCGGTTTGAGGATCGAAGCGTATGATATGATCATGGCGCTTAGGACATGTTCCGCACACGGGCCAGGGTGAGCGATTCAATGTCTCTAAGGCTTTTACGGAATGCAAGTTAATGAAGGTGCACCCGTAGGCCCACATGTGATCAAAATGGTTGGTTCTGATCGGACTTTGGATAAACTTGGTTTTCCAATTGGCCAAGAGTTGACAAGCGATTTCATTTTGGCGTCTCTTCCACCTAGCTATGGACATTTCATTTGAACTACCATATGCATGGGGTGGAAAAGGGCCTTAATGAGCTTTGTGGGATGCTCAAAAAGCAGAGAGTGACATTAAGAAGTGTGCGGGGCCTAGCCATGTGATGGTGTCTTGAGAACAAGTCTAGCTTCAAGAAAAAGGGTAGGAAGCAATGGGTAAAGAATAAGGGCAAGGTTAAAGATATGATCTGAAGCCAGCGCCTAAGCCTAATCTTTGGACACGGAGCTAAGACAAGTATGCTTCTATTGTAAAAAAATAGCCTTTGGAAGAAAGCGCAAGAAGTACCTAGATTAGAGGAATGCAAGAAGAATTTGGAAGTAAGACTTCCACCATGGTACACTTGTCATAAATGTTTTAGACATTTTCTCGCTGATTCTCCTGTTAACTCTTGGGTATTTGATCTGGGATCGGTTGCTCACATTTGCAACTCGATGCGAGGGCTAATAAAAGTAGAGGAGTCGCAAGAGGTGAAGTTGATTTTCGCGTCGGAAATGAAGCAAGGGTTCTTTGCGTTGACCGTCGGCACCATGCAACTTCAGCTTCCTTCAAGATTTATTATGGAATTGAATAATTGTTATTATGTTCCTAGTATGAGTCGAAACATTTTATCCCCTCATGTTTGATGAGAGATGGTTATTCATTTGCAAGTAAAGACAATGGTTGTTTGATCTCTAAAAATGAAATGTTTGTGGCTTTTAGCCCATTGTGAATGGGTTATTTATTTTAAATCTTGATGATGCACCCATCTTTAACATAAATGCTAAAAGACTTGACCTAATGATTTGAATCCCACCTATGTTTGGCATTGTCGTTTGGGTCACATAAGTGAAAAGCGCATGAAGAAGCTCCATGATGATGGTCTTCTAACCCGTTTGATTTTGAATCATCTGAGACATGTGAAGCTTGTTTGCTTGGTAAGATGACCAAGTCACCTTTCAAAGGTTCTTTTGAGAGGCGTCGGACTTGTTGGAAATCATACATCTTGATGTATGTGGACCAATGAGCACGATCGCTAGAGGAGGATTTCATTACTTCATAACTTTCATCGATGATTTTAGTAGATATGGCTATGTCTACTTAATGAAGCATAAGTCCGAAACTTTTGAAAAGTTCAAAGAGTTCGAGAATGAAGTTGAAAATCAACGTGCCAAGAAAATTAAGGCTCTGCGATCTGATCGTGGTGGTGAGTTTTTGAGTCATGAATTTAGCAATCATCTGAAGAGTTGCGGAATTGTTCCACAGCTAACACCGCCAGGAACGCCTCAAAGAAATGGGGTATCCGAGTGGCATAATCGGACCTTGTTGGACATGGTTCGATCGATGATGAGCCAGTCAGATCTACCATTATCATTTTGGGGTTACGCTCTAGAAAGCAGCGACTTTCACACTTAATAGGGTACCGTCTAAATCCGTAGTTAAGACACCATATGAGATATGGATTTGTGGGAAGAGTCACGGTTTGTCTTTTCTAAAGATTTGGGGATGTGAGGCGTTTGTCAGCGACTCTGATCGGACAAGCTCACACCCAAGTCGGATAAATGCATTTTAGTGGGATATCAGAAGGAAACCTTTGGATATTACTTCTACAACCGACTAGAGGGCAAAGTGTTTGTCGCTCAAGTGGTGTTTTCCTAGAGAAAGAGTTTCTCAACAGGAGACAAGTGGAAGAAGCGGTGCGGCTTGAAGAGGTTCAAGATGAACCAATCGGGAAGACTCGACGAATGATGCCCACGTGGCGAGAACAAGTTGAGGAACCCATGGCAAAGGAAGCACCACCACCACGAAGGTCGGAAGGCTCCGCAATACGCGAGATATGTTATTGTTAGACAATGATGAGCCTCGACCTATCACGGAAGCAATGATGGACCAGACTCGAGAAATGGCATAGTGCCATGAGATCCGAGATAGCATCCATGGGAGACAATCAAGTTTGGAACTTGGTTGACCCGCTGATGGTGTTAAAACCATAGAGTGCAAATGGATCTATAAAGGAAGATTGATATGGATGGAAATGTCCATATCCATAAAGCTCGACTTATGCAAAAGGTTTTCGGCAAGTTCAAGGAGTTGACTACGATTAGATCTTCTACTTTGTAGCGATGCTTAAATCTATACGGATCATTCTAGCTATTGTTGCATATTTCGACTATGAGATATGGCGGATGGATGTCAAAACGGCTTTCCTTAATGGAAATTTAACCGAGGATGTGTATATGATCTGCCGAGGGTTTTGTCGATCAATCAATGCTAGAAAAGTATGCAAACTTCAAAAATCCATTTATGGATTGAAGCAAGCATCTCGGAGTTGGAACATTCGTTTTGATGAAGTGGTCAAAGGGTTTGGGTTCATCAAAAGCGAAGAAGAATCTTGCGTTTACAAGAAGGCAAGTGGGAGCTCGCTTCGTATTTCTAATCTTATATGTAGATGACATATTCTTGATTGGAAATGATATTCCTATCTTTCGAGTCCATTAAGACCTCACTAAAAATAGTTTTTCAATGAAGGACTTAGGGAAGCGGCATATATTTTGGGTATTAAGATCTATAGAGATAGATCAAAAGGCTAATAGGATTAAGCGAGTACTTACATTGACAAAGTGTTGAAAGCGGTTCAACATGGAGGAGGCAAAGAAAGGGTTCTTGCCCATGTCTCATGGCATAAATCTTAGCAAGACTCGGTGTCCTTCGACAAGCGATGGCGAGATCGCATGAGTAAGATTCCATATGCTTCGCCATTGGATCTATCATGTATGCTATGATATGTACTCGCCAGATGTTTCCTATGCTCTAAGTGTTCTGGCAGATACCAGTGATCCGGTGAGAGTCCATTGGGCGGCGTTAAAAACATCCTCAAGTATTTGAGAAGAACTAAGGATGTGTTCCTAGTCTACGGAGGTGAGGAAGAGCTCATTGTAAATGGTTACACCGATGCAAGCTTCCAAACCGACAAAGATGATTACAAATCGCAATCGGGTTTTGTGTTCATTTTGAGCGGTGGTGCGGTCGATTGGAAGAGTTCTAAGCGAGGCTATCTGGCGACTCTAGGAGGCCGAGTACATTGAGGCTTGTGAAGCGACAAAGGAAGGTGTTTGGATAAGGAAGTTCATAAGCCCGAACTAAGTGTGGTTCCTAGTCGTGCGATCCTCACGGATCTTTCTTTGTGATAACGAGTGGGGCCATTCTTGCAAGCCAAGGAGCCGAGGAATCACCAAAAGAACAAACACATCTCTGGCGGTTTCATCTCATTCGAGAGATCCTCAATCGAGGAGATTTAAAGATATGCAAAATACACAGTTTGAATATTTCAGATCCTTTGACGAAGCCTCTCCTGACCTAAGCATGAGGCACACACAAGAGTTATGGGTATTAGATATCTTCTAGATTGACCCTAGTGCAAGTGGGAGACTGTTGGAGATATGCCCTAGAGGCAATCATAGAGATGATGATATTTCGTTGTATCCATGATTTAATAAATGTTCCTTGAATATTATCTTTGTGTTGATTAACAAGTATGTGACTTGTTTGTGAAACTCTTTACTTGTATGGTTATTCTAAAGTTGTCCCTAGTCGGAGTTCATGTGAGGACACACGTGAATGATGGATTAGCACATGTATCGGTTGATGACCATGTTTCACAGGTCATAGACATGGAGATGTCAAACCAATAATGTGGACACATGTTTAGAACATGGGATTGGACCGACCCAACATGAGACATAACAATTATACTTATGGTTCTCTCTACACAATGTGTACGCCTTGTCCTTAGACACGAGATTATCGCATGTACTTGAGATGTGAATCGACCTACTTAGGGGCTATCAAACGCTACTCAAAATGGCGGGTAGTTATAAAGGTAGCTTCGGGTTTGTCATGAAGCATCTTTGCGAGGCATGGTCGGTCGAGATGGGATTTGCCCTCTCTACCGAGAGAGATATCTCTGGGCCCCTCGAGTGATCGGATCCAAAATGCATGGCCATGCTACTTAAGGTTAAGAGTTAACCTAGTAAGGGATTAGGATCACGGGATCGAGAAAGAGTGGTCGACTTGGAGCTCGGCCGAATATCGTGAGGCAAAGGGATTGGCATGTACATAACGTTGTGATGGTTCGTCCGATATGATCTTTGTGTACGTTTAGGAGTTGGCACGTCTTGCTAGAGGCCGCTACCAACTATTGACCAAGTATGTGTTGGGATACGGGTAGGCTACAATAGCTACAAACAAAATTTTCTACCACGCAAACTAGGATGCCAAGCAAGTAGATGGTCATAGATCGTTACCACCAGACGCGCAGAGCAGCGGAAGAAGGGTTGGAGTAGCCTGGTCCAACGAAGAGCACGTCGGTAGTGGTCGTAGTCGATCGTCTCCTCCAGCGACCTCTGTATTCCTTGTGAAGATTGCGGATCGTCCTCAAGCGCAACAATCGTAGTAGCGCCTCTACGATATCCACACGTCCAGGGAAGGAACAACCGTACGCCGGTGTGCTAGCACCAAATCGCACGGGGAGGCTCTCAAGAAAATGGCGGCTAGGGTTTCGGTAGGGCAACTCGCGTCGACTCACCTTTTTCCCAACAGCCTCATGCATCTCTTTATATAGGCCCGTGGCGGATCCTATCCAAACACGCTTCTGAATCGTATTAAATCTTGGGTCATTCAACCCGTTAAGTGTGTGACCCGTTAGGTTCATGTGTAGTTCGGTTGTGACTGGAAACCCTTACCGACCACGAGTCGTAGCGGTTCCTAGCAGAACATAACGATTCCCGAATACACACAAATTATATCGGACGAACCTTAATGCAATATGATCTACGACCAGGTCCTCATCACTTACGACCGGGTCCTATCTCTATACGACCAGTTCGTATTTGATCACGACCAACGTATTTGATCACGACCAACTTGTAACTTCTTACGACTTGGTTTCGACCACTCTGTGATTACGTTCGACTAGTCTACGACTTGCTTGTATCTCCATACGACTTGTCCGTAGGTGGTCGAACTAAGCATTTCTCATGTATTCTCCCTTTGCCTCACGATATCTGGTTGAACTCGGGTGAGATGTGGTGTCATCCATGGACTGTTCAATGCTTTCTCGAGTATCGGATAACCTCATGTGGTCGAACTCTTGACCACCGATGTATGGCCATGCACTTTCTTTATCCGATCACTTGAGGGGCGAGATATCTCTCTGTTATGTTAGGAGGGCAAATCCCATATCCGACCCGATCACATCCCTCTGCGTGTTTCATAGCATACCCGAAAGCTACTTTTATAACCACCCAGTTACGAGCAGCGTTTGGCAAACCCTAAGAGTGCTATTACACATGTAGGAAACCATGCTGATCTCAGGTCTAAGGATTATACATCATCATTGCTTGAGACCAACTAACGACACATAGAATTATAACAATCTCAATAGTGTCTCAAGGTGGGTCTTATCCAACACCATGTTCTCTAACACGTGTCCACATTATTGATTCGATATCCCTATATCCATGACCGGTGAAAGCGTGGTCATCAATCAATACATGTCTTTGGTCGTGGAGTCACTAGTGTTCCAGGCCAAAGTGAGTTTCGACCAGGATATTTTAGAAGCGACATCATCATAAGTTAAAAGAGCTTCACCAACAAGTCACATACTCATTAATCTTCATGGTGATGATTCATTCAAGGAACAAGATAACATATTATCAAATATTGTGAACATAATGAAATATAATCATCTCTATGATTGCCTCTAGGGCATATTTCCAACAATATGTATACTCGCGTCATGTCTAAACATACGTGAACCTATAGGGTCACACACTTAAGAAAGTGAAGCCTAATTGGATTGGATCCGAATTAGGCGGGCATTGAGTCCTAATGGGCCTCTATTAGTAGAAGCCCATTGTAAGGGCGTCTATAAAAGGAGGACAAGGCGCATGAGATTGGATGATGAGTTTTTGGTGACATCCTCAAACCACGCCGCCACCCTCCCACGCCCTAGTCGCCGCGCGGATCTAGTAGTCCGGCGGCGTCGCTTCCTCCGTGCGTGTGGATACCTTTGAGGTATTTGCATCTGTAGCGTTTGGATGAACCGCAAGAGAGGAGGCATGCGTGGACGCCGCGACGAGGACGAGGAAGTAATCGACTACTCTGCCGACGTCTTGCATCAACTTAATGCGACTACTCGCCCTAACGTCTTGCATCAATTTCCTTTTCTTGGCGTCTAGTGGTAAGACCGTGATCTATAACTGCAGTGATCTTGGTTTACGGGTAGAATTTTTATTATTTTGCGCTAGTGTAGCCTACCCGTAGCCCTTCAAACATATCTCCGCTACTTAAAAATATGAGTTGGTGGTGATCTATTCTCTCTCCAACACTCCTACCTCACAAAAGATGCGTGCCGACAACTGGGTCATCCTAATTGCCCGTTCCACTCTCAAAAAAGGAAAAAATGCCTGCCCCCAACCGCTCGCACACCTCTCAGCATCACCCCCACGAGGCCACAGAAACCTCGCCCCACTCCCATCCTCCTCCGATTCCCTCACCAGATCTGCGTCGTCTCTACCCCTACCCCCCTCTCCCTTCTTCCAAGACGGCTCCCCACCTCCAGTCTCCTACCTTCCCAGTCCAGACGACACTCTCCAACACATCCTCCTCGTCGCCCCCGCCAGTTACTCCTCCTCTAGAAGCCACATGTTGCCCTCGCTACCATCCCCTAGCCACCACCTCCTCCCCTAGATAGCGCAAGCCACACTTGCTGCTGCGCAGGACCAACTCCTCCTCCCCTAACATTGTAGTCGCAATAGACATTGTGCCCATCGCACCCTAGCCAACTTCCTCCCCTATGCGAGTAAGATATCATCCAACGTCCTTGGTTGTCGATCGTCTCCTCCAGCAGCCCTCAAGTTCCTTACATACGTCATAGATCATTCTTGATCAGCGAAAGTAGCGATCGAAGTAGCGCCTCTACGGTATCCACACATCCAGGGGTGGAACGTCGTGCATCAGTGTGCTAGCACCAGCGCACACGGCAGGGCATTCGGGGAGGAGGTGGATAGGGTTTCAGTGGGTGATGCAATATCCTCCCAAAAGCCCCCACGCCTCCCCTTATACAGAGCCCTTAACCGATCCGTACATTAGAAACCCATGAAGACTTTTAACCACAAACGAATTATAATCCGATTTAATCCTCTAACGGATCCAATCTGAACTAGTTTGTTCTAACCCATTAAGTGTGTGACCCTGTAGGTTCATGCGTAATCGGTCGTGACCCTGAAACTCCTTTTCGATCCACATGTCGCTAGTAGTTCCTAGTAGGACATATCGACTCCCAAATACACATAAAGATCATATCGGATGAACCTTTATAAAGCTCATGTGCTGATCTCTTTGTCTCATGATACCAGATCAAACTCAAGTCGAAATGTGTGTCATCCTTTGATAGCCTGATCCTTCACTTGATCTTATCCGTGAAATGTGATCATGTGGATATCATGGGAATATGCTCACGATCTTAGGATGATGGTACTATTGGCAATGACATTGAAGGTTTGTCGCGTTTTCGGCAAAGTTTAAGTGCTATCAGGTCTCAGACGGTCAGACCAGCCAAGGTGGCAATCAGACCAGCCTGTGTGGCGGTCTGACCGCCAGAGTCTCAGGCGGTCAGACCAGCCAAGGTGGCAATCAGACAAGCCTTGGGTCAAGTGGCTAGCGGTCAAACTGGCCAATAGGCAGCGGTCTGACCGACCATAAAGATTTTTTTGATTTTGGAGCTGAGCCAAAAATAGAGGGTGTAGGCAAGAGAGAGGATTCTTCTACACTTGGTCTCATAATTTTTGGAGCTTCGAGTCAAAAGATCTATCCATTTGAAATTTACACAGAGTTTCGAATTTCCAGAGAGGAAATTTTGGCTAAGTCCTGTTTGGGCGATCGGGCCAGATCATCGGTGGCGGTCGGGCCGGCCGAGGCGGTCGAGGCAGCGCAAGGAGAAGCGGTTTAGGTCAAGAGAAGATGAAGACAACGCTTTAAAATACGTGCGTAAGTAAAATCCGTTTGTGTGTAGGCTTAACGGGTGATCACTAGGAATATCCTTCTAAAAGCAAGCCTCCACTATAAATAGAGGAGGGTGCTAGTTTAGCACCTCCCAACCCTTATATCTAAAACCCTAGTTTGTGTTTTAGGGTTAGGAGAGAATAGTGGAGAGGTTAGGGTTCTAGGGAGATGGATTGATTATGTGCTCATGTGTTGAGTCTTTGTCCTCCTGAATGGAGTGGCTGTAAAACAACATCAATCCCAAATCAATCCAAGCAAGATTCCTCAAGATGAATCACTTTTTGTGCTTGCTCTCTATTTTGTGATTTTAGGGCTTTCTTTGATCTGTGAGTTTTCCTTTGATTTCTGGCCTAGATCTAGCTTGATGTGACATGTGGGAATACATCTAGGATCATCTTGATCATCAATGTAATATCCCAAAATTTTGGTCTATTTTAAAGTTTTAAAAGAAAAGTAACCATTTGAATTTTTTTTGGTAAAGTTAAAAGCTTAATTGGAATTTTCAAAGTTCAAAAATAATTTAATGTGATTAATGTCAACATCAACTATTATCAAAATTATTTTATTTGGATTCTATGAGTTTGGATATATTTTCTAGAATTTTTTCTGAGTTCATTTGCTATTTGGATTTTACGGTAATTTATTAAAAAGAAAATCTATTTATAAATATCAGAAATCCTTTGGGCCTAATCTTCTGTCCTTGGCCAATCTCCCTCACAAGGCCCAACCCGTTCAATCGTTCCTCGGTAGTGGCCCGGCCAAGCATCTTTCGCTCGCCTCTCATGCCAAGTGGGGCGCCATCGTCGCACGCTTGACATCGTCCTCAACACGGACTCGTCTTCTCCGCGCGTGCCTCGCCCGACTTCGCCATGGCTCGAGCTCGAGACCCGTGCGGCAAAACTCAATCTCTAACTGAAAGTACCCCGAATTTTCGCACCAAACTCTATCCTTTTCTTTTCCGCACCCGAATCTGGTGGAATCAAGTTCCGAGTCACACTCTATCTCTAAGAACGAACAAATCCGAGATTTTCCCGTTTTGGGGATTTCTTATCTGCGCCCGATCTCAGGGTATAAATAGGACCCCCGAGGTTCGCCTTCGCCCTCTCATCCCGAATCCCCACCTCGTTCCCCTCATAAAGCTCTGCCGCCGCCGCAATTTGGAGTTTTAGGGTTTTTATGCCGCAACCCCAATCTTCGAAATCTACCGCCGCCATTGGTGCTCTGCCTCCGTGTGCTGCGCCACCAGCTTCCCCATCGCAGCCGCAACCTTGTGCACCGTTCCTGGCCGCCGGAGCACCACCAGGAGCCAAATCCAACAAAAGCCGAATCTGCTCCGCCGCTTCATCGACGCTTCTGGCCGTCACCGTCGTTCTCTCGAGCTAATTCTGGTACCCTTGCGTGCGCATTATCGTCCTCTGTGCAATGTGCGTATCCGCTGCCGTTGAATCGCCGCCTTGTGCCGTTGTCGGCCGCGCCCGAAAGCCTCATCGGCGAGATGACGTCACCAGACGTGGCCTCTACGTGTGCAGCCACCTCAGATCCTTTACCTCTGTGTCGCCCTCGTGGCATCGCGTCAGCGCCACGCGTGCGCGGTTGTGTTAACCCGGGCCCTAAACCCAGATCCGATCTTGGGTGAACCTAGTTTACCATGAGCCCTTTCTCTGCCATGTGGTCCCCACTGGTTAGAGCCACTATTCCGTGAGCCATACACCCATATACTCATGAACTCTTGAGTGGACTTGGTCTATAGACCGAGGGCCCGCTGTCAGTCTCACTAAGGGTTTTTTGGATTTATTTTATTGCTGAAATTCGGTGCTGACGTCAGTGTCACGCCATTATTCGATTTTTCAATAGAAAAGAAATTCGGAATAATCCATAAATTCAAATTAGGGTTTTCTTAGGGTTCCAATCTTCCAAAGCCCATATCTTTTGCATCCGATCTCTGATTCAGTCCATTCAAATTCCTAAATTCTTCTAAATTCAAGATCTATCTATTTTAGATTTTTTATTTAATTTTTGGAGTTTGCCTTGCCACTGTTTTTATTTATTTGGTTTATTTGCCTTGTTTACGATTAGACGTTGATACTTCGGGAAGCTTTGAGCAAGGAGGAGTCTACCAAGATCAAGATCAATCTCAAGATTTATTCCAAGGCAAGCCGTAGTCCTTTGATCATATTGAACCTATGATTTCAAAAGTATATTGTTTTATACAATTGCATGCTATCTTTATACAAATTGTTTTGGGATTAGTTATTACATGTTGTCATTATGCCTCCTTTGATTATTTGAATGCCATGAATCCTTTGTCACCATATCTTGGATAATTTTAGTTGGACATATTCATATCACCAACATGGGTATCGTATAGATGCTTAGTTCAGCTTAGTTACGATGGGTTCATGATCACATGTATCATAATGATTAATCTTGACTTAATGAAATATGGAATCGTGGTGGTGAGCCACTCTTGTTAAAATTTGTGTGCCATGACTGGGTGTGTCATTGGTCTTGGTTAAACAAAACTATTTTCGCTTAGGCGAGTGGTTGGTGGATAGTGGTGGTGTTTCTACACGATGTGGGTTTGTGGTATTTCTCGTCTGAGTAACTTGTCAATGACTTAATCTTGTGCGCCATTGAACTGGGCCTTAACCGTACAACCACATGTCCGGTATGGGACGGACCTGGCTAACTAATTAGCAATGTCTTAATTTCGATTCTATCGTGGGAAGCGTGAGTTATGGGAAACGTATTCTCACAGGCGCAAGAGGGGGGCCCTGTCTGGTCGGAAAGACATTCAGTGTTGAGATCTTAGCAGGCAGAATTGGGTTAAGATGGAGCTTTGTAAAAGCCTTGTGATGACCACTTAAGTCGCACACCCAAGGAAGTGTGGTCAGACTCTTTGAGTTGATTAATCTCTTGTGGGTCAAGTTGTACAACCTCTGCAGAGTGTAAAACTATTCGAATAGCCGTGTCCGCGGTTATAGACGTGCTCGGGGATTTCACACGGGAGATAGAGTTTCTTCTAAAATGAGTCGGAGTGTGAATGAGATGTTCACTTGATGAATATAATGTTTGTTTGGTGAATAGGGATTTCACTTGGTGGTTTGTGTCGATGGGTGAATAGTGGATTCACTTATCTTTGGTTTGGTTGGGAAGTGAATGGGAAGTTCACTAGTTGTTTCAAAGAAATTGTTTACTTATTTATTATTGTTTTCAACTACGCATTTCAATCTATCTATTGTATTTATCGTAAATGCTGCTTTCTGCAAAAGAACCATACAGCTAACCTTGCCAAGCCATGCATGAATACTATTTGCATGCATTTCTCTACGGTTTGCTGAGTACATTCAAAAGTACTCATGGCTTGTGCCCTCTGGTTGATCAGCAGTTGAAGAATACCAAGCTGCTCAGGAGTTCTTTCAGAAGGAGGATTATGAATGTTTTGCGGATTAGGATACGTTCTCCACTCGATTGCATGTGGGCATGTTGATTGGCCTTTTGAGGAAGTTTCATTCCGCTGCAAGAGTTTATTTGTTTCTTTAGACCTGCATGGCAAGTTAATTAAACGTTGACCATAAGGTACAGTTATTATTATTATTTGTACTCTGAGATCTTTTTAGTTAAATCGAATAAATAGATGGTATTTTCATCACTGTTTCCTGTGTGAGCTAGCTATTGATCTGGGATTAGTTCAGAATATACAGAGGGTTCCTGAGATGCATTTTCGGGTCTCGACCATCAATCACCCACGAGCAAGTGTTTGGATCATATTTTGGTTTTGACTCGGTTTTGGAGCAACCTTCACTCAAACGAAAAAAGGTCAGAACTTTGGCAAGGATCTTCATGATCCTTGATTGGAATAGGTTCTTGACATCCTAGAGAAGGTATGTCTCAAGTTTGGTAAGGTTTGGAGTTGCGGATCAAAAGTTAGACCAATTTGTGATTTTGAGTTCGGGCTGATTTTACTGTTCATTGGCCTGGAGGTCAGACCGCCATGTATCTAGAGGTTAGACCGATTTCCAAAGGTCAGACCACCAACTACATGGAGGTCTGACCGCCCAACTCTTTAGGTTTTGAATTTTTGTGATTTTGGTCTATTTGCTTTGGGGTTTTGATTTGATTCAATACAAGTCTTCCACTGTGCTTGTATATTGATCTTCATAGCTTTTATAGCTATTGGAGTGAAAATCGTGTTGAATTCAATCAAGGTGAAAAAGAAATTGTGCTCCTATTCACCCTCCCTCTAGTCGCCTTTTCGGTCCAACAGGTCATCAATTAATACATGTGCTGATCTATAAATCATAAGTGTCCCTACTAATGACATAATATTAGAGATGTTTAGAATGATGTCATAAACATAAATAGAGAGTTTCAAGAACAAGTCACATACTTGTCAATCAATATAAATGATGTTCCATTCAAGTGACGAAATGACATATTATTCAAATGTTCATAAACATAGAAGCGATACAATCATATCTATGATTGCCTCTAGGGCATATCGCTAACATTTTTCACTTGCACTAGAGTTAATCATGCAAGTATCTAATACCCATATATCTTGTGTGCGCCTCATGCTTGGGTTGTAGAAGAGGCTTTGTCAACGGAACATCAATATTTAAATTCGCGTGCACTTTGCATATCTTCACACCACCTCTTTCAACAATCTCACGAATAATGTGATATCGTCGAAGTATATGTTTGGCATTTTGATGTGATCTAGGCTCCTTATCTTATGCAATGGCTCTACTATTATCATAATAGATATCCATCGGAATAGAAGCATTAGAAACCACACCCAGTTCAGAAATAAACTTCATTATCCAAATCATTTCCTTTGTAGCTTCGGAAGTCGCAATACACTCAGCCTCCATTATAGAATCAGCAACCGTTCCTTATTTGGAGCTTTTCTAGCTCACTGCTCCTCCGTTAAGACAAAACACAAACCCAAACTACAATCTAAAATCATCTTTGTCGGTTTGGAAGCTAGCATCTAGGGGTGCGCATATTTTTACCGAAACTGAATTATCAAACCGAACAAACCAAAAGTATTGGTTTATTTAGTTTTTGGTGTCCGGTTCGGTGGTGAATTCTGCCTTGTTTGGTGTTTGGCTTTTTGTTCGGTTGTTGTCTCTTATAAACTGATTGAGCCAAAAAAAACTGATCCCCTCCCGACTGGGACCGAGAAAACTAAGAAGGCCCATCCCAGTCGCACTCGCATCCCACCCAAGACCCATCCCAGTCGCATCTCCCCACTCCCCATCCCCTCTAGGCCTCATTCGGCTTCGCCCTATCCCCTCGAGCTCATAGGCGAGCGAACCACTGAGAGAGAGCCAGAGAGGTGAGATTGTGAGAGGAATCAAGAAACCCTAGATCATCCCCAAACCCTCTACTACTAACCCTAGCTGGCAGAGAGGCAATAGGCATGGCGAGTCGGCGATGGAGTGAGGCCAGCGACGAGGGTGTGAAGCGGGTGAAGAGGGGGTAAGGCGAGCGACACCACGACGAGCGATGGCGACGGGCTGAAGTGGCGGGACGGGAGGCTAGTTGGCGTCATCCATGTCCACTCCATCTAGATCTGGAGGACAGTGGTGGGCGATGGCCATAGCATGCTAGATGTAGGTCTTGGTGAGGCTTTTTTTCTTCCTTTCCATTCATTTTTCTGATTTAGAATTTAGATTATGATTTTGTTGCTGGATGTGTTCTTGTCTGTTCTTGTGTTATTTGCATCTGAATCTGAGTGTCATTGAGCTATAATTCGGCATACCGAATTTAGCGAACCGAATTAATTCGGTTAATTAGGTTTGGCTTGTTTTTTTAGTGTGGTTAATTCGGTGGCCATCTTTCAAAAATTGAAATATTTTTTTACCAAATAAACCGAATGCACACCCCTACTAGCATCGTTGTAACACTACTACAAAAAGGCTAATACTGGACGCCTCATCACAGACGGTTGACCAAAACCGTCAGTATTAAATACAATCATATACGGTTTTGGTTGAGCGTCCGTCTGTGTTACTAGCTGCGCTAAAAACCGTCTGTAAAGAGGTAATATCACAATCAATTCATGTTGAAAACCGTATGTGAAGTATCACAAACGGTTCTTAACAAGAATTGTCTGTGATATTATGGTCATCACAAACGGTTTTTGTTTGAAACTGTTTGTGATTCGCAGCACGGGATGGCGGAAATTTTTGGACGCGTGCGCGAAAGGCGAAATGTTTGGCGATGTCCTTATATATTATAGCCACCTCCGCCTTGTATTCCATCAGTCTCTCCCTCTCCCCTCCCCACACCGACCTCCGATGACCGCCCTCAATTCCCCAGTGAGGAGACGCAGCCGACGAGGAGGAGGGATGCACATGACCGATCGAAGCGGCGCCCCATCCCCTTGACGACGTTGACTACCGCAATGAGCTCCTCCGCCTCCGGCTGTGATGCCACGGTTCACTGCACAAGGCAAGGCACTCTTGTCGTAAGAGTGCCTTGTGCATTGTTGACGTCGTGACACAACGGTGACACTGCCGCCGCCTCTCCTTCATTGCTGGTGATATCCCCTATCCGATCCCCTCCCCTCTCTTCCTTGTTGATGTCCCCCATGCCAGTAAGTGATCAATCTCTTGTCGCCTCTACCTGCCTTGTTGCTTTTGGTGGCTCTCACTGGTGACCATGGTTTTCTTATGAATGAATAGATTAAGATAAGATTGCGGATTTTTGAGATGAAGCTCATGGACATCAACAACGAGCACCTCAAGATCCCTGACTCCGAGTACTAGGCCATTGTCCGCCTCTTCGTCTCGGACTCATTTTCCTCCCTGGCCACAAATCCGAACCTGAACAGATTTCGGCTTCGTGCACTGTCCGGTAAAACAACCGTAACTTTTGCATACGAACTCGGATTGCGACGATCTCTGGCTCGTTGGCAAGCTAACAAAAAGTTAAATACGAAAATCCATAATTCCACACTAAATTCACTTCACAAGGCTCCAAAAAAGTGAACCCCCCCCCCAAAGGGATAATGGAAGTTTTGCCATTAAGTTTATGTGCAATTGCGGGAATGCCACCCCCTGTCTCAATGACATTTGGGTCCCGGGGCCACATGTCATTGAGATATTGAGTGACATTCTGGCAATTGGGCATAAAGTGGTGTGGCAAATATGCCAATCCCCCCCCCAAAAGGTCGTTTAGGGCCTCAAAACGGCCTTCGAAGTTTCAACACTTATTTTCGCCGTTCGTTCGCCGTCCAATTTATGTTTTGTTTCATTCTAGATTGTGTAATCAACCATATGTAGATACTCAGGTCCAACTGTTCAGTAATTGATTTGTTTGGCTCAAAATTTGATTTTTTTTTGCAATAGAAAAAACTATCACAGACGGTTTTTAATAAAAAAAATCGTCCGTGATAGTCTATTTTCACAGACGGTTCTGAACAAGAACTGTCTATGATAATCAATTATCACGGATGGTTATTGTTCAAAATCGTCTATGATAGCGTTTTTCACAGACGGATAAAAAACCGTCTGTGATGACCTCATGTCATTACTGATCCATAAAGTTAGATGGTTCAGAAAACTTTTTGCAATAGAAAAAACTATCACAGACGGTTTTTAATAAAAAATCGTCCGTGGTAGTCTATTTTCACAGACGGCTCTGAACAAGAACCGTCTATGGTAATCAATTATCACGGATGGTTATTGTTCAAAACCGTCTATGATAGCTTTTTTCACAGACGGATAAAAAACCATCTGTGATGACCTCATGTCATTACTAATCCATAAAGTCAGATGGTTCAGAAAACTTTTTGCAATAGAAAAAACTATCACAGACGGTTTTTAATAAAAAATCGTCCGTGGTAGTCTATTACGCACGAGCGGTTACGAACAAGAACCGTCTATGATAATCAATTATCACGGATGGTTATTGTTCAAAACCGTCCATGATAACTTTTTTCACAGACGGATAAAAAACCGTCTGTGATGACCTCATGTCATTACTGATCCATAAAGTCAAATGGTTCAGAAAACCGTCTGTGATAACCTTTTCTATAGTAGTGTAACTATTTACATCCAGCTCTTCCTCGCCTCTATATATAAGGAACACATCCCTAGTCCTTCTCAAGTACTTTAGGATGTTCTTAACTGCTACCTAGTGAACTTCACCTGGATCTGACTGATATCTGCTCATAACACTTAGAGCATACGACACATCTGGGCATGTACAAAGCATGTCATACATGATAGATCCAATAGCATAAGCATAAGAAAATTTTCTCATTCTGCTTCGCTCATCAAGTGTCGAAGGAAATTGACTCTTGCTAAGACTAATATCATGTGATACGGGTAAGAAACCCTTCTTGGAATCTTGCATGTTGAACCGCTTAAACACCTTGTCAATGTACGTATGTTGGCTTAATCCAATTAGTCTCTTAGATCTATCCCTATAAATCATTATGCCCAAAATACACGCTGCATCTCCTAAGTCTTTCATAGAAAAACTATTTCTTAGCAAAGCTTTAACATAATGAAGCATAGGAATATCATTATCGATCAATAATATGTCATCCACAAATAAGATCAGAAAAATGAGTGCGCTCTCACTAACCTTTTTGTAAACACAAGGTTCTTCTTCATTCTTGGTGAAGCCAAACCCTTTTACTACTTCATTAAAATGAGTATTCCAACTCAGAGATGCTTGCTTCAATCCATAAATAGATTTTTGAAGCTTGCGTATCTTACTAGATTTTTTTGGATCGACAAAGCCTTCAGGTTGCGTCATGTACAAAGCCTTCATTCTTAGGTTTCCATTTAGGAAAGCCGTTTTGACATCTATTTTCCATATCTCATAATCAAAATATGCAGCAACAGCTATAATGATCTGGATAGACTTGACCATAGCGACGGGCGAGAAGGTCTCATCATAGTCAACACCTTGAATTTGTTTGAAACCCTTTGCCACCAATCGTGGTTTATGAATGTGAACATTCCCATCTATGTCTATCTTTTTCTTAAAAACTCACTTGCACTCAATAGTTTTAACACTACCAGGTGGATTAACCAAGTTCCAAACTTTATTGTCATACATGGATTCTTTTTCGAATATCACAGCTCCAAGCCATTTCTGAGAATCTGTGCCCATCATCGCTTCCCCATAAGTCTTAGACACATCATATCTATTAATAAAATGTCATGCTTATACCTTACATGCAATTGATGTGGTCTTTCTGATTTATGTGAGGCTGATACCTCTTCTACAGGTTCCACAAGATTTTGTTCATCCTGTAGAGGATTAGTAGGAGCTGAAATATTTTCAGATGTTTCTCGAATTTCTTCGAATTGCACCTTACTCCCACTAACTTCTTTCAAAAGAAACTCTTTCTCCATAAATATATTATTTCAGGTAACAAACACTTTGTTTTCATCTCACTTATAAAAGTAATATCCTTTTAATTTTCTTAGGATACCCCACAAAGAAGCATTTATCTGACTTGAGCGTGAGCTTATCATACATCAAACGTTTTACATATACCTCACAACCTCATATTTTGAGAAAAGACAATCCATGACACTTCTCAATCTATATCTCATATGGTGTCTTCTTTGCCGCTTTTGGTGAAACCCTGTTTAATGTCAAAGCAGTTGTTTCTAAAGCGTATCCCCAGAAGTACAATGGGAGAACAGATTGACTCATCATTGACTGAACCATGTCAAATAATATCCGGTTTCGTCGTTCAGACACCCTATCCCATTAAGGCATTCCTCGCAGAGTTAGTTGTGGAACAATTCCACATTGCTTTAGATGATCACCAAACTTATGGCTCAACTATTCACCTCTACTGTCTGATCATAGAAATTTAATTGCCTTGCCAAGTTAATTTCGTATCTCATTATGAACTTCCTTTAACTTTTCAAAGGATTCAGACTTATGCCTCACTAAGTAGATGTAAACATATCTACTAAAGTCATCCGTAAAAGTTATGAAGTACTGAAAACCATATTTGGCCGTTGAGATCATTGGTCCACGTAAATCCGTATGTACTAGGGCCAATAAGTTATTTGCCCTCTCACTTATACCCGTGAAAGACGTTTGTGTCATTTTGCCAAGTAAACAAGATTCACATGTATCAAATGAATTTACAAGACCATCTTTATGGAGCTTCATCACATGCTTATCATTTATATGACCAAAACAATAATGCCAAATAAAAGTGAGATTAAAATCATTAGGTCGAATCCTCTTAGCATTAATGTTATAGGCATGCGCATCTTCAAGATTCAAAATATATAATCCATTCACCAATGGAGCATGATCATAAAGCATATCATTGAAATAAATTGAATAATAATTGCTCTTTATTCTGAACTCATAATCTTCGGCTCTTAAACTTGAAGAAGAAATAATAATTTTGCTTAAGGTAGAAACATAATAACAATTATTTAATTCCAAAACTAATGCTGAAGGTAAATATAATGGTAAGTGCCAACAGCCAACACAATAACTCTTGTGTCATTGCCCACACAAAGATCAACCTCGTCTTTCACCAAACTTCTACTCCTCATCAGCCCCTACATCAAATTGCAAATATGTATCAAATACCCAAAAACATGTAGGAGAAGTAGGAAGATTAATTTCTATAACATTTATACCTAAACTGGAAATCTTACTTCCCTTGTTCTTTTTCAGCTCTACTAAGCACTTCTTACTATTCCTCTTCCAATGTACAGTCTCATGACAATGGTAGCATTCAGTGTCAGGCTTAGGATCTAGCTTGAGCTTCTCAAGCTTGGCCTTGAGACCCACAATCTCATATTGAGACTTGCATGTGCCCTTTCTCATGCCCCAAGACTTACCCTTCTTCTTGAAGCTAGTAGTATTTTGATCCATCATCACATAATTAGAGCTATTTTTTATGCTCTCCTCTTAAGCATGCCATGCAACTCGGTCAATGACTTCTCCATGCTATTAACATGAAGATTCAAGATGTGGCTCAAAGCTCACAGGGAGCGATTGGAGAATCACATCAATAAGCAACTATTGGCTAAGGGGAAAACCAAGCTTTTTCAAGCTCTTACTATGGCAAATCATTTTGATCACATGAGGACTAATTGAGCTACCTTCTGATAGCCTGTAAGAAAATAATGCCTTGGAGGTATTGTACCTCTCTGCCCTTGCTTGGTCATGAAACATGCCTTTCAAACCCACAATCATATTGTAGACATCTGTGGTCTCATATTGCTTCCAAAGCTTAGAGTTCATAGTGGCAACCATAAGGCAAAGTACATCAACTGCGTTATTGCAATGCTTCTCATAAGCATTCTTTTTAGCACGAGTAGCATTTTCATTTGGTTCATCAGGATAAGGACCCTCTAGAACAAATTCCTTCTTTTCTTGTTTAAGAACAATTCTCATATTGCAAAACTAGTCAATGAAGTGTGTTCCATTCATTTTTTTTTCTTTCTTAAGAATAAATCACAAGTTAAAAGTGGGTACGAAGGAAGTACTAGGTGCCATGATCTACAACAGAAAATATGTATATGCAAAAATTCAACCAAATTTGTTTCTAACAATTTAACAAAATATGCTCCCACTATATGTTTTAAACCAAGTTTGTCTCTAACTACATATAGTGGATTCAAGTATCAAATGACAAGCATAAACAATTGTATAACAGGAATATAGATAAACATTCACAAATAATCACATTAAATTGTGAGATAGTATTACCCTTAACATGGCAATCTCTATCACCACGTTTCCTGTTCATCGAGCCATCATACTTGAGGTTACCATATTAATCTACTATGCTATTACTCCTAACAGCTAGTGATGGATTACATATGAGAATATCAAGAATCATATGTCAGCATGTGGGTCGTTTTACAATAATATATAGGCCCTTGGCAATAATTCAGCATGACACACTAGCCATGAAAAATTCATACATACATCATATACACAATGGGTCATACTATTCACATCAATCCCTGCAAAAGAGTTATGCCTAGAATCCATTTCTATCGAGCGATATGAACACATAATACTATATAACATGCCAACGATTACCTAGCACAGCGGCCCCACTAGCCGGTTAGGGGGCGAGGTTCGAAGGGCATCGTCCTTTGAAATTTTTTCGGGACATGGATCTAATTCACGAAATCGCGTCTAGAAAATTCATCGGATTAATCACATTAACCCAATTCCGAACCAATATGATCGGTGTGCTTTTCCAATTATCATTCACATTGATTGGCACATGAGGTTTCCAGAAAGAATAACAACCCGCAAAAAGCTAAAAACTGATATGTTGGCTCCATATGGCTATGCAACGCGGTTTACCCTAATGGCAGAATCTCGTCCAATAGGGGTATTGTGCAATGCGACGTGAACAAGTGCAGCTAATCATGTTGTGCTATCAACTCATACCTCCCGCGAACCCATCTACTATCGTCGAAGCCGATTCATCTCATCAACCAATGCCTAAACCAATCCATCCATATTAACCGATCTAGGTCAACAATAGATTCAATCTACTACTACCACATATCAACTATATGCGACTAATCTAGATCAAATACTACACAAGATGACTCTGATACCACTGTTGGGATACGAGTAGGCTACACTAGCACGCAAAAAAACTACCGTGTAAACCAGGATGCCATGCGAGTAAGAGATCATAGATTGTTACCACTAGACGTGTAGTGAAGAGTTGGAGCAGCCTGGTCCAACGTTGCGTGTGTCGATGTAATGGAAGTAGTCGATCATTTAACATCCATAGTCGTCGATCATCTCCTCCAGCATCCCCTCATGTTCCTTACGTACGTCACAGATCATCCTTGATCAGCACAACAACGATCACAACAGCGCCTTTACGGTATCCACACATCCAGGGGTAGAACATCGTGCACCAGTGTACTAGCACTAGCGCGCTAAAAGCATCTAGGCCCCTAAAAATTGTTTTAGTAATTAATGATAATATGTGAATATGGGATTAACGTGTTTATTGAGTATTTACAAGGTTAAATCCCATTGGTGGTTTTGATGACGTAAAGATGCAAGCTAAATGGTTCAATGAAGATCTACATGGCTCAAGACAAGGTACAAGTAGTCTAGGATCCTTTTTATATTTTACCAGTCTTAGGAGAAATGGTTGGAAGATCGGATTATAGGTTAAATGTCGTACTATTAAGAGGGATCGTGACTAGTAGCTTGATAGCATGTTCTTGTGCCATATGGATCAATTTAGGATCATGCATGCATTTGAATTTGAATTTAAAAGCTTTAAGTGCATTTGTTAGAAATCGGTAGTACCGAAGTCTTACTGGCGGTTGCACCGCTTGGAGCGGTATGACCGCACTTTACTTGGCGGTATTACCGGATTTTGAATGCTTCTGCCAACTGAGCGCTAATGCGGTATGACCGACTCTTTGAGCGGTACTACCGCATTGCGATCGTTCCGAATCCTAGTTGGCGGTTTGATAAAACCAGAACCGATGTATTTTGGCTCGGAGCTCTCCCTGATAATCGGTCATACCGCATTTGAGAAACGGTCGTACCGCTCTGTGGTTGTACCGATTTTTCTAAGGCGGTACGTATTTTCCAGAGAGCATGTCATTTCGGCGAAATTTGAAACCCTACAATCGATTGTACCACTAGTCAATGCGGTATGACCGGGTGATGCGGTTGTACCGCATTTTGGTTGGCGGTCGTACCGCGCCAGATTTTCAACAGCTATGTCAGAAGTATTAAATGCCTCTGTTCTAGCCGTTACTGTGCTCTACATTGGATGCGGTCGTACCGCGCTCTAGATGGCGGTCATGCCGTATTTCGCTGAAAGTTGGGGTTTCCCTCCCCAACGGTCCTTATTGTTAGTGGGGGTTATAAATACCCCCCAACTGCTCAAGGACATATGCTAGTGTTCATTTAACATCTATAGAGCCTTGAGCATTCACTCAACACCAAAATTCCCTTGTGCATTCATTGTGAGGTGGTTGAATTCATTCAAGTGCATTCATTCATCCTAGTTGATCCTATTGCACTTGAGCGCCGCCGTCAAGCGAAGGTCATCGATTTGTTACTCTTGGAGTTTTGCCAAACTCCTAGACGGCCTTGGCGGTGGAGCACGGTGATCTCCTCAAGAAGATTGTAAAGAGGCCTGGTGCAAGCTTGTGAGTGGTTTGGTGTTTGCCATCTCCGGAACGGAGGAAGAACAACCATAGTGATCGAGGGAAGGCTTAATTCGTGGAGCCGGCTTGAGTTGTCAAGCTTCCTCAACGTAGACTAGTGAAGACCGGCAAGTCTTGATACCACGGAAAAGACATCTTTGTCTCATTGTGGTTATTCCTAGTCTTTACTATTTTCGCATTTACATTTCTAGCTTATTTCTTATGTTGAATTGCTTAGCAAGAAGTGTAACTTGTTTAAACTAAGTTATTAATTGGCTTAAATTGTTAATTTGTTAAAAAGTTCAAAAACCTCATATTCACCCATCTCTAGTCAGTTATCCTTGATCCTACAAGTGGTATCAGAGCTTGATCTCTCATTGATTTAGACTTAACCATCTAAGAGAGAAAATGATGGCTAGTGAGGGAATTGCTATAGGAAAGGCTCCTTTGTTTGATGGCTCTAATTACGCTTATTGAAAAATTAGAATGTCAATTTATTTAAAGGTCATGAGTCCAAGCATTTGGAAAATCGTAAATGAGGGCTACATCATGCCTCTTAATCCACTAATTCCCACGGATCAAGAGGCGCGTAATGCTCATTTAGATGCCCAAGCTATAAACGCTCTATTTGGCGCTTTGAACGCGAATGAGTTCAATAGAGTGAGCAATTTGGAAATCGCTCACGATATTTGGACCATCCTCTCGGAAATCCATGAGGGAACATCCACGCTCAAAGAAGCTAAATTGTATAGGCTTCGAATCAAATATGAGAACTTCATAATGTTGTCTCATGAAAACATCAATGAGATGTATTCAAGACTCAACAACATTGTGAATGAGCTCAAAGGCCTTGGGACTAACCTTCTTGATGTTGAAATTGTGCGCAAGATTCTTATGGCTCTTTTGAACAAGTATGAGACGTTAGTGACGTTATTTCTCAACTCTCCCGAGTTGCCAAGAATGACACCAAACGGAATTTTGGGCAACCTCATCACAAATAAATTGTTCAAGAAGGACAAGGAAGAGCTCTTAGAGATATCTTCCTCAAAGAAGAAGATTACTGCTTCCAAGGCCAAAGCGGAATCAAGTGACGATGAGGATGAAGAAGAAGACTCCAACGAGGAGTATGCATTTCTTGTAAGAAGAATGAAGAAGTCCATGAAGAGACGCCCTAATAGAAGCTCAACTTTGGCAAGTACAAGAAAGGGCAATCCTCAAGTGACAAAAATCGTTATAGCAACATTTGGTGCTATAATTATGAAGAGAAGGGGTACATTGCTTCTCGTTGCCTCGCAAATAAGAATGACAATGGCAAATCATTCAAGAAGGAGTATAGTGGCAAGAAGAAGCTTTTCAAGAAGCTTCACAAAGATGGCAAACATGAAGCCCATATTGAAGAGTGGGATTCAAATGATGAATCAAGCGACTCCAATTCCGATGAGGATGAGTCTCTCAAGAAGAAGGGACTCGTTGGCATCGCCATCAAGGAAGCTCCTTCGCTATTCTCCACTCCTACTTGCCTCATGGCAAAAGGACATAAGGTTTCCATTGATAATGATAAACCAACTTATGATGAATTAATGGATATGCTTGAAGACTTAAATGAATATCTTGGAAAAGAAAAGTCAAAACATAATGTCTTGAATAGAGAGTTTATTTCTCTAAAAGATTCTTATGGGGGGCTAAAGGAAGCTCATGACTTGCTTATCCAAAAAAAATCAAGCAAGTCTTGCTCTAGTATAGAAATTACATGTGATATTATTGATGATACGCCTAGTATAGAAATTGCTAAAACTAGTGCATCTATTTCATGTAATGATCCTATTACTATACCATGTTGCTCTAGTATTAATGCTAATCATGTTAATGTTGAGCAAAATGATGCTAAGCTTATTGTTGAGAACAATGAGCTAAAAGAGCAAGTAACCAAGCTAAGCAAAAGCTTGGAAAGGTGTTTCCAGGGTAAGGCTACTCTTGACAAGCTTTTGAGTAAGCAAATGTGTTCATTCAATAAGGAACGTCTTGGGTATGTGCCTAAGAAAGGTAAGAAGCCGGGAAACAAGCCCACAAGGTTTGTGAGGCAAAATGGTAAGTATTGCTATAAGTACCGGGAAATAGAACATGTGCAACAAAATTGTCCTAAGGGTAAGACTCTATCTCTTGGTATATATGATTCATGTTATATGCTTAGAAAGACTAAGGATGGTAAAGTAACTGCGCGTTTTGTTGGCACTTCAATTCTAAGCGCTAAAAAGAATGCTATTTAGGTGCCTAAATCCTTGGTTACTAACCTCCAAGGACCCAAACAAATTTGGGTACCTAAAAGAACTTGATTCTTATTTTGTAGGTGAACTATAAAACCGATGGAAAACATTAGGTGCTTGATAGTAGATGCACTCAACACATGACCGGTGATAGAAAGATGTTCACCACATTCAAGAATAGAAAAGGAGTAGACAAGATCACATTTGGCGATAATAGCAAAAGAAAGGTAATAGGATTGGGTAAAATTGCTATCTCAAATGACCTTTTCATTTCCAATGTATCTTTAGTAGAATCATTAAATTTTAATTTGCTATCCGTTACTCAAATATGTGATCTTGGACTAATTTGCTCATTCTCTAGTGAAGGTGTTACAATCTCTAATGCAAAAGATAGTTCTTTAATTTTCAAAGGCTTTAGATTTGAAAATCTTTATTTAGTGGATTTTAGTTCAAATGAATTTTGTTTAAAAACTTGTTTAATGGCAAAAAAAACTCATTGGGTTGGCTTTGGCATAGAAGGCTAGCTCATGTTGGAATGATTCAACTCAAAAAGCTTTTCAAACATGATTTAGTTGTTGGCTTGAAAGATGTGAAGTTTGATAAAAATAAACTTTGTAGTGCTTGTCAAGCCGGAAAACAAGTCGCTAATTCTCATCTTTCCAAAAGTATCATGTCAACTTCTAGACCATTGGAACTCTTACATATGGATTTGCTTGGGCCAACAACCTATAAGAGTATCGGGGGTAATAGCTATTGTTTAGTCATTGTGGATGATTACTCTAGATACACATGGGTATTCTTCCTAGATGACAAGGGTGAAACCTCCGGCATTTTCAAAAGTTTTGCAAAAAGGGCTCAAAATGAATTTGATTTCAAAATAAAGAAAATCCGTAGTGATAATGGTTCCTAGTTCAAAAATACTAAAGTGGAACTCTTTGTGATGAACTTGAAATAAAGCACGAACTTTCCACAACTTACATTCCAGAGCAAAATGGGGTTGTAGAAACGAAAAATCGTACATTAATTGAAATGGCTAGGACAATGCTTCATGAGTATAATATTTCCGATAGCTTTTGGGCGGAAGCAATTAACACCGCTTGTCATGCCATAAATCGGCTTTATTTGCATCGTCTTTTGAAAAAGACTTCCTATGAGCTTCTTGTAGGAAGAAAACCGAACATCTCTTATTTTCGAGTATTTGGTTGCAAATGTTATATTTTGAAGAAGGGTGTTCGTCTTTCAAAATTTGCAAGTCGTTGTGATGTTGGTTTCTTGCTTGGTTATTCTTCAAATAGCAAAGCTTATCGTGTCTGTAACCAAAACTCCGGTTTAGTTGAAGAAAGGCACGATGTGCAATTTGATGAAACTAATGGCTCTCAAGAAGAGCATGAGAATTTAGACGATGTAGGTGATAAAGCCTTAAGAAAAGCAATAGAATATATACAAATAGGCGACATCAAGCCTGAGGATAATCAATCATCTTCCACTCAAGTTGAGCCTCCTACTTCTTTCACAAGTCAAGTACAAGTTAATGAAGAGGAAAACAAGGAAGATGATCTACCATCCAACCTACCACCAAGAATTCACAATGCAATTGCAAAGGATCATCCAATAGATCAAATATTGGGTGACGTAAGTAAGGGTGTCCAAACTCGCTCTCGTGTTGCTTCTTTTTGTGAACGTTACTCTTTTGTCTCTTCTATTGAGCCAAAGCATGCAGAAGAAGCACTTGAAGATCCGGATTGGGTGAATGCTATGCATGAAGAACTCAATAACTTCACCCGGAATGAAGTTTGGACATTGGTGGATCGACCCAAGGAACATAATGTGATTGGTACAAAATAGGTCTTTAGGAACAAGCAAGATGAGAACGGTATGGTTGTAAGAAATAAGACAAGATTGGTTGCTTAAGGTTATTCACAAGTCGAAGGTTTGAATTTTGGTGAAACATTTGCTCCCGTAGCTAGGCTTGAGTCAATTCGGATATTACTTGCTTTTACATCATGCTTTGATATTAAATTATTTCAAATGGATGTTAAAAGTGCATTGTTGAATGGTAAAATATCCGAACTTGTCTTTGTTGAACAACCTCCGGTTTTGAAGATCCTAAAAATCCAAATCATGTCTATAAACTCTCTAAGGCGCTCTATGGTCTTAAACAAACTCCTAGAGCATGGTATGAACATCTTAGAGATTTTCTAGTCTCAAAAGGATTCAAAATCGGGAAAATTGATTCAACTCTATTTACTAAAGTCTTAAATGATGATTTCTTTGTTTGTCAAATTTATGTTGATGATATCATTTTTGGGTCTACTAATCAAGATTTTTGCAAAGAGTTTAGTGATATGATGTCTAGGGAATTTGAAATGTCCATGATTGGAGAATTGAGCTATTTCCTTGGACTTCAAATCAAGCAACTCAAAGATAAAACCTTCGTGAGCCAAACCAAGTATGTAAAGGATTTGATCAAGAAGTTTGGCATGGAGGATGCAAAACCCATCAAGACTCCATGGCAACCAACGGTCATCTTGACTTAAATGAGGGAGATAAATCGGTGATTTAAAACTTTATAGGTCTATGATTGGTAGCTTGCTTTATCTCACCGCATCTAGGCCCGATATCATGCTTAGTGTTTCCATGTGTGCACGTTTTCAACCAACTCCAAAAGAGTGTCATTTAATGGCCGTTAAAAGAATACTAAGATATTTAAAGCATTCCTCTAGCATTAGCCTATGGTTCCCCAAAGGTGCTAAATTTGATTTAATTGGATATTCGGACTCCAATTATGCGGGTTGTAAAGTAGATAGAAAAAGCACCTCGGGTAGTTATCAATTCTTAGGAAGATCTTTAGTATCATGGTCATCCAAGAAACAAAACTCCGTAGCGTTATCCACGGCTGAAGCCAAATATGTTTCCGCGGGAAGTTGTTGTGCTCAATTGCTATGGATGAGGCAAATATTGATGGATTATGGAATTAAATTTGATAAAATGCCTCTTTTGTGTAACAATGATAGTGCCGTGCAAATAGCTAATAATCTTGTTCAACACTCAAGAACCAAGCATATAGATATTCGCCACCATTTTTTGAGATCATGTGAGCAAGAGAGATATTGAAATTAGCCACATAAGAACCGAAAACCAATTAGCGGATATTTTCACCAAGTCACTAGATGAAGGCCGCTTTTGCAAATTGAGAAATGAGTTAAATGTCATAGACTATTTAAATGTTGTTTGAACTCTTGCCTCATGTATTGTGCTTCATTTGGGGTTATTTGAGATCTTTTATGAAAGTATTTTTCAAAACTTTTATTAAAGATGAGTATGATCATAAAAATTATGTTCTTATATAGACAATAGTCTATTCTATGCATAATGATCCTTAATTATATTTATTTGAGTGCAAAACTAAGGATCATTTGCAAATTTTTCCAATTCCAAAGAAAATCCAGAACTATTCCTTGAAGCTCCAGGATGATCGAAACAACCGGCGTTATAAGCACGGTACGACCGCTGTGCGGTACGACCAGCGTTATAACAACGGTAAGACCACAGTGCGGTACTACCGGCGGTCTATTGGCGGTACGATCGCGTCGGTTTGTGAGAGGGCAGTAACTCCCTGCGGTTACTGTTCACCCGAGCCTTAACCCTCGCGACGGTTCAACCGAAACCCGCACCGTTTCATTTCCTCTCGAGCGTTATCTCTCCAACCCGATGACCTCTCAAAACCTCCACTCAAATCTTCAGCGATTTGTAGCACTCTTGTTGATCTTTGCTTCTCTAGGGTTCACCTCCTCCAAATCTTAAGGTAAAACCTCGTTTGATTCAAGTTTTTATCGAATTTGGAACCCTAGGTATCCTTTTAGGGTTAAATGGAAATGTAGATGATTTCTGTAGTTCTAATTGGGCAAATTGACATATTTGATGACTAATGATGCTTGCGCATCCATACCATGGATTCATTCCATGAAAAATCATCAAAAATTCGATCTAGTGTTTGCCCTAGAACTCGGTCAAGACGATCGGTACAACTAGTTCTTAAGCACGGTTCAACCATAGTGCAGTCGTACCGGCCATATAACGGCGGTATGACCGATCATCCTGACAGAAAACAGAGAGTTCATCTCCTTTTCACTTAATTTTATTTTGATTGATCTTTTGAAGTCCTTATAACTCATCCTATCTCTGTGAAGATGCCTAGGACAAGAATTTTAACTCGAAAGTCGCATGGACCACCAAGAGGAGGGAAATCTTCATCTCAACCTCCTGCAGCTCCATCCCAGCAAACTCCAAGAACTCGACCTGCTGCTCCAGTACAACAAGCTCGATCAGTTCGACAAAAGGTAGTTCATGGAAAAGGAAAAAGACCAGCACCTGAACCTGAAACTGAAGAAAGTGAAGAAGATGAGTCTGAGTCTGAGACCGAGTCAGAACAAGAAACTCAAGCTGGTACAGATGATGATTTGGGAGAGCCTCCGACTGACTTGAGACTCCTTACACCTGATGAATATGCACTCAAGCGCCATGTAAATCAATATCTTTTCAAATCAGACTCAGTTAATCCAAGATTCCATACTGTTTTTCAAGAACAAATTTATGAGCAGCTATATGGAAATCACAGGAAATTTGCAGATCACAAATGGATTAAGTGGCCTCACATAAACTCTTTGAATAAGTACAATGGTGTTTACCAACTTTTTCATCGAGTGGGTCTTCATGACCTTGTAGCACTAAAGCAGAATTATGATGATGAGCTTATCAGGTAGTTTTATGCCACAGTGCATGTCTCTCCAGACTTGACCTCAATCAGATGGATATCAGTTACCAGATATGTGGAGAGTACTAAGGAGGAATTTGAGCAAGTTTTAAGGATACAGTCTGGCACTTGGGAGAAACTCTTTGACAGCCCTGCTTTACTTCCTCCCGCTTGGTCTGACCATTATGATTCCACTGTCAGGAATAAGCTAGGAACAATTACTAGACTTAAGCCCATTCCAAGCATGATTAACAAGATTATTAATCATACTTTTTACCCCAAGAGCGGTAATTTTGATGCAGTCAGAGGCTATGATTGGAATATCATTGATCATATTATGAAGGGAACAAAATTTGATGTTGTGGATGTGATTCTCCAGGGCATAGTTTCTTCCAAGAATGATAGGATTAAAAGGATTTACTATGCTCCATACATCATGGCTTTGATTATGAAGAAAATTGAGTATCATGGTGGATTGGGATCAGTTCATAAGTCTTACAGGCCTCGAGACGGCCTTCCTCCTCGTCATGGTGGTAATGAGGATGATGCCGATGCTGCTGCTGCTGTTGTTGATGCTCCTACTGAAGGTACACTTGCACAGATTCTTCAGAATCAGCAGTTGATCCTTAGCACTTTGCAAGAAATGAAGACAGCCCAAATAGAGTTTCAAAATGAGACACACAACAAGCTAGCTGACCTAGAGTTGACACAAAATGATTTCTTTGATGAGACTCATAATAGGATTGCTGCTATGGCGGAAAGCATTAACGAGATGGAGTAGATTTTGAGGACTCCTCAGCGATACTCTCGTCGTCCTCCTCCACCTTCAGGGGCCTCTACTTCCTCTGTTGTTCCTCCTTTGGCCCCAGTTTTAGTGCCTCAGGCCTCAGTGCCTCCAGCTCCTGTCTCAGCTCCTCCAGCACCAGCTACAGATCCAGTGGCTCAGGATCCAGCACTTGTTGCTTCAGCTCCTCAGGATCCAGCACCTGTTCCTCCTACGGATCAGGCCACTGCTTCTCAGGATTCAGCACCTCCGGATGTCGCTCCTCCAGCTCCAGCCTCAGTTCCTGCTCCTGCTCCAGCTCAGGACCCGCCTACTCAGGATCCCGCTTCTCAGGACCTAGCTTCTCTTCCTCCTCAGGACCCAGCAGTCTGAGATGTTTTTGGTACCTTGATGCCAAATGGGGAGAAGTAAGTGACAAAGATTTAGGGGAAGCAAGTTCTTTTGCTACTATTACCATATATGGGCTTATATGTGTTTTTGTAATATGGTTTTATTGTTGAACTCATGTGCTTGTAATAGTTTAAATCCATGTTGCTTATCATGTTGAACTTGTTGGATGTTGTTTATACATATGATATTCTCTTGAAATGCAATCTCAATTATTGTCATATTTCATTACTGCATTTCCCTCAAGTTCAAACATGCTAAAGAAACTCCGCCAAAATTTCAAATATCTCTTTATGTGCTTGCAAAGATCTTCTATCATTTTTATGCACATGTTAAGGGGGAGCTTTCTTTAAATTGGATTTAACGAGATAATAATTCTCAAAACTCATTTGAGCATATTGCAAGAATTATTTTATTGTTAAGTCATCAAAAGAATATACACTCTTAGTATATTCAAAACAATCTTTCTCACATATTAGTTGTGTTGTCATCAATTACCAAAAAGAGGGAGATTGAAAGCATCTAGGTCCCTAAAAATTGTTTTGGTAATTAATGATAATATGTGAATATGGGATTAACGTGTTTATTGAGTATTTACAAGGTTAAGTCTCATTGGTGATTTTGATGACGTAAAGATGCATGCTAAAGGGTTCAATGAAGATCTACATAGCTCAAGACAAGGTACAAGTAGTCTAGGATCATTTTTATATTTTACCGGTCTTAGGAGAAATGGTTGGAAGACCGGATTATAGGTTAAATATCGTACTATTAAGAGGGATCGTGACTAATAGCTTGATAGCATACTCTTGTGCCATATGGATCAATTTAGGATCATGCATACATTTGAATTTGAATTTAAAAACTTTAAGTACATTTGTCAGAAATCGGTAGTACCGAAGTCTTACTGGCGGTTGTACCGCTTGGAGCGGTATGACCGCACTTTACTTGGCGGTATTACCAAATTTTGAATGCTTCTGCCAACTGAGCGCTAATGCGGTACGACCGGCTCTTTGAGCGGTACTACCGTATTGCGGTCGTTCCGAATCCTAGTTGGCGGTTTGATAAAACCAGAACCGATGTATTTTGGCTCGGAGCTCTCCCTGATAATCGGTCATACCGCTTTGCGGTTGTACCAATTTTTCTAAGGCGGTACGCATTTTCCAGAGAGCATGTCATTTCGGCGAAATTGGAAACCCTATGATCGGTTGTACCACTAGTCAATGCAGTATGACCGGGCGATGCGGTTGTATCGCGTTTTGGTTGGCGATCGTACCGCCCCGGATTTTCAACGGCTATGTCAAAAGTATTAAATGCCTCTGTTCTAGCCAATCGTACCGCGCTCTAGATGGCGGTCATACCGTATTTCGCTGAAAGTTGGGATTTCCCTCCCCAACGGTCATAATTGTTGGTGGGGGTTATAAATACCCCCCCTGCTAGTGTTCATTTAACATCTATAGAGCCTTGAGCATTCACTCAACACCAAAATTCCCTTGTGCATTCATTGTGAGGTGGTTGAGTTCATTCAAGTGCATTCATTCATCCTAGTTGATCCTATTGCACTTGAGCGCCGTCAAGTGAAGGTCATCGATTTGTTACTCTTGGAGTTTTGCCAAACTCCTAGACGGCCTTGGCGGTGGAGCATGGTGATCTCTTCAAGAAGATTGTGAAGAGGCCCGGTGCAAGCTTGTTAGTGGTTTGGTGTTCGCTATCTCTAGAGTGGAGGAAGAACAATCATAGTGATCGAGGGAAGACTTAATTCGTGGAGCCTACTTGAGTTATCAAGCTTCCTCAACGTGGACTAGTAAAGACCGGCAAGTCTTCGATAGCACGAGAAAAACATCTTTGTCTCATTGTGGTTATTCCTAGTCTTTACTATTTCCGTATTTACATTTCTAGCTTATTTCTTGTGTTGAATTGCTTAGCTAGAAATGTAACTTGTTTAGACATCGAGGGGGGCAAAGATATCTCTCTCGTTAAGGAGGAGGGACAAATTCTATCTTGATCGCTCACATTCCTCTGCATGTTTTATAGTAAACCCGAAAGCTACATTTATAATTACCAATTTACGGAATAGCGTTTGGCAACTCCGAAGTAAACCCTAAACCATGACAACCCCGGTGTGTGCTGCCCTCGGTTCGGCTGTGATCCCGCGCGCTGTGCTTGCTAATTCCGCACAAAGACTCGATGATCAACAAGAAACACTAAAACTAGACCAATCTAGACAGGAAACCAGCACAAAGACTCGACGATGTAACGACAATTCAACAACGCAAACTAAAAATATAAAGTGCAAAGGCACAAATTGGTTTGGACGATGAACTAAACCTATAATTTTTTTGATTTTTGGCTATGTGGACTGTAGGGGAAAAAATTCTCACCGATGAACCTAGCTCTGATACCACCTGATGAACCCTAAGGTCCTTGTTGTTGGCCCGATCTTTCGATGAGAACAATAAGTTCAGTAGGCGTCGCTCAACTCTCACGATCCTGGCTACAAACATGCAAGACTCGAAACCACGCAATCGCTGAACTGATTGACAAGTCGTTATCAACCGTGCACGAATACCCAGATGACCTGACCACGAAGGTCGATTCCTGCATACACCGAAGAAGCATGCAAGAACAAGATAAAGCAATCTGAAATTACAAATGTGGATTGAAATATTGAATTGAATTGGGATTTTGAAGCGGTATTATGGTTGGTCTGGTCGACACAAGCCAATACACGAAATTGCAACAAAGCTAGCTTTTAACTAAACAAAATCCAAGAAAACTAAAGGAGGTGCGGCCTCCTTAAATAGGGGATAAGGAGCCACACATCTAATAGAACTAGCGGGGTGGGACTAAACTCGCGGGGGTACTGTTCACATGAACAGTGACCACACCCCCAGATGGGCCGCCAGCATGTGGGCCAAGTTGCGTACGATTACAAAGCCCAGATTGGCCCAAACATGTGATATGACGTCTTCTTTTGATGATTGCGATCAGTCTAGAAGGAATTTGGAGGTGAGACCGGATCCGTTGGAAAGAGGACGAAATAAGATTTCCATCAAGTACTCGTGGACCTCCAACGGACTCCGTATGTGAAAGTTATGTCTGTTTAAAGTTGTGCTGTCAGACTGATTCCGAAGGCCGAACTAGATTTCAAAACGGGTCCAACTCGAACTGCTTGCTTGTCTTAGACCAAAAGTGACATGGTGCTGCACATATATATATTTCATCATTAGGTAGCATCATATAGTTCATATAATATAAAGACACTTCTAAAAACAAACTCACCTGATAATTTAAGTGAAGTGTACGAGCTCTTGTACTTGGAACAATAATCATAGCCAATATGGTTGTATCCATATGGGGTCATGTCCTCATCATGTAATCTTTACATTTGAGCAAATTCTATAATCTGCTATCATTGATTTCTGCTTTGCATTGTCCCTATAATCTGTAATGCATAAAAACATGTAATCATTGATCTCTGCTTTCCGATTTTCAGCCGAAATCTGGCCGATTTTTTCAACAAATTTCGGCCGAAAATTTTTAATTCGAATTTTGGCAACAAAAAAAAAAACTGAAAATCGGCCAAATCAGATCCACCGGTACCTCAGTAAAAAAATAAAGACCGGTTACTGAAACCTGGCCCTTGGTACATCATCCAACGGAACACAATGAAAAACTTCAGACTTTCAGAAAACTATGCATTTGCACCTGATACTCCCGCTTTCCGTATGGGACTAAAAAAAACTTTTGCAAGGCGAACGCAACACGGTACTCCGCGCACAACACTTGCATACAGATTCTTTTAAGAGGAGTTACATGTTCATGCTTCGTGCATCGAAATACATACAAAGACTGTAGATATATACTCCCTCCATTCATCAATAAATGACGTTGTTCTTCCTCTGTGATTGTAGCTAGCTGGCGTCAAGTAAATATAAACGGAGGGAGTATTTATTAACAAGGTAATGGCAAACGACATAAGAAAACCCATGTCTAGGTCCGCTCAACCAAATTATGAACACACTGAAAGTAACCAATCTTGACATCCTACGACAGGCAAGAATCACGGCTGTGGCCTCATCCATTTGCAACTTGCAAGTGCAGCGTAGGGCTGTAATATGAAAGGGGAATGGCGATTACCGCATGCTAATGGAGAAGCTAGAATCCGGCCCACCCTGATGGCTGTTCTATTTTCTTCGCTGCCCCTGCGCTGAATCTCTGGGAGGAACTCCCTTGAGCAGTGGTCCTGTTGATCTGTGCGGCAGCAGCACTCCTCGGTGATGTTCTGAAACTATCTGGGCCGAACCCCCATGCATCGGGTGAAGGCGCTGTGTTTGTGTTCCTGGTTAGGTTTTGCCTCCCATTTGTTGCATGATCGACCTTTGGTCTGGCCTGAGCTTTTGGCTCAGGGAATGCTTGCCATGTGTTGGCCTCAGAGCTGGGTAACGAAGAGTTGCTTGCGAGCATTGCTTGCTCGAGCTCCCACACTGTTCCTTCAACCTTCTCCTTTCGCTACAAAGATTGTATGTCAGTCTCACGTAAGATGCTAACAAAATTCAGAACTAAGCAAATATACTGTACTAGATATACATATGGAGCAAACACCTGATATCCGGATTCCGGTATCCTTGAGCTGACTTTGTTTGATGGGGGCGGTGTAGTCTCAGCAAGAGTGCGTTTCAGCTCTTGAATCTCCTGACGTTGGGAGCGGCAGATTGCAGACAGCTTTTCATACTTGGCTGTCATCTCGGCCTTCTCCAATGTGGTTTTCTTCAACTGCTGCTTCAGATTGGACACTTCAGCTTCAAGCTCAGATGCCTTACCAGCAGCACTAGTTCCAGAATGGAGATTGTTTGTGTCAAAGTCTGCAACAAAGCTATTAAAGGGATCTTTCTCAGATTTTGGCTTGGTTTGATGTTGTGGTGCTTTAATTTTCACCAAACTTTGTGATTCCATGAAGAAATTTGTGTCAGAACCACCCGTAAGTCCATTACTGGATACAGAGTTACTTGGTGTACTTCGTAATGCCTGACCAGAATGACCATGCGGTCCATGCCTATCTCCAGGAGTACTGATGCTGATGTCCACCCTGCTTTGGTTCTGCTTCGATGAAGGTGATGGTTTAATTGGTTCCTCATCAAACAAAGGCTTCCTATTATCTGCAACTTGAGAACCCTGTGCATGCTGTGTTGCCCAAAATGCACCTAGAGGTGCATCACCAGCCTTTGAGCTTCCATGAGATAATGAACTATTAGATTGTTCTATTGGAGGAGGAGGAGGGTTCCTTCTAGGCATCACATGTGTTCTTTTATAATCACCTACGCAAGCAAGACAAGATGATGCTACAACTCTGTACACAAATAATTGCAATTTTACATGACTTGATGACTCATGTCTAAATTTACAATAGTAAAGTAACACAGTACCGTGGTCATTGATCACACTATCTCTTCAGAAAATATTTAGAATAAACAAACAGGCTAGAACAGTAAAGATTTTATTCTAGCACGCTGCGTGCTGCATGGTGGCATGACAGAAAGGTTGTGTATCCTAGAGGACTAGTGGATAAGACAATGGCAATTGCAGTGAAGTTATGTCCAGAATCATGACATTAAAACAAATCATTAAGGAGGTCAAAAGTTCCCTGCCGAGAAAAGGGATGGTCCAGTTACATAGGGCATCCAAAGATAAGCTTGCTTGAAGATAAGTTATGTAAAGTCTGGCATTAAACTCTATGGCATTTCTCTATAACAGCTGTAACAATTTATATGGATACTTATCGAATTGTCCTATATAACCAGGTGATGTTATGATGTTCTAAAAAAAGTTCCTAAAATTATGAGGATGCTTAATGAGGACTTTTCATTAAAAGACATGTAAATTCCAGCTTTATCCAAAACAAATTTTCTAGAGCAAAATTTCTTAATGTCACTTTCTAATTTTAACTTCAGAAAAAAAATTGTACCCTGATATTACAGAATATATAATAAAATATGGAGTAATGCAAACACTCCTTTTCTATTCCCAAAGGGTCCCTCTAAGTATCTCCCTTCAAGTACAATCAGTGGAGTTATCCAACAAGCAAAACAAAATTGCATTGATTAACACATGATCCCATAGTCCACTATTTTTTTAGAGACTCTAAATTGATTTCGACTTGTTCGAACTAGGCTCGAAAATTTACTTAAATATGAGAACAAGAACGGCTCCAAAATCTCCAGATAACACTATGGCCTATGGGTGTTAATCTGGATTCTAGACAACACTAACACTGAGGGCTTATTCTAAATAGCACCCATGGAATGTATCAGGGGGTTATTCTAGGTAGTACGGTACCACTAATTGAATATATTAAGAACAGTGAAGCACTGCTACATTTTTCTATCATCAACAGAAACCAGCATGTCCAAGGTTAGAAATCATAAGCATTACTGTGAATCAAGGGCAACCCCGCATGCTCCATAAACTGTATTCTACTTCTACAAATAGCATTTCTTTAAGCACACCTCACCTTCATCTCGCAAACTCATGGAAGTGGCTGATGAAGCCCCATCGGGTAATTTTTTCTGTAACTCAAGAGGCAGTAGTTCATTAACACGTAACCATACCTGCCAATTGTACAAATTCTAACATCAGCCAAAGAAAACTATGCTTGTCTGGACCCTAAGGCTACATGCAACAGTCTATGACTAACCTAGTATCATGGAGATGAATGGCCAATCAATCAAAGCTCTTGCCTGCGTGATATCTGGTCTGGCATTTGGAGAGGCATCCAGCATATCTTTGATCAGCCCCGTGAGGGCGGTACTGTACTTGGGTTGCTCTGGAATACGATAATTGCCATTAAGTATCTGCAACTTGGACTCTCCATCAAATGCAGATTTGAAGTAGCATATTCTATATAGAAGACACCCCAGGGCCTGCCAATTGTGAATTAAAAAATGTTATAAATAACTTCATCATACTTTGAATGCAGTACAAGATAAATAGGCAAACTTTGAAGCTTAGGTGCAGCGTGATCCAGTAACCTAATCACTCTGTTATGCATCACTCATTAGCATGAAAAACACAGATGAAGCTAATTTTTTTAAGTAGATATGCCTGTTTATGATAATTAAAGCGGAGAATATAGCACATGTTATGCCATTAGTTTACTTAAGATTCAAACATCATAAAGACCGCATGTTCAAATGCTATGCACTTACCCAAATGTCGACTTTCTCACTAATAACTTCTCTTCTGTAGAGATCCCACATCTGAAAAAACATAGATGCGTACATGAGATCACTGGAGGCCATACAAGGTTTGAAAATTTTAATCTGTCATACAGATGGCTGTTCGCTAACCTCAGGGGCCCTATATGCCGGGGTTGTATGCTTCCTAATGATATCCTCCTCAATACCCATCTCTTCTGGCTTGTCAAAGCATTTATGATTTGTTGATGTGCTTCCAAAATCACATAGTTTCCATGCACCATCTAATCCAAGAAGAACATTTTCAGCTTTCAGATCCCTACAGAATACAGAAAAGAGGCGGAATGTAACGTATCTGTGAGTAACAAAGGTAAAATTATTTTTCAGCAACTTCAAAGTTCAAACCAAGACCCTTGATCACACCAAATCTGAAACACTCATGCAGGGAAGAATTGGTTGCATATAATATTTGTCGCACACAGATAACCATCCAAGCTCCAGCCTACAAGGTACAGGGATTTCGTGCTCCAGCCCAGAATACAGCAGAATACAAATGTAGTACAAGCAAACAAACAACAATACTCAATTTAGTTTTACTAATGTACCAGTAATTGCTAAGTTAACTCAAGCCACTTAATCAAATAGTGAAACAGAACAGCATATAAAAAAAGCTGCAAAAACCTAACCTCTGATACTTGATAAAACATGCAAATATCATAAAGCATTCTTAGAGAATGGGATACCTTCCTTTGATATTTGTAAGTGGCTCTTTTAACGTACCTATGTGCAATTGGTGGTGACTGCCCATGCATAGCAAAAACTGCACTGCAAACATCTCTGAAAATCAAAAGTACCTTCTTCTCATCATAGTAACCACTGCCTCTGCTCTCCATTGCGCTCACCAAGGACTTCTCACAGAATTCCATCATAAGCAGTGCCTCCTTTGTGCGGCCCATGTCAAAAACATCATGGGCAACCAGCGTGACAACATTAGGATGCCCTTTGAGGATGTTCATCACCTGGATCTCCTTCATGACAAGATCAAGCGATTCCAAATCATTGCAGATTATGTGCTTCAATGCGTACTGCTTTGATGAATGCAATGCGTCACATGCCAGATATACACAGGAGAAACCTCCTTGTGCAATGGCATTGCGTACTGTGATCTTCACGTTTCCAATATCAATGGTGCGGCCTTCCAATCCACTCTGTACTTTCCCCCCAAAGGGATTGAACCTCCGCATTATCAAAATATGCAGGAAAGAATAAATGAAATCCCACAGCTTAATTTGTTCAGCGTGTTTCTCCTATTGTTTCTGTGTAAATCAAAGAATAACAGAATGAAATTCCGATATGCAGCAACTAACATGAAGCCATATATGCACTAAAGGAGAATATAACATGGGAATGTCAAAAAGCCCAGATATGAAATGTGGTAAATGCCCAGCATTCTAGCTTTAGCAACAGCATTTTATATGCAATAACATCTAATCTATTAAGTAGTATACCTCCTAGAATTATCAAATAAGGCAAACCATTTAGAAATATTTCATCTCCAAGTTTCAAACTGATATTGTACATTTCTTTTTATGCATGAAGCAATGTCAGCCACAAACATAATCATTAGAACCATGTGAAAACAAGGTGATCAAATTCCGTTTCCTAGCACAAAATCATTTTAGGATCCTGCTCCCGTAAGAAGGTTAATCATTGGCAGCTCACTATTAATGGCTAAGGTCTTAAGGATAACCGCTTCTGGCATGCCTAGAACCTAATGGCATGGAATAAGCTAACTCGAATATTACATTTTTTACTTCAGTTCATCGAGTTGAAGACTATAATATGAACCGAGGAAAAACAAATAGCACATACCTAGAAAAGATAGACTTAATTCTCTGGAAGCCTGCAACCAACTGTGTAATCCAACACCAAGTAACCTAAACCTACTTGCTGCAACAGTTCACCACTAAAACATAAATAGTGTAGTGTCAGTTGCGCAGCACTAATTTCCACAGCATTCACCAAAATCCACATCGAGACCTAAACGAAGCGAATCCACTGCAGCTAAGCTACGGCCACATTTCCGTATTCTCTGCCTTAGATCAGACGATCTCAAGGAAATCGATCCATGCTTCCTCCAAGATCGCGGGAAAAAAAGATGGAATCTAACTAACTCGCCCTCGTGCCTCTGATCCAGATTACAGCAATACTGAACCCCACCAAAATGTTCCCGTACAACTCGACCGCAGATCGCCTCGATCCCGCACACGCTTCCACAGCCCGTGGAAACGATCCCTCCATCCCACACGAGATGCAGCTCCAACTCCACCCAGAAAACCGAATCGAACCACCCAGATGGCCTAACAGCCAACCATTCCTTCAGCAACACGCGAATCCCGCAAAAGTTGGTCAGGTTTCGATGGGGGGGGGGGGGGGGCGCACCTCTTAGATCGAAGGCGGCGTCCGGCGCTCGCCGTCGCCGTCGTCCGCCACCGCCGGGTTCAGAGCACGATCTGTTTTGGTGTGAGAAGGTATCTGTTCTCTTTGGATGCCTGGGTGGAGGGAGGAGGAAGGAAACCGCGACGTAGAGCGGTCGGGGTGGGGTGGGGATGTGGCTACAAGCCTACAAATATATTTCTTCTGGAATGTTTTTGCTCTTTTTTTTCTTTTGCTGCTTTGAATTTTGGTGCCGATGCTGTCGTGTATTCCCAGTGTGCACTTTTTTTAAGGGAATACAGAAGGGAAGCCATCATAAACAGCTTATTTAATCGAATTCTCTTGGTACTATTTAGTTTGTACGGGCCGATCTCCTGCGCCGCACCTAGCCCCTATTCGACGACGGCCTGCTTGCCAACGCACAAGACTGCGCGCGTTGCCCTGCTTTCGGTGACGCCTCCCCGTCGCAACTCTCCCATGACCCTCCAGACAGGAGCTAGGGTTAGGGAGAGCCGCCGCCGCCTCTGCGACTCCTCCTCTATTTGCGTTGTCGCCCCCACCGTACCATTGTCCTCCATCGGCACGGCGAGATCTCCTCCTCCGACGGCCTCCTTGGGATGGCCTTCATCTAAGCGGTGTGTCGCGACGGTGGCCTCCAAGTCTCCATGGTGGCTCTGCCGTGCGCTGCCCCTCGCCGCACCTGCGCCACGCCCCCTCTACCGAGGCTCCGCACGGCCGTGGATCTATGAGTGCTCCTTTCTTTTTTTTTGTCTTGTCTTTTTGCATTTGGATCTCAGTGTCACTTGATGCAAATAATGGGCTAATCCAATTCCCCTTCTGACTAAAGTTTCTTGTGATCTTATGTATACCAGATTATGTGATGAAACTACAAGCGCTCTTCATAGCACTACTGAAGCATCAATTTTGAATGCTCAGACTCGGCTCATCAAATGGTTTCTTGTGTATTACTTGAGGTCATGCTGCCAAAGATTTCTTCTTTTTAGTGGGAGTGATGGCGAGCACTAAGTTATTTCTTATGTATTGATAAGGCATGGTGCCGAATAATGACTTCATTGCTGTAATTTTGCTTTCAACAAATGTTGTATAATACCTGGAATTGTTGAATTGTTGAATGCAAAATCAAATGGATGAAAGTTTTTGTAGTTTTTGTCGTTCTATGTCTCTTAGCAAAATGGTTCCTGGAATTGTTGAATTGATGTATGAAAGTCTGTCATTGAGAAATGCAAAATCAAATGGATGATTGAGCAATGCATGGTCATTCTGGATTTTGGATGATGGTGCAGATCACACTGATGGGCTAAGAGCATTTCAGTTGTCTAGAATTGTTGTTCCTGGATTCTAGAGTTCCTGGAATTGTTGAATTGATGTGTGAAAGTTTGTCATTAGAATTTAACAGGTTTATTCATTCTCAACAATGACCCATGGCACTGTGTGTGCGAGATTTGTTTTCTGAGCACTTGAGCAATAGGTTCAGTAACAACTCTCAAATGATTCTGTAAAGCAGAACTGAAAGCATGTCTGAACATGTCTCTTAGCAAAATCAAAATTGCTTTCACAACTTTTAGGCATGCTTGAATGTGAAAATGAACTCCAGAACTCCATGACCTCATTAAGCAAAACTACAGAACTACATGACCTCATTGTCCATGAAAACAACAATTTCTAGGATAAGATATCTCTTAGCAAGATTATTCAAGTGGATCCTTTTCAATGGTTAAAGTATTCCAGTTCAATTGAAGCAACAATGAGATGATAACATATGCAAGACCTGGAAATTTTGAACATTTTATTATCCCTTCACTCATGGATAAGGTGTTCAAATATTAACAATTTGATTAAAACCCTCCGAGCAAATCAACAGCTGCTTGCTTCCACAATAAGATTATGAACATGTTCTTGTAGGAATATGCACTTTTTTAGACTAGGTACACTAGTATGTAAACGAATCATTCATGCACCTTTAAGAACAAACACTATCATAAAGTAAATTCAGCATTAAGAAAGTGCTATCTTTACTTCATTAGGTCACTTGGAAAATACCAACTTTGCTAAAGAGACTGAAGATGCATAAAGTAATGCTTTTTTTTCTTGCTCCAGATCCTTGTTAATCGATTTAGGGTGATGTACTTTTGTAGTTTGGCATTAGGAATTTAAACTGAATATGATTCCGTTTATGATATTAGTTATTGGTCTACAAGCTAGACATCACTGATTTTTTTTTCACAACCTATCATGAACCTGATATAGAGAAGTCATGTATCTGATTTTGGTGCAATAAGAACCTGCCATGAACCTCTGTTTTGTATCAAATATTGTGAGCTGCTTGTATGATGATTTTTTTTTTTTTCTTCTGAGATGCATTCAAATTACAGTTTGGTGCTCGAAGATCAGAATGCAATTATGGGTGCTATTAGAATGTTCACATTACAGCATAGCCATTGATCAGTACCTTGAATTAGAACTGGGTGGCCAAAAGGAATTGTTAAGAACTTATCAACCTTGAATTGTTAATGTTTCATTGGGTCTTTCCTTCTGCTCACAAAGTGGTTGTTGCCTTGTTGATGCAATATTGCAGGTCAACACATAGCACATTACCTTCTACACGGATGCCACCATAAGCATCCTATGGACTCACTCAGACTTGAATTTTTTTATTTAATCCTTTTTTATTAATATTTTAAAGTTAACCCCTTGTGAACTTTATTTCCAATTCTGACCCCTTTGATCACGCTACCACCCGTGGCACGACCAAACAACACTGCCACGCCACCACCCGTGGCGTGACAAAACATGCCACGCCACCATCCGTGGCGTGACAAAACATACCACGCAAGCCCTCGACCGCGCGCCGTGCCAGCGCGGAGGGCTTACGTGGCATATGCCACGCCATATGATATGGCGTGACAAGGCTGTTTTGTCACGCCCTGAGAGTTGGCGTGACAGTGGCTGACTTAAGTGCGGTCGACGCTCCAGTTCTTCACTTTTTTCCGCAGCTCGTCCCTGCCGCTTCGACTACTCTCCTCCCTAGATCCATCCTCGTCGCGCCGTCCTCAAGTCCCACCGGTCCCCTACGCTGGAGGTCGACTCCGCACCAGCGTCCTCCCCCGCGCCGTCCTCATCCCTGCGCTGGCATCCACCCCCGCGGTGGCCTCTCCTTCGCGCCATGACCAGTGGCGGTGGATTTGGCCCTCCCTGCGGCCGCCCCGCCTCCTCCCTGTGGCCGCCCTGGCCCTCCCTACGGCGGCCCCATCCTCCTCCATGTCAAGAGTTCGTCTTTCCATTTCCTCAACAACAAAAAAAAAGTCGATTTTAGGGGTAATTGTATTAGTTATAGCATCGGATTTGCGCATAAGGCTTTATTCAGTGTGATTATCCAGTGTTAATGATAAGGTTTAAATTATGAGATGGATTGCAAATTAAAAGGACCCTAATTGTTAATGATAGGGTTTAAATTATGCGCATCGTATCGACAGTTTGTATGGTTTTAACTGGAATAATTATCATGCACATTCACTTGTGTTAATTAAGAGTTGTTGTTTTGCAGCCCTATATAATGTAACAGATTGTGATTACACGGCACTTGGATGAAGCCAAAGCTTATGGCTTATATTTGTCTAGTTGCCTTTTCTTTTTGTTTGTGTTTGTGCACTTGGATGAAGCCAAAGCTTATGGCTTATACTCTTGACATGCATATAGGCTTTTCCATTGGGATTGTAGATGTAGCATGGTATGCTGGTATGCTTCAATTTTGACATTTCTTCTACATGTCATCTATGATTCTGTGTGCAGAGTTAGTCCAAATAATAACCCTCCAGATACAGAAATTAGTTAGAATTTCATATTTTGTTGCTGTTTATATGAAAGCTAAGGACATACACACATTTTTTTGTGTGGAAAAAACCTACAGATGACTTCTTGTATTGCTTATGAGCTTGAAATTTCACAAGCGTATTTTCATCTGATTGCTTGCTTGGAATGACCCTCTAACAGAGATGTTGGTAATTTGAACTTATCTGGCCATCTAGTGCTTGAGCTTGGGAAATTGGAGCATTTGCAGTATCTGTAAGTTCTTGTCCATGTGGTTTGGTTCTATTTGCTAGTTGCTCTCAATAGGAAGTTGAAACTTATATTATTTTTGTTCTACTGCTGTTGACACATACACTTCTCTAATCTCATTTATAAATCCGTTATGTGTTCCTTTAATTAGTTGGTGAGTCTCATGTATGTTGCAATTTGCAAGCACCAATAATGGCATCTGATCATTATACTACTTTTGTCCCACCGTTAATTAATTTGAAATTTGGACTGATATGCTGCACTTGTAACCATGAAAGCGTGTGTACTTATCTACAGATGGACTATATCTCCTATAAGAGATACTTTAAACTTGCATGCAGGCAATTTGTATTAGGCTATTTCTCTTTTCAACATTCTACATTTTTTATGGATCAAAGGACATGAATATAATATAAGACAAGTGTCTTCTTTATGCCATATGAAAAGTAGAACAATATTACTTTTCTATACTGAAAATTATGTGAAGTACATAGTCATCATGTTGTACATGTATAGTCAGCTTGGATGTTTCCTTTTGCATTTTACTTGTATTGAATTCCAGTTTGTGTTGTGTCCTTGGTGTTCCATTTTGACATGTTGTATGTTTTGCATTAGAATTGATTGCAAATACTTTTGGGGCTATCTCAAATACAAGAGACCGAGAGAGGTGGCCGTCTGATTCAGTTGAGGTACTTCCAATATTTTCCTTCTTATGGCATCAAGTCAATGTTTTTCGTTCTTCTTTTTACCTTTTTAAACCATTATGTTTCAATTGTCTTGCTGCTTTCATCAACATGGTTCTTTGGTACTGTGTTTCCAATGCTAGTTCTCTTTCACCTGAGCACATTTGTTATCATTTTGTCTGGCATGAACAAATATGGTATGTATGGAATGCTATCGGATAACAATACAAAGCTTGTTCATGATGCCTATTATATTTTGAGCCATCTCCTTTACGTTAGCAAGATACAAATAGCAGTAGCGTCTGAGATAATTTATTATTTTAGCTACTATGTTGCTACTTACTCTTCATACTTCGATTGACCAAGTTTGCCTCTTGTATGTTTCTGGGAAAGTTATGTCTTACGTATATAACCTGCTGTTAGGCATTTGCCCAATGATAGAACATGCCTTTTTCTTTGGTAGCTCGTTCCAGTTAGAAACATGTAGGAATATCCTACATAAAACCATCATAGTGAATTCATGGCTTCGTCTATAAATACCTTCCTCCAAAGCAAGCTGTCTCCAAGCATCCAACTTTAAAGAGTCTGTATCAGCCTAAGAGAATAGAGGACATCAGATTTTTGTAGCTCGTTCTGGTTAGAAACAATTGAGTCAATTAAAGAAATGAAATATAGGTAGAAGGTGGAAAAATATGACTTACCTCCTTTCTGCATATAAGATTTTCCGAATGAGTGGTTCGTGGCACTCCAAGTATGTAGCTCTGGCGTACCCAGGAACGAAGTCCTAGGCGTACTCAGGAATGAGCCTTGAGCGATCCCAAACACGTGGTTTAGGCGGTCTCGAGAACGGGATCTCGAGCGTACCTGGGCACGTGGATCCAGGGTAGTGTAGGTTGCACTCAGAGGCAAGCTCTGAGCGGTCCCAAACACGTGGTTTGGATGGTCTCAAGAACGGGATCTCGAGCGTGACTGAGCACGAGAGACTCAGGTAGTGTAGGTTTTGGATCTTTTTGCATATCCTTGTTTCTTGATGTTATTCGTCTATTGTGTATGTCCTAACACACCTCAATTCATTGTGAAATGACCCGTCAATTATGCATATGTTTATACTGTCAAACTGCTAGCATGTCTCATAAAACTGAGCTTTTGTTATGTCCAATGTTGATTGTGATATTTCGTACTTGCGGTATTTCGTTCATATAGCATGCAGTACTGACTTTGCAATATTTTGTTGGATGTAGATGGACAAAGTTGTACATGTATTTACTCGTGAGGCCATTAGCCAAACTGGAAGTTCTGTCGACTTCGGCGGCATGGAAGCGACCGTCCTTTTGTTTCGTGAATCACCGGACTTTAAAACTCTTGTGAGTAGGATTAAGTCGACCTTTAGATGGGATGAGCCTAGGGTTGTTGTCGGAATGCAAGGGCGATATGACGCATGGCTGGGTTCTAAGGTGCACGCCTTGTTGGTGCCAATCCTGTCCACCGATGATTGAGACATGTACAAGGAAATTATGCTCGCATCTCAGGTCCGGTTGTCGGAGGTAGCGATGGAGAGGACAATCGTTGTTGAGGATTTGCTAGACAATTTGGATGTGGTGAATGGCAACACGGAGGAACTAAACCCCACTGCCCATCATTCACGAGCCCCCCAATAGAAGAGCGACCTTCCGAAGAGTTCGTTAGCGTGAGTCGTACCAACCATGGCCCCCTGTTGGTGGATCTGCCTGTATCTTCCCCGAAACGTGTTATTGACCCTGTGACTGATTTCAACGGCGTTGTAATGTACAACGAGCTTGAGGAGGAATTGTTTCGCGATGGAACAACCCGTGAAGTGGAGTCCGACGAAGGATGGAGCTCGACCGAAGACGAGGCTCCCGCGCCTCTTTTCTTCTCAGAGGAAGGCAGGGTTCTTCGCGGTGTAATGGGTTTAGGTTTAGGATTTAGAGTTTTAGGTTTACGTTAGGGTTTAGGCTATTAGGCTTTAGGTTTAGGTCTAGGTATAGATTTAGGTTTTTAGGGTTTTAGGTTTTTAGGTTTAGGGTTAGGGTTCAGGCTTAGGATTTAGGCTTTTCAGATTGACTGGACAACCCTGACCCTCGCCAGGTTTTCATATCGACGTGACAACACTCTACGTCTTTCTTTGCAGAGTCATGTCTTTTTGTTCTGAAAAGCTGGTGAGGCGGTCAGGGTTGTCACTACACAAAGCTATCCCATCTTGTCTTGTCACTGTGCAAAGCTGCCCCGTCCGGTCTTGTCACTGCGCAAGGCTGTCTCTTTTGGTCTTGTCACTACATAAAGTCGCCTGCTTGGTCTTATCTCGTAGTAAAGCACCCATTTCATCGGTCTTGTCATCTGCAACCTAACACATTACCCGCTTTGTTGGCCTCCCCCCGCGGGCTATAAAATGTTCGCCCCACGCTGCTCCAGTAGTAGGACCACTCGACCCTTGCCACCGTATGAAGAAGAACATTCTCCGTCGTACAGTAACATATCATGGCAGCCGCCGAGGGACCAGTCCAACCGGGGCCGCCAAAGCAAGACCTTCCCCTCGAAAGGAGGGAGGACTTCGGCCCTAACTACCAGTTGATGCCGAACAAGCGTGCTCAACCGAAATGGCCGAAATACGGACACGGGGAGGACGCTGTCGTGAAGGTCTTGGACGGCCCTTTTGATGATGGATGACGTTTCTTCCGATGCCCACACTCTGGGGTAAATAGTTTTGTTCATGTTACTGTTAATACATCCTCCATACTAACCATCCCTTGCAGCAGATCGCGAAATGCAACTTTGTTCGCTGGATCGATCCTCCCCATGAACGACATGTTGTGATGCACGTGGATACATTGTGGAACCGAATCTTTGAGTTGGAGGCGCGAATTGATGCTCTCAATGAGCAAAATGATGACCTCCGCCAACAGATGCAGCGCGAGAGGGGCAACGAGGAGGTCATGAACATAGAAAGTTCCTATGATCCCACATGCTGCTGCATCAACCCTAGCTGTATATGTGCGTGCCACTACAACGACGGCCAGCCACGTCCGAGGCGCCCAACTGAACAACACTCTATGTGAGTAGTGCGAGGCACCTTTTATCATTAGGCACGGGCAGAGAAGCTCGCAAGGAAGGAAAAATGGCCCCGGTCCACGTAGTAGGTCGAACCATTCCGTGCTAGTTCCCAGAAGGTCTAATTTATTTCCTTTCAAAAAAGGCACATATGTATCTTAGGAGTAGCTTCGGTTTGTTGCATCATGCATGATGTTGTTTCTTATGCACATAACCAAACCCTATGCACCATGTTATTCCAAGATTTGTTATGAAGTCTATTTTAATTCGCAACTTTAAATCTCGTCGTCTTTTCGCATTCAATTATTCGCATAGCAAGGATGGTGTTATATTTAGTTACATAGAGAGGTCTCTATTTTCAAGTTGTGGATTGTTAAATGTTACATGTACATAGTGTTATACATCACCGTATCTTCAATTATTTTTTATCTTTCAAAAGGAAGTCCCTTTATTATCATCTTACCATAGGTTCCAAATCTATAAATCCAAATAGAATAACGGCAAGTAAAAGGGCGTGACAAGGGACAAGTGACAAGACCAGACGAGACAGCTTTGCGCAATGACAAGACTAGACGGGACAGTTTTGACGTGACAGGACTTAGCACCAGACCAAGATAAATGGCGTTCAGGTTTAGGGTTTAGGCTTTTAGGTTTAGGTTTAGGGTTTAGGCTTTTAGGTTTAGGTTTAGGCTTAGGCTTTAGGCTTTTAGGTTTAGGTTTAGGGTTTAGAGTTTAGGTTTGCAGTTTAGGTTTAGGGTTTAGGCTTTTAGGTTAGGTTTAAGGTTTAGGCTTTTAGGTTTAGATTTAGGGTTTTGGTTTAGGGTTTAGGGTTAGGGTTTGCAGTTTAGTTTTAGGGTTTAGGCTTTTCAGATCAACTTGACAACCCTAACCACCTCGCCAGCTTTTCAAAATGAAAAGACATGACTCTGCAAAGAAATACGTGACAACACTCTGCCTCAGCAGTTTTTCAGACCGAAAAGACAACACGCTGCAAAGCAAGGCATGACTTGTCTCTGTAAAGTAAGACATGACAACACTCTGCCTCACCAGCTTTTCAGATCGACATGACAACACTCTATGTCCTCAGCTTTTCAAAACCAAAAGACAGGTCTCTGCAGAAAATTTACCACACCATGCCAACCATGTAGCCTATAAAAGGGGGTGGAAGAGATCAAGGAGAGAACACTACGCAACCAAACCCAACACTACAACACCAGAGCTTCCTCTCCACGCCTCACAGGCTACTACACCAGAGTTTCCTTCATCACACTGGGATGGACGACAGGCAGAGGCAATGGGACCAGATCCGCGAGCTAGCAAGGGTTGCTGGGGAGGAGGACGACCGAGCAAGGGCTACTAGAGCCCGGGTCGAACAAGAGACGCGTGCCTACATGGCACGCGTTCATAATGAAGCCCCTCGTAGCAGCAACCTCATCCCGAACGTTCCAACCAAGCATTCGCCGCAACACCCGCCAAAGGGGGAGACACCGCCCCTGATGGGAACGGGGTCCCGATCCTCCAACAGGTTCTGGATATGATCGATTTAGTGGAGGCGCGACACAAATCGATTCGGCTTCCGAACAACACGTTTCGAACCCCGCAATCGTAGCACCACGTCTCCTCAGGTTATCAACCGTGCACAGCCCGGTTGACCTCGCCAAGAAGGCTAATCCTCGCCTGCGAATCGAAGAACACAAGCAAGAACAAGGAAGAACACAACGGAATTGTAGATGTATTGTTTTAGCACTCGAAGTTGGGGTCTCACAAACCGATGAACGGCGAAACTGTTCAAGACAGAATTAATCTAAGCAAAACCAACCCTAATGGTGGGGGTGGCGGCTGGATATAAAGGATTGAGGGCGTGCAAAACCCTGGGACGCGCCCTAATGGGCTCCAACACGATACAAAGCCGAACGGCCCAAAAGACGGTGGCGCAGACCGACAGATTCTGAATGCCCACTTGTTTCGACGATTCCTGTTGACTCAGAAGGAATTTTGACATGGGACCAGATCCATTGGAAAGGTCGTCTTCTTAGCTTTCCATACATATGTGGAACGTCCAAAACGGATCCCGGATGCGATCTGGGCGTCCGTTTTAGTCTTGACCTGGTCCTGGACTCGAATTGATTCGAAGTCGGCTTGAGTTGGGACTCCAACATGATTCGACCGCCCTCGCTGGACTTGTGCGCCTCGTAGCCCTTCTCCAAGTACTTCTAGGTCCTCTCCATGGTTCCTAATCATAATTAAATCATTAGGTAGCAATCGATTCTCAAATGAACAAAAAGAAGTAGTTAGGAACGAGCTCACCTGTAAATTCAATTGTCGGGCGCGAGCTCTAGTGATTGGTCCTTGAATGTCAAGTGGAGGATTGTTGTGTGTATCCGAAGAAGTGATGTCCTCATCATCCTCCCCCTCTTGAAGCGGAGTTGTCCTCAACTCGGCCTCATCTTCTTCTCCCAAGTATGGCTTCAAATCTGAAATGTTAAAGGTGGGACTAACCCCAAACTCGGGAGGCAACTCAAGTTTATATGCATTATCATTTATCTTCTCAACTATCTTAAAAGGACCAGCAGCTCTAGGCATCAATTTTGACTTTCTTAACTCAGGAAATCTATCCTTTCTCAAGTGCAACCAAACAAAATCACCTGCTCAAGTTTAACTTCCTTTCTACCTTTACTACCGGTAATCAGTATTTTTCATTCATCTTTTCAATGTTTGCCTTAGTAGTCTCGTGCATTTTGACAATAAAATCAGCACGCTCCTTAGCATCATTATGAACTCTCTCACTAGTAGGCAAAGGTAAAATATCAAGAGGGCACGGGATTGAATCCATATACTACGAAAAGGACTTACCTTGGTGGTGGAGTGTGCCGCTCGATTATATGCGAACTCAACATGCGGCAAACACTCTTCCCACGACTTCAAATTATTCGTCAAGACAGACTCTCGGCATGGTAGACAATGTGCGGTTTACCACCTCGGTTTGGCCATCGGTTTGTGGGTGACAGTTGTAGAGAACAACAACTTTGTACCCAACTTGTTCCATAGAGTACGCCAAAAGTGACTCAAGAACTTGGCATCACGATCTGAAACAATAGTAGAAGGCATACCATGCAAGCGAACTATCTCTTTGAAAAAGATGTCGACAATATGAGTGGCATCATCGGTTTTATGACATGGTATAAAATGAGCCATCTTAGAAAAACGATCCACAACAACAAAATGCTATCCCTCCCTCTTAGTCCCTGGGCAATCCTAAAACAAAGTCCATAGAAATATCGCTTACGGAATAGAAGGAACAGGAAGAGGCATATACAAACCATGTGGATTCAAGCGAGACTTAGCTTTTTGACATGTAGTGCAATGAGCCACAAACCGCTCAACATCTCGCCTCATTTTTGGCCAAAAGAAGTGTGTGGCCAGAACGTCCTCCGTCTTCTTAGCACCAAAATGTCCCATCAAACCGCCTCCATGCACCTCCTGCAACAACAAAAGACGAACGGATCCAATTGGAATGCATAGGCGGTTAGCTCTAAACAAGAACCCATCATTGATCACGAATTTATTCCATGCTTGTCCCTCTTTACAATGCAACAACACATCCTTAAAATCAGCATCTAAAGCATATTGTCCTTTAATGGTTTGAAGACCAAAAATGTGACAATCAAGTTGAGACAACATGGTATAGCGTCGAGACAAAGCATCAGCAATCACATTATCCTTCCCTTTCTTGTGTTTAATGACATAAGGAAAATATTCAATAAATTCAACCCACTTAGCATGTCTACGATTCAAATTGGTTTGACTACGAATATGCTTAAGTGATTCATGATCAGAATGAATAGCAAATTCTTTAGGCCATAAATAGTGTTGCCACGTCTCTAAAGAACGAACAAGAGCATACAATTCTTTATCATACGTGGAATAATTAAGAGCAGGACCATTCAATTTTTCACTAAAGTAGGCAACAGGTTTGCCTTCTTGCATCAAAACACCACCAATACCAATTCCGCTAGCATCACATTCGGCTCAAAAGTCTTATCAAAATCCGGAAGTTGGAGCAATGGTGAGTGTGTAAGCTTGTCCTTCAAAAGATTAAAGGACTCCTCTTGTGATGGCCCCCAATGAAACACGACTCCCTTCTTTGTCAACTCAATCAGCGATTGTCGCAATGGTCTGAATTCCTTGACAAAGCGGCGATAAAACCTGCAAGGCCAAGAAAACTCCGCACTTGGGAGACCGTCGTGGGCGTGGGCCAACTCCATATCGCCTCCACCTTGGCTCTATCAACCCCAACTCCTGTGGAGTCACAACATAGCCAAGAAAGAGACTCGATCCGTGCAAAAGGTGCACTTCTCAAGGTTACCAAACAAGCGTGCATCTCTCAAAGCATTAAAAACAAAGACGTAAGTAATTCAAATGTTCATCCATGGACTTGCTATAAATCAAGATATCATCAAAGTAAACGACCACAAATTTGGCAATGAAAGGGCGTAAAACCTCGTTCATTAATCTCATGAAAGTGCTAGGTGCATTAGTTAAACCAAAAGGCATGACTAACCACTCATACAAGCGAACTTTGTTTTAAAAGCGATTTTCCATTCATCGCCAAGTTTCATTCTTATTTGGTGGTATCCACTACGCATAAGTCAATCTTTGTGAAAATTATAGCACCACACAACTCATCAAGTATGTCGTCTAACCCGGGAATAGGATGGCGATACCTTATAGTAATGTTGTTAATGGCTCTACAATCGACACACATGCGCCAAGAACCATCTTTTTGGGTACCAAAAGAACGAGAACAAACACAAGGACTAAGGCTCTCACGACGTACCCACGGTCCAAAAGTTCTTGGACTTGTCATTGAATCTCCTTAGTCTCTTGGGATTGGTCCATCGCCGCCGCGGTTTAGCAAACTCGCTCGAGGATCAAGTCAATCTGGTGCTCAATCCCTCGAATGGGTGGAAGTCCTGGAGGTATCTCATCGGGAAAACATCTCTAAAATTCGCAAAAGGTTAGTGCGAGGAGGCGAGCAAAGTGCAAGGCATATTATCAAGAGAAAATAAGGCATCTTTGCACACAAAAGCATAGCATGTATCATTAATATCATCAATTTCAGCAAGGTCTGATTTTGTGGCAAGCATAATGAATGTTTTTCAGATTTATCATGTTAGTTGGATCATTAGCAAGCAGACTCGCTCCCTATCGGCCTCTATAATCTCATTTGGGGTCAAAAGCGGTAAAGTAACTTTCTTTCCTTATGCATAAAAGTGTATGTGTTACTACTACCATGGTGTAAAGCATCATTATCAAATTCCCAAGGTCGACCCAATAAAAGAGAGCATGCTTGCATGGGAACCACATCACAATCAACATGATCGGCATAACCACCAATGGAAAAATGGACTCGGCATGTTTGTGTTACCTTAGCTTTTCGAGTCATTTAACCACTTGAATATGGTATGGGTGTGGATGCGATCGCGTGGTCAAGCCAAGCTTCTTGACCAAATCAGAACTCACCAAGTTGTTGCGCTTCCTCCATCAATGATGACACGTCTTGCGCGGTTCTTGATTGCAAAGAAAGTCTGAAACAAATTATGGCGTTGAAGCTTATCGGGTTGTTGTACTGTGTCTTTGAGGACTCATTGCACAATGATGCTCAGTAAGCGTCGTTGTGGGCGCCCACCAAGGAACAGTCGTCATGACCACCGCCATTGTCGTCCGAGGCAAAGAAGACAACGTCATCATCCTCCTCGACATCCGGAAGTCTTGATGTAGCCTCCATCTTCCGTGGCGATGTATGCCCGTTGGCTAGGGCAATTCCTCCGCACATGACCAAGTCCATGGCGGCGGTGGCCTTGAATGTCGGAGGAGCGGCCCGTGGAAGCCACGGAAGAAGAACTCTTGGTGGAGCACGCAAAGAATTTTTGTAGAATCTGCAGGCGTGTCGTGGAAGGTGGCCGGTGCATGCTGCAGCAATCTTGTTCATCGGTGGAGGAGGAGAAGCGAAAACTCAAGAAGACTTGGGCGATCCGTCGTTGTAGTCGATTCGCGGCGTGTAGGAGGGTCGTCCGGTGCTTGCCGTCGCCGATTCCTTGCGTCCTGCAATTCTTTTTCGCAAGCATAGCAAGTGGAACAAGCGGTTGTGATATTAAAATCTTTATAATCAACAATGTCACGAATTTCACGCCAGTAACCCGGCGAGAAAGCGACAAATCTTATCCTCTGTGTCCTCAACAACCCCACAACACACCATACCCTTTTGAAGCTCGGCATAATAGTCACGAACAGAACTATCACCTTGTTCTAAGCGTTGTAATTTTTTTTCTCAATTCACGTTTATATGAGGGAGGAACAAAACGATTACGCATAGCTTCTTTTAACCGCTCCCATGTGTCAGGTTGTAAGCTCATGGTACCCAGTTCATTCCACCAGATAATAGCAAAGTCCTTAAACTCACTAGTAGCTTGTCTAACTCTATGTTGTTCAGAACCAAGTGAGAATTAAACTTCGCTCTCCGTCATCTCCCAATCAAGATATATTGCGGCATCATAAAGGCGAGAAAAAGATGGGATGGTAAACTTGACTTTAGCAAAAGGGTCATCGTTACCATGGCAGCTTTCGGTTATTACCTCCCATACCATATTCTTTTTCTTTCAAGACGCCGGCGTAGTCGTGCATCTTGTGTCTCCGATTGATCAATGTTGCCAACCGCATCATGCCTTCGTGTCATCATCATGATGATGGCCGTCATTGACAGTGGCGGCGTGCCTCAATCGTCCATCGACCGGTGAGGTCACCATCCGCCGCTCCACCCGCTCAATGCCTTCGTGGTGTTCAAGCTGGGCAATGGCGGCGACGATGGTGTCCATTCGCGCCGAGATCGATGAATGAAGCATTTTGTTTGTCGGCGCAGACTTGTAGCCGGCCGCGACTAACACACTCGTTGAAATCGGCCGGTGTCCGTCCCTTTGGTCCTCGCCATGGTTAGTGGAAACACGGGGAAAACAAAATGGTTATCCCTATCAACTACAAAGGAGGACGGTGGGAACCCGCAAAGGAAGTGGCTTACCAAGCTCTTACAAGTGTTCTTACCGCCATAAGCGAGAGGTGGTACAACCGGTGGTCGGTTCGTGATACCGAGCGATGGTATCTGCGATTGCAAGGGTCAAAAGTCGTGCTATCCAGGAAGTAGGTATATGGAGCTTGGAAGGCCAAATATGTTAGTGGAACACAAATCAATAACAGATAGTAATCTTTGAGTAAATGTCCAAAACTTGGTCCTAGTTCTTTGGTCTAAATGTGTCCTATAGCGGTATGATATGATGAACAAGGAGTCAAGACCGGACTGAATACTAAAGCAAAGACGGCAACAAGGATGGCGGGCAAAGACAAAGAACAAGGATGGCGGTAAAGACAAAGACAAATCAATATCATCACCTAAAAGCGTGCTCTCTGTTTTTCTTTTTTTTTTTTTTTTTTTCTTTTAGGCACGAGTGCTCTCAGTGCCCCTTTTTTTTCTAGGCAAAACCGGTGCGAATTTTTTCTTTTCTTTTTTTTTTGATATTTTTTCACAAAGCGAGCACGTAAATAGGAACCACACAAAGTTTCACCTCAATCGATGTAAGGTGTGGCCTCTGAAAATGATGAATGTCTTTGCAAATTCGGTGATGAAAGTTGAGCTCGAGTCTTGCACTTTCAGGCGAATTTGGGCAAAATAATTCGCCAAACCCGACAAAGTGTGGGGAGTTTGGATGCAAAATTTAATTTCACCCAATTTCAAAAAAAATTCTGATTTGAGTTCAGTATCACGAAAGTTCTGACCGTTTGAAGGAGGGCCTCAGAGTTATAGTTCTTTGTGGAGGCCAAACGAAATCGGGTGGAAGAAATTGGTGGAAATTGGGTGCGAAGCTTCGGGAATAGGTGGGGGATGGTCTTTGGGTGATCACGAGACTCAATGGATGACTCAAAAAGCAGAGGGTGGGAGGGTGGGAGAAACAAAAGTTGACGGCTAGGGTTTGTATGAGGCGTGGCGGAAGCAAGACAAACCGAAATAAAACACGATCTAAACCAAACAACACAACTCGACTAAGGACACAAACTCAACACTACGGACTCTGAAATCAAATTGTGCAAAAGGTTAAGCGAGATCTTGGGACAGGAACAACCTATGACTACAATTTTTGTAGGGCTTTTCTTGGACTCTAGGATGAAACCGAAAACAACAAGGGTAGGGTAAACTTCGAACTGAAGGAACACTTGAAGCTCGATTACCACTTGATGGGAGCGGGTCCCGATCCGCCAATGAGTTCGGATATGATCGATTTAGTGGAGGCGCGACACAAATCGATTAAACTTCGAACAACACATTAGAACCCCGCAATCGTAGCACCACGTCTCCTCGGGTTATCAACGCGCGCTTGGCCGGTTGACCTCGCCAAGAAGGCTAATCCTCGCTGCGAATCGAAGAACACAAGCAAGAACAAGGAAGAACACAGCGGAATTGCGGATGTATTGTTTTAGCACTTTCGAAGTTGGGGTCTCACAAACCGATGAGCAATAAACTGTTCAAGACAGAATTAATCTAAGCAAAAACCAACCCTAATGGTGGGGTGGCGGCTGTATATAAAGGATTGAGGGCGTGCAAAACCCTGGACGCGCCCTAATGGGCTCCAACACGATACAAAGCGAGCGGCCCAAAAGGCGGTGGCGCAACACCCGACAGATTCTGAATGCCCACTTGTTTCGACGATTCCGTTGACTCAGAAGGAATTTTGACATGGGACTAGAGCCATTGGAAAGGTCATCTTCTCAGCTTTCCATACATATGTGGAACGTCCAAAACGGAGCCCGGATGCGATCTGGGTGTCCGTTTTAGTCTTGACCTGGTCTGGACTCCGAATTGGATTCGAAGTCGGCGAGTTGGGACTCCAACATGATTCGACCGCCCTCGCTGGACTTGTGCGCCTCGTAGCCCTTCTCCAAGTACTTCTAGGTCCTCTCCATGGTTCCTAATCATAATTAAATCATTAGGTAGCAATCGATTCTCAAATGAACAAAAAAGTAGTTAGGAGCGAGCTCACTGTAAATTCAATTGTCGGGCGCGAGCTCTAGTGATTGGTCCTTGAATGTCAAGTGGAGGATTGTTGTGTGTATCCGAAGAAGTGATGTCCTCATCAGCCCCTCTGTTGGTGCAGGGACATATGCAAGTTCTTCAAGTCCAAGCACCCGCTCAGCCTAGGCATGTGTTACTAGGGTTACGCGAACTACTCCAGTGACAATCCCGACCGACGTTGGGACACGAGGACCTATCAGCAGCTGGTAAGGACCAGTTACAGTGTGTTTTCGTACTATTTCTCTTTCAAAGTACGCACTAACAACCTCTCCCGTCTACCTGTAGTCTCCGGATCCGCTATGTGACTACCGCAAGTGGATCGACCACGAGATCCACCCATATGACCAGTGGTCTCTCGACATGGATGAGTGGCATGACCAAAGAGACCGCGAGATCCTAGAGGAGCGACGCCGTAATGACGAGCACAACAAGCGCATACGTCGGGAGACGCAAGCTCATCTCGAGACGTGCAGGCGCAGGGAGCGCGAGGCTCGCGAGAGGGAGCGCGAGAGGAAGAGGGAATTGGCGGCCAAGGCCAAAGAGGCCGGCGAGGAGTTCAACGCCGAGCTAGCAAGGAAGGGAAAATGGCTCCAGTCTACGCAGTAGGTCAGACCATTCCGTGCTAGTTCCTGGAAGGTCTAATTTATTTCCATTCAAAAAGGAGCATATGTATCGTAGGAGTAGCTTCGTTTGTTGTGTCGTGCATGATGTTGTTTCTTATGCACGTAACCAAACCCTGTGCGCCATGTTATTCCAAGCTTTATTATGAAGTCTATTTTAATTCGCAACTTTAAATCTTGTCGTCTTTTCGTATTCAATTATTCGCGTAGCAAGGCATCCAACAACATGAAAAAAAATGAGTTCATGAGGTTTACGGTTTGGTCTACGACCACAAAGTTATAAAGAGTACCACCTATCATTCCATTAGGATGTCTACGCATCTTTCATAATTGTGCCTAAAGTTGTACCACACAATCCATATATTAGTCATTTTTTTCCAGGATGCATTATGTATCACTTCTGAGACACGCCTTGGAAATATTGTGAAGTGTCAAAGGTTTTCAAAGCACGAAAATATTACTGGTCTACATATGTATTTACTCCCAGTTAAAAGGATGATGTTATATTTGGTTACGTAGAGAGGTCTCTATTTTCAAGTTGTGGATTGTTAAATGCTACATGTACATGGTGTTATGCATCAATGTATCTTCAATTGTTTTTGATCTTTCAAAAGGAAGTCCCTTTGTTATCATCTTACCACAGGTTCCAAATCTATAAATCCAAATGGAATAATTGTCATAATTTACAGACAAACTAGAAGTAGCCCCTGTCACGCCAATCTGGCTGGCGTGACACAACCTACTGTCATGCCATTCGTAATGGCGTGACAAAGGGTACGTTCGGACCGTCCGAACGTCTCCGTCTGTTTGGACCGTTCGATTGGAATCGGACGGTCCGAACGTCTCCTCCAAATCGGGCTCTGTCACGCCAAATACAAAGGCGTGACAAGGGAGACTTGTCACGCCACACATGCCATGCAAGCACCATGCTAACACGGTGCGCGGCCGAGGGTTTGCGTGGCAGCTTTGGCCACACCGCCCTGGGTGGTGTGACAGTGTTCTTTTCTCACGCCATGGGAGGTGGCGTGACTAAAGGGGTTAGGATTGGAAATAAAGTTCGCGAGGGGTTAACTTTAAAATAAATTTTAAAAAAGGATTAAAATAAATAATTTCCTCAGACTTGTATTCCCTCCTGCTGCAACAGCTACTTACACCATGGACAACCATCCAAAGACCTAGCAAAACATCTCAAGGTGAGAGAGACAATTCCACTTAAAGTTGTAAACAAGCAAGTTGTTCCATGCAGATGCCCAAGAGGCTTTCATTCCTCGCAACTTTTCTCATTTTGCAACGATATCACCTCAACCACCACTTCAGAATCCAAAACAAGGGCTAATGGAGCAATGCATGGTTTTGTGATTGAGTGTTGATTCTGGATACTGCCATTCTATCATACTTGAACATAAAATCAGGGTATTGAAATCAATGTTGAGTACTGCTTCCAGAAAAAAAAATTGATTCAAAACAGATAGTTAGCAATGCTTAGACCAGAAGAGGAATCCTCAACATGTTGATATCTGAAGGTAGCTAGCAAACATACATTGAGAGAAACTTTTAGCACAACAGAGTTGGATATTGTAACAAGCAAATATGCCAGTTTTATTCAAACATTCTTCAACTAAAATTCAACTTAATTGGATTGAACTGTGACAGAACAAGATATGTACTTCTTTGCAAGATCCTTACAACAAAGTTCACCAATTCATTCAGAACTAATTCATTTGAACAAGAATACACTAAAACGCATACATCCCCAACACCATAACAAAGAAAACATATTCTTCAATTTACACTTTACAGGAAACATTTGCCTATTCCTAGGAAGCATCATGGTGGCATCTAATTTAGCTCCATTATACACTTGCAAAAATGGAAGCATCATGGTGGATGTAGCAATTCTTCCTGATACAACAGAAAAACAATTCTTCCATTGAGCAAGTCGTCAGGCAGCCCTTGGGAGCACACAAATGAAGCAGCATCAGCAAGCAGCTAGAATTTCAATCAGGCACAAGCTGCGGCGGGATGTGCGGCCTTCTTGGTTTGGCGACATGGTGCTGGAGAGGAGCCAGGGCAATGCTGCAGGAGGGGGAGGCAGCGATGGAGAGGGTCCAGGCAGGGGCGGTGGGCGTTGGACAGTGGTACAGTGGGGGCGACAACGCAGATGGAGGAGGAGTCGCAGAGGTGGCGATGGCTCTCCCTAACCCTAGCTCCTGTCTGGAGGGTCATGGGAGAGTTGCGACGGGGGAGGGGTATCGCCGAGTCGCCGAGCAGGGGGCAGCGCGGCGTAGGGTGCGACGCTGGGCAGGGGGCCATCATCGAGTAGGGGCTAGGCGCGGCGCAGGAGGTCGGAGGCGAGGTGAGCAAGGGGGAATGGCTAGCGCAAGGGGCGAAAATGAGAGAAAGTTCATTGGGACGAGGGCTTTTCGCAAAATACCGTGAAGTGGGAGGCTCAGTTGATCTCAGCCATGCTTTTCGTGATGGATGGCCAAGATGCACTGTGTGCATATGTTCACAAATCAGTGTATGTGCAGCAGATATGCTACCAACAATTAGAGGGGACACACGTGAGAAGGCAAATTAGAGAGAGAAACCAATTCCAAACAATGGAGGGAAAAAATGCTAGGTTCTGTCTTACATGGCGTTTCTTACTACCGATTTACATTCTACGTATCGTGAATGACCTGAGTTGGATCAATTTTTATAAAGCGATAGACATTTTGTGTTTAGTTCATTGTAGAGTACATGCCCTCTAACCGACAGTACTTGTTTATGTCACTGCTTGTGGTTGCACTGTTCGTTTGCTCACGTTTTTGTTAGCGAGACTTGCTCCTCATGTCGTGATCTATCGGATTACATGGGATATGCTTGGTTTGTTTGCATAGTAACTACCTATGCTTATCCCCAAGATTGTGTAATCTTTTGATTTGTTTGGTTGCTTTCCATCATGTACATGATTGTAATTCATGATATATAGAAGGGATGTGTATCACCCCGATTGGTGCGGCGAATCTCCAACCGGTCTCTCTCTTTCGTTCTCGGTTTTCATGGTATCGGATCAATCACTCCTAACCTGCTGATAACACCGTCGCCATGGCCACCTCTGCTTCCACAGCCACAGCCACCGCCACTTCCATCTCCAATGTCTAGGCCACCATCTTGGCGCCAGCCCCCGCCTCCTCGGCCATTAACATGGCCAACATCAAGACGCACGTACCGGTGACGCTTGATCTCAAGGACTCCAACTACACCAAGTGAAAAACCTTTTTCACTGCCATGCTCGGCAAGTTCTCTCTCCTTCACCACATCGACAGCACCGCCCCTCCTATGCCCCTGCTTAGTCTCGCGAAGACTTCACCGTCCTCACCTGGCTTTATGGCTCCATTACTAATGAGATCCTTTCTGTCGTCATGGAGCAGGACTAGACCGTACATGATCTTTGGATAGTCAACGTTGACGTCTTCCTCGACAACAAGGAAAGTTGTACGATTTATCTCGCAACAGAATTCTCCAATATTGTGCAAGGCTCCATGATGGTCACCGAGTACCGCAAGAAACTCAAGACCCTCTCCGATGCACTGCGTGACATTGGGCAACCTGTTGCCGATAGCAACATCATCCTCAACACCTTGCACAGGCTAAAAGAGAAGATGTCCCACATGGCAACTAATGTCACCATGTTGACGCCCTTCTCCTCCTTCACCCACCTCCACTCCCTTCTCCTCCTCGAGGAGCTGCACAAGACCAATGCCACCAAACAGGCCGTTACGGCGACCCTCTTCTCTGCCACCTCCCATGGTGGCTCTGGCTTCGGTGTTCTCCTGAAATGTTTAGGGTTTGGTGGTAGCAAGGGGAGGGTTGCAGTGCTTGGGCATCATGAGAGTGTCTTTAGTTTCCTATGTATGCTGATGGATGACAGCTTCGGTGGCTTCTGGTTTGGTGGACTTTTGGTCCCTGGTCAAGGTAGTGGCTTCGGCCTTGGCTTGAATTCCTAGCCGAGATACTTTTTTTCCTTTTCTCATACTTTGTTAATTTTTGTAGCTTCTTTACTTGTGCGTTTTTATGATTCCAATTTTATGGGCTGTTTGATTGATTCGCGTTCTGCGATGGGTAGGTTGATGGCTTGGGGGCTGTTCTAGGTCTCTGGATATAGCATTGGTATGGGTTTTTGTAAATGACTTTAAGTTATCTTGATGTGGTAACATTGTTGTAGTAATTCTTATTGTAAATTCTTTTGCAAACTTTTGATAACACAATTTATATGAAATTATTTGGCGACATGTTCAATACTGAGTTTATGTTTTGTTTTTGTTTAGATGAATTTTTATTTACTGCTTACTTACCAATTAGCGTTGTTTAGATTCGCTTGAATTTTTGGGGTCTCATATCCGGTCATGCGTTCAATTCGTTGGTACTTACTATGTTGATGAGTTTATTTCACTGTGTAATACTGTTTAACGTTGCTTAGCTTAATTAAATTGTTAAGGTTGTCACAGTGTGATATCTTGCTGCGTGTCAGTTTGGTCCACTAGCAACATAATTTGCTACTCACATGCTCTGTTCATTGAGGACTCGATGCCATTCTGTATTTGATTCAATTATATAGCAAATCATTTCCTGGCATGCTCATGCATGCCTTCCTATCTACATTTATAGGTCATATTGATGTTGTTTATTTCCACCAGATCTGCGCTCTAGAAAAGCAGAAGAAGGCAGGGAAGTACGCCAAGAAGGTGAAGGCCAAGGTGAGGAGGAAGATGAACGAGATAGAGAACGCCCTGGAGCCTGACGAGTGTGCTGATCTTTGGAAAGGGGAAGACTAGTGCAGCGGTAGTGATCGAACCAATGAGGCAATGACCTGATCAAAGGATTGAACTACTTGCACTGGTTGTCATCAAGCACGAATTTTGTTTACTATATTGTGGAAGCTTTTTTTGTATGACAAAGCATGCGTTTATTATTTACATCAACAGGATTGCAGTGTTACTCCTATCCATCTCGCCTCTTGTTTACCTGTGTCTTGTCTCTATTATGTTTTGCTATTCGCTGTGTGTTTTACTTTGTTTTGTCACTTTGTCCTCTTTTTTGTGTGGATGATATAAGCTTTTGGTCATAAGAATTTTGAAGGAATCCAATCTTATAGGAATTTTTTATATATAGCCCTTTGGAGGAACAAAGGATGTAAGCTCATAGGATTCCTACGAAATTCCTGGAATGACTCATTCCTATGGAATTGTTTATTATTCCAAAGAAATTTTGGAGGAATTTTAGTATGAGGTTAAACTTCATGGAAAAATTCTGTAGTCTTGCATGTCCCCTCTCGTTCTTTAGACGCCTGCAAAATTCCTATGAAACATCTAAACATTGCATTTGAGCCATTCCTATGTTGTTCTGTTTCCTATAGGATGGTATCATGTCCCCTCTCACTCCTTAGACGCCTGCAAAATTCCTATGAAATATCCAAACACCACATTTGGGTGTTTGAACCATTCCTATGTTGTTGTGTTTTCCTATGGGATTACATCAACATTCCTATACAATTGATGCCTTTTTCCTATTCATGTATTTTTCATTTCCTTTATTACAAAGAGAACTATGCAAAAACTCAAATCTTACGATCTCACCTTGCAAGCCTCTCGTAGCCATAGATGGCAGCAGTTGTGACCGAAGAGATAATGGGCAAAACATTGTTCGTTCAAAAATAAATGGACATTATCACATTAAGCAGTACGAGTAATTTGCTTAAATGAAGAACAATCAAACTTACATTAACAATTTCTTGCTCTTATAATAGCCCGTAAATAATAGGAAACAAATTACTGATAAAAAAACTCGTCAAAACACTGCTCGCATAGAGTTTTTCCTTTTTTAATCTATTTTTAAAAAATATTTTTAAAAACATTTCCTTACTTTATTTCCAATTCTGATCTTTTTGGTCACGTCATGACTCGTGTTGTGACCAAACTGTGTTGTCACGTCACTGACCGCGGTGTGACCAAATCAGCCACGATAGCCTTCTGTAATATCCCGATTATCATTAGTGAGTGCAATAATATTAGAGATGGAATTAAGGGAATGAAAAGAGGGGGAAAATCAAAATTTGAGGTTTTAGATGGGTTTGTTCGTCTAGCTGCAGTTTCTCTCCCGTATGAGGTGTTCCCCGTCGGTGAACCGTTGTATTCTCTTTTATTTTGCTCTCTCCTGCTTTATCAATATATGGGGCAGCTCTCCTGCTCTTCGATTAAAAAAAAGGGTTTATTCGCTAAAGTAAGAGAACCTGGGCCATGGGCTTTTGACCCACAACATTTGGCCCATTAGAGGGCCAGTTTTAGGGAGAGGGGCAACCAACCCTAGCTCCCTCTCCCCTCCCTTGCGCCTCCTCCCCTCCTTCTCCCCCAAACCAGCCGCCACCACCCCCCCAATCTCCCTGTGCCATCTCGGGTGATGCTACGCAGTTTTCATCAAGACGTCGATCGGAGCATCAAACGTCATCCGATCGGGCACAAACTTGGAGTGTGTTCTTGACTTGTTGCTCTTTGATTTGTACAGTTGGATCGAGGATTAGCTGAGAGGAGCACCTGTTTTAAGAGGGGTTTTGTCAGCCTGGACTACTGAAATTCTTAGTTGTGGTTTGTGAGTTCTGATTTAATAACCAAAGGGGACAAAACTGTAGTTTCGGGTAGCATATCGGTTTTCTGTTGATAGTATTGCGCTGTAGTTTTGGGTTCCGTAATTGCGAAATTTGGATTTGTTGACTCCTATAGATTTGTAGATGATTCCTTTAGATTTCTATAGAGTTCTGGATCACAATTTTTGGATGGATAGATTGAAAGTTATGATATTTGCAATGTTGCTGTCCAAAATTCCCATCAAGTAATAGCATTCGTAGTAACTGATGGATTACAATTTGACAATGGCTGATTCAGGATTCTCCACCAACACGACTTTTGTAGAAAATTCTCTTATCTTTCTAGATTATTGAATAATACAATTTTTGGACCTGTCGATTGGAAGTTATAGCTATTTTAGTGGCGCTGTCCAGATTGTCTATCAGTTTCTGAGAGTGTTTTTCATCTACTTGTTAAAATAAGTTAAAAGCAGAATGAGGAGATCTCGCCAACTTAACTTTTATAGAAATTTTCGTAATCTTTCCAAAGAGACTAAATATACCTTTTTATGATAAGCAGACTGAGAGATATGTATTTTAAAATGTCGCTGTCCGGTATTGCATTATTGCTAGTTCATCGTTTCGCTTGAGTAGATTAAATGCTTGAATTATGGGTTTTTTGGAGTGCGGTTTAGAGCGTTACGAATAGCATTGTTCTATCTTGTCGAAACTTGTTTTGAGAAATATATTTATTGTAGGCGGAGTGACCTTGGGATTGGTTTCACCTACTTTACCTTCTAACTTGTCACATCGTGAAAGGCAAGTACAATTTTAGTTATCCTGGATGTTTGTTGTTTAGATTGGTTATATGTTTATGATATGGTTAAATGTTATGAAGTGCGAATACTTCCGTTCTTCACATGCTTCCGTTATTGTTGTTATCAAATTGCTAGTATGGAAGAATGCATTCATTTCATTACATTCATTTCAAGCATTTATGCTTAATCCATGGGAGCGGGTATTGAGATCCCCATCATTTCAATATGGGCAACTAGATCCCCATACGAAAGATTCTTCATATGTGCCTTGGATCCCTGCATTTTGATAATACGGGCCTGCGTGAACACCGACAAGTGTTACACTGGCTATACCGGTATAAGTAGAAGAGCAGTGGAAGTCATATGCATGTTTTGCATCAAGTGCATAGCATTTTCATATGTATTCGATATATTGAGAATGAATTGTCTATGATTCGATATTTCCTTTGTTATTCAATTGTATTTGCTGAGTCTTGGACTTACTCTTGTTTTTATTGTTTAGGTGACCGTCAAGGATGACATTCGTTGGGGAAAGTAGCTCACGGATGCATATCACGTTGTTGAACTCTCCCCTACCAAAATAATAATTTAATTACCTTCATTCGGATTAGATACAATTAATGTAATAATTGACCCTTTAGTACTTTAAATGGTTTCTTTCAGAGTTTCAAGTTCTAGATGTGGTCTCTTTCTAGTTGGATGATATCCATGAGGCTTATGATCTTACTTGAGGTGTAATAACTGTGGTTTTGGTTTTAATTCCTTGCTGAAATTTTTATGTTAGCGTTGTTACTAGAATTGTTTAGTTGTTACCTAGCTGTTTTTCATTGTTAATTTGATTAAGGAACTTGTAGTTCGGTTTTGGCTTGTTAGTCTAAGTTACATCTTGGCTTCCGTATAGCTAGGGTGTTATAGTTGGTTTCAGAGTGAGCTTTAGGTCCGTGGTGAATAGATGAATTAAAAATTTGCTAATGGTTAATTAACTTAAAACTTGACACACTGGTACACAGTAGGATGGGATGGGTCAAGCATTGCATTTATGCTTCCGTTATGTTGTATTGGTGATTCATGTTATGAGATGATCTTGTATGCTTATAATTGATTATATTTGTTATGTGTGATGGTAGCGGATGTCGAGAGGTCGGGATCGGTTGTGGCCATGGGCATGGCTAGGTTGTACCATTGTTTGGGGTATGCGAATAGTGGAGAGTTTACCTCGGGTAAACTAGTTCTAGGTGTTGAGGATGGGTTTCCTTGGGAACGTTATTATCTTCCTTGAGTTTTAATTGGTTATTCTTATTCAGTCGTGGTTGATGAATTTCTCTTGGGTTAGTGGTTCATTACAGTTGATGGGTTTCAATTGGTCTCTAATTGTTCTCTGAAATAATTATTGTCTTTTCGACTATTGAGATACTTTTGCTACTTGTGAACATTGTTGAATTATAAGGTTGGTCCCTTCATGAGAGTTTTGTCTTCTTGTGGTGAAACATGACTCATTTATTCTCTTAGTACTTTGGTTAATGGGAGCTTTCTTTTGCAAGTTCTTAAACGTGAGGAAGTTTTGGCCCAATGTATTTCTTTTGGGGGTAATTTGAGTATAAAGTTTAATACTTCTCTTTTATGAAAGAAAGCGTCAAAGCCCTTTTTGCAATGTCCTGTTATGGTCAAGTCAGAGATTGTAATTAAATAAATCGATATGGCATGGGTATCAAGTTGGATCAATGGCATGGTACGTAATTAATCTTAACTAGTATCATTGGAAGAGAAATCGATTAAGTTGATGTTGTCTTGTAGCAGTTCTTGATGAACTGTGATTGTGAGCATGACTATATCTAATTGGAATAAATAGAGTTATTAAGAAGTGTGAGATATTGATGAATTAGTTTGATCACTAAGGGTGATAAATTTGGTAAACTTCTTGGGTAAAATGGATTAATGGGTCTTAGCGGATTAACTTAACCCTTTGGGATGGTTAAGTTCAGAAGGTGTTAGATTATTATCTTAGTGGATATTAATCTTGGAGTTATTTCTTGTAGACCCGTAGTGACCATATGTAATTGCTAGGTGCAATTATTGTGTATTGAAGTTTGGTGTTAAACATCACTAAGAGATGAACTCATGGGATTTGATATGTGATCTATGTTTACATGATGGAGGAATTGTCGGATAATATTATGTTTTTGATGAAATGGTTTATCATTAAATTGTTTAGGTTGCTAAACTTGTTGGATTATTTGGTCTCAATGGATTAATCTAATTGTGTATGGAGGAAAAGTTAAGGGTGTGTTCAACTATTGCCTTAGTGGATAATAATCTGAAAATTTTATTTAATTGACAACTTGATGATCTCTTATATGCTAGCGGGAATACAAATAGAGAAAGGAACATAAATTCTTCCATGATTGAATAATCGCCAATTGTTTATGATAACCTCTGGATTGGAATTAGTATGCACTAAATTGGTGTTGAGCATTGCTAATAGGTGAATTATTGAAATTTGAAAGTGATTTATACATATGTGTTTTGCGAAGATGACTTGGGGGTAGCATGTCCTTGTTAAAAGAGGTTTGCTTCGATAGAGTGTGACGAGGATATAATAATCCTCATTCAATTAGTTATATGTAATTCATATTATGGATAATAATGGCGTCATATGGTTCTTGAGTATACCCCTTAATATTCATAAGGGGGAAGCTGGAGGTCATAAGTTCTTCTACGACCACCCTATAGTCGTAAGTCCTTCTACGATTACCCCATAGTCGTAAGTTTTTCTACGACTATGTCTTGATCGTAAGCTTTTCTACGATCAGTTTATGGTCGTAAGCTATTCTACGACCACCACTTGGTTATAAGCTCTTCTACGACCAGTCTCTAGTCGATGTGGCTTACAGACATGTGGGCCTAATCAACCAGGGAATCTTTCGCACCATATTTAAAGATATGGGCTGTAAATTACGCTGTTATTCTCTGGAATAATGGCACGAATCAACTCCCTGTCGTGGTGATAACTGCCTCGCAATGTGGGAACGTTACTACCCCCACAATAATCTCGAGTAACGGCCCCATAACCTGAAGCATTAAGGCGCCCTTTGGACTGGAAGAACAGCAGCACACTCCAAGTACTATAAAAGGCAGAATCATCAGAAGGATGAGGATGAGGAAAAAAGAAGGGCCCAAGGTGCATCATTCTAGTCTTCTCTCTTTATATTCTAATCCAGCATACTCAATACATACACATAGGAGTAGGGTTGTTATTCTCTTAGGAGAAGGCCCGAACCTATATAAAAATCCCCGTGCCTCCCTCTCTGCGTGATTTTGAGCCTAGGGGAACCCCCGAATCAAACAATCTATACATAAGTTCGGTTCTAAAACACCGACAGTTGGCGCCGACCGTGGGGATCTTTGAGTCACCAGTTTTCTTTGCTCTTTTCCAACTCAAACGCTCTTATGGCAGGAGAATGGAACGAGGAGAACTAGTTCGACTTGGCTGATTACGCAGATATCGACATGGATACCGGTTTCGATTATGAGCCGAGTATTACATCATCCAATGGTGATGTCGCCTCCAGAGATCATTCTCCAGGAGACCATATCATCGATGGAGTTGAAGGAGGGATCCTGATCCCCCACAACGATACGTCCAGATGAGGAACCAACTTCCTCAGAGGGCAAGGGTCCATCCGACCACAACGAGGGCTGTCCTAAGGCAGGCTCAGAGTATGGCAAGGGTTCTCCCTCCAAATGTTCAAGTCCATCTAAGGCAGTTCGACCTGGTACGGCAAGTCTTGGAAGTCATAATTTCGGACCTTCATCAGTATCTGGTGGTCCTTTCTCTTCGGTTAACCCAGCTAAGGATGCGATCAAACACGCTTCTCTTGCGAGTTCGACCATCCCAACGCAGGGCTCACTTACGGACGGAGACGGCTATAACTCGAAATTCCCCTTCCTGGAGGGGTTTACTCCAAGTCGCCATATGGTGTCATTCGACAACTCCTCAAGCGAGGAGGCCTCAAACACAAGTGGAGGTCATCAACAGGAGGTCTTCGTCCTTCCCTCAGGTAGCAATAACTCTCCTAAAGGCAGGACTGAGGATGCTGCCCGACAATCATACCCTAGACCGCTCGTGGCAATGGCAATGACACCTCCGGCAATGAGTAGACCCAACGGTTGCCACCGCTTTGGGAACCGCTCCAACAGACAAGTCTGTGAGAGTTAATTCAGATTCTTAAATTTGTCTGCTCGAGAAAACCGAGCCTGTCTTCACACCTCAAGCGAAATTACCTTCTTGACCAAGTCTACTTCTGGTCAAAAGTAACAACAGTCAGAAAGAATTTGCTTCTGACTACAGTACTGTGACCACTGTGTGATTGTAAGATCTCCTACGACCACCTTGTAAGTCATAAGTCTCTCTACAACCTTCTTAACTAAGTCAATTTCTGGTCAAATGAAACACCAGTCGAAGAGTTTTTCCTTCAACCACCTCTCTACGACCATCTACTAGTCGTACGATCATCTACTACTCCTTTCCCAAGTAAGTTATTTTCACTTGAAGCTGGGGGGTTAGATGACGAGGATATAATAATTCTCATTCAATTATTTATCTGTAATTCATATTATGGATAATAATGACGTCATATGATTCTTGAGTATACCCCTTAATATTCATAAGGGAGAAGCTAGAGGTCGTAAGTTCTTCTACGACCACCCCATAGTCGTAAGTCCTTCTATGGCTACCCTATAGTCGTAAGTCTTTCTACGACTATGTCTTGATCGTAAGCTCTTCCACGATCAGTTTATGGTCATAAACTATTCTACGACCACCACCTAGTCGTAAGCTCTTCTACGACCAGTCCCTAGTCGATGTGGCTTACAGACACGTGGGCCTAATCAACCAGGGAATCTTCCGTACCATATTTAAAGATATGGGCAGTAAATTACGCTGTTATTCTCTGGAATAATGACACGAATCAACTCCCTGTCATGGTGATAACTGCCTCGCAACGTGGGAACATTACTACCCCTTCAATAATCTCCAGTAACGGCTCCATAATCTAAAGCATTTAGGCGCCCTTTGGACTAGAAGAACAGCAGCACACTTCGAGTACTATAAAAGGCAGAATCATCAGAAGGATGAGGAAGAGGCAAAAAGAAGGGCACAAGGCACATCATTCTAGTCTGTCTCTTGATATTGTAATCCAGCATACTCAGTATATACACACAAGAGTAGGGTTGTTATTCTCTCAGGAGAAGGCCCCAACCTGTATAAAAATCCCTGTGTCTCCCTCTTTGCATGATTTTGAGCCTAGCTTACGTGGTGTTTATTTGCAAACTGCCTAATTAGAAAGTGGAAAGGTTTTCGTAATAAATCTTCGATTTTGGATTTGACTCTTTTGGTGGGGAGTTGGCATTGCGTGGTTGCATTGAGGACCCTTTATTTTCAGTTGGCTCTGTTTGTAAAAGAGTGTGTTTAAAGCAAGTTATGTTGTGTGTCCATGGTTAAGGGAGATGATTCTGGTTAAGGTGAAGAAATCGATTTAGAGATGGGACAAGAGTTCCTTCTGTTATGTGTAGGTTGGGTGGTTTAGTACCAAAAGGAAGGTTGGCCCAAGATACATTGGTTTGTTTTTTGGAAGTTGTGGGGATTTTGGAAGATAGCGTATCGCTGGAACCGTCTCGAGTCCTGGCGTGGGGTACACAACGTTTTGTATGACCTGGTGTCGGCGAAGTACTTGAGAGATCTAGAGTGTGAGTTTTCGTTAGAACCGTTGACCAATGAGGAAGACCGTACCTTCGAGTCTTGTCCGTTGAGTGTACCTGGAGAGGTTAGAGAGTGTGTTGAGATATAGATGTCTGTATACGTCATGGTGTTGTGGTCATATCAGTTTAAGCGAGAAGCGACTTAGGAGTTGGAAGTCTCGCATGCGCGAGCGTTGTTCAGAGTTGTTCGCGTCGGAGACGTGTTAACTGTTGTTTATTTCAGTTTTGGTGTTCTTTCGAGTAGAATTCGGGGTCAAATTCTTTTAATGAGGGTAGAATGTAATATCCCAATTATCATTAGTGAGTGCAATAAGATTAGAGATGGAATTAAGGGAATGAAAAGAGGAAAAACATTTAGAATTTGAGGTTTCGGAAGGGTTTGTTCGCTAAAGTAAAATAACCTGGGCCGTGGGCTTTCGACCCACGGCATTTGGTCCATTAGAGGGCCGATTTTAGGGAAAGGGGCAGCCAACCCTAGCTCCCTCTCCCCTCCCTTGCGCCCCCTCCCCTCCTTCTCCCTCAAACTAGCCACCACCCCCATCTCCCTGCGCCATCTCGGGTGATCCTGCGTAGTTTTCATCAAGATGTCGATCAGAACATCAAACGTCATCCGATCAGTCTCAAACTTGGTCAGTGTGTTCTTGAATTGTTTCTATTCGATTTGTACAGTTGGATTGAGCATTAGTTGAGAGGAGCACTTGTTTTGAGAGGGGTTTTGTCAGCTTAGACTACTGCAATTTTAACACAAAGTAGTGTTGGTAGGTGATCTGTTTGAGTGGTGAAACGATCACGGCTTGGACTGGCATTTTTACAGATTGTAGAGAACTTGTGTATCTATATTCCTACCAATTTCTATGAAATTCTTAGTTGTGGTTTGTGAGATCTGATTTAATAACCGAAGGGGACAGAGCTGTAGTTTCGGGTAGCAGATCGGTTTTCTACTGATAGCATTGCGTTGTAGTTTTGGGTTCCGTAATTGCGAAATTTGGATTTGTCGACTCCTAGATATTTGTATATGATTCCAGTAGATTTCTATAGAGTTCTGGATCAAAAATTTTGGATGGATAGATTGAAAGTTATGATATTTGCAATGTTGCTGTCCGGAATTCCCACCAAGTTATAGCATTCGTAGTAACTGATAGATTATAATTTGATAATGGTTGATTCAGGATTGTCCACCAACACGACTTTTGTATGAAACTCTCTTATCTTTCTAGATTGTTAAAGAACATAGTTTTTGGACCTACCGACTGAAAGTTATAACTATTTTAGCGCCGTTGTCCAGATTGTTTGTCAGTTTCTGAGAGTGTTTTTCATCTACTTGTTAAAATTAGTTAAAAGCAAAATGAGGAGATCTCGCCAACTTAACTTTTATAGAAATTTTTGTGATCTTTCCAGAGAGACTAAATATACCTTTTTATGATAAGCAGATTGTGAGATATGTATTTTAGAAGGTCGATGTCCGGTATTGCGTTACTGCTAGTTCATCATTTCGCTTGAGTAGATTAAATACTTGAATTATGGGTATTTGGGAGTGCGGTTTAGAGCATTACGAAATAGCATTGTTCTATCTTGTCGAAACTTGTTTTGAGAAATATATTTATTGTAAGCGGAGTGACCCTGGGATTGGTTTCACCTACTTTACCTTCCAATTTGTCACATCGCGAAATGCAAGTACAATTTTAGTTATCCTGGATGTTTGTTGTTCAAATTGGTTATATGTTTATGATATGGTTAAATATTATGAAGTGTGAATACTTCCATTCTTCACATGCTTCCGTCATTGTTGTTATCAAATTGCTAGTATGGAAGAATGCATTCATTCCATTACCTTCATTTAAAGCATTCATGCTTAACCCACGGGAGCGGGTATTGAGATCCCCATCATTTCAATATAAGCAATTAGATCCCCATATGCAAGATTCTTCATACGGGTCTTGGATCCCCGTATTTTGATAATGCGGGCCTGAGTGAATACCGACGGGTGTTGCACTGGCTATACCGGTATAAGCAAAAGAGAAGTGGAAGTCATATGCATGTTTTGCATCAAGTGCATAGCATTTTCATATGTATTTGACATATTGAGAATGAATTGTCTATGATTCGATGTTTCCTTTGCTATTCAATTGTATTCGCTGAGTCTTGGACTCACTCTTGCTTTTATTGTTTAGGTGACCGTCATGGATGACATTCATTGGGGAAAGTAGTTTACAGATGCATATCACGTTGTTGAACTCTCCACTGCCAAAATAATAATTTAATTACCTTCATTCGGATTAGATACAATTAATGTAATAATTGGCCCTTTGGTACTTTAAATGGTTTCTTTCAGAGTTTCAAGTTCTAGATGTGGTCTCTTTCTAGTTGGATGATATCCATAAAGCTTATGATCTTACTTGAGTTGTAATAATCGTGGTTTTGGTTTTAATTCCTTGCTGAAGTCTTTATGTTAGCATTGTTACTAGAATTGTTTAGTCGTTGCCTAGCTGTCTTCCGTTGTTAATTTGATTAAGGAGCTTGTAGTTCGGTTTTGGCTTGTTAGTCTAAGTTACATCTTGGCTCCGCATAGCCAGGGTTTACACCTTTCGAGCCAACACGTGTCCGTTTTTTGACTAAGTCTTGTTACGCCGAGAGGAGTGTCGTGATAACACTCGTTTGTCACGCCGAGGTCCGTGACATGACAACGTGCTTTTGCCACGCCATACGTTGTGGCGTGAGTAAAGGGATGAAAATTATAAATAAAGTTAGAGAGATATTATCTTTGAAATACTTTTAAAAAATAGATTAAATAAAAAAAGCTCGTTCGCACACGGTCTGCATGAGCCTAAACAAATCAGGCCCACAACCAGCATCCAGAAGGGCCCAAGAACCTAGGGTTTCGACCCCTTCGCCGCCGCACACATATATACTCACGACCAAAACCTCGCATCCATTCTTCTCCCCCACCGCCGCCGCACACATATATACTCACGACCAAATCCTCGCGTCCATTCTTCTCCCCACCGTCGCCTCCACACCCTCAGCCGAAGCGCCCACACCCCCCTCGACCGAAGGATCCCCCGATGGCGCCGACGTCGAAGCTGTCGATGGGCATCAAGCGCGCGTCGCGGTCGCACAGCTACCACCGCCGCGGGCTGTGGGCCCTCAAGGCCAAGCACGGCGGCGCCTTCCCCAAGGCCGAGAAGCCCGCCGCCGCTGCCGAGCGTAAGTTCTACCCCGCCGACGACGTCAAGCCCCGCGCCCCTAGCACCCGCAAACCGAAGCCCACCAAGCTCAGGTCCGTCCCCGTACCGCAGCGCAGCGCGCGTGGTCGTGTAGGTTACTTTCTAGCTCTCGATCTCGTGCGGTGTTTTTGAGCGGGGTGGTTTTGGTTGTGGCAGGTCGACCATCACGCCGGGGACGGTGCTGATCCTGCTCGCCGGGAGGTACATGGGGAAGCGCGTGGTTTTCCTCAAGCAGCTCAAGTCCGGCCTGCTCCTCATCGCTGGTAAGCCGCGCCACCCCTGCGCCTTTATACTGTGATGAATTGGTGGGTGTGGGTGCTATCCCTGATACCGTCTTGTAGTCGAGTAGAGTAGATCTATGGCTTGATCTTTAGGTTTAGTAGTTTATTTTAAGTAGCTGTTTGCGGATTGTTGCATGCTGGAAGCCCGGATGTGTACTTCTGGCGCTTTGGGATGTCTACCTCTAGCTTGTTAGTTGCTTAAGTCCGGTGGTATAAATGGTTAAGTCTGGAAGTATAAATATGGGGTGGAAGAATGAATCTACCGCTTAGTTTTTGCTGTTTACTCTTTTCTCTGTAAAATGCTGGTGGCGCATCTGTTGTGAATTACCAGTTGTGCATCGAAAGGTGGTTTTGGAAACGCACTAAATATGTCAATGAAATGCATAATTGTGTGTTTACATGATTCCTGTGCGGACTCTTGGACATGTTTGTGTTAGTGTCTATTTCAGCGTCTCTTTCTTATTGGTGTAGGTAAGATAACCTGACATAGTTACATACTATGATTATGCAAATTGCCTAATCTGGTGGTCTTGTGCTATCAGAGAAGATATGCAAAAAATCAAATCGATGTATGTACCCTTTTGTGGTCAGGGGACTTTATTGACTGGTTTGAGAACTGGGAATGAAAATTGTTATTGTGAGAATTCCTTTCTTGCATGTTTGGATATTTGCAATTGATTTGTACCTGAACACACACAGATTCTGATTAAACCAATTCAAGGTGGATGGGGGGGATTGAATGCTGAGAATTGGAAGATTTGCCATGCCCACTTCCAATTGCAACCAAACAATCCCTTGACCTATTTCATGCACCATATTTTGCCTTCCATGTTCTTATTCATCATAATTTACCATGCTAATTTTTTTAATGTTGCTGTTCTCTTTCAGGACCTTTCAAGATCAATGGGGTGCCAATCCGCCGAGTGAACCAGGCTTATGTCATTGCCACATCCACAAAGGTTGACATCTCTGGTGTTAATGTGGAGAAGTTTGATGACAAGTACTTCGCCAGGGACAAGAAGAAGAAGGCGAAGAAGACTGAGGAGGAACTTTTTGAGACAGAGAAGGAGGTACATCCATGCACACCAGTCCATTATAGCACGCCCTAATGTTGCCAGTCTTGCTCCAATACTTATCCTGCCTCTTCTCTGTTAAACCTACAGGGGACCAAGAATTTGCCGGACTTCAAGAAGGATGACCAGAAGGCTGTGGACGCCGAGCTGATCAAGGCTATTGAGGCCGTCCCAGACCTGAAAACCTATCTCGGTGCCCGGTTCTCTCTCAGGGACGGTGACAAGCCCCATGAGATGACCTTCTGAGTTGGTACAAATTTCGAGTTCTGAGGAAGTCTTTTTGCCTAGTGTGTTTCTGTACTTCTGAATTTTGTACCTGGGTAGTGAACTTTCTATTTCTATTGAAGTCTGCCTGTCAAATACCATGGTAGTTTGATCTTCTGATGGTTCTGCAGGTCTTCTTGTGGTTTAGCTAATATATCGTGATCGGTATTTGAAGTGCTGTCGTTCTGGGATGTAAAATGTGATTTGCGGTATCACCCTTGATGTTGCAACCTCCAAGTAGTGTTGGGGGGATGCTGGGTCTAGAAGTGATGAATAGTGACTAGAAGTGACGAATAGTGAATTTTCAAGCACACAGACGTAAAACATGGATGTGTGCCTTTCGTGTAGTGTCTTGTGCCGCATAAAATTTGACAAAAGAGCTGCATGTTTTTGAAGAATTGGTCGGGTCTGAGTATGCATGCCTCTTTACGAGTTCACAAATGGCACGTCTAAACGTTACGCAAGCAGCTCTGAATCTATCAATCCAGGCAGGACGACATGCCTAAAGCGCACCAGCTCGCCTCTTGATTCTTGAAACACCAGGCCGTGTTGTCACTTGCCAGCTCCAAAACAACGTACGAGGGTGCTTGGTTTGAGGGACTGTTTTATTGACTTGGATCCTAGCTCTGAATCAAACTCGCTTGTAAAATATAGATTGTTTGGTTTGAGAAATGAAATAGATCGGTTGCCACCTCATCTCTTATAAGCACGAGGTTATTCTAGCTCTGAACCGAGCTCACTTGTTTGGTTTGAGGAATAAGATTGGTTGGTCATTACCACCTTATCTCTCATAAGTATTAAGTTAGTACAAAATAGAAGATATTGTCATCCAATCAAATTTTATGGGATGATCCCATAATAGACAGACCTACCCGTCTTAACCGAACACTCCGTTAAGGAACACGTTATAGTGTAATTCGACTGTACATATGCAATCAAGTCTGCCCCTAAATTTTGCAGTCTCATGTAACATTGTCTATATCTACAAATAATTTGTGAAATCTAAAGATTTATCTTGGTTTTAAAAAAACTAAATATTTATATGCTTAGGGCCTGTTTGGAACACAAGAATGAAAAAAAACACAAGAATGAAAAAAACACAAGAATAGGAAAGGAACGTAGGTGTAAAACAGAGGATTGGATAAATATAGGACCGACACATGAATTGGTATTTGGAACGCATGAAAAACGAAACACATGAATTAAAAGAATACATTTAGGAATAGAAGGGCAAAATAAACTAATCAAACTGCTACAGTTTTGGGTAAATGACCATTGTACGTGGCATGCTACTGGTGGAATCTGAGCTAGGAAAACCAATTTACTAATGGGCTTTGTAGTTCCTCACTTCTCTCTCCGCTTTTCCGTAACAGAAATTGTTGATATTTGGATTCGTATGTGATCCGAATTTCTAATATGGAATCTGCCACCGTCCCGCGTAGAGCGTCTACGAAGCCGTCGTCCGCCGTCACGCACCTTTTGCGCGTCGCTCGCTCGGAGCCCCCTGTTCGTCACTTCCGTCCGCAAGCGACAGCGTGCGTGAAAAGGAGCAGCGGCGCCAGCAGTCTTCGGTCGCGTCGGTCCGTGTTGCTACGTTCACGTTGACTGGGAGAGCAGACAAGCCAAAAGCAAAAGCCTCCAGCCGCAACAGGTCCAAGGCAATTATTATTATTATTTTGTTTAATCAATCACCAAGTCCTGTTGTTTCTTTCACGTGAAGTGAAGTGCTAGTTTTTTTGTGACTTTTGCTAAGTCCACACGAGAAGCATACCAGGAGTTAAAATCTTTGATTTGTGTACATAGTTCGTGTACCAAAAATGTCGTAATTTTTTGCTAAGTTTACACAGATCAATACCAGCAATTTTGATGTTTTATTCCTCATGGCGACTTTGAAGTATGATCTTCCATTCCTGAGTCGAGATACAAGATTCTCGCTGTGGCAAGTCAAGATGAGATTTGTGTTAGCACGATGGATTTGGATGATGCATTGGAAGGGTTTGAGAAACAGCCAATCACATGGACTGCAGATGAGAAGCGTAAAGACCGTAAGGCTTTATCTCAGATTCGCCTTCACCTATCAAATAATATTTTGTAGGAGGTTTTGAAGGAGAAGACAGCTGTTGCATTATGGCTGAAGTTGGAATAAATTTGCATGACAAAGGATCTCACCAGCAAGATGCGTCTCAAGTAGAAATTGTACTCTCGCAAATTGCAAGAAGGGGGATTCGTGCTTGATCATCTTTCGTTGTTTAAGGATATCGTTTTCGACCTTTAGTCGATGGAGGTAAAATATGATGATGAGGATTTGGGTCTTATTCTTTTGTGTTTACTGCATAGTTTTTTTTCCTTCAAATTTCAGTGATACCATATTATATAGTAGAGACTCTCACTCTTAATGAAGTTTATGAAGCTTTGCATGCTAAGGAGAAGATGAAACAGATGGTACCTTTTGAAAATTCAAGTCCAAAAGTAGAAGGCTTGTTTGTTCGTGGCGGGCAAAAGAAGAAGAACTCAAATAATGGATCTCAATGCAAAAGTTCGAATGGCTACAAGAACCGGTCGAAATCCAGAGGCAAGTACAAATCGTGCAAATATTGCAAGAAAAGTGGGCACGACATTTCTGAATGCTGGAAGCTGCAGAATAAAGAAAAGAGAACTAGTAATTATAAGCCAAAAGGTAAACCAGATGATGAAGGTAAACCCTCTCTTGCTGCTGATAATAGTTATGATGTAGATGTTCTTGTTGCCTTTCTTTGGATGTGCTAAGATCAATGATGAATGGATTCTTGATTCGCCTGCCTTTCATATGTGTCCTAATAGGACCGGTTTGGCACCTATGAATGCTGAAGGTGGTCTTGTGTTGATGGGTGATAACTCATCTTGTAAGGTTGTAAGAATTGGTTCAATTCAGATCAAGTCGTTTGATGGCATTGTCGAACTTTGTGAGATGTGAGGCATATTCCAGATTTAAAAAGAAACTTTATCTCCTTGAGTACTCTTGATGGTAAAAGGTACAAGTATTTCGGTGAAGGTGGAGTTTTGAAGGTATCAAAAGGTTCTCTTGTTGTGATGAAAGCTGATATTAAATCGCTAACTGCACCATCTGCGAGGTACTGCAATATTAGGTAATGTTGTTGTAATTTCAAGTTTATTATCTGATTCCGATGCTACTAATATTTGGCATATGCGCTTTGGGCATATGAGTGAAATTGGTTTGGCAGAATTGAGCAAGAGAGGACTTCTCGATGGACATAGCATCGGCAAGCTGAATTTTTGTGAGCACTGTGTATTTGGCAAACACAAGAGGGTGAGGTTCAATACTTCATTTCATACTACAGAAGGTATTTTGGATTATGTGCATTCTGATTTATGGGAGCCATCTCGGAAGACATCGCTAGGAGGTGCTCGTTATATGTTAACAATTATTGATGATTACTCTAGAAGAGTGTGGCCTTATTTCTTGAAGCATAAATCAGAAGCATTTTCAGCATTTAAAGAGTGAAGACTATGGTTGAAAAGCAAACTAAAAAGAATGTAAAGAAACTTCACACTAATAATGGGATGGAATTCTGTTCTGATGAATTTGAATCATATTGCAAAACTAAAGGCATTGTTAGGCACTACACCGTTCCTGGTATTCCTCAACAAAACGGTGTAGCTGAGCGTATGAACAAGACCATCATTTCCAGGACCCGTTGCATGTTGTCAAATGCAGGTTTGCATAGATGTTTTTGGGCTGAAGCCGCTTCCACTGCTTGCTACCTTATTAATCGGCCACCCTCTATTGCAATTGAAAAGAAAACTTCAATTGAGGTATGGTCTAGTTCCCCAGTAAATTATTCAGAATTGAGAGTTTTTGGTCAGATCGCTTATGCTCGTATTGATAATAGAAAATTAGAGTCTATAACTGTTAAGTGCATCTTTCTTGGTTATAAATCTGGTGTTAAAGGATATAAGTTGTGGAATTCTGAAACAAGGAAGGTTGTGATTAGTAGAAACGTTGTCTTTAATGAATCTGCTATGCTTCATGATAAACTGCCCACTAATGTTCCTGTTGAGAGTGAGCAGAATTCAAGTGTTCAGGTAGACCATTTTGTTGGTTCAAATGACACATCAGATAAGAAAAATATTGTTGTTCATGATGCACATATTGTTGAGGATACTCCTATTGTTCAGCAGCCACCACAACGGTTCATTGCAGTTGACAGGCCTAGGAGGGATTAATCCACCAAAAGAGGTTGATTGAAGAAGCTAATATTGTTGCTTATGCTTTGAGTGTGGCAGAAGAAATTGAAGGTAATACAGAACCTACATCATACTCTGAGGCTATTAGCTCCACTAATTGTAATAAGTGGATAACTGCTATGCATGATGAGATGGAGTCACTTGAAAAGAATGGCACTTGGGAACTAGTGAAATTACCAAAGGAGAAGAAGCTTGTTCATTGCAAGTGGATTTTCAAAAGAAATGAGGGTATTTCTCCTACTGAACCAACAAGGTATAAAGCAAGGTTGGTTGCTAAATGTTATAGTCAGATTCCAGGTATGATGTCTTTTCCCCAGTTGCAAAGTATAGTTCTATTCACACTTTACTTAGTGTTGTTGCTGTGCATGATTATGAACTTGAGCAATTAGATGTTAAAACTGCATTCTTACATGGGGAGTTGGAAGGAGACATTTATATGAACCAACCTGAGGGTTTTATTACTCCTAGAAAAGAACACCTCGTTTGTAGATTAAAGAAATCTCTTTATGGTTTGAAGCAATCTACTAGGCAATGGTATAAGAGATTTGACTCATTTATGCTCTCTCATGATTTTAAGCGGTCTGATTATGATAGCTGTGTTTATTTAAAGACTACTAATGGTTCAGCTATTTATTTGCTTCTCTATGTTGATGATATGTTAATTGCTGCAAAAGATAAGTCAGAAATAGCAAAACTGATAGCACAATTGAGTAATGAATTTGAGATGAAAGACTTAGGTGCAGCAAAGAAAAATCTTGGCATGGAGATTATTAGAGAGAGGCAATCTGGCAAGTTATACCTTAGTCAACAAGGTTATATTGAGAAAGTTCTTCGTCATTTTAATATGCATGATGCAAAACTAGTGAGTACTCTATTAGCTTCGCATTTCAGATTATCTTCAGCCTTATGTCCTGAGTCAGATTATGATATTGAGTACATGTCTAGAGTTCTATATTCCAGTGCAGTTGGTTCTCTTATGTATGCCATGGTTTGTTCTCGTCCAGATTTATCTCATGCACTGAGTGTTGTTAGTAGATACATAGCTAATCCTGGAAAAGAGCATTGGAAAGCAGTTCAGTGGATTTTCAGATATTTGCGTGGCACTTCTAATGCTTGTTTGTAGTTTGGGAATTCTAGAGATGAACTTATTGGTTATGTTGATTCTGATTATGCTGGTGATTTAGACAAGAGGAGGTCTCTAACAGGTTATGTTTTCACCATTGGTGGTTGTGCTGTTAGTTGGAATGCAAGTTTGCAAGCTACTGTTGCCTTATCAACCACCGGGCGTAATATATGGCTATTTCAAGCTTGTAAAGAAGCTATTTGGTTGAGAGGTTTGTACACTGAGCTTGTGTGGAGATAATTCTTGCACTACTATTTTTGTGATAGTCGAGTGCTATATGCCTTATAAAGGATCAGATGTTCCATGAGAGAACAAAGTACATTGATGTGAGATATCACTTTATTCAAGATGTTATTGCTCAAGGTGATGTCAAAGCGTGCAAGATAAGTACTCATGATAATCCAGCTGATATGATGACAAAGCCAGTTCCTGTTACTAAGTTTGAGCTTTGCTCAAGCTTAGTTTGTGTTAAAGTTTAGTCCTAGTGACTAGTTGACGCACGGCGATTTTTTTTTTATCTTATTGGGGAATCATTTGGTGATTGATGATTCTTTATTTTGTTATCGCTTCTCATATAGTGATCATCGCCGGTTGATGCCTGTAGTTTTTTCCCGCAATGGTTTTCCATGTAAAAAATCGTGTCTTCTTTGTCCCTATTTTTCTAACAGAAATAATTCATTTTGAGTCTCAGCTTTTGCTTTATTTCCAATGAATCGTACAGGTTCAAGTTCCTTTCCAAAGGAATGACATTGTGTTTTCCTCTGAACCAAACAGCTATATAGGAAAACATTCCAAAGGAAACCAATTCTCAAAAAAATCATTTAGAATTCCTTAGATCCAAACAGACCCTTAGTTCTCACGGTGACATGGTTACCGGTAGACGTGATTCGGTGGCATGAATTATACTCAAGGATGCAAATCTTGGAACTGGAGAAAAACCCACCAAACTACGGTAAAGAAAAAACTACAAAAACCACCAAACTTGAAAATCAAAAATTGAATTAGGGATGTTTTAAACTTAGCAACCTGAATCGTTCAAAACCGAAAACCGCTTAAAAACCCGAAAAAATCGCTATCAAACTGGAAAATTGAATTAGGAATTATCCAAAAAATATTAGAACTTGGGAGTACAATTATTAAAACATATTTAGCAGATGGAATTGAACTGAGACTTACACTACACGCGACGGCGAAGATTCTCTCTCGCGACAGTGACTCAGTGAGGCAGATGGAATTGGAGACGACGCTGCAAGACAGCCCACGGTTTTTTTCTAACTGTTTCTTCAGCCCGGGTGGCCAGGCCTACACCCGCGGCCGCGCACCCCCGCAGCCGCGTACCCCCGTCATTTTGGCGGGAAAATATATCGAACCCTAACCAAGGGGCGCCATGGACAAGTTCCTTGTGGCGCCGCCGCCTCCCTCCGGTGAAGGCCCTGCAGCGCCGCGGCCGCCGCCTCCGAGGTGCTCCGCCTGGGACCCCTTACCCTCTCGCCTATCGCGCCTCCTCGCTATCCTGACCTTGTTTTGATTCGCAGGTGGCACCGGTGGAGCCGCATCGCCGTGGAGTTGGACGGACGGATCGACGCCAGGTTCCGGCACCGGGAGTCGCGCCGCCTCATCGATTCATACGCTGAGGTGGTCGAAATTCGAAACGGAGTGACGTTTTTCTTCGGTTTTGGCGTCCTCTACTGGAATCATTGCGTAGGCGCTAGGGAATAGGGGCTGGAATTCCCCAGAGCGGCTAGTTTTTTTTAATGAAATTCTTTGGAAAGCTAGTGGTAAGCCATTGTCAGAATAGGTTGATGGGAACAAAAAATCGAACAGTTCTGGCCATTTCAATGTTACAGTAGCTGTTCTACGTTTCTATTGAATTTTGTTCATAGTGAGTTGTGGTGGGTTATGGTGAGATGTGGTGGGTTAGAGCATCCGCAATGTTACATTTTAGCCGGTTCATAGCCGGTTCAAAGAGGTTAAGCATCGATTCAATACGTTGAAGCTATCGATTCCAACCAAAATATTTCTGGAACCGAACCCAAATCAAGCATCGATTCTTAGCATTAAACAAATCGCATGTGCACCAGGGGTCGTCTCTACCGTCGTCGGGGTTGCTGCAGGACGCGCGGAGGGGTCGCCGACGGTGCTCATCGTCGCCTCCAGATCCCCACCACCGAAGTCGCTAAGCGCCCGCCATCGCCTGAAGACGCCGGCCCAAAGCTTCTCCTATAGGTCCACCGTCACGGTCGCCTGGCCATCCTCTACCTCGACCGCCGGAGCTGCCGCCTCCACCTCGACGTCTACCTCCGACCGCCGAGGCTGGGTGTCAAGGCGAGGCAGGCGGCCGCGGCAAGTAAGCGGAGGCGAGCGGCGGCGGCGGCGAGCGGAGACGCGGTGGGAGGCCTGGGGCTAGCGGAGGATTCAAGGGAGAGAGAGAGAGAGCGGTGAATGACGGGGGGAGTTAAAAGAAATAGGTTTTATTTCTTTTCTTTTTAGTACCACGTGGGTCCTGCTATATTAGGAACCGGCTCAGTACATTGGGGAAAAAAATGATCGGTTCCTAAAATGCTTTTGTGGCATATCTTTGAATCGACGTTGATTCAATACATTGTGGATGCTCTTATGGTAGACCAAAAAATTGCTATACTTTAGGACTAAACACTTTTAAGATGCTGCAAAACTCTGGTTCCTTTTTACCGATGAGATTTGGGAGTTTGTGCTGATGGTTCATAGGTGCTTATGGCAGCATCCTGGAGATTGATTCATAGGTGCTTATGGCAGCATCCTGGAGATTGAGGAAATACTGTTCCAAAATCATTTTAGGAAATATAAACAATGCATTTGTGCTACAACTATTAATAATTCTATATGTGTATTGTACTTTATAATCTTTACTTTGTCAAGTATCCTAACTGGGTGTTATATTTGGAATTCTATACCAGAAAACGGAGGAAGTTGTAGCAGTTTCTGTGCTAATTTTAAGTTTTTGCAACGAAACAATTTGCGTGCTCTTTTAGGTTATCGTGCTGCAAAATATTTTGTTTGATTTGTTTTGTTTTCATGTTGAGAAGACTAGGACCTTCGAGCACAAGTACTACACTCATGGCGAGGAACGGTGTCAGACATACGTAATGCTGATAGTACTTTCAGTTGTATTTGTAATTTTGAGCCCCTGTGTATTATTCAGCTCATGCGTTTACCATCGTTGTTCTATTAGGTGAACCGCATGATTAATGCTTCAACTATGGTTGGGTGTTATCATCCAGCAAGGTCCGCATTTCTCTTTTATGTTGGTTTGGAGTATTTCATTGCAAAATAACAACTTTAGAGTAGTTGTTACAACCACCTTTCTACGGTTTCATTTTACAATCTGTAGTAATATGTACCTCTTAGATATGCTAAATAACTTGTTTTATTGTTTTTGGGCAGGGAAGGGGTTTCAGCAATGGAATTTGATAAAAAGGTAGCATTGAAATGTGTGAAAATGTTTCATTTTTTTTCTAGTTTAGCATGATTACCAATTGCAATTGCTTCCTTAATGCTCAGAAACTGTGATACATAAAATATTTAAGCACTTTACTTGTGTTTTACTTGTGCAGGGAGTATACCTTGCATCAGTGACAATTTCAGGGTGTTTAACAGTGCATGACTTTGAGACCTTATACTGTTCCATATATGGCCCATCATGTAGTAAGTTAAAACTTGAAACCTGACTTGACTATCAGAGCTTAAAACAGATGTCAATCCTAGTATGACCGTTTCATGTTGGTAAAATCTGGATAATAGGATCAGATTGTAGGATTGTGGTAGGACCGTACCTCTAAAATCGTTATTCTGTAGATTGAAGATCTAGGCCATTATTTTATGATTCTGATCTTGCGTTGGATCAGGATTGGAATGGTCCGATAGGATTATTGGATCGTATGATATTACAATACGGATCACGATCCTGACAATCTTGCCTTCAAATACAGCTGGCATGTCGGAAACGCTTACTATATATAGGCAGCAATAACTTCCCTAAGAGTAGTGGCACAGTTTTTAAACCCAGATGCTCTCCTTCCTAGTTCAAATTGTTTTGTGCTTATCAATAATAGTTGTTCTCTCTGATAAGATAGACTTGGTTTGCCGTAGTCATGCGATTTGGAAGTCGGATCAAGGACCGAGTTTTTCCAATAATTTGATGTACTTCTGTACCATTTGTTGCTGCATTCTTGTTTATGCAAAATGGCCTTGTTAACCATCATAAATATTCAGTTAGAATTTATATATCCTGAGTGCACACACGCATCTGAAATTTTTTAGTGACATACTCTGAGATGAGCGAGAAGTGGCACTCTGAATGATCTTTTTTGGGTTATTATAATTTGTTCATAGCTTACTGTTTCAGGTCTTGTCATAATTCTGCTGCAATTTACTATTTTTGGTAGGTTTGCCAGATGACTCATCCAACTATTTGCTTCATATACCTAGCCCATTGCCCCTATGTGCCGTCCGATGGAATCCAGGCAATCAAGATGAGGTCTGTATGAGCATTGATCTTCATGTGGTGTGGGGTTTGCTATTTTCAGTTATTTCAGTTCAATCTGGTTTGCTAAGTTTAACCAGCATTTAGTTAGAGACTGCAATCTTGTTTGTTTTTTAAAAAGGAAATGCTTATGACTTGATTTGGTTTCCATCTATTCTTATTGTTGAGCATGCCTGCTGCAGATTGTTTGCTCATCTAGCCAAACTGACAAAGTTTTCCTGTTTGATATTGGCTATGTCTCATCTGTGCCGACTGAAGTAAGTGCCTTTTGCATTGTTCTCACAAATGCTTCACATGTTACTCAATGATATTTTCAAAATAATTTCCCGTGTTGACTTACGTTAGAAGATTATGTATTTTTTTCCTTTTGCCTTAAATTTATAGAATATCACATAGAATATTTTATCTTTCATGATTTACTTTGTACTTTTCATTTTTTCTTTAGTTATTTATTTTGCTAGCAAACATAGCTATAAAAACCCAGGAAATCTGTGACAAAATATTGCTGGGTCTAAATCAAGTAAAAGGTAGACAGTCTTCCTCTGCACACACAAGAAGTAACATTACACAATGCTAAAGGAAATGCTTCCAGAGGCTATATGAAGAAAATATAGTTCCAGATGCTGTGCATCTTAGTCCACTACAAGGAAATGTGTTCCAGTAGCTCCATGTCCATTACTGTTTAGCTTTATGATACACATTTTTAACTCACCGACCCTTCTGATTTTTAAGTTGTTGTTATAGGTTTTACAGAAAGGAAAGACCAAATTTCCCGCTCTCAACTCTGAATCGCACAAGGGTTTGACTGATCTAGCTTTTGCTTCAGATGATAAGTCACGGTATGTAACAAATTTTGCACCTCATCATGCCATCATAGTTGCTTCTTGAAATAAGGCCAATCATAAAATATCGCTAATTAGTAATCAATTTGGAGCTTGCTATAGACAACTGACCGCATATTTTGTTCTGTTTTTCTTCTTTTTATTAGAAACGGAAAGTATAAATTTGACTTTCTGTACTCCCTTAAAGAAGAAATATTAACAGATGTGAAGCTGAAGAAACCGATGAATGTTACAAATTTGGTATCACCGTGATGATAGCCTTTTTTTCTTGACTGGGTGAGGGTGGGATGGGTACCAAAGAAGACGAGTATGTAGATTCTGCTTATGATGGGTGTTGGTTTGTAAAGTGAAATGTAGATTCTGCTTATGGTTGGTGTTGGTTCGTAAAGTGAAGACAGGTTAACAGTGTTAATTACTAAGTGTACCAACAACGTTGTTACCAATATGTCCATATTTTAGGAGGTATAATCCAAGTATACAATTGCCAGTATTCTAAATGGAACTTTTTCTTGCTGGAAATTATGCGTAGACTTTGCACTTATTGGCTCTCCTTCCATAGGCTATTTGCATCTGGCCTTGATGGGGCAGTCTACATGTGGGACAGGCGGCTAAGTAAGACACACTGTCTTGAGCTTACAGCACTTCCAGAATCTCAATTTAACAGTGTCAAGCTAAATATGGATAATCGGGTATGCTAATTCTCATGTTAAGTACTTGATGTTTTATAACAATAAGTCTGTAGCTTTCTGAATGCTATTATCATATCCACCAACCTATGTTTTAGATTCTATCTTGCTTTGTAAATACTACCTAATGCATGCTAAAATGCTCAATTCACTTATATGTTTTATATATTACTTTATCATAATACCCTGTCTAAAATGCTTCGACTGTGCGACCAATCAAAGCACGGCATCATTTGAAGTTTGAACTTGATTGGCTAGCCACAATGAACTTAATGTAAAACAAGAGGCTTAGCTAGCTATTTTATGTTTTTTTATGCTTCCTACATTCTGTTATCTTTGGCAGTTAATCTATTTACACATTTTCTGTTAACTTCAGCAGTTAATTTTGTCTATCTACAAACTATGGACCATTCATATATGGGGATTGAAATTTGTTTTTCAGACTGTGTTTGGTGCAAGTAGAAATGGCACCATTCATGCTTGGGATCTCCGTGGAGGGAGGGCATCAGCTGCTTTTCAAAGCCATAATGAGGTACATTCAGCAGATAAACATTCTGGTAGCTCTCTGCCTTTTTATGTGATCTTAGATCACTCAACTTGATATTCTGCGTGATTATTTTAATGTTCTGAGATTCAGAATAGGAAACTACCGCTTGTGAACTTTATGTATGCAGTAGAAACTATTTAAACTTAAAAGATACTACTTCCATTCTTTTTTACTTGTCGTTTTGGACATCGACACGGTCTCCAATACACACTTTTGACTATTACTTTTTCTAGTTATATATTAGTAAAAAAATAATAATATTGTAATGATATGAAAGTATTTTTTTATGACAAATCTAGTAATATAATTTCCACATGTCAAATCCAAATAATTTTGTGTAGGTCATGTTTTAAAAGATTGACTGTATGCATTCTAAAATGACATAAAAAAGAACAGAGGAGTAATAAAGGATCCTAAATCATAGAAACAACTCTCACTATGATATACTCTAAGTTAAATTTAGCCTTCAAAGATTAGAAATCTAGGAAGTAAACTAGAATATGACGTGCAATTGCGAGGGCTAATCAATCTAGTTTTTATATTAATTTTGAATTTCATGGCATGATAACACTAGTAACATTTATATAATAGAGAAAGAATGGTTCCTTCCTGTGAATCTTTTCATGCAGCAATATCATAGCTGTCTTGGCAGCACAAGGACTTGTGTTTATTGCCTTGGTTCTGGGTTGACAAAACTTTTGTCCAGGTTCAACAGTTATCATCAGTGAAGATATCAACATTGTTGGGGAAAATTACATCACTGAAGGTATGAAAAGAAAAATAGACTTATGCTTATGGACATTTATGCTAAACAAATTAATGTATATCTTTCCGTTCTTGTGAGCCACATTAACACCTCGCATACACATGGTATTGACGAGAAGTTTATATATTGAAGTCATCCACATTAATTATTAACTAGTTTGATGGAATTTTGAATTGCATGCCACCTGTTGTGGGAGCATCCAAAATGTTAAATTTAAGAATATCGACATGTGGTGACCTCAGAACACTCCTACCAACACCGAGCCCTAATACCACTCAACTACATCCACTACTAATTTAAACCACATTTTACAATAATTCCAGCAAGCACATAATCTAACTAAAACCCGTCCACGGGTCATGATATAAAATATTAAATACAACTAAATTGCATAAAAATCAACATACTAGATAACATAATGAATAAAGAACTAATAGGTAATAAATACTATAAAACGCCTAATGAGTAATTGCGGGTTCCAACCAATCACCTAGAATTATTCAATGAGTATCAAGTCCTAAAAGAACAAATCATCACACTATAAGGAACGTTATCATGGCTAAGTAATTCAGGTATTTGAAATGAGTGCAGATGTTCTATGTGCGCTATCACTTCCTATGCGAGAAATCTTCACCGATCACCTAAAACAACATTAAAACAAGGGTGAGTCCACGACTCAACGCGTACGAGATACAACGGTAAATACACAAGTTCATTAAACATTTAATACATTATCATAAATCTCATACTCATTCTTAATTCTCATCAATATCTTTCTCATGAATGCAAATGTCATGAAGCACCTCTTTCACCGATATCAAGATAGCAAATTGTTCACTGTCGGTGATGCACTTTTCTTTCCCACCTTGAGGCGGGTCTCTACTCAGAGGATTTTAACACGGGCACGCCGGATTAGCCATAATCATGACAATACTCACAAATTTCTAGTCCTTATGCAAGTGAATGATGCAATAATTCATTTAGCAATAATAATCTCACCATGTCATCCCTATGTTAGTTGCATCATTATCACAATCTTACTCTTTTCATCAATAATACTATGACAAGTAAATAACTTAACAAAACATAATAAAATCTCATGGTAATAAATCAACAAGACAACGACAACCACCCATTGTCCACCATTATACCAAGCACTTGTCTCTTTAACCTCTAGGAGCCGGGTAGCGAAGTTGGTGGCAAGGTGCTAGAGGCAATACTCCTTGTACAAACAATTAACATACATTCAAAAATATGCCATCACAACACCAAAAGATCACACAAATCACCCTCGCAAGTCTACGAAAAAATGAACACAATTAACTTGCTTCTACCGGATGCACTACCCTCTATCCCAATAGTAAAAAGGCTCTAACTGTCCCATTTGAACCCCAAATCTAGCAAACAATATACTTCTGGAATCCACACTAAATTACCTACTTCCTAGTTATGACGAACTTCAATCCACCGCTTACTCCTCCATTTCTTTCCTCAAGACTGCCTTAGAATCATCAGATAGACCACTTGACAATTTCAGATCTTTATTTCTAAAACTTGAAAAATAATGAACGATACCAGTTCGAATCTACTCAAAATTTCCTAGTTTATTCAAGTTATCACCAAAATTAAATTATTTCATTTGCTATGCGTAAACAACCCATCTTCATGACAAATTGCCAACGGTGTTAGATTCGCTCGACAATGACCTTCCCGATGCCATAATTTTTGCTCACGACTCCAAATCTAGTGTTCTAGACCTTCCCGAAAGCTAACAAAATTTTCTACATCTTTTATAATTGGACTAAACTCTAAATCCGAACCTAAATACTCTAATTGCCCCCAAGGTTATGCATCGCAACTCGACGGACTAGGGCATATTGAAATCTAATCTTTCCATTAACCAAACGACCTACAAATTGAACAAATGACTAAACTAGGGCCATCTAATGGTTTTCAGATCGTTACCCTCAAAGAACACAAAGACGATCACGAAATCCTTGTCTTCCTCCTTCTTTTCTTCTTCTCCTTCCTCCTTTCTTTTCCTTTTTTTCATCGCCGACTCCTTTGGGCTTCCTCCTTTGGTCGGCACATGAACTGCAGTGGTGACAAAGCTACTGCTTGGGTTGGAGGTGGTGGCACCGGAGGCAGGGAGAGAGGCATGCACCAAAGAGCAAAGGCAGGAGGGCGGAGGCGAGGGGAGGGCAGGTGTGGGGGTGGTGGCTAGGTTAGGGCTCCTCTTCCTCTTATGGCCGCCCCCCTTGGGCCCAAAAGTCGTGGAAGTCTAAGTTGTTAAGGGTATTTGTGGTATTTTCCTATTGTTCTAGGGGGTTTAGTCCTGTGTCTCTTGTACTCTATATATTGCCCATTGGACTATTGCAATACAACTAACTCTTCACATTTGCACTCTCCCTCTCATTCTAACATGGTATCAGAGTAAGGTTCCATAGTCTAGCTCCTCCCACCGTCTTTCGTTGTTGTTGCCCCGGGAGGAGCGATCTCCACTCCCGGGGCGGTTACCTTTTTCTTCTTCGAGCAGAAGCAGCACTCCCCCTCGTAACCACCTCCCTGGCGCTGTCGACCGCGCTTCTTGGTCACACGCCAGATCTGGCATCAATTTTCCTGGCCAGATCTGGTTGGATCCATTGATGCCAAAAGCAGATCCGGCCATTTTCCTCGTCGTTGTCGCTGATCGCTCGGCCCACCAGGGCGTTGGGGTATCGTCGCCACCTCCGCTCCCTCATCCGCTTCCGGACGGGCCGCCCGAGCCGCTTCCTCCACGCTGGCTCGACGGTTGCGCCTCCGGGCTTCGGGGCGACGGAGCTCGCGCCACCTTTGGTCAGCATACGCCTCGCCGGCCGTGATGCTCGCTTTAGGTGAATCGCCTCTAGCTGCCCTCGATTGGGAGAGAAGGGAGAGGTTGCCTCCTATCGATCCGGACGGACCTGCTCGCCACGCCTTCGCCTCCTCCCCGCCTGGATCAGGCGAGTGCCTCTGCTCCTGAAGCAGAGGGTGCTCTCACGCTGAGCCTCCCGAGCCACCGCCACTTTTCCTCGCCGGATCCAAATTGCTGCTGCCTCCGGCACTTTGTTGCGCCCCGTTTCTCTCGTCCGCCGCCTGGTGGTCGCCAAGCGCCACCAGCCGCCGAAGGAGCATGAGGAGCCTAGGCTGGGGGGGGGGTGGTAAGGGATTCGACGAAGGAAAGGGGCCGGCCGCGAGTGCTCCTCCAAGAAGAGCAGGGAGGAGACGCTAATGGCTACGGGAAACGAGGGAGAAGTGAGGAGGCGTCTGTTGGAAGGAAGAGAACAGGGTGAGAAGAAGAGAACCCGTCGGGATCTGGAGGGAGCAGAGGAAAGAAAGAGATGTGCTCGTGATCGCCGACGCGGTCGAGCGAGGAATGGCTCGGAGGAACTGTGCCGCCCCGCCGCTAGTTATCATTTAGTCTTTTCTTTTTTTCGTGTTGTTTCTTTCAAGGCCCATCCAAGTCCGTAACACTTTATCTTTGAGTTCGCTCTAAGCCACGCGAGTCCACAAATTTATTGTCGGCCACCGATTGCTTTGCTAGCCACAGTCTGTCCTCTTGGATCGAGAGTGATGCTCTTCTTTCCCTTTTGCATGGCAGCAGCCGCAGCTCCCAAGCCGTTGCAGATCGTAGAAGTTGTTAGGATGCCGCTGTTCTCTCTGAGCCGCCGCCCCGAGCTTCTAAGGCTGCTGTGCTTGTTTCAGATCAAGGCCTCAGCTATGCTTCTTGTGCACTTCTTATTTGCCTTGCCTTTGGCTTCGATCTGCAACGCCATGCTTCTATCTATTTCTCTTCGGCTTGATTTGACAGCTTTCTTTATTCCTGTCTGTTTCATCATCTTCTTCGTCATGTTGCCGCGGTCAACTTTGCTCCCGCTTACCTCTACTTTTTCAAATTTCTACACTTTGTGCTTTTAAGGTCGTCGATGACCCCGAACGGGAGATCTTTTTGATACTCGACATATTATCAACACTTGGACTTTGGATTTTTCCTATTTTAGTGTCAACTCTTTCCAAATGCAATGCTATTGCATACGCCTTGCATTTTGGTTTTTTTGTGTGGGGTTAAGGGTATTTGTGGTATTTTCCTATTGTTCTAGGGTTTAGTCTTGTGTACCTTGTACTTTATATATTGCCCATTGGGCTATTGCAATACAACTAATTCTTCACATTTGCACTCTCCTCTCATTCTAAGACCCTCTTTGTTTAGGCTTAGGCCTTTTGGCTTATAGCTTAAAGCTAGCTTTTTGGTTTAATCACTTATAAGCCTCTAAGCTTTTAAGCCAAACTTTGTTGTTTGGTAGTCGCTTTTGTAGGATGTTGGCTTATTGAGTTGTGTGTGAAGGATGAAAGGTCCGAAATGCCCTTAAGGGTTTAAAGGATCTTGTTAGCATGTATTTAAACCTGCTTTTTTTCATGGGACTCAAAATATGACGATACATACATTTGTACATATGAAACAAAATGGATATCGCTCAGTAGTGCATGCAAGTATTTATTTTGGACATTGCGAACGGAAGAAATTAATATAGAAATGCCAATATCACCAACTAAACAAAATAACACAAGAATAAAATAATATTTAATAATATATGATGCAATTATCTTGTCACCGCAACATGTATATATCATACAAATGTAATCTATTTACCTCTTGCGGCCATTAAAGAAGTAGCAATACTATCACGAAGACACCCATATCTTCATCATCGATTGTCGATCCATTGACATTGTGCCTCCAAATGATCTAGTTTGTGTATCGCTTGGATCATAATCTTTGTCAAGATCACATCTCTCAAAAAGCTCATCACGAAAGCACTATCTCTAATAAAGTTGTGTAGCGCCATACATGCAATTATAATTTTCGCTTGAATCTTCATTTTGTAACTTGGCAACGCCAACAAGATTCTCCATTTCATCTTCAACACGCCAAAGGAACGCCAATCACATTGCGAAGAGACGAGCGAGCATGATTGAACACCTCGTATTTCTCACTCTGTTGTCGCACCATGGCGAAATTCGTAGATGGTACTTTTGTCCTTTGTAAGGAGCTAGATAGCCCTTTCAATTGGGATAACCCGCATCAACAAGATAATATCTCCTCAGATACATGAAACTTATAAATGTTGACAATACAAATTTGGAATGTTATCATAATAAATACTTATATGATTAAAGAAGCTAATTACCTTCGTGAGGATGTGGAAACCGGTTCAATACTTGTCCAAAGTGTTATTGAAAATCCTTGTGTCATAAGGCCGAATCGCCATTCGGCGACAACAAAAGTAAACCTCATGTCAAAGTCACACACCGCCATCACGTTTTGAGACGATATCCATGACGACCAGTGGGCAACCTCGCTCATCCATTGAACAACAGCATCGTGTGCCATCAATTGCACCTATGCAATTGTTAAATGCGGTGCAAAGCGGTTATCTAGAAGTCTCGGATGCACTGTTGTGAATTCCGGATGCGTTGGTCTAATATTATCTTCAGATAAAAGATAGATACATTCCAAGACTTCACCAAACTTTCTATTGATTGTTTCCGTTGACCTTTTGAAGCAGTTTTGAACTTGAGTAACTGACTGAGGGCCACCAACTGTCCACAAGAACAAAGCCAAAGATTCTAGAGAAGCCATAGTCGAAGTTGATTTCAAGCCGTAATTTGCAACCAAAGTTTCATGCAAACTATAAAAAAGACCATACTCATTCTAACATCGAGTAACAATCTCTCTCATCGCCTAGTCAGCTCAACAACCCATTCATAACCAGTTTGGAGTGGTTGTCTCTCTCCTTTTTGTTTAGATAAGTGTCGAGTAGTGCATACCTACATAACCAAATCGCCGCAACAAAATCCTCAAATGGTAACTTCCTCTTTTTGTTTTTTCGATATCATCTTTGCTTAAATCGCCTCGATGTCCGAACCATCAATGTCACTATCGCTGGTTGAACCATCAATGTCACTTGATGAACTCATCTACAAATAATAACAATAATTAGCAACATAGAACATGACATCAAGACAAAATTTAATTGAGAACACATTGAAGGTAACAATAAGATGAGTACGACAATAATCAATAGTTTCAACCCCATTATGGTTTAATTGAGAACACATTATAAGGTAACAATAATACGAGTACGACATAACTAAATAGTTTCAACCCCTTACATGATTATCACTGAATAGTTTTCAAATTAAAAAAATAACGAAAAAAAAGATCTAATCTTTCTTCATCTTGAGATCAAACATCCTCCTGAGCCAATTCATCTTTACTTCATCGGTCTTCATGGTGACAAACACTTCCCGATTTTCTAGTTTAGTAAAGAGCCTTGTCGCAATGAAGTGTTCATCACTTCCTGGTACTACCTCAGCCTGAATAGCTACATCCATAGCATCCGCTATGGATGGACCACTCTGAACAGGACCTTTTGCCATAATGTCCTCCATGCGCTTGAAATCCCTAGCGATGGGATTTTTCTTGTCCTTCTTTGGGCTAGGATTAATATTATTTGCCCTACGCTTCGCAACGACCTTCGGTTGCGTGCAGACGACCTCAATGTTCTCCCCATCAGCGGCGACGCCTTCCTCGCCGTCCTCCGCACAATCAATATCCACAACGGTTTGGTCTTCTTGTTTAGGCTCACCCGGGATGGCTGAAGTGTTACTCGTAACATGAGCTTTGTCAAACATACGGTCCATATCTTCTAGGTTCTCAGGTGGTCCATCACGAAAATGTTTAGGATATTGCTGAAAATAATTAAAAAAAACTGAAGTTAGCTAAAATTAAAATATGAGATCATACACATTAATAAATAGACGTTTCTGCAATAACTACCTTGTGCTCCTTCCACCAAACATCGGATGCAGATATAGTTCCTTTTTGATGATCTCAACCAAGCCCAGTTGCTTTCTGTTTCAAATCGTTCCACAAGTTGTATTCTTTCTTCAATGTTTCCCACTTATTTTTTAGTTGTTTTTTGTCGTGCTTTTTCCCTGTCATTTCAAAAAACTTCTGTTGAAGGTTCTTGTAACCCCTGGTATTCAAACATCCCAATGGTCTATTCCTAGCACCAACTTCCTTAGCACAGATCTGACAAAATGCCCTGTTGCCAAATGCATCCCAGTTTGCCTTGATGATAGGTATTAGTTCCATCTATACAATTTAGATGATTTAGAATTTGTAAGGGCATAATATAACGATCAAAAGGTGCATATGGGTTCATTGGTTCAAGTGTTATCATTATCATCAAAGCAACTTGAAAGGCCAAGACTTGGACATCCCCAACCATATCCATGCATATGCAGCATAGGTGAAAGAGATATACATGTAGAAAAATGCTAAGAAATCTGCCAGAAGACCAAAAAGGCACTCTCCACAACATTACCTACTCATTACAGCATGAACACAACAATTTTCTTAAAGGCAAACAAAGCTTCCAATGATGCTAGGTAGGACAATCATGTTGCTGTCAGCTACAAAGAAGTTAAGAATAATATAGGATAACCCATTTGACAATATAACCTGATTCATGGAAATGCCGTTCTCAACTTGGCATCATTACAACAAGACAGCATAACCTGATACTACATTTGCTGCATCGCTGTTACATACACAAAATAGCCCTATGCAGGCTATGCTGTTCTTAACCTTGTGAGCAAAGCAAAACTCTACCAACCATGAAGGCTGAAGCAAAGCTGTTGAACAAACTAGAAAATGGCTTACAGAGTTAGGTATGTCAAATGAAAGCTCCAGAATTTGGACATATTAGCCTCAAGTCTTAGTAGCTTGTATCACCCTCCAACAAACAAAAAGTGCAGATGTGCTAATGATAGCTCCAGAATTGGACATATTATGTTCAAACATGTTATGTCTACTTGATGACATCTTGCTACTACACTTCTATTCATTTATGTACTGAGTAAGATGAGCATATAGCTGTGTAAATGTGCTAATCTAATTCATTCAGTATTCTCCTAATCATATATGCCATTGTTTAATACTTAAACTAGCATACCAAATACAAGCGAGTGATGTTTCATGGTCATCTTAAGATTGTAAATTAGCCCACCTGTAGCTTTTAGATCATATTATGTTCAAACATGTTATGTCTACTTGATGACATCTTGCTACTACCACAAAATTGAAACAATTTGTTGTCTTTAACGGACCACTACCTCCAAACATCAATTCATCAATAATACATCATTCAAGTATTCAACTCAAAGTCCCAAACCCCACTAGAAGGGAAGCCGCCACACAACAAAACTCAATTGGGCTCACCTTGATCTAGGAGGAGAGGCGGCGTCTGTGGCAAAGGAGAAGGCGTCTGGAGGCGGACTCAGTAAGGGGGAGGCGGCGGCTGCGTCCGGAGGCGGAGTTGGCGCAGTGAGGCGACAGCGCCTGGAGGATGAGTCAAGGAGGAGGCCGTCGGGAGGGGATATGTGATGCGGCGGCGATGGGGATAGGAGATGGGAGGCGGCGGCGTTCGGGAGGGGGAGGCGGCGCCGTCGGGAGGGAATAGAGCAGGAGGCGGCGTGTTGGGGAAGGGAGCGTGGCGGGTTTGGGGAAGGGAGCACAGGCCCTCGGTTGGGAAGGAATTGATGCGAAAAAACGGAACGATTTGCAATTATATACCAATGGCAATTTGAGGGTAATTTTAACGAAGTTTGGTGGCAAAGAGATATTCTATTCCACAAAAGCCAAAAAAAGCACCTCTTCCTTGGCTTATGGCTTTTAGGCTTAAATTGGCTTAACTTATTTTAAGCCGGACAAAAAAGCACCCCCTTTGTTTAGGTTTAGGTTTTTTGCTTTTAAGCCAGAGAAAAAGCCTAAACAAAGAGGGCCTAACACAAGTTTCCCCAATTTTCTTAATTTCCCCTTTTTAATTCATTTAATTCCCTCTCTAATGCAATTGAATTCTCTAATGTTAGTCGGGATGTTACTGACCACTCGCCAAAAGTACAATAGTCCTATGAACCAAGACATAGCTATAGGCTTATTCAGGGTTCAGGAAACCGTTTGGCAAGTAAAAAACAGAACGAGGCGATTCAGCAGTTTCCTGGCGATAACGAGCTGGTTTCTGGAAATTTCCCTGCCATCTTTTTGGGTTAAAATTTTCCTTCGCCCCCCTCCCCCACCAACACCCCCACCCCTCCAAATCTTGATATTTGGAACATACCTAACAAACATTAATACACATATTCCGCTCAAAACAGGATTACTAAACCAAATGGATTACAACATCTCGTGGAAGTGAGATTCAAAACCGAGCTGTCCAGCTTTTTGCTAGTTTCTTAACCTTGGGCTTGTCAACTGATTTGTTCAGGTTCCTAATGATATTCACAATACTATGAACAGAAGTGACTAGTAATTCAGAAAAAATACATGCAAATTGTAGTACTGTTTTACAATAGTTCCTTCATTACTGCTGTCACAGATTTGTTACAGGATGCACCAAGCAGTCCTTTTTGGAAAATTTTAAATTTACGATGTTTCTTATCTGCTGTGAAAACAACTTTGTCTTTTGACCATCCTTTATTTGTATTCCTGAATTCGGCGCGGTTACATTGTCTAGTGTTAGAATAGGAATTCTTGTATTTCCTTATGTCTTTTGTATTTTCTTATATGTGTATGGCATATATCCACTTGTACTCCCTATATATATTCCCCATCGGGCCTCTTGAATGTACACACAATATCCATAACATGGAATCAGAGCTAGGGCACTAACCTAGCTCTTTCTGTTGCCATCCCACCGCCGCCGCCGCCCGGACAGTCGCCGCACCAAGGCCTTTCGTCGCCGCCGCTTACGCCGCCGACCGAGGTCGCTTATCGCCGACGCCGCCGTCTAACCGCCGCCACGCCGCCTCGCCGGCGAACTCGGTCAGGATCAAGGCGCCGGTTGCCTCGCGGCGAAGCTCGAGCCGCACCATTGCTTGGAGACGCTTGGGCCGATGAAGCGCCATCACTGAAGCTCGGGTCGCCGCCGTTGAAGCTCGGGTCGCACTCGCTACCGCCGAAGCTCTAGTCGCACTCGACGCTTACGCCGCACATCTGACGCCCGACCCGAGGACACCCATCGCCGAAGCGCCGTCTACACGAAGCCGCCGCCATCATCATCGTTTCCTGCCGCCGCCGCCAAATAGGGAAGTTAGCCCTCATACTTTTTAACGCAGTCGGTTTATCATGAGCCGACTTGGCCCACGAGCAAGCAAAAAAATAGAATGTTGTTTAACGCCGGCCGCCCGGCCGTCGGCTATTAGACTTCGTTGTTTTGGTCGCCAGACCGTCCAAATACGCCATCGATGGCTTCGCTCCATCACCACGATCCCATTCTCGAGAACAAAGTTTCATGGGATAAACTACAGTTTGTGGTCTTCACTTATGGAGATCACGCTCAATGGTCTTCGCCTCTGTGGACATGTCACTGGTGCTCGACCTTGTCCGCTGTCGCCGGTTCAGCCTTCTCCTAGGTAGCCTATTTCTGCACCTACTGCAGAAGATGAGGCCGCCAAGGAGGCAGAGGCCGCTGTTGCTGCTGATGACATTGTTGATGAGGCCTTTCAGTATACCATAGACATCTTTGAGCGCTGGTGTGCTGATGAGGCCCGTGTTCGAGCCATCCTGGTGGTCAGCGTCGATGACTCCATCCAGCCAGACATTGTTGGTCTGCGTTCCACTCGTCAGATCTGGGAGTATTTGCGCGAGCGATACCAAAGAGAAAGAATGCTCGATTTTTTCGCTTCGGCTTGAGTTGAGATGCTTCATGAGGTGGACTCTCCGCCGACGACTTCTATCGAGCCTCGCCGATCTTTGGCGCTCACAGAGTGTTATAGTGCGTATATGATCATAACCGCTTTCACCTTTATGACTTCGTCTCGCCGCTTCGCCAGAGTTCGAGCCTATCGTGGCTCAACAGCTTGAGCCGCCACCACGATCGATAGTCACCGAGGCTCTTTTGACGCTTCGTACCGAGGAGCTTCACCGCGGGTTAGTAGCACGCTTTGTTTTACCGTTTTGCTATCCTTCTTCGACTACACCGATGGCTTCGCTTCGACTCTGATACCCTCCTCGTGTGTCTGTTAATTTCGCTTTTGCACCAACCGGTATTCAAGGCAATTATTACAAGAACTTCTGCACGACTACCGAGTTGTGCAAAGGCGTAAAAAGCGTAACAAGGCGCTGGGGTGGACGATCCATGAGGGGGAAGCCCTTCCTCGACGGGGCCTTCTCAGCAATGTGACTCTGTTCAGCTGTTCTGCCAAGCTCTACTTTAGTAGCTCTCGTAGCTCAGCAGGTTCTGCTAGTCTAGCTCAGACGTCTCCTCTAGGTACTTCTTGGGTTTTGGATTCTAGTGCTTCTTTCTACATGACATCGGACTCCATATTTCTCACTTCAGTAGGACCTCCTGTTTTTCCTATCTCGCTCAGACAGCCTAATCTGGTACTCATCCGTCACCGTCGGGGCACTCTTTGTCCAATCGATTTTTCGCTCCAACTGTTTCTCATGTTCCCCAGCTTACTATGCAGCTTCTGTCGATGGGTCAGCTTATTGATCTCGGCTGTAGGGTTGGTTTTGACTCTCACTCCTATTTCGTCAGGACCAACAGATAGAGATTCAGATTTGGGATCGGCTAGCTACAGTAGGATCGTCGTGGTCTCTACATCCTTGATCGCTTCCACTTTTCTACCACTTCAGCTTGTTCTATCGCCTCTACGCCTACCTCCATCGCCACCGCCGCCACCACCTCCGAGTTTTTTGTGATGGCATCATCGCTCAGGTCACTTATGTTGGTCTCGTCTTCCTTCATTAGTTCGTCAGGGTGTTCTTCGACGTGTTACTTCGACACGACCATGTTTTGTCAAGGTTGTAAGCTGAGCAAGCAGCTACAACTTTCTTATCATTCTTGTGAGTCCTTGTCTTCTTGTCCTTTTGACTTAGTTCATTAAGATGTATGGGGACATGCGCCTATTATCTCTAAAGGCGGGCATAAATTTTATGTGATCTTCATTGATGTTTATTTCTGTTTTACATGGATTTTCCCTATGTATAATTGTGGTAAGTTTCTTGCATCTATCGTAGCTTTGCAACGATGGTTCAGATCGCTTGATTCTTCCATCCGCATTTTCATTTGTGATTCTCACTGGCGAGTAATCGCTCGGGCGCTTTTAAACAATTTTTTTCTCGAAGCGTGACACTCTTTACCGCCTTCTTGTCCTAGTGCTCATGCTCGAATGGGGTTGCTAAGTTTAAACATCGCCATCCGATTGAGATCGCCTCGACTCTTCTCCTTGCCTCACGTTCCACTACGCCTGGTCGAGGTCAGATTCACTACCAGATATCTCATCAATATGCAGCCTTCCACTGCTCTTAAGGGTGTCAGTCCGATAGAGCGTCTCTACTCTCGAGCCCCCCAATACACTCACCTTATTGTTTTTGGTTGTACTTGTTTTGTTCTGCTGTACCCTCGTGAGCGCACCAAACTATCGGCTCAGTCAGTTGAGTGTATGTCTCTTGGTTATAGTTTTGAGCATAAGGGTTATCGCCTCTATGATCCTTCTGCTTGATGGATCAGGATCTCATGAGACGTTGTCTTTGACGAATCCCGACCTTTCTTCTATCGAGATTCGGCTCCTTGGCCTGTTTCCACCGTTGAGTCGATTTCATGGTTGTCTCTTTCTGACTCTTCACCCATTTCCCCACTATCACAGTCTTCCCCTGGTCTGTCTCCAGTGGTTCCTTCTGTACCTCCGCCTCCGGTGCTACCTCCTACAGCACCGCCTCTTGTTCTTGCAGCACCACCATCTCGTTTCTCTAGTATTCACTACTCCAGGCATTCTCGTCCTTCATCGCCTCTCTCAGATCTTGTCGACACCCACATCCGATCCTCCCGATGATGCTCCCCGTTACATCCTTCGTGATCGAACATCCTTCGACCTCCGATCGCCTTGGATTTGTTCGATAGCTCATGCTCTCTCTCACATCGAGCCTAGTTCTTATCGTGAGGCCGCCTCCTCATTCTAAGTGGCAACTTGCTATTGCAGAGGAGCTTGATGCTCTTCGACGTACAAAGACTTGGGATATTGTACCGACATGTGTGCATGCTCATCCTATCACGTGCAAGTGGGTGTACAAGATTAAGACCCGGTCTGATGGTACTATCGAGTGCTACTAGGCTCGTCTTGTGGCTCGTGGCTTTCAACAGGAGTACAATCGTAACTATGATGAGACTTTTGCCCTTGTTGCCCATATGACCACTGTTCGCACTCTTGTTGCGGTTGCTTCTGTTCGCCGGTGGTCTATCTCTCAGCTGGATGTTAAGAATGCATTTCTTAATGGTGTTTTGCATGAGGAGGTCTATATACAGCCACTACCTGGGTATTCTATTCCCGATGGGCACGTCTGTTGTCTTCGTCATGCTATTTATGGCCTCAAACGGGCTCCTCGTGCCTGGTTAGCGCTTTGACCTTAGTGATTATCGCTGTTTGCTTTCACCGCCGGGCCCCATGATCCTGCTCTTTTTGTCCATGTCTCATCTCGAGGTAGGACATTGCTTCTTCTTTATGTTGATGATATGCTCATCACCAGTGATGATTCCTCATTCGTCACGTATGTGAAGATTTTTGATGACTGATCTTGGTTCTTTTACGTACTTCCTTGGGATTGAGGTCGCTTCCATCTCTGAGGGCTACTACCTCTCCCAGCAGAAGTATGTTCAGGATCTTCTTAATCGGTTTGGTCTGATTGATACTCGCATTGTTGAGACTCCCATAGAGCCATCCCTACAGTTTCGTGCCACTGATGGTGATCTTCTTGAGGATCCTATTCGGTATCGCCATCTTGTTGGGAGTTTGGTGTATCTTGTGAGCACTCGTCCTGATATTGCTTATGTTGTTCATATCTTGAGTCAGTTCATGGTTCATCCTATCCATCTTTACTACAGTTACATTCTTCGTGTTCTTCGCTACTTGCGTGGGACTATCTCTCGCCGTTTGTTTTTCCCTAGCTCCACCTTACTACAGCTTCAGGCGTACTCTGATGCGACCTAGGCTAGTGATCCTTCTGATCGCCGTTCTCTTTTTGCTTATTGTATTTTTCTTGGCTTCTCCCTGATGCCTGGAAGACAAAGAAGCAGACTGCAGTTTCCCGTTCGAGTGCAGAGGCTGAGTTGGTAGCTATGGCAGCAGTGACAACAGAGGTTACTTGGTTGAGGTGGTTACTTGCAGATTTTGGAGTGCCTATGATGGGACCTATGACTCTTTTGTCTCGACAAAGATAGGTGCTATCAAGATGTTCGTGACCCAAGTGAAGCATGAGTTCACTAAACACATTGGTGTGGATGCTTTATACACTCGCTCACAAAAGTGTGAGGGAGTACTTGCTTTACGCTTTGTGCCCTCAGAGTTACAGATTGTCGACTTCTTCACGGCCACAGACTAGGGTACAACATTTGTATTTTCTCCCCAAACTCGGCGTGTGTGATCCACCATGAGTTTGAGGAGGAGGGTGTTAGAATAGGAATTCTTGTATTTCCTTATATGCCTTTTGTATTTCCTAATATGGGTATGGCATATATCCCTTGTACTCCCTATATATATTACTCATTGGGCCTCTTGAATATACACATGATATTCATAACATCTAGCTCATTTTCTCTCCGACAAAGATTTTTGGCACCGGTCGAAACAGATATATGGAGAAAACCTGCTCAATTCTACATACTTTTCGACAAATTCTTGTGCTTCAAAATAATATACATCAAATTCAATGTTAAATCAAATCTATTATAAGTTAGTTTATAACTATTCCATTCTAGTCTTCTCCTATGGTAACCAATATATTTCACTGGTGGAATCCTTGATATTTTTTGAAACTTTGGCTATATGTTTCAGAAGATATTTAAAATAACTATTTTAATCTTCAAGCTTCAAAGGAACAAAAATCCAAGACATTATAGCTTCAAAGGAAAAAGAAGTCCAAACCATTATAATTGAGATCCATCGATTTAATGAAGTATTGAATACATTTTTGGGGATAATTTTGCAACATCCAAAAGCATCAATCCTCCAATTTGATATATCATTATTGTGTGTTAGATTAGATGATATTGATGAATACGTCTCTGTACTTGTTGGATAAGTCTTGTGTGTTTGCTTTTGCCGCCCTTCAAGGACAAAGATCTTAGAGGACAAGATCTTAGATCGCTTTTAGGACAAAGATCTTAGATCGCTTAGGACAAAGATCTTAGACCGCTTTTAGGACAAGATCTTAGACTAGCATCTTAGCATATGCTTGGTCGGTTAGCGACCTTATAATTTGTATCCCCAACCCTCAAAGTTGGCATGGCATTGTGTGAGAAATAAACAAAGAAAATTGCCCCATCTCCAAGTGTCATCCTCCCAATGAGAGTAAGGATCTTGCTATCACCAAGTGCAAGAGTCCAATGACTAACAAGTGGTATCGAGCCGCCTATCTCGCAACTCCGAGCATCTCCGCTCAATCCCTTTCTCCCTCGCTTCAAACCGCAGCAGCATTTCAACCAAGAGAAGCGCCTTCTCTCCACGCAGTTAGCTTTTGGCACGCCATGTCCGCAGATGCTCCTCGTTAGGTCGCCTCGAGCACGCTGGCGGCGGTAAGAAGCCGAACTCGCATTGCGGCGAGGAACGCGAGCGAAGCGGCGACACAAAGGCCGCGGGCGCGGCGAAAGGCGCTGGTGGGCGGCAAGCAGCCAGAATGAGGTGGAAGCGACGGCGGCAGATGCAAATAAGGCGGTACCGCAGAGGTCGAGGTTCACATGGCGGAAGAAGAAGCAGCCCATCTCTCGCCGATGACGGCTTGCCATGACCTTGAGCACCGGAGAGGGAGGCAACATGATGGCGAGTGGGCGAATGGCAACCGCGACACGCCCACGAGCGCCGGGCGGCACCAGACAGTAGCGGACGCACGGTGGCGCCTCGAGGAGACGCCAAGACGGCGGCGGCGCAGATGGGTCGACGGAGAGCGCGGCCTTCACAGCGACGCGCTTCTCCCCGGTTGCATGCGTGGTCACCACGAGTACCAGTCGTCGTCAGGACGCCGCCCGGCGGCGGTGGCCTACCTCACCAAGACCAACTACGCCGAGCGGGTCTGCGCGATGAGGGTAAAGCTCCAGCGCGGCATATGTGGGATGCATCCGTGACGAAGACGTTGACTACGCATCAGATCGACGGGCGCCGGATGCTCTCATCGCCGCAGCGATCCCGAGATGCGCTTCGCTACCAACAAGCGGATCGCTAAAGAGGTTGGGACGCCATCGCCGCAAAGACGACGGCAGCCGATCGCGCCGCAAGTCTACATTGCGCACTACGCAAGGAGTGGGAGAACTCGCCTTCAAGCCAAAGTGAGGACGTTGATGACTTTGCTCTCCGCCTCAACACTCTGCTGCGTGGTTGGTGCAATTCGGCGACGACACCTACGGCGAGGAGAGAGTCGGAGAAGCTCTTCCGCAAGGCCCCGAGAAGTACAAGCAGATGGCTCGCCGATCGAAGTCTCTGCTAGACCTTCCACGATGACGATCGAGGAGGCGCGGTCGCCTCAAGGTCGCGGATAAATGATGAGCCACAGCTGTCTCTTGGGACCCGCCACCATTGGCGGAAGCTCCTCCTCACTCGGGAGCAGCTGGTCACGGCCAAGGTGACAGAAGAAGGGAGCCTTCTTCCACGACAAAGCGGCCGCAAGCGTGGCAAGCAAAAGCCAAGACGAGACAACTCTTGCTACAATCGCGTAAGCTCGGTCATTGGGCCAAGGATTGTCGATACCACGAGGTGATGACCGTGAGGCGCCAGTGGTATGGCTGGCGGCAAGCAAAAGCCAAGACGAGACGACTCTTGCCACAATCGCGCAAGCTTGGTCATTGGGCCAAGGATTGTCGATACCACGACGCGCCAGCCCACGTCAGAAGTGAGGAGGAGGAGCAACGGCTCGTTCATTGCTCATGCGCGAGCATCGAACTACCTCCACCGCACCGGCCGCACGCCTTCCTCCACCTTGACGAGCCAAAAGCACATGCCTCCTCGGCGATTAGCCCAAGAACGACAAGACCGACGGGCGGTGCTCGACACCGGCGCCACCCACCACATGACCGGGCGACGGAGTTCTTCTCCGAAGCTCGACTCAAACGCTCGAGGCTCCGTCTGTTTGGGACGCCCGGCGTGAAAATCAAGGGCGCGGCTCCGTCATCTTCACCGCCGGTTCCGGCGAAAGCACAGTCGCCACCGGCGTCTACTACATCCCCGACCGCAGACTCCATCATCGGCTTGGGATACTGGATGAGAACGACTCGCGGTCGAGATCGAGCACGGGTCCGCGGATTTGGGATCTTCGCCGCCGCTTTCTTGCCAAGGTAACCAGAGGCGCAAATAGACTCTACATCCTTCACGCAGTGGCACAACCCTTCGTTCGCCGCCGTCGGGACGACGAGGCGTGGCGCGGCACGAGCGCTTTGGGCACCTTTTCACTTCGAGGCCCCGGCTGCTCTGCCACGGAGATGGTGCGAGGCCGCCGCCCCTTGACCATGTGGAGCGCTTCTGCGACGTCTGCGTGTTGACGGCAGAGGCGATTTCTTTCCCCAAAGAGCGAAGTTTCCGAGCCAAGGAGAGGCTCGAGCTCGCAGACGGGACTTGTGTGGTCTCGTGACACCGCCACACCGGAGACGACGCCATTTCCTCGCCGCTCGTCGACGACCTCTCCCGCTACATGTGGGTGATGGTCCTCGGCAGCAAGGGAGAGGTCGCGGACGCCATCAAGCGCACGCAGGCTGCTGCGGAGGCAGAGCGCGGTCAGAGTCGTTGCAGGTCACAAGACAGAGAATCGGCGGCGAATTCACGCGGCCGAATTCGCGTCAGATCAGGCCGATGATAGTATTCACATACACTACTACCAGCAAATCTCGCAGCAGAACGGCGTTGCCGAGCGGCGCAACTGCATTTGTGGGGATGGCTCGCCCTCCTCGCAGCAGAGGGATGTCGGTGCCTTCGGGAGAGGCGGTGGTGACACTGTCTACATCCTCAACCGCCGCCTATTACAGCACTCGACGGCAGGACGCCAGACGAGGTTTGGCATGGGCGCAAGCGGCGGTTTCTCACTTGCGGTCTTCGCTCCCTCGCGTTCGCCAAGGAGCTTGGCCACTTCGGCAAGCTCGACGACAGAGCACTCGGGAGTGTTCATCGGCCACGCGAGGGCTCAAGGCCTACCGCATCCTTGACCTCGACACACAAGGCGTCAAGATCTCGCGGACGTTGTGTTCGACGGCGGCGAGGCCGACATGGGACAAGGCGGTGGACGACGATTCGACTTCGATTCCTGTGGACTTCGTTGTCGACCACGCCCATTTCGAGAGAGTCGGGAGCTAGCAATTCGTCTTTACCGAGCTCGACATCTCGCCGCCACTGCCCTCATGAGTGCTCCACCACCTTCGCACCACCACGCCCACTTTTCACCACCGCCACTCCTCAAGACCGGCCACCACTCTCCCGCACCGGCAGACCACACCACCGGATCGGCCCCAACAGCCGGTCCACGATTTAGCGGCAAGACGGTGGAGTTCGCATTCATTGTCCCACGACGAGGATCGCGTCGACGCTACCACGACGGCGAGCCTCTGCGCTACCGCATTATGGATAACATCTCTCGAAGCCGCCGTCCTCGATCGGCGAAGACGACTTCGAGCGAGTCAAGACTTGGCGTCGGCGACGACGCGCGAGCCCCCCGCCTTTGCCGAGGGAGGAGACGCGGCGTGGCGGTCGCGATGAAGCAAGAGATGGACGCCGCCGAAGCGGAACCGGACGTGGAGCTGGCGGATCTTCCGCCGGCCACCACGCGATCACCCTAAGTGGGTGTTCAAACCGAAGCGGATGAAGCCGGCGCCATCGCAAGCACAAGGCTCGCCAGGCACGAGGCTTCATGCGCAGAGGGATCGACTTCGACGACGCTTCGCACCCGCCGCGCGCATGGAGTCCGCTCGTCTTCTCCTCGCACTTGCGCCCAGAGGGTTGGCACGCCCATCACATGGACGCCAAGTCCGCCTTCCTCAACGGCGACTTGAAGGAGGAGGTTCACGCCCGTCACCGCCGGATTCGCCATCCCCAAGGAGGGCAAGGTCCTCCGCCACGCAAGCGTCTCTACGGCTTGCGGCAGCACCACGAGCCCGAACGCTAAGCCGACTCCACCCTTATGCAAATAGGGTTCAGCAGAGCGCACACGCAGGTCGCGGGTCTACCGGGCGGGCAAGGGCGGCAACGCTCTGCATGGGCGCTTCACGCCGACGACTTCAGGATCACCGGCTCCAAGGAGGCCGAGGTCGGCTGCTCAAGGCGAGATGAAGACCGCCTTCGGATGAGCGACTTGGGCTCTCTCCTTCTACCCGGGATCGAGGTCCACCAGACAGCCCAGATCTCCCTTCGCCAGACCGCCACGCCAAGCGCATCGTTGAGCCGGGCGGGCTCGCCGATCGCAACCCAACCCCCACACTCCTATGGAGGAGAGGTCAAGCCGAGCCGCGACAAGACGGCGGAGGAGGCGGACGCGACGTAAGTGCGGCAAGATTGTGGGCGACCTTCGCTACCTTGTCCACACGCCGCCGGACTTGGCGTTCGCCGTCGGCCACGCCGGTCGGTTCATGCAAATGACCGACGACGAGCATCAAGAAGTCGCGTGAAGAGGATCCTCCGCCACGTTGCGGGCACCTCCGACCACGGCTTGCACTACCCGAGGTGTCGGCAAGACTTCATCCGCATACGACAATGACCACGCAGCGACATCGACACCAAAGAAGAGCACAAGCGGATTCTCTTCTTCCTCGGCAAGTGCCTCGTTAGTGGCAATCAATCAAGCGGCGGTGGTGGCCTGTCCAAATTGTGGAGGCCGAGTACATAGCGGCCTCCACCGCTTCGACTCAGCGCCTGCTCGCTCGATGCTTGGTGATCTCTCGGCAGAGACATCAAGCGGTGGCGCCAGGTGGACAAAGAAGTCCGCCTGCTCGCAAAGAACCCGTTTTCCATGAACGAGCAAGCACATCCGGGTGAAGTACCACTTCATCCGAGGTCGCTTGGATGAAGGCAAGATCAAGGCGAGCTACATCAACACCACGGATCGCCTTATGGACTCGCCACCAAGCCTCTTGGGAGGGTCAAATTCTCGAGCTCGCTCCAGATCGGATGGTTCAACTCTCCCACAAGACGACGCACAAGACTTAGGGGAGAATGATGAATAAGTCTCTCAGACTTGTTGGATAAGTCTTGTGTGTTTGCTTTTGTTTGCCCTTCAAGGACAAAGATCTTAGAGGACAAAGATCTTAGATCGCTTTTAGGACAGATCTTAGACGCTTTTAGGACAGATCTTAGACTAGCATCTTAGCATATGCTTGGTCGGTTAGCGACCTATATAATTTGTATCCCCAACCCTCAAAGTTGGCATGGCATTGTGTGAGAAATAAACAAAGAAAATTGCCCTATCTCCAAGTGTCATCCTCCTAATGAGAGTAAGGATCTTGCTATCACCAAGTGCAAGAGTCCAAATGACTAATGAGATATAACATGAAATGTGTGATATAACATGAAATGTGGGTTTCCTTCATTTTCTAACATTTGGCATAAAAAGTAAAAGACTTTGAGCCAGTTCCAGAGCATATCATCTGTAGAGAAGGCACTATGTTCACATCAGTTATCCCGCCAACCAATTATTAGGCTGTAAAATGCATTTCTTCTTTTAATATTATTTTGAACTCACTAACCATTTTCAGGAACAATCAAACATTGTATCAAGTGAAATTCTGTCGATAGACTTCAACCCTAGTTGCTCACATCAGTTGGCCTTCCATCTTGATGATGGTTGGTAAGTATCTCAGATTTTCCATACTAATTATCTGACCATAAAGTAAGGGTTGCTTTGTTCTTATTAGAATTTTCCATCCATCATTCTTTCATGTTTATACATCTAGTCCATAATAACTACTCTACTAATTTCAGTTTGCTGCTGTGCTTTACTATGGACCAGATCTCAGTGACACTCTTCTGTCTGCATTCCATCTTAGGTCTGGAGCCCTGAATGTTAACACCCTCAGTGTGAGTCACCTGCACTGCCCTCCTCCAGCTTGGTTGTAAGTATTGCCCTATGGATTTCTTCCAAATTGGAGTGCATACAAAATCTTCTTAGTTAAAGTAAGCTTTACTAAGGACCTAATTATTTTGTGGTGCTCTGCCGTTTGTTTTACTAGGGAGGGTATGGCCTTCACGTTGCATAAGCATTTAAGGAAACCAACATGGCTGCCGGCATATTCAGTAAGAATATCATAGAGCACCCTAAATTTTAGCACATGCAAGGCTTTTTCTTACAATTGAAGCCCTTGGTTGTGGGGCGAAAAAGATTTCATGAATGCTGAATAACGCACTCCTGTATACCATGCTAGGCATAATATTGAGTATTTTCATTACTTGACATAATATATAATGAAACACATTAAGGAATTTGATGCATATCATATGTTTACATTGTCCAGATTTATGCAGTTGGATCTTCCTCCAATAATGGAATGTATCTACTGGATTTTCATCCAGATACAAGCTCAGCATGCCATGTAGACAACAAGTGAGCTGATCTCTGCTTTCCCTTTTGTTTTGGTTTGCACAGAATCAAATTATATTGGCTATCCAATCTTCTTCTTCTTTCTTTCTTTTCTTTTTTTTTTTCTGTGAACATATCTAGAGAAGATCCGGACTTCCAGCGATTCATTCATCAATTTTTTTCTTGGAAATAAACTCCATTTTCCCTCAATTTTATGCACGATCTTTATTCTCGTTTCCTCACTTGGTATTCCATGTTTCAGCGAGGAAATGAGAGGCTCTGAGGAAAATCAACCTGCAGAAAACAGGTTCATTCCTTTATCTCAAAGGGTGCTTTCCTGTGCAGCCCATCCACTCAGTCATACCATAATTGCGGGTACTCAGGTTAGTTTGCTTACATCTTTGGTTAATAGTGGGACATACAAAATCTGATTCCACAAGCGACAAGCCATACTGAATTTATGTATATGCTGAACGCCATTATGTCTTACCTTCCGTACAGAAATGGGAAAATTTCAGTTATTTTTCAGTAGGAATTAGATACCACATTTGAGTCAGATGGTAAATATTGACTAGTCATTGTTCTCTTCAGTTCTCATCGTTGCTCATGCTATCACAAAAGTATGAGACTATCGGGAATTCAAAGTAGTGGTGTGTGGGCACATCTGGATTTTTTTCTCCAAGGCAATATCACCAATTGTGCATTGACAATGCTGTTCATTAGCTCATGGCCGTCCTGCGTAGAAGGATGGTGTGCAGTATGGGGGCCTTCTTGCTGGTGCCACACAGGCTTTGAATCTGGTTGGCAGGTCACTAAATGGGAAAAAATCTATAGGCCATTACAAGATTCAATATGCCGCTTATGCACTGCCTCTAAGAAACCAAGGAATAATTTCGTTCACTGACATTTGTACAAGTGTTGCTTGGTGCAATGACGCTGTTGTAATCGATCTGGTACCTTCAAGGCATGCTTTCAGGGGCTCAAAAGGGTTGCTCACATGTAATTAGTGGTCGTTCTTTAATTTTCGTTGTCTGATATTAACCAGGAACCCTCTGTATGTGTGGTGTGATAACTGCTGGCATCAGTGCAACTTGTGTTATGTACAATATACATGATTTTAATATTATCCCATTCTCTGAACTCTTATTAACGTCTTCCTCAGTTTCCACTTGTCTATTTGACTTTTTACATTCCAAGATTCAAGTGCAACAGAGGTGTACTTCTCGTCAGTAAACTGTACTAGGCGAGTGGATCTTGTAACTTGTCTAGGACTGTTCCTGTTTCAGAAGAAAGATATGCATCTCCTCCATACCACCATGATGAGTTGCAGGCAAATTCAAGATTCCAAGTTTCCAACCCTACAGGAGAATGTTACTTTGTTCTAAGTATAAATGTAGAATTTCGGAGAAAAATTGTCTCTCTTAGGATCTCTACACCCTTTATTTATATTGTTAAATATTACCATACATGACTTCTAAACTCTAATATCTTCAACAACTCTAATATTTCCAACAATAAACACTCTCATTACCGCAAAGCAAAGCGAAGATAGAAACTGTAGATGATCATTCAAAGCTTAAGAAGCATGCCACGCGTTTCTGCACATACAAAGGAAACGATTTGTTTGGAGCCTCGGTCCGTGTTGCTACGTTCACGTTGACTGGGAGAGCAGACAAGCCAAAAGCAAAAGCCTCCAGCCGCAACAGGTCCAAGGCAATTATTATTATTATTTTGTTTAATCAATCACCAAGTCCTGTTGTTTCTTTCACGTGAAGTGAAGTGCTAGTTTTTTTGTGACTTTTGCTAAGTCCACACGAGAAGCATACCAGGAGTTAAAATCTTTGATTTGTGTACATAGTTCGTGTACCAAAAAGGTCGTAATTTTTTGCTAAGTTTACACAGATCAATACCAGCAATTTTGATGTTTTATTCCTCATGGCGACTTTGAAGTATGATCTTCCATTCCGAGTCGAGATACAAGATTCTCATTGTGGCAAGTCAAGATGAGATTTGTGTTAGCACGATGGATTTGGATGATGCATTGAAGGGTTTGAGAAATGACCAATCACATGGATCTGCAGATGAGAAGCGTAAAGACCGTAAGGCTTTATCTCAGATTCGCCTTCACCTATCAAATAATATTTTGTAGGAGGTTTTGAAGGAGAAGACAATTTGTTGCATTATGGTCAAGTTGGAATAAATTTGCATGACAAAGGATCTCACCAAAGAAGATGCGTCTCAAGTAGAAATTGTACTCTATAAATTGCAAGAAGGGGATTCGGTGCTTGATCATCTTTCGTTGTTTAAGGATATCGTTTTCGACCTTTAGTCGATGGAGGTAAAATATGATGATGAGGATTTGGGTCTTATTCTTTTGTGTTTACTGCATAGTTTTTTTTCCTTCAAATTTCAGTGATACCATATTATATAGTAGAGACTCTCACTCTTAATGAAGTTTATGAAGCTTTGCATGCTAAGGAGAAGATGAAACAGATGGTACCTTTTGAAAATTCAAGTCCAAAAGTAGAAGGCTTGTTTGTTCGTGGCGGGCAAAAGAAGAAGAACTCAAATAATGGATCTCAATGCAAAAGTTCGAATGGCTACAAGAACCGGTCGAAATCCAGAGGCAAGTACAAATCGTGCAAATATTGCAAGAAAAGTGGGCACGACATTTCGAATGCCGAAGTCGCAGAATAAAGAAAAGAGAACTAGTAATTATAAGCCAAAAGGTAAACCAGATGATGAAGGTAAACCCTCTCTTGCTGCTGATAATAGTTATGATGTAGATGTTCTTGTTGCCTTTGCTGGATGTGCTAAGATCAATGATGAATGGATTCTTGATTCTGCCTGTACCTTTCATATGTGTCCTAATAGGGACTGGTTTGGCACCTATGAATCTGTTGAAGGTGGTACTGTGTTGATGGGTGATAACTCATCTTGTAAGGTTGTAAGAATTGGTTCAATTCAGATCAAGCTGTTTGATGGCATTGTCAGAACTTTGACAGATGTGAGGCATATTCCAGATTTAAAAAGAAACTTTATCTCCTTGAGTACTCTTGATGGTAAAAGGTACAAGTATTCTGGTGAAGGTGGAGTTTTGAAGGTATCAAAAGGTTCTCTTGTTGTGATGAAAGCTGATATTAAATCTGCCAATCTGTACCATCTGCGAGGTACTGCAATATTAGGTAATGTTGTTGTAATTTCAAGTTTATTATCTGATTCCGATGCTACTAATATTTGGCATATGCGCTTTGGGCATATGAGTGAAATTGGTTTGGCAGAATTGAGCAAGAGAGGACTTCTCGATGGACATAGCATCGGCAAGCTGAATTTTTGTGAGCACTGTGTATTTGGCAAACACAAGAGGGTGAGGTTCAATACTTCATTTCATACTACGAAGGTATTTTGGATTATGTGCATTACGATTTATGGGAGCCATCTCGGAAGACATCGCTAGGAGGTGCTCGTTATATGTTAACAATTATTGATGATTACTCTAGAAGAGTGTGGCCTTATTTCTTGAAGCATAAATCAGAAGCATTTTCAGCATTTAAAGAGTGAAGACTATGGTTGAAAAGCAAACTAAAAAGAATGTAAAGAAACTTCACACTAATAATGGGATGGAATTCTGTTCTGATGAATTTGAATCATATTGCAAAACTAAAGGCATTGTTAGGCACTACACCGTTCCTGGTATTCCTCAACAAAACGGTGTAGCTGAGCGTATGAACAAGACCATCATTTCCAGGACCCGTTGCATGTTGTCAAATGCAGGTTTGCATAGACGTTTTTGGGCTGAAGCCGCTTCCACTGCTTGCTACCTTATTAATCGGCCACCCTCTATTGCAATTGAAAAGAAAACTTCAATTGAGGTATGGTCTAGTTCCCCAGTAAATTATTCAGAATTGAGAGTTTTTGGCTGTACTGCTTATGCTCGTATTGATAATAGAAAATTAGAGTCTATAACTGTTAAGTGCATCTTTCTTGGTTATAAATCTGGTGTTAAAGGATATAAGTTGTGGAATTCTGAAACAAGGAAGGTTGTGATTAGTAGAAACGTTGTCTTTAATGAATCTGCTATGCTTCATGATAAACTGCCCACTAATGTTCCTGTTGAGAGTGAGCAGAATTCAAGTGTTCAGGTAGACCATTTTGTTGGTTCAAATGACACATCAGATAAGAAAAATATTGTTGTTCATGATGCACATATTGTTGAGGATACTCCTATTGTTCAGCAGCCACCACAACGGTTCATTGCGCTTGATGAGCCTAGGAGGATTAATCCACCAAAAGAGGTTGATTGAAGAAGCTAATATTGTTGCTTATGCTTTGAGTGTGGCGTAAGAAATTGAAGGTAATCGTAACCTACATCATACTGAGGCTATTAGCTCCACTAATTGTAATAAGTGGATAACTGCTATGCATGATGAGATGGAGTCACTTGAAAAGAATGGCACTTGGGAACTAGTGAAATTACCAAAGGAGAAGAAGCTTGTTCATTGCAAGTGGATTTTCAAAAGAAATGAGGGTATTTCTCCTACTGAACCAACAAGGTATAAAGCAAGGTTGGTTGCTAAATGTTATAGTCAGATTCCAGGTATGATGTCTTTTCCCCGATTCATGAAGTATAGTTCTATTCACACTTTACTTAGTGTTGTTCTTGTGCATGATTATGAACTTGAGCAATTAGATGTTAAAGCGCATTCTTACATGGGGAGTTGGAAGGAGACATTTATATGAACCAACCTGAGGGTTTTATTACTCCTAGAAAAGAACACCTCGTTTGTAGATTAAAGAAATCTCTTTATGGTTTGAAGCAATCTACTAGGCAATGGTATAAGAGATTTGACTCATTTATGCTCTCTCATGATTTTAAGCGGTCTGATTATGATAGCTGTGTTTATTTAAAGACTACTAATGGTTCACTATTTATTTGCTTCTCTATGTTGATGATATGTTAATTGTCGCAAAAGATAAGTCGAAATAGCAAACCGATAGCACAATTGAGTAATGAATTTGAGATGAAAGACTTAGGTGCAAAGAAAGAAAAATCTTGGCATGGAGATTATTAGAGAGAGGCAATCGGCAAGTTATACCTTAGTCAACAAGGTTATATTGAGAAAGTTCTTCGTCATTTTAATATGCATGATGCAAAACTAGTGAGTACTCTATTAGCCGCATTTTGATTATCTTGACCTTATGTCCTGAGTCAGATTATGATATTGAGTACATGTCTAGAGTTCTATATTCCAGTGCAGTTGGTTCTCTTATGTATGCCATGGTTTGTTCTCGTCCAGATTTATCTCATGCACTGAGTGTTGTTAGTAGATACATAGCTAATCCTGGAAAAGAGCATTGGAAAGCAGTTCAGTGGATTTTCAGATATTTGCGTGGCACTTCTAATGCTTGTTTGTAGTTTGGGAATTCTAGAGATGAACTTATTGGTTATGTTGATTCTGATTATGCTGGTGATTTAGACAAGAGGAGGTCTCTAACAGGTTATGTTTTCACCATTGGTGGTTGTGCTGTTAGTTGGAATGCAAGTTTGCAAGCTACTGTTGCCTTATCAACCACTGAAGCAGAATATATGGCTATTTCTGAAGCTTGTAAAGAAGCTATTTGGTTGAGAGGTTTGTACACTGAGCTTGTGTGGAGATAATTCTTGCACTACTATTTTTTGTGATAGTCAGAGTGCTATATGCCTTATAAAGGATCAGATGTTCCATGAGAGAACAAAGTACATTGATGTGAGATATCACTTTATTCAAGATGTTATTGCTCAAGGTGATGTCAAAGCGTGCAAGATAAGTACTCATGATAATCCAGCTGATATGATGACAAAGCCAGTTCCTGTTACTAAGTTTGAGCTTTGCTCAAGCTTAGTTTGTGTTAAAGTTTAGTCCTAGTGACTAGTTGACGCACGGCGATTTTTTTTTATCTTATTGGGGAATCATTTGGTGATTGATGATTCTTTATTTTGTTATCGCTTCTCATATAGTGATCATCGCCGGTTGATGCCTGTAGTTTTTTCCCGCAATGGTTTTCCATGTAAAAAATCGTGTCTTCTTTGTCCCTATTTTTCTAACAGAAATAATTCATTTTGAGTCTCAGCTTTTGCTTTATTTCCAATGAATCGTACAGGTTCAAGTTCCTTTCCAAAGGAATGACATTGTGTTTTCCTCTGAACCAAACAGCTATATAGGAAAACATTCCAAAGGAAACCAATTCCTCAAAAAAAAATCATTTAGAATTCCTTAGATCCAAACAGACCCTTAGTTCTCACGGTGACATGGTTACCGGTAGACGTGATTCGGTGGCATGAATTATACTCAAGGATGCAAATCTTGGAACTGGAGAAAAACCCACCAAACGGCTGGTAACCGAAAAAACTACAAAAAACCAGTCAAACTTCGAAAATCAAAAATTGAATTAGGGATGTTTTAAACTTAGCAACCGGAACTGTCCAAAACCGGAAAACCGCTTAAAAAACCCGAAAAAATCGCTATCAAACTGGAAAATTGAATTAGGAATTATCCAAAAAATATTAGAACTTGGGAGTACAATTATTAAAACATATTTAGCAGATGGAATTGAACTGAGACTTACACTACACGTGACGGCGAAGCATCTCCTCTTCTGTGACAGTGACTCAGTGAGGCAGATGGAATTGGAGACGACGCTGCAAGACAGCCCACGGTTTTTTTCTAACTGTTTCTTCAGCCCGGGTGGCCAGGCCTACACCCGCGGCCGCGCACCCCCGCAGCCGCGTACCCCCGTCATTTTGGCGGGAAAATATATCGAACCCTAACCAAGGGGCGCCATGGACAAGTTCCTTGTGGCGCCGCCGCCTCCCTCCGGTGAAGGCCCTGCAGCGCCGCGGCCGCCGCCTCCGAGGTGCTCCGCCTGGGACCCCTTACCCTCTCGCCTATCGCGCCTCCTCGCTATCCTGACCTTGTTTTGATTCGCAGGTGGCACCGGTGGAGCCGCATCGCCGTGGAGTTGGACGGACGGATCGACGCCAGGTTCCGGCACCGGGAGTCGCGCCGCCTCATCGATTCATACGCTGAGGTGGTCGAAATTCGAAACGGAGTGACGTTTTTCTTCGGTTTTGGCGTCCTCTACTGGAATCATTGCGTAGGCGCTAGGGAATAGGGGCTGGAATTCCCCAGAGCGGCTAGTTTTTTTTAATGAAATTCTTTGGAAAGCTAGTGGTAAGCCATTGTCAGAATAGGTTGATGGGAACAAAAAATCGAACAGTTCTGGCCATTTCAATGTTACAGTAGCTGTTCTACGTTTCTATTGAATTTTGTTCATAGTGAGTTGTGGTGGGTTATGGTGAGATGTGGTGGGTTAGAGCATCCGCAATGTTACATTTTAGCCGGTTCATAGCCGGTTCAAAGAGGTTAAGCATCGATTCAATACGTTGAAGCTATCGATTCCAACCAAAATATTTCTGGAACCGAACCCAAATCAAGCATCGATTCTTAGCATTAAACAAATCGCATGTGCACCAGGGGTCGTCTCTACCGTCGTCGGGGTTGCTGCAGGACGCGCGGAGGGGTCGCCGCCGGTGCTCATCGTCGCCTCCAGATCCCCCACCCGCTGAAGTCGTTGCGTCCGCTACTGGCCACAGAAGACGTCGGCTCCAAAGCTTCCTCCTATAGGTCCACTGGCCGCCGGTCGCTGAAGCCATCCCCTCTACCTCTGACCGCCGGAGCTGTCGCCTCCACCTCGACGTCTACCTCCGACCGCCGTAGCTGGGTCTTTGGCGGAGCGAAGGCGGCAGCGGCGGAGTGCTAAGCGGAGGCGGCGGCGGCGGCGAGTGGAGACGTTGGTGGGAGGCCTGGGGCTAGCGGAGGATTCAAGGGAGAGAGAGAGAGAGCGGTGAATGACGGGGGGAGTTAAAAGAAATAGGTTTTATTTCTTTTCTTTTTAGTACCACGTGGGTCCCGCTATATTAGGAACCGGCTCAGTACATTGGGGAAAAATTGATCGGTTCCTAAAATGCTTTTGTGGCATATCTTTGAATCGACGTTGATTCAATACATTGTGGATGCTCTTATGGTAGACCAAAAAATTGCTGTACTTTAGGACTAAACACTTTTAAGATGCTGCAAAACTCTGGTTCCTTTTTACCGATGAGATTTGGGAGTTTGTGCTGATGGTTCATAGGTGCTTATGGCAGCATCCTGGAGATTGATTCATAGGTGCTTATGGCAGCATCCTGGAGATTGAGGAAATACTGTTCCAAAATCATTTTAGGAAATATAAACAATGCATTTGTGCTACAACTATTAATAATTCTATATGTGTATTGTACTTTATAATCTTTACTTTGTCAAGTATCCTAACTGGGTGTTATATTTGGAATTCTATACCAGAAAACGGAGGAAGTTGTAGCAGTTTCTGTGCTAATTTTAAGTTTTTGCAACGAAACAATTTGCGTGCTCTTTTAGGTTATCGTGCTGCAAAATATTTTGTTTGATTTGTTTTGTTTTCATGTTGAGAAGACTAGGACCTTCGAGCACAAGTACTACACTCATGGCGAGGAACGGTGTCAGACATACGTAATGCTGATAGTACTTTCAGTTGTATTTGTAATTTTGAGCCCCTGTGTATTATTCAGCTCATGCGTTTACCATCGTTGCTCCTATTAGGTGAACCGCATGATTAATGCTTCAACTATGGTTGGGTGTTATCATCCAGCAAGGTCCGCATTTCTCTTTTATGTTGGTTTGGAGTATTTCATTGCAAAATAACAACTTTAGAGTAGTTGTTACAACCACCTTTCTACGGTTTCATTTTACAATCTGTAGTAATATGTACCTCTTAGATATGCTAAATAACTTGTTTTATTGTTTTTGGGCAGGGAAGGGGTTTCAGCAATGGAATTTGATAAAAAGGTAGCATTGAAATGTGTGAAAATGTTTCATTTTTTTTCTAGTTTAGCATGATTACCAATTGCAATTGCTTCCTTAATGCTCAGAAACTGTGATACATAAAATATTTAAGCACTTTACTTGTGTTTTACTTGTGCAGGGAGTATACCTTGCATCAGTGACAATTTCAGGGTGTTTAACAGTGCATGACTTTGAGACCTTATACTGTTCCATATATGGCCCATCATGTAGTAAGTTAAAACTTGAAACCTGACTTGACTATCAGAGCTTAAAACAGATGTCAATCCTAGTATGACCGTTTCATGTTGGTAAAATCTGGATAATAGGATCAGATTGTAGGATTGTGGTAGGACCGTACCTCTAAAATCGTTATTCTGTAGATTGAAGATCTAGGCCATTATTTTATGATTCTGATCTTGCGTTGGATCAGGATTGGAATGGTCCGATAGGATTATTGGATCGTATGATATTACAATACGGATCACGACCCTGACAATCTTGCCTTCAAATACAGCTGGCATGTCGGAAACGCTTACTATATATAGGCAGCAATAACTTCCCTAAGAGTAGTGGCACAGTTTTTAAACCCAGATGCTCTCCTTCCTAGTTCAAATTGTTTTGTGCTTATCAATAATAGTTGTTCTCTCTGATAAGATAGACTTGGTTTGCCGTAGTCATGCGATTTGGAAGTCGGATCAAGGACCGAGTTTTTCCAATAATTTGGATGTACTTCTGTACCATTTGTTGCTGCATTCTTGTTTATGCAAAATGGCCTTGTTAACCATCATAAATATTCAGTTAGAATTTATATATCCTGAGTGCACACACGCATCTGAAATTTTTTTAGTGACATACTCTGAGATGAGCGAGAAGTGGCACTCTGAATGATCTTTTGCGAAGTTATTATAATTTGTTCATAGCTTACTGTTTCAGGTCTTGTCATAATTCTGCTGCAATTTACTATTTTTTGGTAGGTTTGCCAGATGACTCATCCAACTATTTGCTTCATATACCTAGCCCATTGCCCCTATGTGCCGTCCGATGGAATCCAGGCAATCAAGATGAGGTCTGTATGAGCATTGATCTTCATGTGGTGTGGGGTTTGCTATTTTCAGTTATTTCAGTTCAATCTGGTTTGCTAAGTTTAACCAGCATTTAGTTAGAGACTGCAATCTTGTTTGTTTTTTAAAAAGGAAATGCTTATGACTTGATTTGGTTTCCATCTATTCTTATTGTTGAGCATGCCTGCTGCAGATTGTTTGCTCATCTAGCCAAACTGACAAAGTTTTCCTGTTTGATATTGGCTATGTCTCATCTGTGCCGACTGAAGTAAGTGCCTTTTGCATTGTTCCTTACAAATGCTTCACATGTTACTCAATGATATTTTCAAAATAATTTCCCCGTGTTGACTTACGTTAGAAGATTATGTATTTTTTTCCTTTTGCCTTAAATTTATAGAATATCACATAGAATATTTTATCTTTCATGATTTACTTTGTACTTTTCATTTTTTCTTTAGTTATTTATTTTGCTAGCAAACATAGCTATAAAAACCCAGGAAATCTGTGACAAAATATTGCTGGGTCTAAATCAAGTAAAAAGGTAGACAGTCTTCCCTCTGCACACACAAGAAGTAACATTACACAATGCTAAAGGAAATGCTTCCAGAGGCTATATGAAGAAAATATAGTTCCAGATGCTGTGCATCTTAGTCCACTACAAGGAAATGTGTTCCAGTAGCTCCATGTCCATTACTGTTTAGCTTTGCGTATTACACATTTTTAACTCACCGACCCTTCTGATTTTTAAGTTGTTGTTATAGGTTTTACAGAAAGGAAAGACCAAATTTCCCGCTCTCAACTCTGAATCGCACAAGGGTTTGACTGATCTAGCTTTTGCTTCAGATGATAAGTCACGGTATGTAACAAATTTTGCACCTCATCATGCCATCATAGTTGCTTCTTGAAATAAGGCCAATCATAAAATATCGCTAATTAGTAATCAATTTGGAGCTTGCTATAGACAACTGACCGCATATTTTGTTCTGTTTTTCTTCTTTTTATTAAAAATGGAAAAAATAATTTTGACCTTCTGTACTCCCTTAAAGAAGAAATATTAACAGCTATGAAGCTGAAGAAACCGAGGAATGTTACAAATTTGGTATCACCGTGATGATAGCCTTTTTTCTTGACTGGGTGAGGGTGGGATGGGTACCAAAGAAGGCAGTATGTAGATTCTGCTTATGATGGGTGTTGGTTTGTAAAGTGAAATGTAGATTCTGCTTATGGTTGGTGTTGGTTAAGTAAAGTGAAGACAGGTTAACAGTGTTAATTACTAAGTGTACCAACAACGTTGTTACCAATATGTCCATATTTTAGGAGGTATAATCCAAGTATACAATTGCCAGTATTCTAAATGGAACTTTTTCTTGCTGGAAATTATGCGTAGACTTTGCACTTATTGGCTCTCCTTCCATAGGCTATTTGCATCTGGCCTTGATGGGGCAGTCTACATGTGGGACAGGCGGCTAAGTAAGACACACTGTCTTGAGCTTACAGCACTTCCAGAATCTCAATTTAACAGTGTCAAGCTAAATATGGATAATCGGGTATGCTAATTCTCATGTTAAGTACTTGATGTTTTATAACAATAAGTCTGTAGCTTTCTGAATGCTATTATCATATCCACCAACCTATGTTTTAGATTCTATCTTGCTTTGTAAATACTACCTAATGCATGCTAAAATGCTCAATTCACTTATATGTTTTATATATTACTTTATCATAATACCCTGTCTAAAATGCTTCGACTGTGCGACCAATCAAAGCACGGCATCATTTGAAGTTTGAACTTGATTGGCTAGCCACAATGAACTTAATGTAAAACAAGAGGCTTAGCTAGCTATTTTATGTTTTTTTATGCTTCCTACATTCTGTTATCTTTGGCAGTTAATCTATTTACACATTTTCTGTTAACTTCAGCAGTTAATTTTGTCTATCTACAAACTATGGACCATTCATATATGGGGATTGAAATTTGTTTTTCAGACTGTGTTTGGTGCAAGTAGAAATGGCACCATTCATGCTTGGGATCTCCGTGGAGGGAGGGCATCAGCTGCTTTTCAAAGCCATAATGAGGTACATTCAGCAGATAAACATTCTGGTAGCTCTCTGCCTTTTTATGTGATCTTAGATCACTCAACTTGATATTCTGCGTGATTATTTTAATGTTCTGAGATTCAGAATAGGAAACTACCGCTTGTGAACTTTATGTATGCAGTAGAAACTATTTAAACTTAAAAGATACTACTTCCATTCTTTTTTACTTGTCGTTTTGGACATCGACACGGTCTCCAATACACACTTTTGACTATTACTTTTTCTAGTTATATATTAGTAAAAAAATAATAATATTGTAATGATATGAAAGTATTTTTTATGACAAATCTAGTAATATAATTTCCACATGTCAAATCCAAATAATTTTGTGTAGGTCATGTTTTAAAAGATTGACTGTATGCATTCTAAAATGACATAAAAAAGAACAGAGGGAGTAATAAAGGATCCTAAATCATAGAAACAACTCTCACTATGATATACTCTAAGTTAAATTTAGCCTTCAAAGATTAGAAATCTAGGAAGTAAACTAGAATATGACGTGCAATTGCGAGGGCTAATCAATCTAGTTTTTATATTAATTTTGAATTTCATGGCATGATAACACTAGTAACATTTATATAATAGAGAAAGAATGGTTCCTTCCTGTGAATCTTTTCATGCAGCAATATCATAGCTGTCTTGGCAGCACAAGGACTTGTGTTTATTGCCTTGGTTCTGGGTTGACAAAACTTTTGTCCAGGTTCAACAGTTATCATCAGTGAAGATATCAACATTGTTGGGGAAAATTACATCACTGAAGGTATGAAAAGAAAAATAGACTTATGCTTATGGACATTTATGCTAAACAAATTAATGTATATCTTTCCGTTCTTGTGAGCCACATTAACACCTCGCATACACATGGTATTGACGAGAAGTTTATATATTGAAGTCATCCACATTAATTATTAACTAGTTTGATGGAATTTTGAATTGCATGCCACCTGTTGTGGGAGCATCCAAAATGTTAAATTTAAGAATATCGACATGTGGTGACCCTGTAACACTCCGGCCCAACACTGAGCCCGGAATACCACTCAACTACATCCACTACTAATTTAAACCACATTTTACAATAATTCCAGCAAGCACATAACGAACGAAAACCCGTCCACGGGTCATGATATAAAATATTAAATACAACTAAATTGCATAAAAATCAACATACTAGATAACATACTGAATAAAGAACTAATAGGTAATAAACAGTCTATAAAACGTCTAATGAGTAATTAAGCGGGTTCCAACCAATCACCTAGAATTATTCAATGAGTATCAAGTCCTAAAAGAACAAATCATCACACTATAAGGAACGTTATCATGGCTAAGTAATTCAGGTATTTGAAATGAGTGCAGATGTTCTATGTGCGCTATCACTTCCTATGCGAGAAATCTTCACCGATCACCTAAAACAACATTAAAACAAGGGTGAGTCCACGACTCAACGGGTACGAGATACAACGGTAAATACACAAGTTCATTAAACATTTAATACATTATCATAAATCTCATACTCATTCTTAATTCTCATCAATATCTTTCTCATGAATGCAAATGTCATGAAGCACCTCTTTCAGCTGATATCAGTATAGCAAATTGTTCACTCGTCGGTGATGCACTTTTCTTTCCCACCTTGAGGGTGGGGTCTCTACCTCTGTAGGATTTTAACATGGGGCACGTCGGATTAGCCATAATCATGACAATACTCACAGCCCTAGTCCTTATGCAAGTGAATGATGCAATAATTCATTTAGCAATAATAATCTCACCATGTCATCCCTATGTTAGTTGCATCATTATCACAATCTTACTCTTTTCATCAATAATACTATGACAAGTAAATAACTTAACAAAACATAATAAAATCTCATGGTAATAAATCAACAAGACAACGACAACCACCCATTGTCCACCATTATACCAAGCACTTGTCTCTTTAACCTCTAGGAGCCGGGTAGCGAGTTGGTGGCAAGGTGCTAGAGGCAATACTCCTTGTACAAACAATTAACATACATTCAAAAATATGCCATCACAACACCAAAAGATCACACAAATCACCCTCGCAAGTCTACGAAAAAATGAACACAATTAACTTGCTTCTACCGGATGCACTACCCTCTATCCCAATAGTAAAAAGGCTCTAACTGTCCCATTTGAACCCCAAATCTAGCAAACAATATACTTCTGGAATCCACACGAAATTACCTACTTCCTAGTTATGACGAACTTCTGAATCCACCGTTTACTCCTCCATTTCTTTCCCCGAAGACTGTCTTAGAATCTGTCAGGATAGACCACTTGACAATTTCGTATCTTTATTTCTAAAACTTGAAAAATAATGAACGATACCAGTTCTGGAATCTACTCAAAATTTCCTAGTTTATTCAAGTTATCACCAAAATTAAATTATTTCATTTGCTATGCGTAAACAACCCATCTTCATGACAGCTGTCAACGGTGTTCGTTTTCTGGACAGCGACCTTCCCGATGCCATAATTTTTTGCTCACGACTCCAAATCTAGTGTTCTAGACCTTCCTGGAAAGCTAACAAAATTTTCTACATCTTTTATAATTGGACGAAACTCTAAATCCGAACCTAAATACCTCTAATTGCCCCCAAGGTTATGCATCGCAACTCGACGGACTAGGGCATATTGAAATCTAATCTTTCCATTAACCAAACGACCTACAAATTGAACAGCGACTAAACTAGGGCCATCTAATGGTTTTCAGATCGTTACCCTCAAAGAACACAAAGACGATCACGAAATCCTTGTCTTCCTCCCTTCTTTTCTTCTTCTCCCTTCCTCCCTTCTTTTCCTTTTCTCTACTGGCCGACTCCCCTTTGGGCTTCCTCCTTTGGTCGACTCTGAGGCTGCAAGGGGTGTGACAAGCTGGCTTGGGTTGGAGGTGGTGGCACCGAGGCAGGCGGGAGGCGGCGGCACCAAAGAGCAAAGGGGGGGGTGGGCGTGGGGAGGTGGCAGGGTGTGGGGGGTGGTGGCTAGGGTTAGGGCTCCCCCCGTTCCTCTTATGGCCGCCCCCCTTGGGCCCAAAAGTCGTGGAAGTCTAAGTTGTTAAGGGTATTTGTGGTATTTTCCTATTGTTCTAGGGGGTTTAGTCCTGTGTCTCTTGTACTCTATATATTGCCCATTGGACTATTGCAATACAACTAACTCTTCACATTTGCACTCTCCCTCTCATTCTAACATGGTATCAGAGTAAGGTTCCATAGTCTAGCTCCTCCCACCGTCTTTCGTTGTTGTTGCCCCGGGAGGAGCGATCTCCACTCCCGGGGCGGTTACCTTTTTCTTCTTCGAGCAGAAGCAGCACTCCCCCTCGTAACCACCTCCCTGGCGCTGTCGACCGCGCTTCTTGGTCACACGCCAGATCTGGCATCAATTTTCCTGGCCAGATCTGGTTGGATCCATTGATGCCAAAAGCAGATCCGGGCTTACTCTTCCTCGTCGTTGTCGCCGACTGTCGGCTCCAGCCAGATCTGGCGCGTTGGGGTATGCGTCGCCACCTCTGGCTCCCTCATCTGCTCCGGATCGGTGCCGCCCGAGCTGCTCCTCCACGCTGAAGCCTGACGTGTTGCGCCCCTCCCGGGCTCTCTGGCGCACGGAGCTCGCGCCACCTTTGGGTCGTTACGGCCGCCTCCCCTGGCCGGTCGCATGCTCTGCTTTAGGTGAATCGCTCTCTAGCTGTCCTCGATTGGGGAGAGAAGGGGGAGAGGTTGCCTCCCTATCAGATCCGGACGGACCCGTTCGCCACGCCTTCTTCGCCTCCTCCCCGCCTGGATCAGGCGAGTGCCTCTGCTCCTGAAGCAGAGGGTGCTCTCACGCTGAGCCTCCCGAGCCACCGCCAGCTCTTCCTCGCTCGGATCCAGCCGTCGTCGTCTCCGGGCACCTTTGTTGCGCCTCAAGACTCTCTCGTCGCCATGTGCTTCCAGCGCCACACCGCCGAAGGAGCATGAGGAGCCTAGGGGGGGGGTGGTAAGGGATTCGACGAAGGAAAGGGGCCGGCCGCGAGTGCTCCTCCAAGAAGAGCAGGGAGGAGACGCTAATGGCTACGGGAAACGAGGGAGAAGTGAGGAGGCGTCTGTTGGAAGGAAGAGAACAGGGTGAGAAGAAGAGAACCCGTCGGGATCTGGAGGGAGCAGAGGAAAGAAAGAGATGTGCCTGTGATCGTCGACGCGTGTCGAGTGAGGAATGGCTCGGGAGGAACTGGTGCTGTCCTGCTGCTAGTTATCATTTAGTCTTTTCTTTTTTTCGTGTTGTTTCTTCTGTTGCGTCCATCCAAGTCCGTAACACTTTATCTTTGAGTTCGTCTAAGCCACGCGAGTCCACAAATTTATTGTCAGTCAGCTGATTGCTTTGCTAGCCACAGTCTGTCCTCTTGGATCGAGAGTGATGCTCTTCTTTCCCTTTTGCATGGCAGCAGCCGCAGCTCCCAAGCCGTTGCAGATCGTAGAAGTTGTTAGGATGCATTTGTTTCTCTCGAGCCGCCGCCGAGCTTCTAAGGTCATTGTGCTTGTTAGCCTTCTAACGCCTCAGTTCGCTTCTTGTGCCTTCTTATTTGCCGCCGTCTTGGGCTTCGATCTGCAACGCCATGCTTCTATCTATTTCTCTTCGGCTTGATTTGACAGCTTTCTTTATTCCTGTCTGTTTCATCATCTTCTTCGTCATGTTGCCGCGGTCAACTTTGCTCCCGCTTACCTCTACTTTTTCAGCCCCTACACTTTGTGCTTTAAGGGCTGTCGCATGACCCCGAATGGGAGATCTTTTTGATACTCGACATATTATCAACACTTGGACTTTGGATTTTTCCTATTTTAGTGTCAACTCTTTCCAAATGCAATGCTATTGCATACGTCTTGCATTTTGGTTTTTTTGTGGGGGGGTTAAGGGTATTTGTGGTATTTTCCTATTGTTCTAGGGTTTAGTCTTGTGTACCTTGTACTTTATATATTGCCCATTGGGCTATTGCAATACAACTAATTCTTCACATTTGCACTCTCCCTCTCATTCTAAGACCCTCTTTGTTTAGGCTTAGGCCTTTTGGCTTATAGCTTAAAGCTAGCTTTTTGGTTTAATCAGCTTATAAGCCTCTAAGCTTTTAAGCCAAACTTTGTTGTTTGGTAGTCAGGCTTTTTGTAGGATGTTGGCTTATTGAGTTGTGTGTGAAGGATGAAAGGTCTGAAATGCCCTTAAGGGTTTAAAGGATCTTGTTAAGCATGTATTTAAACTGTTTTTTTTCATGGGACCTGAAAATATGACGATACATACATTTGTACATATGAAACAAAATGGATATCGTTTCGTAGTGCATGCAAGTATTTATTTTGGACATTGCGCAACGGAAGAAATTAATATAGAAATGCCAATATCAGTCAACTAAACAAAATAACACAGTAACAAAATAATATTTAATAATATATGATGCAATTATCTTGTCACCGCAACATGTATATATCATACAAATGTAATCTATTTACCCTCTTGCGGCCATTAAAGAAGTAGCAATACTATCACGAAAGACACCCATATCTTCATCATCGATTGCTGATCCATTGACATTGTGCCCTCCAAATGATCTAGTTTGTGTATCGTTTGGATCATAATCTTTGTCAAGATCACATCTCTCAAAAAGCTCATCACGTAAAGCACTATCTCTAATAAAGTTGTGTAGCGCCATACATGCAATTATAATTTTCGTTTGAATCTTCATTTTGTAACTTGGCAACGCCAACAAGATTCTCCATTTCATCTTCAACACGCCAAAGGAACGCTCAATCACATTGCGAAGAGACGAGTGAGCATGATTGAACACCTCGTATTTCTCACTCGGTTGTCGACCATGGCGAAATTCTGGTAGATGGTACTTTTGTCCTTTGTAAGGAGCTAGATAGCCCTTTCAATTGGGATAACCCGCATCAACAAGATAATATCTCCCTGTATACATGAAACTTATAAATGTTGACAATACAAATTTGGAATGTTATCATAATAAATACTTATATGATTAAAGAAGCTAATTACCTTCAGGAGGATGTGGAAACCGGTTCGAATACTTGTCCAAAGTGTTATTGAAAATCCTTGTGTCATGCGCTGAATCGGCCATTCGGCGACAACAAAAGTAAACCTCATGTCAAAGTCACACACTGCCATCACGTTTTGAGACGTATATCCATGACGACCAGTGTGGGCAACCTGCTCATCCGCTGGAACAACAGGCACGTGTGCCATCAATTGCACCTATGCAATTGTTAAAATGCGGTGCAAAGCGGTTATCTAGAAGTCTCGGATGCACTGTTGTGAATTCAGGATGCGTTGGTCTAATATTATCTTCAGATAAAAGATAGATACATTCCAAGACTTCACCAAACTTTCTATTGATTGTTTCCGTTGACCTTTTGAAGCAGTTTTGAACTTGAGTAACTGACTGAGGGCCACCAACTGTCCACAAGAACAAAGCCAAAGATTCTAGAGAAGCCATAGTCGTAGTTGATTTCAAGCCGTAATTTGCAACCAAAGTTTCATGCAAACTATAAAAAACAGCCATACTCATTCGGAACATCGAGTAACAATCTCTCTCATCGCCTAGCTGCTCAACAACCCATTCATAACCAGTTTGGAGTGGTTGTCTCCTCTCCTTTTTGTTTAGATAAGTGTCGTAGTAGTGCATACCTACATAACCAGCTGCTGCAACAAAATCCTGAAATGGTAACTTCCTCTTTTTGTTTTTTCGATATCATCTTTGCTTAAATCGCTCTCGATGTCTGAACCATCAATGTCACTATCAGTGGTTGAACCATCAATGTCACTTGATGAACTCATCTACAAATAATAACAATAATTAGCAACATAGAACATGACATCAAGACAAAATTTAATTGAGAACACATTAGAAGGTAACAATAAGATGAGTACGACAATAACTGAATAGTTTCAACCCCATTATGGTTTAATTGAGAACACATTATAAGGTAACAATAATATGAGTACGACATAACTAAATAGTTTCAACCCCTTACATGATTATCACTGAATAGTTTTCAAATTAAAAAAATAACGAAAAAAAAGATCTAATCTTTCTTCATCTTGAGATCAAACATCCTCCTGAGCCAATTCATCTTTACTTCATCGGTCTTCATGGTGACAAACACTTCCCGATTTTCTAGTTTAGTAAAGAGCCTTGTCGCAATGAAGTGTTCATCACTTCTGGTACTACCTCGGCTGAATAGCTACATCCATAGCATCCGCTATGGATGGACCCACTCAACGGGACCTTTTGCCATAATGTCCTCCATGCGCTTGAAATCCCTAGCGATGGGATTTTTCTTGTCCTTCTTTGGGCTAGGATTAATATTATTTGCCCCACGCCATAGCGACCTTCGGTTGCGTGCGAGCGACCTCAATGTTCTCCCCATCGTGGTGGCGACGTCTTCCTCGCCGTCCTCCTTTAATCAATATCCACAGCGGTTTGGTCTTCTTGTTTAGGCTCACCCGGGATGGCTGAAGTGTTACTCGTAACATGAGCTTTGTCAAACATACGGTCCATATCTTCTAGGTTCTCAGGTGGTCCATCACGAAAATGTTTAGGATATTGCTGAAAATAATTAAAAAAAACTGAAGTTAGCTAAAATTAAAATATGAGATCATACACATTAATAAATAGGCGTTTACGCAATAACTACCTTGTGCTCCTTCCACCAAACATCGGATCGAGATATAGTTCCTTTTGATGATCTCAACCAAGCCCGATTGCTTCTGTTTCAAATCGTTCCACAAGTTGTATTCTTTCTTCAATGTTTCCCCTTATTTTTAGTTGTTTTTGTCGTGCTTTTTCCTGTCATTTCAAAAACTTACATTGAAGGTTCTTGTAACCCCGGTATTCAAACATCCCAATGGTCTATTCCTAGCACCAACTTCCTTACAGATCGACAAAATGCCCTGTTGCCAAATGCATCCCAGTTTGCCTTGATGATAGGTATTAGTTCCATCTATACAATTTAGATGATTTAGAATTTGTAAGGGCATAATATAACGATCAAAAGGTGCATATGGGTTCATTGGTTCAAGTGTTATCATTATCATCAAAGCAACTTGAAAGGCCAAGACTTGGACATCCCCAACCATATCCATGCATATGCAGCATAGGTGAAAGAGATATACATGTAGAAAAATGCTAAGAAATCTGCGGAAGACCAAAAGGCACTCTCCACAACATTACCTACTCATTACAGCATGAACACAACAATTTTCTTAAAGGCAAACAAAGCTTCCAATGATGCTAGGTAGGACAATCATGTTGCTGTCAGCTACAAAGAAGTTAAGAATAATATAGGATAACCCATTTGACAATATAACCTGATTCATGGAAATGCCGTTCTCAACTTGGCATCATTACAACAAGACAGCATAACCTGATACTACATTTGCTGCATCGCTGTTACATACACAAAATAGCCCTATGCAGGCTATGCTGTTCTTAACCTTGTGAGCAAAGCAAAACTCTACCAACCATGAAGGCTGAAGCAAAGCTGTTGAACAAACTAGAAAATGGCTTACAGAGTTAGGTATGTCAAATGAAAGCTCAGAATTTGGACATATTAGCCTCAAGTCTTAGTAGCTTGTATCACCCTCCAACAAACAAAAAGTGCAGATGTGCTAATGATAGCTCAGAATTGGACATATTATGTTCAAACATGTTATGTCTACTTGATGACATCTTGCTACTACACTTCTATTCATTTATGTCTTGAGTAAGATGAGCATATAGCTGTGTAAATGTGCTAATCTAATTCATTCATATTCTCCTAATCATATATGCCATTGTTTAATACTTAAACTAGCATACCAAATACAAGCAGTGATGTTTCATGGTCATCTTAAGATTGTAAATTAGCCCTTTGTAGCTTTTAGATCATATTATGTTCAAACATGTTATGTCTACTTGATGACATCTTGCTACTACCACAAAATTGAAACAATTTGTTGTCTTTAATGGACCACTACCTCCAAACATCAATTCATCAATAATACATCATTCAAGTATTCAACTCAAAGTCCCAAACCCCACTAGAAGGAAGGCGCTTGCCACAACAAAACTCAATTGGGCTCGCCTTGATCTAGGAGGAGGCGTCGTCGTGGCAAAGGAGAAAGCGGCGTCGGGAGGCGGACTCGAGGGAGGAGGCGGCAGCGTCCGAGGCGGAGTTAGTCTGAGGAGGCGGCAGCGTCGGGAGGATGAGTTAGAGGCGAGGCGGCGCCGTCGGGAGATATGTGATGGCGGCGATGGGGATAGGAGATGGGAGGCGGCGTTGGGAGGCGGCCGTCGGGAGAATAAGCGAGGCGGCGTGTTGGGGAAAGGGCGTGGCGGGTTTGGGGAAGAACCTGAGCCCTCGGTTGGGAAGGAATTGATCTAAAAAGCAGACGATTTGCAATTATATACCAATGGCAATTTGAGGTAATTTTAACGAAGTTTGGTGGCAAGAGATATTCTATTCACAAAAGCCAAAAAGCACCTCTTCCTTGGCTTATGGCTTTTAGGCTTAAATTGGCTTAACTTATTTTAATGGGACAAAACACACCCTTTGTTTAGGTTTAGGTTTTTTCTGCTTTTAAGCCAGAGAAAAAGCCTAAACAAAGAGGGCCTAACACAAGTTTCCCCAATTTTCTTAATTTCCCCTTTTTAATTCATTTAATTCCTCTCTAATGCAATTGAATTCTCTAATGTTAGTCGGGATATTCTTGACCGCTCGCCAAAAGTACAATAGTCCTATGAACCAAGACATAGCTATAGGCTTATTGGGGTTAGAAACCGTTGGCAAGTAAAAAAGCGAGCGAGGCGATTAATGATTTCTGGCGATAACGAGCTGGTTTCTGGAAATTTCCCTGCCATCTTTTTGGGTTAAAATTTTCCTTCGCCCCCACCAACACCCCCACCCCTCCAAATCTTGATATTTGGAACATACCTAACAAACATTAATACACATATTCCGCTCAAAACAGGGATTACTAAACCAGCCGGATTACAACATCTCGTGGGAAGTGAGATTCCGAAAACCGGAGCTGTCCAGTTTTTGCTAGTTTCCTTAACCTTGGGCTTGTCAACTGATTTGTTCAGGTTCCTAATGATATTCACAATACTATGAACAGAAGTGACTAGTAATTCAGAAAAAATACATGCAAATTGTAGTACTGTTTTACAATAGTTCCTTCATTACTGCTGTCACAGATTTGTTACAGGATGCACCAAGCAGTCCTTTTTGGAAAATTTTAAATTTACGATGTTTCTTATCTGCTTTGTGAAAACAACTTTGTCTTTTGACCATCCTTTATTTGTATTCATGAATTGGTAGCGGTTACATTGTCTAGTGTTAGAATAGGAATTCTTGTATTTCCTTATGTCTTTTGTATTTTCTTATATGTGTATGGCATATATCCACTTGTACTCCTATATATATTCCCCGTGAACCTCTTGAATGTACACACAATATCCATAACATGGAATCGAGCTAGGGCACTAACCTAGCTCTTTTCTTGCCATCCATGCCTTGCGCCGCTTGGACGCCCGCGCTTGAGGCCTTCCGTCGCCGCCGCTACGCTATGCCGCCGACCGAGGCAGCTATCGCTGACGCCGCTGTCAACCGCCGCCACGTCGCCTCATGGGCGAACTTTGTATTGCGCCGTGTTGCCTCGTGAGCGACTCATTCTTGCACCATTGCTTGAGAGCGCTTGGGCGATGAGCGCCATCGCTGGCTTCGGTCGCCGCCGTTGAAGCTCGGGTCGCTTCGCGCCGCAAAGCTCTAGTCGCGCTCGGCGCTTCGCGCTTTATCGGCGCTTGACCGAGGACACCCATCGCCGAAGCGCCGTCTACACGAGCTGCCGCCACCGTCATCGTTCCTCTCGGTGCCGCCCGTGAAGCTAGCCCCGCGCCCTTTGCTTGGTCGGTTCTGCATGAGCCGACTTGGCCCACGAGCAAGCAAAAAAAAAATAGAATGTTGCTCTAACCGCCGCGCCGTCCAGCGTCGGCTATTAGACTTCGTTGCCTTGGTCGCCGCACCGTCCAGCGCTGCCTACTGATGGCTTCTGTTCCATCAGCTACGATCCCATTCTCGAGAACAAAGTTTCATGGGATAAACTACAGTTTGTGGTCTTCACTTATGGAGATCACGCTCAATGGTCTTCGCCTCTGTGGACATGTCACTGGTGCTCGACCTTGTCATTGTCGCCGGTTGACCTTCTCCTAGGTAGCCTATTTACGCACCTCTGCGAAGAAGATGAGGCCGCCAAGGAGGCGAGGCAGTATTCTTGCGATGACATTGTTGATGAGGCCTTCGATATACCATAGACATCTTTGAGCGCTGGTGTGCTGATGAGGCCCGTGTTCGAGCCATCCTGGTGGTCAGCGTCGATGACTCCATCCAGCCAGACATTGTTGGTCTGCGTTCCACTCGTCAGATCTGGGAGTATTTGCGCGAGCGATACCAGCAGAGCAGCAATGCTCAGTTCTTTTCGCTTCAGCTTGAGTTGGAGATGCTTCGCGAGGTGGACTCCTCCGTCGACGACTTCTACTGAGCCCTGGCCAGTCTTTGGCGCTCTGCCAGGAGTGTCATAAAGTGCAGAAGGCGGATCATAACCGCCTTCACCTTTATGACTTCGTCTGCCGTCTTCGCCCAGAGTTCGAGCCTATCAGGGCTCAACAGTTGAGCCGCTCACCACGACTGATAGTCACTGAGGCTCTTTTGACGCTTCGTACCGAGGAGCTTCACCGCGGGTTAGTAGCACAGTTTGTTTCGGCTGTTCTTGCTATCCCTTCTTCGACTACACCGATAAACCGCCCGACTACGATCCTCCTCGGTGTCTGTTTCACTCTGTTTTTGCACCAACCGGTATTGATTGCAATTATTACAAGAACTTGAACACGACTACGAGTTGTGCGGTCTGGCGAGAACAAAGCGCGTGGGGTGGGCGATCAAGGGGAGAGGCGAAGCCCTTCCTCGACGGGGCCTTCTCAGCAATGTGACTCTGTTCAGCTGTTCTGCCAAGCTCTACTTTAGTAGCTCTCGTAGCTCAGCAGGTTCTGCTAGTCTAGCTCGAGCGTCTCCTCTAGGTACTTCTTGGGTTTTGGATTCTAGTGCTTCTTTCTACATGACATCGGACTCCATATTTCTCGCCGATAGGACCTCTGTTTTTCCTATCTCTGTTAAATGACTAATCTGGTACTCATCATCATTTGTCGGGGCACTCTTTGTCCTTGATTTTTACTGTTCCAGCTGTTTCTCATGTTCCCCGACTTACTATGCGGCTTACATCGATGGGTCGACTTATTGATCTCATTTGTAGGGTTGGTTTTGACTCTCACTCCTATTTCGTCAGGACCAACAGATAGAGACGGTACTTGGGACTGGCTAGCGCCGTAGGGATCGTCAGGGTCTCTACATCCTTGATCGCCTCCACTTTTCGGCCGCCGATTTGCTCTATCGCCTCTCGTCTACCTCCGCGTCCTTCTTTGCCACCACCTCGGAGTTTTTCTTGATGGCATCATCGTCTAGGTCACTTATGTTGGTCTCGTCTTCCTTCATTAGTTCGTCAGGGTGTTCTTCGACGTGTTACTTCGACACGACCATGTTTTGTCAAGGTTGTAAGCTGAGCAAGCAGCTACAACTTTCTTATCATTCTTGTGAGTCCTTGTCTTCTTGTCCTTTTGACTTAGTTCATTAAGATGTATGGGGACATGCGCCTATTATCTCTAAAGGCGGGCATAAATTTTATGTGATCTTCATTGATGTTTATTTCTGTTTTACATGGATTTTCCCTATGTATAATTGTGGTAAGTTTCTTGCGATCTATCGTAGCTTTGCAACGATGGTTCGTACTCAGTTTGATTCTTCCATCCGTACTTTTATTTGTGATTCTGTTTGGCGAAATCTTTATTGGCGCTTTTAAACAATTTTTTTTCTGAGCAGGACACTCTTTACCAGTCTTCTTGTCCTAGTGCTCATGCTCGAAATGGGTTGCTAAGCATAAACATAAATCATCGATTGAGGCGCCTGCGCTCTTCTCCTTGCCTCATGTTCCACTCTGATTACTGGTGAGGTTGTATCTCTGTTGCATATCTCATCAATATGCAGCCTTCCACTGCTCTTAAGGGTGTCAGTCCGATAGAGCGTCTCTACTCTCGAGCCCCCCAATACACTCACCTTATTGTTTTTGGTTGTACTTGTTTTGTTCTGCTGTAGCCTCGTGAGCGCAGCAAACTATCGGCTCAGTCAGTTGAGTGTATGTCTCTTGGTTATAGTTTTGAGCATAAGGGTTATCGCCTCTATGATCATACCTTGATGGATCAGGATCTCATGAGACGTTGTCTTTGACGAATCCCGACCTTTCTTCTATCGAGATTCGGCTCCTTGTCCTGTTTCCACCGTTGAGTCGATTTCATGGTTGTCTCTTTCTGACTCTTCACCCATTTCCCCACTATCACAGTCTTCCACAGTGCATCTCCAGTGGTTCATACAGTACCTCGCCTCGGTGCTACCTCCTCTGACACCGCCTCTTGTTCTTGCAGCACCACCATCTCGTTTCTCTAGTATTCACTACTCCAGGCATTCTCGTCCTTCATCAGTCTCCTCTCCCGGTATCTTGCTGACACCCACATCTGATCCTCCTGATGATGCTCCCTGTTACATCCTTCGTGATCGAACATCCCTTCGACCTCCTGATCGTCTTGGATTTGCTCCGATAGCTCATGCTCTCTCTGTCACTGAGCCTAGTTCTTATCGTGAGGCCGCTCCTCATTCTAAGTGGCAACTTGCTATTGCAGAGGAGCTTGATGCTCTTCGACGTACAAAGACTTGGGATATTGTACCGACATGTGTGCATGCTCATCCTATCACGTGCAAGTGGGTGTACAAGATTAAGACCCGGTCTGATGGTACTATCGAGTGCTACTAGGCTCGTCTTGTGGCTCGTGGCTTTCAACAGGAGTACAATCGTAACTATGATGAGACTTTTGCCCTTGTTGCCCATATGACCACTGTTCGCACTCTTGTTGCGGTTGCTTCTGTTCGCCGGTGGTCTATCTCTCAGCTGGATGTTAAGAATGCATTTCTTAATGGTGTTTTGCATGAGGAGGTCTATATACAGCCACTACCTGGGTATTCTATTCCCGATGGGCACGTCTGTTGTCTTCGTCATGCTATTTATGGCCTCAAACGGGCTCCTCGTGCCTGGTTAGCGCGTTTGACCTTAGTGATTACTGTTGCCGGTTTCACTGTCAGTTCCCATGATCCTGCTCTTTTTGTCCATGTCTCATCTCGAGGTAGGACATTGCTTCTTCTTTATGTTGATGATATGCTCATCACCAGTGATGATTCCTCATTAAATCACGTATGTGAAGATTTTTGATGGTGATCTTGGTTCTTTTACGTACTTCCTTGGGATTGAGGTCGCTTCCATCTCTGAGGGCTACTACCTCTCCCGGAAGTATGTTAGGATCTTCTTAATCGGTTTGGTCGATTGATACTCGCATTGTTGAGACTCATAGAGCCATCCTCTGGTTTCGTGCCCTTGATGGTGATCTTCTTGAGGATCCTATTCGGTATCGCCATCTTGTTGGGAGTTTGGTGTATCTTGTGAGCACTCGTCCTGATATTGCTTATGTTGTTCATATCTTGAGTCAGTTCATGGTTCATCCTATCCATCTTTACTACAGTTACATTCTTCGTGTTCTTCGCTACTTGCGTGGGACTATCTCTCGCCGTTTGTTTTTCCCTAGCTCCACCTTACTACAGCTTCAGGCGTACTCTGATGCGACCTAGGCTAGTGATCCTTCTGATCGCCGTTCTCTTTTTGCTTATTGTATTTTTCTTGGCTTCTCCTGATGCAGAAGACAAAAAGCGAGCTGCGATTTCGTTCGAGTCACAGAGGTGAGTTGGTAGCTATGGCGTGATGACAACAGAGGTTACTTGGTTGAGGTGGTTACTTGCAGATTTTGGAGTGCCTATGATGGGACCTATGACTCTTTTGTCTGACAGTATAGGTGCTATCAGTATTGCCCGTGACCCAGTGAAGCATGAGTTCACTAAACACATTGGTGTGGATGCTTTATACACTCGCTCACAGGTGCAGGAGGGAGTACTTGCTTTACAGTTTGTGCCCTCAGAGTTACAGATTGCTGACTTCTTCACGAAGCCACAGACTAGGGTACAACATTTGTATTTTCTCCCCAAACTCAGCGTGTGTGATCCACCATGAGTTTGAGGAGGGAGGGGGTGTTAGAATAGGAATTCTTGTATTTCCTTATATGCCTTTTGTATTTCCTAATATGGGTATGGCATATATCCCTTGTACTCCCTATATATATTACTCATTGGGCCTCTTGAATATACACATGATATTCATAACATCTAGCTCATTTTCTCTCCGACAAAGATTTTTTGGCACCTGGTCGAACAGATATATGGAGAAAACCGGCTCAATTCTACATACTTTTCGACAAATTCTTGTGCTTCAAAATAATATACATCAAATTCGAATGTTAAATCAAATCTATTATAAGTTAGTTTATAACTATTCCATTCTAGTCTTCTCTCCTATGGTAACCAATATATTTCACCTGGTGGAATCCTTGACTGTTCTTTGAAACTTTGGCTATATGTTTCTGTAAAGATATTTAAAATAACTATTTTAATCTTCAAGCTTCAAAGGAACAAAAAATCCAAGACATTATAGCTTCAAAGGGAAAAAGAAGTCCAAACCATTATAATTGAGATCCATCAGACGAATGAAGTATTGAATACATTTTTTGGGGATAATTTTGCAACATCCAAAAGCATCAATCCTCCAATTTGATATATCATTATTGTGTGTTAGATTAGATGATATTGATGAATAAGTCTCTGTACTTGTTGGATAAGTCTTGTGTGTTTGCTTTTCTTTGCCCTTCAAGGACTGACATCTTAGAAGACGATATCTTAGGCGCTTTTAGGACATCTTAGGCATCTTAGACATCTTAGGCGCTTTTAGGACAGCATCTTAGACTAGCATCTTAGCATATGCTTGGTGGTTAGCGACCTATAAATTTGTATCCCCAACCCCTCGGGTTGGCATGGCATTGTGTGAGAAATAAACAAAGAAAATTGCCCCATCTCCAAGTGTCATCCTCCCAATGAGAGTAAGGATCTTGCTATCACCAAGTGCAAGAGTCCGGCTGACTAACAAGTGGTATCGAGCGGCCTATCCGCCTTTGAGCATCTCTGCTCAATCCCTTCTCGGCCTCGCTTCGACCTACAGCAGAAGCCCAACGATAAAGCGGCTCTCTCTCCACGCAGGCCAGTTCCCGGTGTACGCCATGTCCGCGAGGCGATCTCGGCCTTAGGTCGCCTCGAAACCTTGGCGCGCAAGAAGCCGAACTTCATTGTGGAAGGAAACGCAGCGGCGGACCTGAGCAGCTGGCGGCGAGAAAAGCGTCAAAATTGGCGGCGGCAAGCGGAGGTGGAAGCGGCGCAGCGGCGAATCGGCGGCGTCGCTGGCATTGCAGAGGTCGAGGTTCTTATGGTAGCAGCAGCTCCATCTCTGCCGATAAGCGGCGTCGCGCGGACCTTGAGCACTGGAGAGGAAGCGTAGCGATGGCGAGTGGCGCGATGGGCAACCGCACGCGCCACAGCGGCGGCCGAACGGTAGCGGACAGCGGTGGCGCTCTGGAGGCAGCGCCGCAGCGGCGGCGTCTGGTCGACGGAGGCCTTGGCCTTCACGAGCGGCGGCTCTCTCCCGGTTGATGCCGTGGTCACCACGAGTACCATTTGTCGTCGAGGGCGTCGGCCCGGCGGCGGAGTGGCCTACCCTCGCCAAGACCAACTTCGTCGAGTGAAACGCGGTGATGAGGTAAAGCTCGAGTCGCGGCATATGTGGGATCGATCCGTGCGAAGGCGTTGACTCGACCGGGATCGGCGGGTATTTGGATGCTCTCATCGGCTGCGATCCTTAGAGATCGATTCTCGCTTACCAACAAGCGGATGCCAAAGAGGCTTGGGGCGCCATCATTGCGTACGCATCGGCGGCGACCGCGCCGCAAGTCTACATTGCGGGCACTACGCAGGAGTGGGAGAACACGGCCTTCAAGCGGTGAGGGCGTTGATGACTTTGCTCTCCGTCTCAACACTCTGTTGCGAAGTTGGTGCAATTCGGCGGCGACACCTACGGCGAGAGAGGCGTGGAGAAGCTCTTCGCATTGCGTCCACGAGAAGTACAAGCGAGATGGCTCGCTCGATCAGTCTCTGCTGACCTCTCCACGATGACGATCGAGGCGTTGGAGTCGCCTCAAGGTCGTTGGCAGCGATGAGCCCTGGCGTCTCTTGGGACCCGTCACCATTGGCGGGAAGCTCCTCCTCGCTCGGGAAGCGATGGGCTGCGGCCAAGGTGACGAGGAAGAAGGGAGCCTTCTTCCAAGACGAGCGGCATAAGCGTGGCAAGCAAAAGCGGCGCGAGACAACTCTTGCCTGGCTGCGGCAAGCACGGTCATTGGGCCAAGGATTGTCGGCGACCACGAGGTGATGACCGTGGGCGCCCGGCTGGCGGCAAGCAAAAGCGAGGCGAGGCGACTCTTGCCACAAGCTGCGGCAAGCTTGGTCATTGGGCCAAGTTGTCGATACCACGACGCGGCCAGCCCACGTCGCGGCGGAGGAGGAGGCGGCCGGCTCTGTTCATTGCTCATCGCGAGCATCGAACTACCTCCGGTACCTGCCGGCGTGGCGGCCTTCCTCCGCCTTGAGCGAGCCAAAAGCACATGCCTCCTCGGCGGCGGTTAAAACGCGACAAGACCGGCGGGTGGTGCCTCGACACCGGCGCCACCCACCACATGACCGGCGGCGGAGTTCTTCTCTCGAGCTCGACTCAAGCGTTCGAGGCTCGTCAAGTTTGGGGCGCCTCGGCGTGAAAATCAAGGCGTCGGCTCCGTCATCTTCACCGCCGTGTCTGGCGGCGAGCCAGTTGCTCACCGGCGTCTACTACATCCCGATCTGCGAGAACTCCATCATCGGCTTGGGGCAATTTGGATGAGAACGACTTCAGCGTGTCGAGATCGAGCGAGTCTTCGCGATTTGGGATCTTCGCCGCCCGCCTTCTTGCCAAGGTAACGAGGCGCAAATAGACTCTACATCCTTCACGTGCGGTGGCACAACCCCTCGTCTCGCCGCTCGTCGGGGCGGCGCGGCGTGGCGATAACGCAGCGCTTTGGGCACTTTTCCGCCCGAGGCCCTGGCGGCTCGGTGCCGCGGAGATGGTGCGAGGCTGCCGTCCCTTGACCATGTGGAAGCGATTCTGCGGCGTCTGCGTGTTGACGGCGGCGACTCCTTTCCCGGCGGCGAGTTTAGAGCCAAGGAAAGGCTCGAGCTTCGTGCGCGGGACTTGTGGCGGTGACACCGCCACACCGGAGAACGACGCTATTTCTGCGCTCGTCGGCGACCTCTCCCGCTACATGTGGGTGATGGTCCTCGGCGGCAAGGAGAGGCTGCGGGCGCCATCAAGCGCCGCGCAGCTGCTGAGGAGGCAGAGTCTTGGCCGTAAGGCTGCAGCGTCTTTGCGCCTGAACAACGGCGGCGAATTCACGGCGGTGAATTCGCGTCGTCTTGTCTTGATGAGAGGCATTAGCGCCACTACTCCGCGCCCGTCTGACGCCAGCAGCGAAGCGGCGTCGTCGGCAGCGCAACGAGGCGGTTGTGGGGATGGCTCGGGCCCTCCCCAGCGAGGATGTCGGTATCTTCAGGGGAGGCGGTGGTGACGATCGTCTACATCCTCAACGCTTCGCCTACCAAAGGCACTTTCGGCGGCGGGGCGCCGTGACGAGGTTTGGCATGGCGCCAAGCGGCGGTTTCTCACTTGCGGGTCTTGGCTCCCTCGCGTTCGCCAAGGCTTGGCCGCCGGCAAGCTCGGCGGCAGAGCACTCGGGAGTGTTCGCCGGCTACGCGGAGGCTCGAAGGCCTACCGCATCCTTGACCACGACACACGCAAGCGTCCGCATCTCGCGTGATGTTGTGTTCGGCGAAGCGGTGGACATGGGACAAAGCGGTGGGCGGCGATTCGACCGATTCGGGGACTTCGTTGTCGACTTCGTCCATTTCGAGAAGCGGGAGCTAGCGGCTTCGTCTTCACCGAGCTTCGACATCTCGCTTCGCCACCAGCTCGGCGAGTGCTCCGCCGCCGGCACCAGCTTCGCCCGCTCTTCACCACCGCCACTCCGCCGCGGCTCACCGCTCTCTGCACGGCAGCCACACCACCGGATCGGCCCCGGCAACCGGTCCGACGGCAAGCGGCGCGGTGGAGTTCGCTACTCCACGTCCCCACGCGAGATCGCGTCGGCGCCTACCACGACGGCGAGCCTCTGCGCTACCGTACCATGGATAACATCCTCGGTATTGCCGTCACTGGTGGCGATTTCACGACCAGCGGGCTGCGTCGACGACGGCGAAACCCGCTCCTTCTTTGGCGGAGAGCAGCGGCGTGGCGTGTCGCGATAAACAAAGATGGGCGCCGTCGGCGGGCGGACGTGGGGCTGGCGGATCTTCTGCCGGTCTGCGTGATCACCCTTAAGTGGGTGTTCAAAGCGAAGCGGGATGAAGCGGCGCCATCGTCAAGCACAAGGCTCGCTTGGTGGCACGAGGCTTCATGCGGCGAGGAGGGATCGACCGACGGCGCTTCGCGCCCGTCGCGCGCATGGAGTCCGTTCGTCTTCTCCTCGCACTTGCGGCCGGGAGGGTTGGCACGTCCATCACATGGACGTCAAGTCCGCCTTCCTCAGCGGCGACTTGAAGGAGGAGGTCTCGTCCGTCGGCCACGGGATTCGTCATCCCCGCAAGGAGGGCAAGGTCCTCCGCCTCGCAAAACCCTCTACGGCTTGCGGCGAGCACCACGAGCACAGAACGCTAAGTGGACTCCACCCTTATGCAAATAGGGTTCGATGAGAGCGCCACGCAGGCCGCGGTCTCTACCGGCGGGGCAAAGGCGGCAACACCTGTTGGTGGCGTCTCGTCGGCGACTTGGTGATCACCGGCTCCAAGGAGGCCGAGGTCAGCGTTCAAGGCGGAGATGAAGACCGCCTTCGGATGAGCGACTTGGGGCTCTCTCCTTCTACACAGGGATCGAGGTCCACGGGGCAGCTCCGATATCTCCCTTCGCCGGACCGCCCCGCCAAGCGCATCGTTGAAATTTGGCGGGCTCGCCAGCCTGCAACCAGGCCCACCTATGGAGGAGAGGGCTGGCCATGACAAGACCTGGCGGAGGAGGTGGGCCTTGACGTGTCTGCGGCGCATTATGGGCGACCGCCGCTACCTTGTCCGCACTGCGGCCGGACTTGGCGTTCGCCGTCGGCTCGTCGGTCGGTTCATCGGCGGCAAGCGGCGGAGCATCAGCGAGCCGTGAAGAGGATCCTCCGCCACGTTGCGGGCACCTCCGACCACGGCTTGCACTACCCGAGGTGTCGTGCGCGCCTTCGCCGAATAATGGCAGCGGCGACCACGCAGCGACATCGACACCGGCAAGACACAGCGGGATTCTCTTCTTCTCGGCAAGTGCCTCGTTAGGTGGCGGTCGATCAAGCGGCGGTGGTAGCCTGTCGGTTGTGAGGCGAGTACATAGCGGCCTCCGCGCTTCGACTTCGGCGCTCTGGCTCGTTCGGCTTGGTGATCTCCTCGGCGAGAACAACAAGCGGTGGCGCTCGGGGTGGGCAACAAGTCCGCTCTGGCTCGCAAAGAACCCGTTTTCCATGAGCGAACAAGCACATCCGGGTGAAGTACCACTTCATCCGAAAGGTTGGATGAAGGCGACATCAAGGCGAGCTACATCAACACCACGGATCGACTTGCGGACACCTTTCGCCAAGCCTCTTGGGAGGTCAAATTCCTCGAGCTCTGCTCCGGGATCGGGATGGTTCAACTCTCCCACAAGGCGGCGCACAAGACTTAGGGGAGAATGATGAATAAGTCTCTGTACTTGTTGGATAAGTCTTGTGTGTTTGCTTTTTCAAGCCCTTCAAGGAACATCTTATCTTAGAGGACAAACATCTTAGGCGCTTTTAGGACAGACATCTTAGACTAGCATATGCTTGGTGGTTAGCGACCTATAAATTTGTATCCCCAACCCCTCGGGTTGGCATGGCATTGTGTGAGAAATAAACAAAGAAAATTGCCCCATCTCCAAGTGTCATCCTCCCAATGAGAGTAAGGATCTTGCTATCACCAAGTGCAAGAGTCCAGCGACTAACAGATATAACATGAAATGTGTGATATAACATGAAATGTGGGTTTCCTTCATTTTCTAACATTTGGCATAAAAAGTAAAAGACTTTGAGCCAGTTCCAGAGCATATCATCTGTAGAGAAGGCACTATGTTCACATCAGTTATCCCGCCAACCAATTATTAGGCTGTAAAATGCATTTCTTCTTTTAATATTATTTTGAACTCACTAACCATTTTCAGGAACAATCAAACATTGTATCAAGTGAAATTCTGTCGATAGACTTCAACCCTAGTTGCTCACATCAGTTGGCCTTCCATCTTGATGATGGTTGGTAAGTATCTCAGATTTTCCATACTAATTATCTGACCATAAAGTAAGGGTTGCTTTGTTCTTATTAGAATTTTCCATCCATCATTCTTTCATGTTTATACATCTAGTCCATAATAACTACTCTACTAATTTCAGTTTGCTGCTGTGCTTTACTATGGACCAGATCTCAGTGACACTCTTCTGTCTGCATTCCATCTTAGGTCTGGAGCCCTGAATGTTAACACCCTCAGTGTGAGTCACCTGCACTGCCCTCCTCCAGCTTGGTTGTAAGTATTGCCCTATGGATTTCTTCCAAATTGGAGTGCATACAAAATCTTCTTAGTTAAAGTAAGCTTTACTAAGGACCTAATTATTTTGTGGTGCTCTGCCGTTTGTTTTACTAGGGAGGGTATGGCCTTCACGTTGCATAAGCATTTAAGGAAACCAACATGGCTGCCGGCATATTCAGTAAGAATATCATAGAGCACCCTAAATTTTAGCACATGCAAGGCTTTTCTTACAATTGAAGCCCTTGGTTGTGGGGCGAAAAAGATTTCATGAATGCTGAATAACGCACTCCTGTATACCATGCTAGGCATAATATTGAGTATTTTCATTACTTGACATAATATATAATGAAACACATTAAGGAATTTGATGCATATCATATGTTTACATTGTCCAGATTTATGCAGTTGGATCTTCCTCCAATAATGGAATGTATCTACTGGATTTTCATCCAGATACAAGCTCAGCATGCCATGTAGACAACAAGTGAGCTGATCTCTGCTTTCCCTTTTGTTTTGGTTTGCACAGAATCAAATTATATTGGCTATCCAATATTCTTCTTCTTTCTTTCTTTTCTTTTTTTTTTCTGTGAACATATCTAGAGAAGATCCGGACTTCCAGCGATTCATTCATCAATTTTTTTCTTGGAAATAAACTCCATTTTCCCTCAATTTTATGCACGATCTTTATTCTCGTTTCCTCACTTGGTATTCCATGTTTCAGCGAGGAAATGAGAGGCTCTGAGGAAAATCAACCTGCAGAAAACAGGTTCATTCCTTTATCTCAAAGGGTGCTTTCCTGTGCAGCCCATCCACTCAGTCATACCATAATTGCGGGTACTCAGGTTAGTTTGCTTACATCTTTGGTTAATAGTGGGACATACAAAATCTGATTCCACAAGCGACAGGCCATACTGAATTTATGTATATGCTGAACGCCATTATGTCTTACCTTCCGTACAGAAATGGGAAAATTTCAGTTATTTTTCAGTAGGAATTAGATACCACATTTGAGTCAGATGGTAAATATTGACTAGTCATTGTTCTCTTCAGTTCTCATCGTTGCTCATGCTATCACAAAAGTATGAGACTATCGGGAATTCAAAGTAGTGGTGTGTGGGCACATCTGGATTTTTTTCTCCAAGGCAATATCACCAATTGTGCATTGACAATGCTGTTCATTAGCTCATGGCCGTCCTGCGTAGAAGGATGGTGTGCAGTATGGGGGCCTTCTTGCTGATGCCACACAGGCTTTGAATCTGGTTGGCAGGTCACTAAATGGGAAAAATCTATAGGCCATTACAAGATTCAATATGCCGCTTATGCACTGCCTCTAAGAAACCAAGGAATAATTTCGTTCACTGACATTTGTACAAGTGTTGCTTGGTGCAATGACGCTGTTGTAATCGATCTGGTACCTTCAAGGCATGCTTTCAGGGGCTCAAAAGGGTTGCTCACATGTAATTAGTGGTCGTTCTTTAATTTTCGTTGTCTGATATTAACCAGGAACCCTCTGTATGTGTGGTGTGATAACTGCTGGCATCAGTGCTACTTGTGTTATGTACAATATACATGATTTTAATATTATCCCATTCTCTGAACTCTTATTAACGTCTTCCTCAGTTTCCACTTGTCTATTTGACTTTTTACATTCCAAGATTCAAGTGCAACAGAGGTGTACTTCTCGTCAGTAAACTGTACTAGGCGAGTGGATCTTGTAACTTGTCTAGGACTGTTCCTGTTTCAGAAGAAAGATATGCATCTCCTCCATACCACCATGATGAGTTGCAGGCAAATTCAAGATTCCAAGTTTCCAACCCTACAGGAGAATGTTACTTTGTTCTAAGTATAAATGTAGAATTTCGGAGAAAAATTGTGTCTCTCTTAGGATCTCTACACCCTTTATTTATATTGTTAAATATTACCATACATGACTTCTAAACTCTAATATCTTCAACAACTCTAATATTTCCAACAATAAACACTCTCATTACCGCAAAGCAAAGCGAAGATAGAAACTGTAGATGATCATTCAAAGCTTAAGAAGCATGCCACGCGTTTCTGCACATACAAAGGAAACGATTTGTTTGGAGCCTCCACTTATCGCATCGACATGAGAGCGCGCCTCCGCCTCGCCTTCTTCGAGTTCGAGGGCACCGCCTTGGGATTTGCCTTCGGACGGCGCAGAAGCGTCGTCGCGAGCTGCCGAGTCTGAGGCGCCGGTCGCGATCTGAATGGATTGTTCGGGTGGTGGATGAACGACGTTCACCAGAGGCAGAGAGGGCATGGTCTCAACAGGTTGAGTTGAGCAGGCTCCTGTTTCTGGGTTCTGATCAGAAGCGAGAGGCTTCTGTGGCGCAGATGCTTCTGCTGCTGCGTTCTGCCCCTCTGCCGGCAACAAGGACGACCGCGAGCGCCGTTCCCTGTCAAGGGCCTGACACAAAGAGTGCCAGAGCAACGCAAGGTACTTTGGCTCCAATTTTTTATTTTTTATTTTGGTAAATGTGAGAAGCAAGAAGAAGATGGCTTGAAATGGTGACTGGTGAGTGGAAGCCAAATGTCTGAACACTGAACATAGTAACCCAGCAGCAGGACAAACTGACAAAGGCGAGATCATCAGACACGCTTAATGCTTCTAAAAGAACACGGCCAGTGTAAAACACACTACACAATCCAAGAAACAAAAAAGAAGAGAACATGCACCTGTCAGCGCCAGTGGCATCAATACCTCAACGATGTTGGTGATGTCGCGAAGGGGAACGCGCGCGCTCGTCTCCGGCACGGCAACCGTCTCGGTGGGAGATCGGCGGTCTGCTGGCACGGCCGGGTGCATCGTAGCATTGTCGTTGATCTCCTTGCTGGACGACAGTGATCGGCGGCTTCCCATGGAGAAGGCCAGAAGGGCCTTTGTGCTGGCCAGCTACCCAGTGAGAACTCACAAATATGGCTTCTTGGAACACAAGCATAGCAAAAAGATGAACAGAGACGACTCTTTTTTGGTCGGCCGACGAACCCTCTAGCCTAAGGGTATATCTGATGATATAGACAACGGGTACTATATCACCATCCATATCACCTATAGACAAGAATAAAGGCATTTCATATAATGAGTTATGCATTAGAGTTGTCTATATGAGATTCCACAATCTTTTAGTTTTTGCTTGGAAAAATATTTGTTATAGACAACAACTCATACAATGGTGTTTTGTGTTGTCTATAAGGATTTTATAGACTGTTGCATTCTAGACGGCTTCATTCTCTCTCCTTGTTCTCTCTCATCAACGTCATTAAACATCTTGCGTGACAAAGATTATAAACTACTGATGTCATCTACTGTACATACCCTAAGGCCGCTTTCTTCTCTTATTCTGTTATCTTATTCAAAGCATTAAAAAACTCTTCTGGTTACATGCAGAAATGACTAGCCTTAAATACCGTTTCATGCAGCAGTATTGCGCTACATGCAACAACATGCTCACACATACACTGACCACGCATGCATACAAACTCGCACGTCTCATGCGCTGAAGACTCGCTCATCTTCACTCGCACGTCTCAGCGCATGCAATAACAAACTAACATACTGCTGCGTGAGACTAGGACCAAGGTAGTTAGAGTCGAGATCCCGAGTCGGATCGATTTGCCTCCGGTAGGATCGAATCGTAGAATCGGCGATTCTACGGATTTGTAAAAATACACATATTTAACATCTATACTATAAGTTTGTATGATTGTTATATGGTTTACCACTTGCATGTTCCTTAAAAGTAGCTAGACATACTCCAGGAATAAAAAGAGCTTATCATTATCAAGCTCAAGATTGCTCATGCCATAATATAGATATTTGTACTAGCATTACCACACTGATACAATATTTTGCATGCTCCTTGTTTATTTATAGTTTCATTCTCGAAATTAATATCAACAAATTTTGCTCTAAAACAAAATATCGACAAAGCCCGGCCTCTAAAAAAATTGCCCTAAGTCTCTCGAGTAGGATCGACGGTGAGATTTGGATCGACAGTTTGTCGTGGGTTAAAGAGAACCGTAAGACTCTAAGAGTAGGATCGCGATCCTACCGACCTTGAGTAGGATCGGATCGGCGATAAGACTTGGATCGACAGTCGTCGTGGGTTAAATGAGAGTCGTAAGACTTTAAGACTTGGATCGCGATCCTAACTACCTTGACTAGGACTTCAACGGTGCCATCCCACGATATGGTATCACGGCTAAACTCGAGTGCATGACACAACTCACTCGATGACAAGATTAATTTCAATAATCACCCTTTAATCTTATCATGTCAAGCTTCTCATCTGAAAGGGTGATCTTCCGACGCATATCAAAGAAGCATTACCTTCCTCTTGTTGATCACGTCACACAGTTGTTGCCCATGAACAGAGAGTGCTGGAGGATGTATTTCCCTTCTCTTCCTTCGCACCCGTCTCTTGGCGCCGGTGACACGACTTGGGCATTCAACAATGTGACTTTTCTTGCGACGATGGACTCAACTACGTCATCGCTACCTGTTTGTAGCCAGGGATACAACTTGCTGGCGATCCCAATTTCAATCTCAGCTCCAATTGTCCTTCGTCGGTGACACAACTCGACGGCGACGGGGACCCGGATCAGAACTTACACATGTGAGAACTTGGACACACACTTACAAGAACTCACACACACATGCAACATGCATGGACTCAACTACATGCACTTGCCAACGAAAATTGCGCTGCCCGGTCGTCGCTGGTGTAAGATCGAGGAGGCCGACTAGAGGGGGGAGGGGTGAATAGGCGTTTTAAAACTTCTTTGGCTAAAACCAATTTCTAATGTGGAATCTAATATAAATACGGTTGTACACAATTAAAGCCTAAATCAACTAGGTTCAACTAAGTGCACAAACAACAAGTCTAATGATAAATATAACAATCAAGCATAAACTTGTAAGAAATTCAATTCTAACAAGGACAATAGCACAAGGTAATGAATAACTATTGCAATCATACACAATAAATAAGCAATTTAATTTTAGGAATATAAATTGCACAAAGTAAATCAAGCATTCATACACAATGAATATAAATGCAATAGTGAGGCAAAAAAGATCACACCACAAAGACACGTCGATGTTTTACTGTGGTGTTCGGAGACTGCCGGTCTCCCCTAATCCACGTTGAGGCAAGCCCAAACCAATTGGACCGGCTCCACGAATTGAGCACCCGCCTCCGAGGTAAGTCCAACCACTTGGACCGGTTCCAAACCGAACCAACACCTCACTCCACTAAGGTTGCTCCTACCTCTACTCTGGAGATGGCAAGCACCACACCACTCACAAATCGCTCGGGTCTTCTCACAAGCTTCTTTGAGAAGATCACCGACGCACGACGCCACCACGCCGTCTAGGTGTCGGCAAACACCAAGAGTAACAAGTCTACAACTCTCACTTGAACTAATCAAGTGTCAAAACTCAATGGATACTAAATCCACTACCCAATGCAACACATGCACTAGGATTTGCCTCTCAAAGTTCAACAAGTGCAACACATGCACAAATGAGAGTAGATGGCTTGCTCTTTGCTCAATGGAATGTCTAGGGGCACCAGCAACTTGCCCACACATGGCCAAGGTGGGTATTTATAGCCCACACACAAGAACTAGCAATTGTGGAAAAGTCTGCTGAAAAATCAGCACATCTTGACGACCGCCAACTAGGGTCTTGAGGTACGACCGCACTTCCTCCAACGGTTATAAAACTAGCCATTGGGCACCGGTGCGATCGACCGCTAACTAACATCTTGGTACTACCGCTTGGTCCGATTGTACGGCTCAAGGAGCGGTACTCTCGATTCTCAAGGAGTCGCGAACAAAAATACACCGGTATCTGTTTTAATTGAATACCAACCGAAATCGGAACAACCGATGCGCGGTCATACCACACCAAAATCCGGTCGAACCGCAGCGCGGTCGAACCACCCATAACATGTCGGTACAACCGATTTTCCTGAGAAAAACAACAGTTTGCATCCAAAACAAATTCAATTGCAAAACATATTTGACAATTAACAAGTGATGCAAACAATGGTTCAAAGGCAAGATTCTCAATAAGTTACAAAACACATTTGCCAACTTTTAGAATCATACCACAAATTGCACTCCGCTTCAACTCAGTTTGCAAAACACATTTGCCACCAAATTGACGTGCGATGCAAACAAGGATTCACGTGAGATTCTCAACAAGTTGCAAAACACATTTGCCAACTTATAAAATCACACTACAAGGAATAAGGTACCTGGACTTACACTGTTTGCAAAACACATTCGCAAACCAAAGTCACATGCTACAAGGATTATCCACGAGCCACAACTATTTGCAAAACACATTCGCAAATATTGGCAACATGTTAAGGTGAGCTAGAGCAAACACAACGAGCTATCAACACATGATTAACTCAAGCTACTAGCCAAAAACCCCTCTTAATAGTATGGCAACCTATACTAGCAATCCGGTCTCCAACCAAACACCAAGACCGGTAAAAGACTAGGAACATATCCTTAGCCCTAGCTAGTCATACCTTTGCCTTGCGCAACCACTTGAAGCTTGATGACGCACATCTTCACTTCAAGTCCGGGTCCTTGACTTGAATACTCATCAACACATGATGAGTTCTTCACTTGACCTTCATCAACACATGATGAAGCTTTGCTTCGGGATCTTAACTTGACGCTCATCAACACATGATGACATTCTTCACTTGATCTCCATCAACACATGATGGGCCTTCTCTTTGACTTGATGATCAACTCATGATCATCTCCTCTTCTTGAACATCATCGACACATGATGATTCCCTTTTCTTGATATGCATCAATATATGATGCATTTTTCACTCGATCTTCATCAACACATGATGGACTTTATTTTTACTTGATGATCAACACATGATCATCTCTTCTTCTAGAACTTGACATGCACCAATACATGATGCATCCTTTACTTCAAGCTCTTGATCTTCAATATCATCAACACATGATGATTTCCTCTTCTTCAAGAATCTTGACTTGATGATCAACTCATGATTACCTCCTTTTCTTGAACATCATCGACACACGATGATTTCCTTCACTTGACTTCCATCAACACATGATGGAACTCCTCTCGACTTGATGACAATCAACACATGATGTCATCCCAAGTCTTCATTACCATGGAATCTAACCTGCTTATCCAACTTATGGAAAAAGTTAGTTCCACAATATGATTATCATTAATTACCACATCATACCATTAACTCATAATGGTGGGACAAGATATCACAATCTTTCCTTCTTTGGTAATTGATGATAATCACTTCAATAACAAATAATTGAATATAGATTGATATGAATATATAAGCACTACACAAGTTGTATATACTCATATGAATATATATAACTACACAAGTTATATATACTCAAAGGATATATGAGCACACATGTCTCATATACACACATGAATATATTAACTACACAAGTTATATATATATATATATATATATATATATATATATATATATATATATATATATATATATATATATATATATATATTCAGGATATGTGAGTACACATGAACTACACAAGTTATGTTATACTCACATATAAGTATATTTAGACTTCACAAGTCTTATATACTCACATGAATATATTAACTACACAAGTTAAATATATTCAAGGATATATGAACTACACAAGTCTCATATACTCATATGAATATATTAACTACGTAAGTTAAATATATTCAAAGGATATGTTTCAAAGTAAAGATCCCAAATATATGTGGAAACAGGAATATGGATCAATGTTATTGAAACCTCAAAATATAGAATGAACTCCCCCTATATGTGTGCATACACAAATGTGTAATGGAAACATATGCACATATTCAAGATAACTTTTTGGTGGAGTTCAACCTATATTTTGGATCCGAGGAATGCAACAAAGTATAAGAATACAAAGTAGAATGCATACCTTTTTTGTTCTTTATATCCAAACGAGACTAATCATAAGATAAGACAAATAGAAATGTTAGTCTCACAAATAGATTCATCATTATGAATGCATACCTGTTTGGATTTTTCCTTTTGTTTATCCAATGAATTGGATTTGTCATTAATCACTTGCATGCCTTTATGATTTTCATCTTTATATCCAAATAAGACTACACAATATGTATATCAATAAAAGTGTTAGTCTCACAATTAGATTTGTCATTAATCACTTGCATGCCTTCATGATTTTCACCTTTATATCCAAATAAGACTACACAATATGTGTATCAATAAAAGTGTTAGTCTCACAATTAGATTTGTCATTCATTACCAAAACTCCATTAACACATAATGACAAGTCTAGATCCTTCAATCTCCCCCTTTTTGGTGATTGATGACAAATCATTTATAAATGACAACATTTGGATATAAATCAACATATGATAAGAAATGAAGCTTATTTGACTATTTGCATGTATTGAAATAACAAGAGAATCTCCTTTTGGTAAACTCCCCTTTTGGCATCACAAGATTCTCCCCTTTAGGCAACACAAGAGAGAATAACAAATAAATCAAACATCCAAATGAAGCTCATACAAATTCTCCCCCTTTTGGTATTAATCACCAAAAATCGAAACAAATCTTAAGCCAAAGGAGAGTCTTTGCAAAACTTATGAGCTTGGCAATAGAACTCATTTTATTTATGATCAAATAAACATTCTCCCATTTGGCATTAAACACAGAAAGATACAAAATAAAACGAAACCATAAGGGAATCTTTACAAATTAGTTTTCCCATATAATAGATTACCCGTTTTAAACAAAGCTTAAAACGTTTTTCATTTTTATAGTTTTTCAAAAACTTTTTAGGAAAACTCCCCCTTACACAAATGTTCTCTTGTTGACAAACTTCTCTTCTCCTTTGACACACAAAGGTTCTTTGACATTCTTCTTCTTTGACATATAAAGGTTTTCTTCTCGACGATACTCCTTTGACACACAAAGAGTTTTCTTCGTCCAATCCATATCTTTGCTTTTGACACACAAAAGCTTTCTCCATCCATTCCATATCTCCCTCCTTGTCATCCTTTTGAAATATGTCCATCCAAAACTCTTGATGACTTCAACCTCTTCCATTTGATCTTTAATTTTCAACCAAATTCTCTTCTTGACATTTGGCACCAAAACATTTTTCCAATGTTTTTATTTGTATCCACTTGTAAAAATACTCGTAGATACCACTTGTAAAGAACATGCGTCGACAAGACTTGAAATCTCAAGATGCTTGAACTTCTCTTACAAAGATCTTCAAAGAATGCATCCAAAGAGAAGAGAGAAATAGAGAATAACTTGAGAGAAAAGATGCTACCAAGAATAATTAATTCCATCTCAGAGAAACTTGGTACCACTTGAAGAGATAAACCTTAGAGAGATACCACTTGAAAAAGCATATCATGTATCGGAGGTATTGGAGAGAGCTTGGTTTGAAAAGAATTGATCGGCAAGGAATGAAATAGATACCACTTGTAGGTGGGTACAAGAAAGATACCACTTGAAGGATATCACAAGAAAGGATAAGATGGTATCAATTGAAGAATACCACTTGTAAAAACAAGTAATATGAATTCCATGCCGAGGTCAAGGTGATAGAAAGGTGCTACCACTTGGATGAATACCACTTGAATGATAAACATATCACAAGGCGATCAAAATGGTATTTGGAGTCAACAAAATATATGTAGGTAGCTTGCAAGGATAACAAGGATCAATTTGACCAAAAAAAGCACCCAAAAGGTTTAGAAATGAATTGAATTGAAAGGGCCGACTTAACGAAAAAATCGGTCGTCTTAGCAATGCAAAGGCGGTAGTACCGATGATCGAATCTTAATGACTCAAATCTGGGTAATCTGGGAAGGCAGTATACTACGGGATAACGCCGGTAGTCTGAAAATTCTGAAGCTCCAGGGATGGATCAAGGAATTGAGAATTTTGTAAATGATCCTTTGTTTTATACTCAAATAAAAGTTACTTAGAATCATTATGCATGAGGTTGGAGATAGAAACAACGGTTACTGCAACAGGCAACTGCACAAGCATTACCTCCTTGCTGCTTTTCTTTTCTTCCTCAAATTCCCTACTTAGAACTTGCTAACTTTTTAACCAAAAAGAAAGGGGAAAAAACCTTTGTGGCCTGGCAAAGCAAGTAGAAAGATGCTTCAATGTTTTATGAACTCCAAGCGCATTGCGAATTCAACTTTGATGTTAACTGAGCTTCAGGTGCTAACTATTAAGAGATGTATACTCCGTTCGAAAAAACTATTGATGTATACAACTGTTGTGTTAAAATGCATTTGATTTGGACTTCAATAAGAACGTACATGGCCCAGTCGGCATATAAAGCACAGTTCTTAGAATCAATAGACAAACTATTCGTCGGCCTCATTTGGGATTCTGGCGCCACAAAAATGCAAAATTTTTGCATGGTTGGCGATTCAAGAACGGCTACCAACGACAAATATCTTAACAAAAAGACACATGCCAAATTATTTTTGGTGCCCGCTATGTACAAACAATCCAGAAACAACACATCATCTCTTTATTAGTTGTGGCTACACCAAAAGGGTATGGAATGCTATTGCTACTTGGGCTCAACACAATAGTATGGCTCCGATACAATGGGACACTCATGGGTCGATCCTGGACTGGTGGATGGTTGTGTTCACAAAGAGAATGGGCCGTGGGTAAGAAGGGCCAAAACTCTCTAGTCATCCTCATCATGTGGCAAGTCTAGAAAGAAAGAAATAAATTTTTTTTTTCAGCACCAACGAAATGACGTCTTTGAGACTGTTGCGATCATCAAGGGAGAGGCCAAGGCATGAATAATAAGTAGGGCAAAGAATTTGGTGGCCTACCTACCGGCGGGAGATTTGGCAATTTCATGAGGATCGACGTTTAATTTTAATTTGTTTGTCTGTTTCGCTTTTCGTTTTTCGTTGCTCTCCTCTTTCTTTGCTATTTCCTTCCCTCCTGTCCCCTTGTTTCGTGTTTAGTCTGTTTTCGGTTTTTTCTTTGCTTTGTATGTTTCTTCTCCTTCTTTAATGCAAAGATGGCAATGCTCTTGCCATCCCCGCCCCCTCTCCTCCCCCCCCCCAAAAAAAAAAAAATAAAAAAAATAAAATGCATTTGATCTGAACCGCAAATCGCAGTTGACTAGCAACACATTCTGAAAGACAGAATGTTAGTAGCACACTAGAACCTGCTTATCAAAAAATGTGAGAGAGCATGCTGCATGCAGAACTGGGGATAAACTGATAAACCTGTCACTTTCGGTTCAAAAGAAGACAACAGTAACTCAGTAAAGCGGAAGAAGTTTCCGCCGAGACACCAACAGCATCACGCAAAATGCTGAATTCTACCAAACACTACACAATCTAGTCAATCTGGGATACGAAGGAAAGCATACACATATAGCAATGTGCATTATGCCATAATGCCAAGAACCTCAATCCACAAGTTAAGCAACTAGAAAAATCTTAGAAGGCATGCCTCACACAAAGGAGAGATTACCAACGACAACGAGATGTTACTCTACAACAAAAGAATTCTACTGCAGTCTGCAGCTAATAAGAGATCACCAAGATTCAAAGCATATTGTCTTATTAGTTATTGCACAGAGGAACAACTAATTTCACAAACAAGATCCTGCAGCAGTGGTTCATGCTCTCAATACAGCATGGAACATCGAATTATACAGACCATGAAGTTCAGCTGAATGATAAAACGTACAGAAGCTATATATACACAGTTGAAGGTCTAGTACTGCAGTAAGCATACCAGTACCGCGAAAAGTATATCAACAGCTAATCCTATATATGCCCTCAAGCAGAGAGCCTGGTAACCCCCATACCCCAGGTCCTCAAGCAGAGAACCAGGAACCCCCCAATCCTAAAGACAAAACTGAGCACCATGCCTCAACAAGCCTCGGGTCAAAGGAAGGAGGGAAGAGCAGCTGATGCAACGGGTGGTTAGGAATAGCGGCTAAGAAAGCAGCAGACAAGAGGGAGCAACACAAAGCCTGAGCAGGGCTTCCTCCTCTGGACTGTGTGCTCAGCTCATCGCATAGACATCAGGGTGCGCCTCTGGATGGCCGTCTTGGAAGGCTGAGCAGCCTTCGGAGTTCTCTTCAGGTTTAGACCTACGATCTTCTCTATCTGCTCTATTGAACTGGACAATTTCTTCTCCACGAGATCAGCAAGAGCAGGATCATTTGGTTTTGATGGAGTCTGCAAGTAGCAGTCGGATGGAGAGGAAGATGTCTTCAGCTTGCCCTCGGCCAAACAAGTTGCTGTGCTTGCAACAACTTGAGCTGAGCCAGGGCCAGAGGCAACAGCGGCCAGGGTTTCCTGAGTTGGCAGTGAGATTTGAGGAACACCCTGCTCTGTTCGTACTGGAGTTGTTGGATCCACAGATTGTGAAGAATCTTCAGTCCTTTGGATCTGCTGCCGAGCCGCAGCATCTCTTAGGCGACTTTTCCTCTCAATAGCCTGCAAGTTGTAGTTAGTGTATAGTTACAGCAGCAGGTTGCAACGGAAACGTAACTAAATGCATGAGATTACAATCTATTAGATTAAAGGATGTATCTGCATTGTTGTCCTACTACAGTTAACAGTGGACAAGCAGATTTTCAGCACTTTCACAGCCCACAAAAAAGCTATGAGGAATAAAAGGCATGAACAGCTAATGGTGGGCAAATGACTATTTGAAGAGAAATGAACAAATAAACCACATTTCCTTTGTACCCTAATAAAAATAAGGGAACATCATACCAAGGGAAGCTAGGTTGCCCGGATACCCCGATACGGATACGGATACGCGATACACCGATACCGTGATACGTCATTTTCCCAAAAACAACGATACATGTATATGTATAAATTAAAAATAAAAAAGTACAGAAATTAATGAATTGCAATCATATAGGGTTCAGCCTACTAGTGCGGAAATATAGAAGACGTAAGTTGTGGTGTGTAAATACTAGATCCTCAGCATATCCAGGGTTTAGCCTACAACAATGTAATTGCAATCGAATTCCATGCGGTTGGTAAAAATTAAGGAAAGAAGGTAAGTATAGAACCTATTTCTCATTGAACTGTGGATCAAACCATATGTACTCCAAATTTTTTTTCAGCACAAGAAGATAATGTTGGCTGTCCAAGTAATTTTAATGCCAGTTGCTTTGTTGTTTGCTTTGGGTTTAGATGGGCTTTATCCTCAATTGAGTCAAAGGAATTAAATCCACTTCTAAACAAAGAGAAATCAACTAATTGTTGTTTGCTGAATAGATCAACCATACGTTTCTAAGTCGAATAAGGAGTGTTAAGGTAGAGAGGTATCCGGGAAGTATCGGAAAAGTATCGAAGAATTATAGGAAGTACCGAAGAAAAAAATGTTATAAAATCTAGATTAACTGTTAATATTGAGAATTATAACTCTGTATGGATATTAGTTATTTAACACTACATAAGTACACTTATTTTGGCTACAATAGTTTTTCATTATGACGCTAAGAATATTACATCAACTTGCAAGAATTTCACTATCAAGATTTTTCTTACATTGCAAACTCTGTAAAAGAAATTTTACTTTCTATGTAAGCAGCAGTGTACATAACAAACTGGAGTATAATTCCAGAACATTAGCCATGAAGATGACTGAACAGAGAGTAAAACTTGACATAGAAAAAGGTTACCAAAAGAAAACATTGTAGCAAAGCTAAACTGAAACTGCAGCCCAAAAATTACACAACAAATGTAGGAAGCCCAATTTTACTGGGTCAGGTTGAATGAATGCCAGCAGCTAGGACGACAGGCAGCATAAGCTAGATTAGGCTGTTGCAAAAAAAAGGACCTCTACAGCACAATTCCAGCATCGATATAAATGCTTACAGTATATATAACCTTCGGTGACACATCAAAGACAAAAAAAAAAGAAGCTAAAGTGCAACACTGCAACTAGATAACATAATGCTAAACTGTGTAGCTTTTTGGTTTCAATCCGAAGTGTGTACTACTAAATAAGTACGACAAGTCAGATATGTGATGAGTTCTCACATCATTAATCAAACATTTAAACTCTAATAATATTGGAGCTTAAGAAGATCATAAGGAGCTTATAATTTCCACAAATAAGGAGCTTATCATCTCCACAAAATGACCTTATTATAACTTTTCTGCGAAATTAAGTGCAGTATTTCTCTCAATTGCTGGCTATCTAAAATGCCAGATAGCTAGATAGAAGCAGACGGACAAAGATGGAAGAAGCACCAGGCATAGGAGAGTCCCACGTTGCTAAGTCATTTGAATTATAAGAATCTTTTTATAAGATTGCACGAAGCATAAAAGATAACATTTAACCGCAATTCCATGGTACTGTTTTCCTCATCCTAGTCAACAAGATAATGAGTAACATAATTTCAATTATCTTGTCGTAATAACACTACAATGCATACTGACCAAAACTTACTTTGGTAACCATGGCATTTTGAATACAAGGCCAACTGCAGTGCTAAAATCATGCACACAAATAAATTAACATTGTAACATATCCTAAAGATCATATCATGCATCAAATACAACTTAACTATGCTATTAGCACAACATGGTCACAGCATTTACAGAATTTAGAGAACATCCCACAAACAGTCCAAGGAAATGGTTCATCACCTTGACGATTGATGTGATGTCGCGGAGTGGGGTCCTTGGGTACCACTCGGGAAGGGGACTCCTCTTCGGTGCAGTCCTCACAGCCCACACTGGTGGCATGTTCTCCTTGTTGCTCGACGGTGACAGGACCCGTCGAGCCAGCGGCTTGACGGCACCCTTCACCACCACAGCTCCTGGAGACGTCACCCTCCTGATAAAGAACCCAGAACCAGAGAGGTTGGTGAGTGCCGTCCTGCTGACATTCCTCACTTCAGGCATCTTGGAGTTCTGCGAGAAGTTTACAGCACATCAGTGACGCGAGAACCCAAGAAATGCATCACAAGATGAATTAAGTGGTCATAGAAATCACAATTTTTCCTTACAGGTGTTCTGCTCTCTTCTGTTCTTTCTGCTATGAGTCCTGTTGAAAAATCCTAGTACTCTCCTGGAGATATGAAGAGATTTGCGGGTGAAACAGGCAAGTAGAATTCAAAGAACTCATGAACAAATAATGGCCCCGCCCAAAACTTCACACCTTTTGCTCGGCTCTGATTAGGCTTCTGCTTCTTCCAATATCCACGCGAACCCTACGTCCCTAAGATATCTGCAAGAACGCCGCAACGCAAACAAGATCCAGTGGATAAGACCTCAAGAAAAGCACCAGTAACATCAAGAAATTGCCTCAAGAAACATAAAAACGTATAATCTCCGATTCGTTCTACCCAGAATCCTACCGCGTTCCTCTAATCTCCAAAGGTTCCAACTAAATAACCCAAGAAATGGATCAGAAAACCACGAAAGGGTTTGGGGGCGAACGCAGGAACCAACGAATCCCCAAAAACCAACGAAATTCCCAACTTTTCTCACTTCTCACCTCAGATTCCTTCCGCTCCGAATCCCGCACGCCAATACTAACCCTTCTGCAGATCTGCAAGAGCAGAATCACAGAAACGCACCAAGAAAATGCTCAGAAGAAGGCAAGAACACAACTCCCCAAAAAAACCGCAAAATTTCTCACGATTTGCTCGGCTCTTCTCCGATTCCCGATAATCCGAACCCCGCAACGACTACCTCCTATGATACAGCCCTAATTAAGGTAGAAATTCTGGGTAGATTCCTAGGGTTTGTGTGGCTATGGGCTCTAATTAACGGGTGGGGGGAGATGGGGATTGGGGAGAAGGGGAGCGGCACATGGGCGGGATTTTAATATGTTTGAAACGGTGAAGCCAAAGCGGTCCGTGTGCGGTGTGTTGCGTGGACCGGGAGCAGCATCCCACCGTTCGTGTGTTCTGGTTGGGGAAATGGACGGAGGGGACGGTTCCGGTTCATGGACCTGGAAGTTGGGCCGTTGGTGTTGGCGGAGAACTCTGATAGCTCAGACCGAAAAACCGGACTAGAGTCTAAATTGCTGAAGCTTTTACGTTCCTGTTGTTCAGATACACTGGCCATGAAAATAAAAAATGATGCTTTCCTAATGTCAAATTCAGCTGAAGAATGTGAAAAGTTGGCAAGATTAGTGAAACGGAAAAATGACAACCACAGCTTAAGGCATCCACAACTGCCATCCACTTAATGTTAAGTAAGTAAATCAATCGGAATCGGAACCAACAAGAAGACCAGCACCAACAACACACGGATCAAGCAATCCACTGTGAGCTCGTTGTCGTACGGCCTCCAAGGACATCAGATCTCTATTGTGCCGCGCCGCGACACCCGGAGAGCGCCGCCACTACAGCTGCTGCCCTCAAATCGCTCAGGTGTTGAAGGAAAATAGAAGAGGAATTTCTTCACTTCATCACCAATTCTCTTGCTCTCGCCGGTTCTTTCGTGCTTCAAGCTTCAACGCCAAGGAGTCTATTGAAGCTTGTGCCATCTTCAACCATCTTCGATCGTCGTCGTCGCCGTCGCTGTCGCTGTCCTCCTCCGGCCTTCTCCGGCCTCTTTCTCCCCTCTCTATTTCTCGGTCTTGGTGAGTCTCTTCGCGCCTTGTTCTTTCTCTTGTTCCTATGACTGCGTTGTGTAGTCGTATTCGTTTCTACGACCACGTTGCGTAAGTCGTATCATGTTGTATTCTTCTTACGACTACGCTGCATAGTCGTATCCGTTGTATTCTTCGTGCGACCACTTTGGGTAGTCGTATTGTCCTCAGGACCTCCTGTATCCTTTTTGTTGTTCCTCAGGACCTCTTCCTCGTTGGACCTCCTCCCGAGAGCCCGTTCTTTTTCAGTTCCTTGCTGTTGTTCTGGTTGGTTCATTCTGTTAGGAGTTTATTTAGTCTTTATTTGATTTTGCTTTGTTCTCTCGTGTAGATTACAAAGATCTTGAAGAGCCTGAGTACTTTGAGGAAGAAGACCCTCAAGCTTTCGAGTAAGGCAAGTTACATCCTTGATCATGTTGCACCTAGTATCCCAAATTATTTAAGTTGTGTTTCAAATTATTACGGCATGCTTATTTCAATTTAAGTAATTTAAATCCCTGTTTTAACTTCATAGTTATTCCTGATTCCTTTATACAATTGAACTTGATTATTGATTCAATCACCCCTTGTCACCCTAGTAAAGAGCTAGTTGGTACAATAGTATGAACTAGCATGTTGCAAAAATCTATGCTTAGTCAAGTTTAGACCAAAAATCTTGTTTTGAGAGTTTTACTGCCAAAAGACCAATGTTGTCTAAAAGTTTTAATCCATGACATTAGGTTGTCGTGGTAGTTGCAAATGTTTTTGAAAAGCAAAGCAAAAAGGAAAATTAGTTTGGACTTGGGCGAACTGGCTGTTTGGATGGGTGCATGTTCACGCACAGGATCGATCTATTTCTATGGTCGATGCCCAGGGTTTTATGGAAGTTGCCCGGTCAGTTAAGGACCGGTTTTCGAGTGTATTTTGCCATGCCTCACCGTGCAACCACATGTCCTGTATGGGCAGGACCTGGCTGATTAATTTGCAATGTTCCATCGTGGTTGTTCTATCCGGTTGTGTGGGTGTCTTGATGACCTAGTTTTATTCATTCCCACCTAGCGCAAGAGAGGGCTTAAATCCGACGAATGGTTAGTCCAAAGGAAGCGAAACCTTAGCGAGAGGGATTGCGGTGGAATGGCTAGTGACTGGTGGCATCGATAGATGCCAAACAAACTAGAGAAGTCGTGTCTTGTGGGTAAAGTTGTATACCTCTGCAGAGTGTAAAACTATTCAAATAGTCGTGTCCGCGGTCAAGGACATGTTGGCAAAGCTGCTCCAAGTTAGATGTTGGTTTTGTTTTCAAAAGACCCCTTTGAAATGATTTAGGATGTCTATCCAAATGGGTTCAGGACAGGGAGGCCTTGTGATAGTAGGGTATCATTCACCACTTATTGATGAATATTATCCAACTATAAAATTGATTTAGAAAATGAATTTTAGTTATTGTATAACTGCTTTGGAACTTAGTACATGTATTTGGAAACAAACTTGGCTTTATGCAAAGACAACCCTATAAGACCTCCTTTGAGACATCCTTGTATGCATGCATTCAATCTGTTACTTGATGGGTGTGACTTGCGAGTACAGTTGTTGTGCTCACTCTTGCTTGACATGTTTGAGCAGGAGATGATGTCTTTGATGAGCCAGAAGACTTCCAAGACGATTGCCTGTGGCGAGTCGTGTGGCCTTTTCGCTTTTGCTTTCGCTGTATTTTGTTCTTGTTGGCTGTATGCCTCTTTTGTAATCAACTCTGTTGTTATTTTAATAAAGCTGTGTTGATGGATGTTACCACTTTTGTTCGCTGTGTGAGCTAACTGTTGGTCCTTGGGACTAGTTCGGTTGTGCACAGAGGGTTTGGGACCTCCCGGGTCCGACCGTGTGGTCGTACCTTGAGAGATCTCGGGTCCGGTCGTGACTTTAGGACCCCCAGAGGTCCGGGCCGTCATAGGACCTCCCTTCGGGGTGCTCCTAGGACTGCCCACGACCTCCCTGAGGTCCGGGTCATGACAAGAAGTGGTATCAGAGCCATCTCGACTGTAGGTTGTAACCTAGTAGGATGACAATTTCAAAACCTATTTTATATATAACAAGAAAGATAATTTGTTCTCTTCTCATTTTGGCCATCTTTCTATCCTTACCTCCCTCTAGTATTCTTCCTTACCTTATTCGTTCTTCATCATTTTATAGTGTCAAATGGATCCCCTTTCCCTTGGAATCTCTATAGGTGGTCCTTCATTTAGCTACCCTGGTGTCCTAGACCTCCGGGTGGTCTTGGGAGTTCTCGTGTGTGTCGAGTAGAGCGTGTATAGCTATTATAGTATTCAGAAAAGCTTGTTGTGTAGTTGTTGTGCTTGGGTGGGTTGTTTATCCCTGTCACCCTTAGGTTCTCCTCTTCTTTTCTAAGTTTGTGGAGTTTCGGCAGATGGTGACTACTCGTGGCAGTGGCAGCGTTGGCAGTTAGAACAGAGAGGCTGTGTAGGAAAACCCAGTTCTTCCACCACCACCTCCCCCAGCTGAAGGACCTAATTGGAATCAGATCATGGCCAACCAAGCCCAGTTGATCAACCTGCTTGCCTAGTCCATCAACAATACTCAGACCTTGCAAGCAGCAGCAGCTCAACCTCTAGTTGTTGCTCCACCTCCCCTAAGGGCCAACATAGCAGAGTTCATGAGGTTGCGCCCTTAGACCTTCTCTAGTAGTACTGAGCCAATGGAGGCTGATGATTGGCTTAAAGAAGTTGGCAGAAAGCTGGACATGATTCAGTGCACTGATCGTGAAATGGTGCTCTTTGCCTCTCACCAGTTTAATGGACTGGCATCCGAGTGGTGGGATAACTTCACCCAGTCCAACGCTGATGCTCAGACCATCACTTGGGATGAGTTTGTGCAGGCTTTCGCCATGCACATATACCTCCGGGCATGATGTCCTTGAAGAATAAAGAGTTTCACAACTTGCGCCAGGGCAGCCGCACCGTCAATGAGTACCTGCATAAGTTTAACCAGCTGGCCCGCTATACACCAGAGGATATCGCCACCGATGAAGCTAAGCAAGAGCGTTTCCTGGAAGGGCTCAATGATGATCTCTCGGTCCTCCTGATCGCCCAAGATTACACCGATTTCTAGCAGTTGGTTAGCAAGGCCATTCGCCAAGAGGGCAAGCATGTAGAGATGGAGAATCACAAGAGGAAGAAGGCAACTCAAAAGTTCAACCCTGGGTGTTTTCCCAAGTCTAGGACCTCTAGCCACAGACCTCCCAGCGCAAGACCTCCCAGTCCTTTCCATCCAGGGCACCAGCACTAGTTCAGCGCCCGACTAGCTCTGGCTTCCACAAGACCTCTCCTGGAGGTCAGGTTCAGAAGAGGTCGCCCGTGACCTCCCTTGCGGGAGTCACTTGCTTTCACTGCAATGAAGTGGGGCACTATGCCAATAAGTGCCAGAAGAAGCAGCCACCAGCAGCTACCCCAACCCGACCACTTCAAGCAGCTTTAGCACCTGGCAGCACTTCAACCGTGAAGCCCATAGTGTAGTACACAAGAGGACATGTGGATCATATCACAGTGGAGGAAGCTCAGACCGCACTTGACGTGGTCCTTGGTATGTTCCTTGTCAATTCAGTACCAGCCTCAGTTTTATTTGATTCTGGAGCTTCGCATTCTTTTGTTTCAAGTAAGTTTGTGGGCAAATATGGGTTATCTATCTCTCCCTTAGTTAACCCTATGTTAATCTATTCCCCTGGCTCGGAAATGAGGACTAGTTCCCTATGCCCAAATCTTACCTTAGAGATCTTGGGAGTACCCTTCTTGGCAGACTTAATAGTCTTGACCTCCCAAGGATTGGATGTGATTCTCGGAATGGATTGGCTAGCCAAGAATCAATGTCAGATAGATTGTGCCAGTAGGTCTATCACTCTCACCAATGAGCAAGGAATTCAAGTGGAGTTTAGACTCGAGACCTTTGATAGAGCAAGACCTCTCTTGACCAGTCTGAAGGAAGTCAAGTTTGAAGACCTCCCAGTGGTCTAAGAGTACCCGGATATGTTCCCAGAGGAACTACCTGGTATGCCACCCAATAGGGACATCTTGTTCCTAATCGATCTGGTTCCAGGGACAGCTCCAATTTCTAAGAGATCCTATAGGATGCCAGCAAATGAGCTAGCAGAATTGAAGAGGCAGATTGAAGAGTTGCAAGACAAATGTTTCATTCAACTAAGCTCATCACCTTGGGGAGCTCCAGTGCTATTTGTTAAGAAGAAAGATAATAGTTTGAGGATGTGTGTGAACTACAGATCACTCAATGAGCTCACAATCAAGAACAAGTCTCCTTTGCCCAAGATCGATGATCTCTTTGACTAGTTGAAAGGAGCAAGTGTTTTCTCCAAGATTGACTTAAGGTCTGGTTACCATCAGTTGAAGATAATACCAAAAGACATCCCCAAGACTGCTTTCACCACAAGATATGGACTGTACGAGTTCACAGTGATGTTGTTTGGCTTGACTAATGCACCAGCTTATTTTATGAACATGATGAACAAAGTGTTCATGAAGAGCATTCTCATCTACTTTAAGGATGAAGAAGAGTGAAGAGCACCTTAGAGCGGTGGACGGACAGAGAGCAACAGCTTTATGCCAAATTCAGTAAGAGTGAATTTTAGCTAAGCCAAGTAGCTTTTCTCGGTCACATTGTTTCGACAGGAGGAATTGCTGTTGATCCAACCAAGGTTGAAGAAGTGTTGGATTGGAGGCAACCCAAGTCAGTCTTAGAAGTTAGGAGCTTCCTTGGATTGACTGGTTACTATTGAAGATTCATTGATGGCTTCTCCAAGATCGCAAGACCTCTAGCTCAACTTTTGAAGAAGGAGAAGAAGTTTGAATGGTCTGAAGATTGCGAGCAAAGCTTCCAAGAGTTGAAGAAAAGACTAGTTTCAACTCCTGTGCTGGTCCTACTTGACATCCGCAAGGACTTTGAAGTGTTCTGTGATGCCTGTCGACAAGGTCTTGGTTGTGTACTGATGCAAGAAGGTAGAGTAGTGGCTTATGCGTCTCGGCAATTGAAGCCTCATGAAGGAAACTACTCGACACATGACCTGGAACTAGCTGCAATTGTGCATGCCTTAAAGATCTGGCGGCATTACCTCGGTAATCGCTGTGAGATATTCACGGACCACAAGAGTTTGAAGTACATCTTCACCCAGTCCGAGCTAAATCTCAGGCAGAGAAGATGATTGGAGCTGATAAAAGACTATGACCTTGGAATCTATTACCACCTAGGCAAGGCAAACATAGTGGTTGATGCCTTGAGTCGAAAAGGGTATTGCAACACTGCTTTGGTCTAGAAGAGTCAGCCAAGATTGTATGAGGAGTTAAGACGTCTCAACTTAGAGATTGCCAACCAAGGATGTGTGAACATCCTAGAGGTGCAACCAACCCTTAAGAGCCAGATACGAGAGAAGCAGAAAGAAGATAAAGACATCCAAGAAATCAAGAAGAACATGAGAAGAGGCAAAGCCCTGGGTTTTTCCAAAGATGAGCAAGGCACGGTTTGATTCGGCAGCTCGTTTGTGTGCTGGATCACCAAGAAACCAAGCAGCTGATTCTGAAGGAAGCTCATGAACCCCCTTACTCCATTCATCCGAGCAGTACCAAGATGTAGCAGGACCTAAAGGAGAACTATTGGTGGGTCAGTATGAAGCGAGAGATCGTTGAATTTGTTGCTCACTGTGATGTTTGTCAAAGAGTCAAAGCGGAGCACCAAAGACCAGCTGGTCTGTTGCAGCCTTTGCCAATTCCCGAGTGGAAGTGGGAGTAAGTGGGCATGGATTTTATCACTAAATTGCCTAGGACCCAATCGGGTTATGATTCCATCTGGGTGGTGATCGACCATTTAACTAAGGTAGAACATTTTATACCAGTCAAGACCACCTACCAAAGTAGTAAGCTGACAGACTTATATTTGGCTCGGATTGTTTGTCTACATGGAGTCCCCAAGAGGATAGTATCCGATAGAGGTTCTCAGTTCACGTCGAGATTTTGGAAGAGCTTACATGAAGTCTTGGGAACCAGACTCAACTTCAGCACAGCCTATCATCCCTAGACGGATTGTCAGACAGAGCATGTGAACTAGATTCTTGAAGACATGTTTCGAGCCTGTGCTTTAGACTTTGGAAAGAGTTGGGATCAGAACCTCCCTTATGCCGAATTCTCTTACAACAACAGCTATCAAGCCAGCTTGCAGATGTCTCCTTTTGAAGCTTTGTATGGTAGACCGTGTAGAACTCCTTTCCTTTGGGATCAAGTGGGGGAACATCAGTTCTTTGAATCTGATTTGATCAAGGATGCTGAAGGCAAAGTGAGGCTGATAAGAGAACGATTGAGAGTGGCTCAATCCTGGCAGAACAGCTATGCGAACAACCGTCACAGAGACTTGTCCTTTGAGATATGAGACTTTGTCTATCTTAGAGTAACTCCACTCAGAGGAGTAAGAAGTTTTCAAATCAGAGGAAAGCTCGCACCAAGATTTGTTGGACCATACAAGATTGTGGACAAAAAGGTGAAGTTGCCTATCAGCTAGAGCTCCTGGCGTCTTTGTCGGCAGTGCATGACGTCTTCCACGTCTCGCAGCTGAAGAAGTGTCTCCGAAGTTCCAACAGAGCAGACACCACTAGAGAGCATTGATCTTCAAGTAGACCTCACCTATGTGGAGTAGCCGATCAAGATCTTGGATGTCACAGAGCGTGTTACCAAGAGCAGGGTCATCCATTCGTGCAAGGTCCAGTGGAGCAGCCACTCAAAAGAAGAGGCAACCTGGGAGCGAGAAGAAGACCTGAAGGCGGAGTATCTCCACCTCTTTTCTAGCCAAGTCTGAATCTCGGGGTCGAGATTCTCTTAAGGGGGGTAGGTTTGTAACATTCCTGGTTTTTTGAGCCTTTTTAAAGTTTTCAAAATAAAGAGAACAATTTGGTTTTGATGAGAGTTCAAGCTTAACTTAAGATTTTAAAAAGAGCTTTAAACGACTAAATCAAATTTCAACTAAATAAAAGTTTGGTTTCTTTTGAGTTTGTTTGAGCTCTCTCTTTTCTTTGTTTGCTCCGTGTTGCCCTCGACCTAGTTCTTTCTTCTCTAGACTTCCCTTCGTTTGGATCCGAGGGTCCATACCTCCTTTGTTTAGATCCGAGGGTCCAGACCTTCCTTCGTTTGGATCCGAGGGTCCAGACCTCCTTTTATTTGGATCCGAGGGTCCAGACATCCCTTCATTTGGATCTGAGGGTCCAGACCTCATTTCGTTTGGATCCGAGGGTTCAGACCTCCCTTCGTTTGGATCTGAGGGTCCAGACTTCCTTTCATTTGGATCCGAGGGTTCAGACCTCCTTTGCGTTTGGACCTCCCTCTTAGTAGAGACTTCTGGGTGGTCCTGGAGTTGGTCGCGACCTTCCTTTGGTCACGACCTCCTCCTTTTTATCGTGACCTTCCTTGGTCACGACCTCCTCCTTTTTGTCATGACTTTCCTTTGTGTCACGACCACCCTTTTGGTCTTTTTGCAAAGACCACCCTTTGTGGATGCGACCTCCTCTTTGCCGCGACCTCCCCTTGGTCACGTGACACCCTTGTGGTCACGACCACCCCTGTGGTCATGACATCCCCTTGGGCACATGCGCCCTTTGGGTCATGACCTCCTCTTTGGTCGTGACCTTCCCTTTGGTTTGGTCACCCTTTTTAGCTTTGACCAGGACCCACCTATCAGTCCTGCTCACCCTCTCCTTCCTCTCGTTGTGTCGCATTTAATGTTCTTGTGCATTAAATGCTGTTGTGTCGCATTTAATGTTGTCACTTCTGCAGCACCTGCTCCCATCATCTCCTTCACCCACCCGGCATGCTTTCTCCTGTCACACATGCCCTTGATCATGTGCACCTCTAAGTCCTCTAGTGACTCTCCCCTGGCAATATAAGCCTGAGCAGCCCTCTATCATCACCGTTTGCCAATTCTCTTGCTCTCGCCAGTCCTCCCGTGCTTCAAGCTTTATCGCCAAGGAGTCCGTTGAAGCTTGCGCCATCTTCAACCGCCTCGTCACCAAGGGTTCGCTGGAGCGTTGCATCGTCTTCGATCGTCGCCATCGCTGCCGTCCTCCTCCAACCTTCTCCGGCCTCTTTCTCCCACTCTCTCTCTTTCTCGGCCTTGGTGAGTCTCTCCGCGCCCTATTCTTCCACTTGTTCCTATGACTACGTTGCATAGTCGTATTCGTTTTTACGACCACGTTGCATAAATCGTATCCTGTTGTATTCTTCGTGCGACCACTTTGAGTAGTCGTATTGTCCTCAGGACCTCCTATATCCTTTTTGTCGTTCCTCAGGACCTTCTCCTCTTTGGACCTTCTCCCGAGAGTCCATTCTTTTTCAGTTCCTTGCTATTGTTCTGGTTGGTTCGTTCTGTTAGGAGTTTATTTGGATTTTATTTAGTCTTTATTTGATTTTGCTTCGTTCTCTCGTGTAGATTACAAAGACCCTGAAGAGCCTGAGTACTTTGAGGAAGAAGACCCTCAAGCTTTCGAGCAAGGCAAGTTACACTCTTGATCATGTTGCACCCAATATCCCAAATTATTTAAGTTGTGTTTCAAATTATTACGACATACTTATTTCAATTCAAGTAATTTAAATCCATGTTTTAACTTCATAGTTATTCCTAATTCCTTTGTACAATCGAACTTGATTATTGATTCAATCACCCCTTGTCACCCTAGTAAAGAGCTAGTTGGTACAATAGTATGAATTAGCATGTTGCAAAAATCTGTGCTTAGTCAAGCTTAGACCAAAAATCTTGTTTGGGAGTTTTACTGCCAAAAGACCAATGTTGTCTAAATGTTTTAATCCATGACATTGGGTTGTCGTGGTAGTTTGTAAATGTTTTTGAAAAGCAAAGCAAAAAGGAAAATTGGTTTGGACTTGGGCGAATTGGCTGTTTGGATGGGTGCATGTTCATGCACGGGATCGATCCATTTCTGTGGTCGATGCCCAGGGTTCTGTGGAAGTCGCCCAGGTCAGTTAAGGACCGGTCTTCTAGTTTATTTTGCCATGCCTCACTGTGCAACCATATGTCCTGTATGGGCAGGACCTTGCTGATTAATTTGCAATGATCTATCATGATCGTTCCATTCGGTTGTGTGGGTGTCTTGATGACCTACTTTTATTCATTCCCACCTGGCGCAAGAGGGGGCTTAAATCCGATAGATGGTTAGTTCAAAGGACCTTAGCGAGGGGGGACTGCGGTGGAATGGTGCATTGTAAAGGCCTTATCACGTGCTCTAGACCACATACCTTCGGTAGTGAGTGGTGGCATCGATGGATGCCAAACAAACTAGAGAAGTCGTGTCTTGTGGGTAAAGCTGTATACCTCTGCAGAGTGTAAAACTATTTGAATAGCCGTGTCCGTGGTCAAGGACATGCTGGCAAAGCTGCTCCAAGTTAGATGTTGGTTTTGTTTTCAAAAGACCCCTTTGAAATGGTTTTGGATGTCTATCCAAATGGGTTCGGGCAGGGAGACTTGTGATAGGAGGATATCCTTCACCACTTATTGATGAATGTTATCCAACTATAAAATTGATTTAGAAAATGAATTTTAGTTATTGTATAACTGATTTGGAACTTAGTACATGTATTTGGAAACAAACTTGGCTTTATGCAAAGACAACCCTATAAGACCTCCTTTGAGACTTCCTTGTATGCATGCAATCAATCTGTTACTTGATGGGTGTGACTTGCGAGCACGGCTGTTGTGCTCACTCTTGCTTGACATGTTTGAGTAGGAGAGGATGTCTTTGATGAGCTAGAAGACTTTCAAGACGACTAGGCTGCGACCTCCCTGAGGTCCGGATTGTGACAGCATGTCAAGCATGTACGGCCATGATACCAAATTGAAGCCTTAGAGATGTCTAATTTGATCATGAGGACTGATGTCTTGGAACGGTGGTAGCTACGGGCCAGATTCTGCACATAAAAGGAAGCTATCTTGTATACATCGCGTCTTGATGAAGGCGCTTTGATTTCTAGAAACTACTTTGTCCATATGCTTTGATAGCCACAATTAAAGCACCTTGGATATCAATTTAGCCATGCTATGGATCAAACTGATCGGTCTGAATTTTGCCATGTCGATGGGCTACTCCTTCTTCGGCAAAAGAATTATGTTTGGCGTGTTGATTTTCGCGAAATGCGTCCTGTTTAGGTTGTAAAACTTTGTGAAAACCTCCATAACATCTATGTTGATGATCTCCCATGTATGCCTTACCTATTTTCTCTTGCTGCATTCTTCCCAGCAAATGACTCTACATCTCTGTATACCTTATTTTCTCATTGCATTAACATTCTTGGCTCTCTAGTTGGCCACTCTGTTTGTCCAACGGTCATGGTAGTTTCCTAGATTATGATTATGCAATGGCAATTACACAACAATCAACTGGACAATTGTATTTCGATGCCTCCCAATCCAAATTCGTGCTATGCATCAGAAGAATAAGTGGATTTTGAGGTTTAATGTGTCAACTTTATATATTTTACGAACTAGTGTTTAGCATCTTGTGCTCATGTAGCAACTGTGTTGTGGGTAGCCTCCTGTTAAGTCCCAATCATACACCATGGATGTTGTAGAATTTTGGGGAATAAACATGTGTATCTCTTGGGATCCCTCACACTCATTATTTATAATGCCAAATATTACAGTCCGATCCGCACACGACTTGAACTTTTAGACTCGCATACCGACTTGGACTCTTATCTAAACTATAATATCTCCAACACTCTCCCTCAAGATAAGCATGGGATAACAATCATAGCTATCTTATTACATATTGCAATACAATTACTAGACTTTACCAAACCTACAATTGACTTTATAGCTAATACCATCACAGAGACCAAAAGTTGCTCACCACCAATATTACTAGGGATGTCACTAAATCCATCTCCACCATCTACTAACTACCCGACCTTAACCCCCTCTTCCTCTACCCTCATACGCCCAACCACCCCCGGCCTCCACCAGCTCTAATCACACGCCCTCAGTCCGGCCTCCACCACCTCTACCTCTGCTACAAACCATTACGCTTGACTCCAGTCTCAATCCTCTTCTGGACTTCTCCAGCAACACTATCTTTGGCACTCATACCAACACCACTGCACGACACCAATACCATCACTGCCACTCGACATAGCCTCCACTGGAACTACCACCAGCTCTTGCTTCGTCATCACCATTGCTGAGCTCATCACTGCCATCGAACTCCCCACCGTCATCCAACACTTACCACCACAAACACACCCCTACCAGTACTAACACCAACTCCAACTCTAATGAGCACCTTCACTACCAACTCCAACATCCGGACCTCACCTCCAACATCAACACCACCTTCAAAACCGCCACCAATTCCACCATTAGCACAACCACACCTAAACAGCCTTCTTTCCCTGTTTTAGGGCCTCTCTACTTGCCCTAAAACTCCACCACCAAAATTGTATTATCCACCACAACCTCCGTTAGTATCACCATGACAACAATAACACAAACCATCACGCACAAGTCATGCACCTTTTCTCTTACCTCTCTCCTCTATCCTCCTTGGCCAACCTACCAGCAATCTGCTAGCAGCAAACAATCCCATCAAACAGCAGCAAACAATCCCAGCAAAGCAAATAGCAGAATCCCTTCTCTCTATTTCTTCCTCTGCTCCCCTCTTCCTCTCACCTCCCCTCACCGAGTGCAACCTGCCGAGCACAAGCCACCTCCATCCTCCTCTTCTCTCTTCGGCTCCTCCATCCTCCTTCCTTCTCTTCAACTCCTCCCCGATACCTCCAAGTCATGTGCCTCTCAATATCCACGCCACACTAGCTCCCGAAACGCCGCCGCCACTGCGAGCACCTACACCCGGCGCTCCGCTCTCTCCGGATCCCCTCGCCCATGCGTCCTCCTCTTCTTTAGCAACTCTACCTCTGATGCCCCCACCGCCGGATCTGCCTCCCTACCTCCGCAAAGCTATTCAATACATCAAAAAGATCCTCCTCTAACTTCTTCCTTCCTCTCCTCAAGCTTTCTTGTGATATTGATCTCCAATAACTTCAAAGATCGATAAGCAATTGAAACATTTGGATAACAATCTATCCGGTCTCAATAGAGACATTGTCATATGGCAAAGGCTTACCCATCCCTACACCTTAACCTCTCCAACCTTGGAAAGTAATAGAGTAAGCAATTATACATATCGTATATGTAGTATGATGTATCGAGGATCGGGGGCTGGTGGGCCCTCCATTAGGAAACGACCCTCGCCTCTCTCGAGATAGCCACTTCCCTTTGGGCCGAACCGGCCGAACCGCCTTTGGTTTCCTTCCTCCCTCCCTTATTCTTTCTCTCCTGTCCAGATCCCTATCTCCTTCCTCACTTCCTTCCTTCTTTGCTCCCAGCATCGCCTCAAGCTGCCATCTTCTCATCCCCGACCAGCCCTCCTCTACGGCGACTCCTAAACATGTGACGCTGTGGCGACTGTCCCTGTGGCCACCGTTGCCCACGCGGACCGTCGCGCTCCTCGCCTTCAAGAAGCTCCCGTCCCACAACGCCGTGCTCCAAGGCTTCCATAGCCTCGCCATCGCCCACCACCCCTGGTTGTCCTCCGGGCCTCACCTCCTCACTTGCCGCTTGCTTGGCAGACACAACCCGGCCGATCATGCGTCCCCTCCCGTGGATCGACTGAGGAGCGATGGCAGTAGTGTTTCTGAGGTAAGTTTTTTTGGGTTAGGGCTTTGGGTGGATTGACTTTGATATCATGTAGAATTCTAGAGAATAAACGTGTGTATCCTTTGGATACTCACATCTTTTATTTATAGTGTCAAATATTACAGTTCGACCCACACACAACTTGAACTCTTAGACTCACATTATTTAGACTCTTATCTAAACTATAATATCTCCAACAGATTCTGATCACGTTACGAGCCTACTTCTTACTGCATGGCAACCGGCGATAAGAAAAGTAGAGTAATAAGAACTACATATTAGATAATCTTTGTGCATTCCGAGTAGTAGAAGGACATGTATCCTGCTCAGATCTGCAGATACTCGCCATCGCATGTAGCTAGCCGAGTCCAAAGTTGAAGTGTGTATGGTCGACTATATAGCAAGCACAAGAGCACTAGTTTTTGGTAAGGAGAAAGCGGAGAAGCATTGTAAGAGTTCGTAGCAATGTAAGATTGAGTTTAGAAGATAAAAAAAAAAAGCTGCAGTGAGTTACGTGCATCACCAAAATCCAAGTTTTCTCCTAGGTTTGTTCCAACAATTGGTATCGAGCTCTAGGTTCAAACCCTAGTCTGCCTCGGGAGGGTGATCTCGACTCTGGGGTGGCATATACGGCGGAGCGCGACTGGCGGATCCTGGCGCAAGATCAGCGCGGCAAGATCAGCGCGGTAGCGGAACGCCTGGCGTGGGTGCTGGCGAGACCGATGCATCAGACGGTGCATGCGGCTCCATGATGAGGAGGAGCCTGAGTTTTTGATTTTTGCCCAAGATTATGTCGCGTTCTCCGGGGAGTGGTCTTACCGGTGACGAGGCAACGTCGACGCTCTTCCTACTGGTCGAAAAGGAGACGGCCAAAGCTGTGTGGAAGGCGTTGAAGACGATGCATCTTGGTGCTGATCATCGAAAGGTGAAGGCGAGGGACGTTGAGAAGATGTGTTCGCCGTCCTGAGTCGAGTCCGTGTGTTAGTAGTTACTCAAGTTGAAGTCGTGACCAACTTGAAGTCCGAGTACGAGTTGGGCAAGTCGTAGTTGTGACCGACTGTCCTGAGTTGAGTATGAGTTGGGGCGCAAGTCGTAGTTGAGATCGACTGCCTCAATGAGTAAGCGTTCAAGACGTGTACGAGTTGTGCCACCGTCTTCGGCCGAGTGTGTGGGAGCCATGTTGAAGTTGAGTCCAACTGGCAGCACACGAAATATTAGTACGTATACAAAGATTAGGGAGTGATTATTAGATAATATTTGTGCAGTCCGAGTAGTAGAAGGACATGTATCCTGTTCGTATACGCGTATACTCGCTGTCGCATGTAGCTAGCCGAGTTCGAGTTGAAGTGTAGCACTAGTTGCTGGTAAGGAGAAACGTGAGAAGCATTGTAAGAGTTCAGAAGCAATGTAAGATTGAGTTTAGAAGATAAAAGAAAAAAGCTACCATGAGTTACGTGCAGCACCAAAATCCAAGTTTTCTCCTAGGTTTGTTCCAACACTACACACACAATGGAAATTTTCTGAATTGGATTCTGAAATCAGAAACAGCTTTTGGTACTAATCCGATTTCATAACATAATGCCGGCGATCATTCCCTCGCTGCTGAGTTCTTGGGGTGGCTCCCGTAGTATTAACATTTTTCAGCTATAGTGAGCTATACACCCGATAACTGTATTCCCGAGGCCTCCTAAAGTCCTAATCCTAGCCCGAACTTTCGCGTATGCTGCGATTTGCTCTCTAACCAAAAACATGGCAATGCACAGAAAATGTTGTCATGTATTGGGGAGGGAAAGGTGGATATAGAGAGAGAGAGGGCCTTAATTTATCTTGAAGTTTGGCACTCGAGGAGTAGATGAGGAGGGTTTTGGAGTTCTCTCCTAAAATGGCACTGGTTTGTGACAAAATATTGTTATCCGTGCCAGCTGCGAACTAGAGGCTCGACGGGTGGCCTACCGAGCTCCGTGCGGCTACCATGTGGCCTACCACGCACTGCGCGTCTGCGCCCCCACCGTACAGTGTGTTTTGAACACAATACATATGTCATTTTTGTCAATTCATTTGTTAAACGTCATTTTTGCTGGTTTGCTTTAGAACGGTGTTATTTTAGGGAAAAAAACCGGAGGACCATGTCTAGCTGCAAGCTGAACCCGGCCACGTGGCGTGGTGAATATATAAAGATGGGCAGACCGGCAGAGTCAAAGAGGAGCCTAGAGTAGAGTAGAGGGTGTTCAGCTGCAACGAAACGAATGGGAGAAACATAAAGACTAGACATGATGAAAGAAACACGAAAGGCCTCCATACTGGACAGTATGCAATGGGCCTTTTCGCTACCTCAGTCCAAACCCTGCCCAAGACGACCATAGCAAATGCCTCATGAGTATAATTTTCAGCCCAAGTATGAAATTCAGGCCTGTCTAGTTAAGCTTGCGTACCAGAGCAGAAGGCTCTCTCCATTGGTGTTTTGCTAGCTTCACCCACGTCAAGCTTCAAGGGTGATTTAGGATTCGCGAGAGTGAAGACGGACGTCCAAATACAAGGAGACCACCTTCACAGTGAACGCTGCAGCATTTGTTCGAAAAGCCTCCAGATAAAAAAAAAAACCGTGCAAATCTAGCTAGCTCATTTGACGAACGCGCAGTGGCGCAGGAGGGCTGCTGTCGGGACTGAATTTTCGAATCCGGAACTATCTTTATTATCTGCACTAGTCTCTGGATCAGTAGGTACTGTATACAATTACATCATTAATAACAAGTTCGAATCACGAAATAATATTAATAAATAATTGAGTACCGGTCTTATGGCCACTAGGGGAACACAGCCTAGTATTCCGGGAAGTTTTCGTTAAAGCTGTAGGCGAAGTAGTCGTAGTCGTTCTCGGCATCTTCGTAGACTTATGAGATTTGTTAAGTGTAGCATGTGAGTACATAAAGTACTCCGCGAGTCTTGAGAAATGATGCATATGCATAGCTTTAACAGTTGGGCAAATATGATTCATTTGCACAAAGCAATATTTTAAGTTTAAACACCTTTTATAAAGTTTATTTGACAAAAGATGATTAAATAGATAAAGTAATTTAAATCAATCTCTAGTGCAGGTTCCAACTACCATACACTAGTAAAGAGGCTCTATCCGTCAAGTTTTCATGAATTGAGTTCTAACTGTCCAACTGGCTCTAACTGCTAGAACAACAATCCAAGAGTTCCAACTACTCTCAGATTCCCAAAATATTTCTTTTAAAACCAAAACTGAAATCTACTATGTGTATACGCACCTTGCTCTCGCCCTGACCGTAAGCACGGCTATTCAATAATTTTAACACTCGCAAAGGTTGTGCAATTTCGACCCACACGAGATAATTAGTTTATTCTGTCCGCTCACACACTTCCGAAGGTGTGCGACTAAGCGGTTATCACAGGGCTTTTACAAAACTTTATCCTAACATTAGCCCGCCTGATGAGCTTAACCCCAGTTTATAGACGTCATTTACCATCGACCTGAAGCTCACCGTTGTGGGGGATAACCTACCCAGAGTCGGACATCTTTTACCCACGTCCGGCGTAAGCCCCGACAGACATGGACGTCATTTAACATCGTCTACACTATCCAGGTAACACTTACCATCTACAGCCTGCAGGCTAAATTTTTGGACTTGGTAAATTACTCAGCCAGGCCCTTCCCATTTAGGATGTGTGGCTGCACGATAATGCTTGGTTTGAATAAACACAAAAGTCGGTCCTTAATTTACTAGGGTGAGACAAACCAAACTCATACCACTTACCCTAGTCTAAAATATTTTTCACCATTTTTATTTTATTTCCAAATATTGATACTACCTAATGTCAAATATTTTCCAAAATTTAAAGCATAACAAGTAGTAAAGGTTTTTCTCCTTCAAAGGTTAAATAGGGCCGAAAAGGCACGTCTAAGCAATTCTACCGAATCAACTATTCTGCAAAATTATATTCAATAATGCGGAATTTCTACGCTAAGGTTATAAAGGTATATGACAACAAGTATTAAGGATGATAATAACAAACTTTAGGTTTTTAACTAACAACCTACAATTTAAACTTATTATTAAAATAATATAGCAATGAATAACTTTAAAACTGAAGATATAATTTACAAATCATAGATTCAAAGTGGTCAAAGGAGACTCGCCTTCGTTGATGTTGGAGGTAAGCGCTTCCTGTTGATCCAAATTCGTGTCAGCGACGTCAGACTCTACACGCGTGAATTGGACCAAATAAATAACATAAAACAAATAAATACTAAAAATTATAAAATAAATACTGGAAGGTAGAGAATAAATTTAGGAAAAAGAATTGACGGATTCGGAGTTCGTACCAAAGAGAACGAATATCTGGAAGATTGATAACACATGAAAAGATAGCAAATTCCGAAATCGAACTGTATAGGAGATAATGTTTCGGCTGGACAACAAACATGTGTTCACATGTGTACAGAGCTTGAGCAAATGAGTGTGTGTGTATGACGCGTGGGGCCCTGCTATTATAGACTCAAAGAAAATAATTGAAGAACTAGAAAACAATGGGATTCACATTATTAGAACTCAAGACCTATGGCAGCAGAGGACTACCTTTCCTCATCTAACTAACTGAGCCAAAGTGCTCATGTGACAAATACACAAAGCCAAAATAATTGAAGCAAGGGGACATAGAAGCTTCAACCAACAAAAAAAAGAACTCCGGCCATGGCAGTGGCGCCAACACAGGAGGCGGCGAGGTGGCCGACCAAGCATAAAAATGGGAGCCTATGGGGTTCCTCTACCCCTAGGAGGCAGCGGCTCGGCTAGGGAGCCATGGTGGTGGCGGCGGTGCGACATGGAGCGGCGGCGGCGATAGGGCTGCGCACAACGGCGGCGGTCCAGCGACACGGGGGATGAACGGAGGTGAGCACGGGCATGGCCTCGGCCCAAGGATGGTGTAGGTGCGGGCGTTTGGCCGGAGGATGGCCAAGTTGGTCTCTCCACGGCGTCCGGCGATGGCAAATGGACGACAACGGCGACGGCAAAACACAGAGCGAAATTGAACAAATTGAGGTGAGGGATAGATAGGAAATAACCGGGAACACGACAGTGACGCGATTCACTCGAAGAAATATGCACCGAGGAAAAAGATTGATCGTCGGGAGCGAATTCAGCCTAGGAGGAGGAATGGCAAAATTTGAGCAATTCGATGCATGAAACAAGAAATTTGTCGAGGGCTAATGTTCACCGTGCTCGGGAACACAAAGTGACGCGATCAAATGATTGAAAAACTCACCGGAATAAGAATGCTCAAAACGGTTGAGAGGACCGACGTTCGGGAAATTGCAAAATTCGTCGCCGATGGATCTCCGAGGGTTCTGAGAATTTGAGAGGATGAAAAAGGATAGATGAGGTGATGGCATGCCAATTTATAGCTCTTCTAGTGATACAAATCGATGGGAATGCGATTAAGGACGCCGGCGACATTCATGACTTTAGTTTGGAAACCGAAAGAAATGACAATTTGCATTGATGAGGGCTGTTGTAATGGTAGCTTTGATAGCACGGTGATGACGAGATCGCAACGGTTCAAACAGAATTGAATTTGGACGCTCGACTGAGGAGAACGAATTTTTGGAAGGACGACGCTGTGTTTTCGGACTGAGAACAGAGAGAACACGCGAACCGAGGAAGAAGAAGAGGAAAAGGGGAGGAGAGAGAAAGAAAAAGAAAAGAAGAAAATCCGGAAAAACCAAAAATAAAATAAAATCGAAAAATCCAAGAAAATTCCACAAAAATACTTGGAACCTGAATAGATTGAATAAAATAATTTTAAATTTAATTGTGTTTATTTTAATCATTTAAAATGTTTTTATTTTTGAAATTTCAAATTAAGCTTTAAATTAATCTAATAAATTTCAAATGATTCATTTTATTTTTAAAGTTTCAAAAAACTCTTGAATTAGTAAGAACTCCAATTTCAAATCCAAATCTTTGAATTAATTGTTTTGAAATAAATTTATGAAAAAACCGAAATTTGGAATGCTACAGCTAGTTTCTCATTGACCAAAGGAGGATTTCACATACTAGAGATAAAACAAATTAGAAAAACTTTGCACATAGTAACAACGCGAGTGTACAAATCTAGTCTTTCTTGCTCATACTGAAGTATAGCCTTCCTTTTCACACAGGGCACAGAACTATCTTCACAGATTAGAAACCATCCCTAGTTAATAAAGTAGCACGAACACAATGCAATCAAAGAACACTCAAGCACAGTGCAACCAAAACGATGGCTAGCTACGGGCAGGGTTTTTAATATCTAGTAAAACCAATTCTATGTTGGGGGGTCCTAGAGAATCTCAAACCGATGCTGAAATTTTCGGTTTGGTTGAATTTTGTCCAAAAAAGCTCGAATTTGCTTGAATTTTATTTGAAATTGATTTTTAAAAATTTAAAATCTGAAAAATTCAATTTTTTTTTTGAAAATTTTGGCTGAAATTTGCCGATTATTGGCCATCTTGGCCTTACTGGCCACCCCCGATAAAAAAATAAACCACAGCTCACGGGGTTGGTGCCATGAGCTCATGGCCTACATCATTACATCACGGCCAAGCATGCAGAAGCCCGCATACCATGGATCCAAAAATTGACCGAAAATCGGTCAAACCGGATTTACTGGTGGGAGCAGGTAGGAATACAAACCGCCAAAAACCGGTTTTGATGAATTTTGTCCAAAAAAATCAAATTTGCTTGAATTTTGTTCGAATTTGTTTTTTTAATTAAAAAAATCCAAAAATTTCAAAACAAATTGAAAATTTCGGCCGAAATTGGCTGACATTTTTTGATTTCGACCCACCGCCACCCCGGAAAAAAACAACAGTTAAAATCCCCGCCTGCACCTCGGTGGTGAACCACTGCATGACTCCACCTCTCCCTACTCCCAAAACAATCTAGTGCACGTTGGTTCGTTTTTGTGTGGCAATCTAGGGATCACAACTACCCTAATGTTTTTGTGCGGCAATCTAGGGATCACAGCTATCCTAATGTTTTTGTGCGGCAATCTAGGGATCACAGCTACCCTAACTTCACCCATCGTCACCACGAAAGTCCATCCCACTCCAATGACGAGCGATCGATGGCCATTGTATCGCATGTGATTCGACGAGTGTGTTCCCGGTGCCTGCCAGTCCGAGCCAGGGTTCACAATTTCGGCGAAATTCCGAAATTTTGGTGATTTCGACCACCAACGAATTTTTTTTAGAAACAAAATTTGTTTTCCTGGTCCGAGCTAGCCTGCGGCATATAGATCGGTGCCGTGGATTGCCCTCTAACCAACCAAGAAGATGCCATTGCATATATACGAGGTGTGTTAGGGATCGAGGGAATATATGAAGCATTTTGTATAGGTGCGTGAGGAGGACCTCCTTGCGGTTTGGCGGCTAGTAGAAGAGTAGATGAGATAACCTTGTCCAATGTCTAGCTGCAAATGAAAGGAAATGTTGAACCCATGATCATCCTTCAGCTCAAGTATATATAGAATACAGGCAGGCTCCTCTTCTCCGAGAAGAAGAAGAAGAAGAAAGCCTATAAAACATAGGCAGAGCAAAGAGCTTTCTACACTTAAGTCTTGCAGCAGTGGATGTACACGCATGCATGCACTTCATTTGAAAAATTAAAATGTGCAGTATTAGTTCGAAGATGTGCCACAAATGAAGTCTTCTCTTCTGGCTAATTTGGTAGTAGCCCTGTAGTTATCACCCTCTTTTTTCTCCTCTACATGGTGATACACATGAACGATATTTGGTGGTGGTACAGAGGGGCACGGGCTGCATACGGAACGCATCCATCCATGGAAGGGCAGCCCGTTCCATCCTAGCTACAAGCAGCTCGCTGGTCTCTTTCTACCCTAGACGAAAGCAATGGCCGACCATATTATTTTTCGCATATACAGCCCTACCTGACGCTATCTCTCGTTGGTCCCGTTCTCTGGGTCCATACCCCCTGCGCATAAACACCCAATCACGCAAATAAATGGCCGTGATCTTCTTGACTGTAACATCTCAATTTTCTGAGTTTTACAAATATTTTGATTAGTTAGTAGTTAAAAATTCACCCTTGAGTTTTATTTGAATTTCAATTAAAGCTTAACATGGACTTTTAGTATTTTTTTAATATGAATAATTCCAACATCAACAATTAATGGTCAAAACTAGAATTTTTTTTATTATTAACCTTTTTTGAATTTTATTTTAAAGTTAACCCGGCGATTTTATTTCCACCACTTTGGTCACGCCACCCGCATGCATGACAAAACAACACTTGTCATGCCAAAGCCATTTTGGTCAAACTCTTGTCACGCCCACCGAAGCGGCGCAAGAAGAGATAGTCACGCCACAACGGTGGCGTGACAAAAGTGCTATTTTGGGGACTTATCCCGACGCGTGATAAGAAGTTGTTTTGTCACGCCACGCAGGTGGCGTGACCGGGTCGAATTGGAAATAAAGTGTGCCGAGGGTTAACTTTAAAATAAAATTCAAAAAAGGTTAATTAATAAAAAAAAAGTTCTTAAAACTATTTTATTTGGATTCTATGTGCTTGGATATATTTTCTAGATTTTTCTAGATTTTTTCCAAGTTCATTTGCTACTTTCTAATTGCCTTTTGCATTTATTGTAATTTCTAAAAAGAAAAATCAAATGAAAATCTCAGAATCCACCTGGGCCGAATCTCTTTGGCCCGCTTCTTCTTTTGTGGCAGCAGGAGCCATGCTCGCGCGTTCCTCGCCTTTCGCCAGCTGGTCCCACGCCATCATCGGAAGCCGCTTTCCTCATGAGTCTTCACCAAGATTCGCCATTGCCGCCTTCTAGAAGCCCGTTCGGTAAAACGGATTCTCCAACTAAAGTATCTTGGGAAATCTTGCCAAACTCAATCTCTTATCTCTCCGCTTCCATATCTGCATTCAATTGTTTTCGAATCAAACTCTATCTCGTAGAACCAACGAATCTGAGAAAATCTCGATTTGGGCGTTTCCAAATCCGGCACGCTTGGGCCCTATAAATAGCACCCTGAGGATCGCCACAGCGCTCTCATCCCGAACCCGTACTAGTTTCGCTTCTCAAGCCCTAGCGCCACCGCAATCCAAGGTTTTAGGGTTTCGGCCGAGCTTCTTGTTCTTCGAATTGCGTCGCCGACGTTGTCGCCTCGTCGTTGTCGACCACGCCATTGTCTTCGTTCACCCGCGTCCGCCATTGCCTCCTTCTAGAAGCTCGTCTGGTAAAATGGATTCTCCAACTAAAGTATCTTGGGAAATCTTGCCAAACTCAATCTCTTATCTCTCCACTTCCATATCTGCATTCAATCGTTTTCGAATCAAACTCTATCTCGTAGAACCAACGAATCCGAGAAAATCTCGATTTGGGCGTTTCCAAATCCGGCACGCTTGGGCCCTATAAATAGCACCCCGAGGATCGCCACAACGCCCTCATCCCGAACCCCTACCAGTTTCGCTTCTCAAGCCCTAGCGCCGCCGCAATCCAAGGTTTTAGGGTTTCGGCTGAGCTTCTTGTTCTTTGAATTGCGTCGCCGATGTTGTCGCCTCGTCGTTGTCGACCACACCATTGTCTTCGTTGTCACCGGAGCTACCTCTAGAACCTCTCCACGTCGCCGGAGTTGGATTCCGACAAAACCCAAAGCTTCTTCTCCGCTTGAACCTTGCCGCCGGCCACCACCGTCGTCTTTGACCACCCGATGAGCACCTCATTGGATTCGCAATAGCATCGGCTACATGTTCGTACCACTCATCGTCGGCGAAGCCTCGCCGTTCACCGTTGATCGTGGGGACCCGAGCCTACGGCATGGTCGTAAATCTCCTACGACCAGTAGTCATGACTCCTACAACCAGTAGTCATGATCTCTTACGACTAGTAGTCGTAATCTTTCCTACGACCAGACAGTCGTAATCTTCTTACGACCAGTAGTCGTAAGCTTTTTACGACCAGGTAGTCGTAAGCCTCCTACGACTAGGTAGTCGTAGCCTTCTACGACCACATGCACTCAAAACCTTCCGACCAGGTGGTTGAATCTTCTTCCGAGCACGCGTGGTCGAAAACGTTGAACAATACTTGAAACTTCTTTTTGAGGATTTTCCTTTGTTTTGATCTTTCGAGAGCCACATCTTCTTCATCCGAACTCCGATTGAGCCCATTCAAATGTCTAAATTCATCTAAATTCGAGATCTATTTATCTGAGATTTTTATTTAATTTTTAGAGTTTTCTATATCTGTTATTTATTTATTTGCTTCGTTTGCGAGTAAACGTTGATACTAGGGGGAACTTTGAAGAAGAAGGAGTGCCTCCAGACCAAGACCAGTACCTAGATCTATTCCAAGGCAAGGTATACCTTTGATCATATTGAACCCAGTTTTCAAAAGTTATATTGATTCAAATTAATGCATTTACTTTAAAATATTTATTTAAATGCTTTTGGGTTTAGTTATTATCCAATTTGTTATATCCACCTTGTCTATTATTATGTCATAATCTTTTATCACCCTAAATTGGTTCATGATTTAGTTGGTATTATTGTAGCACCAACATAGTCTGGTTAGATATAAGTAGATTGCTTATCTATGCCACGAGTCATCATTTCATGAGAGTTGCAAATATAAATTTGACTAAGTGATTATGGAACTTGGTGTAAAACTGTGTGCGCTATGTGCTATTACTCGTTGATGGCATGTGTTGCACTTAACCAACATGGTGGAAAAAGATTTAGACTGAGACAACTGGTGGACACTAAGTGATATGGTGGAGCTCTGTGCGTGGGATTAAAAAAGAATAGTTAGAAATTGGAAGTCTTGCATTGATCAATTAAGGACTTAACTTTGTGCGCGATTGAACTGGGCCTTTTGTACAACCACATGCCTGATGGGATGGGCCTAACTTAGTAGGTTACAGAGTCTCAACATTGATTACTCAGGTAGTAGGTTAGGCTCTGTGCATGGGTGGAGGTGTGTACTACCAGGTAGATCACATCGTGGGACGGTTCGCCTCATCCTTGTCCAACGGTGTGTGTCAGACTAATTTTCTCAGTGAGTTAGTATCAGCGACAAAGCATATCGGGAGTGTCAATGTTTGAGATGAAGTTTCTGAAATGTTTGTTTATGATTAGTGCTAGCTACACTGGTTATATCGTGTGGATAAAGTATACAACCTCTACAAAGTGTTAAATCAATCTATTCGAATAGCCACGTTCGCGGTCATAGACATGCTCGGGGATTTCACACGAGGGTTAGATTTTCATAAAACACTTGGAAAGGGAGCTGTGTGATATAAGTCATATGGCTGTGTGAATAATTTGTTTAGACTTTATGTTCTTTGTGAAAACAACTGCTAAATTAATATTGTTTATTTGTTTTACATTGTATTATAATCTATTATTCATATTTAAATTGCAAATGTTGCATTTCTGCAAAAGAACCATATAAGCCATTTATTTGGAATAAGCTAACCTGTATACATTGCATTTTGTAGTAAGACTTGTGAGTACGGTTGTGTACTCATGCTTGCTATAATCAATCAACAGAAGTGGAGGAGTCTTCGTCTGCTTTTGATGAGGAGTTCTACGAAGGTACTGATCGTTAGGTCTTGATCCCAATCAGTTACTTGTGGCGAATTGATGGGATTTCGCTGAAGTTTAGTTTGTTCCGTTGTTGCTTATTTCATTATTATCAGCCCTACGAGGCTTAATAAATGTAAACTCGACCATAAGGTCAAAATGATTATTTGTTAGTCAAATTACTCATTTATGCTATTATTTCGTCTTGTGTGGATCGATATTCATCTATGTTGATACTGTGTGCACTAGCGTGATCTTGGACTAGTGCATTATATACAGAAGGTCTAGAATTGTATTTTTGGGTCCCGACATTGACAATCCAACCTCCCCGTGTAATACGACTCGAGTGTAAAAAAATAAAGATTTATCTGAATTTTTTAAATAATATTGTTGTAGGTGTAAAAACCAAACACGAGTGAGGGGGTGGACGTCGGCCGTCTAACGGGCCCTCGTCCACGAGAGTAAGAAATGACACGAGGATTTATCTGAGTTCGGGGTCCGAGAGGACCGCCTACTCTGTCGGTGAGCCAATCGGGGTTACCTCCGAGGAGAGGAGCCAGAGGGCTCACCAGGTTTGAACATATTTCTTTATTGCTCAAGAGAGCCATCCCCTTGAAAGGAGGGATACATGGGGTATTTATAGGCTCCCAAGCTCGCATAAATGACCAAAATACCCTTTAGGGATAGCTATACTATGAGTACATGCGAGGGTATTATAGTCTTTCATGAGTATAATCGCATTTCGCGTGATCTCAGATTGAGTCTTCGCAGGGCTCCATTAGTGTGATGGATGAATTATTCTTACAACACTAGTTCCCTCGCCTGGCGTTTAGGGAAGCAAGAAAAGGCGATCTTGAATTGTGTTTTTCATGCTGAGGTTGATATTCCAAAAATATTCTGGTGGTTTTGAACAGATCGACCTATGCAGACCAGGGTGACACTAAAGCTGTCCGGTAAATGCATATTCTTTTATCTCTAGACGTGGGTCCTGCTGTTCCGTTAACTTGATGCAGCATCTCTATGTTTCAGAAGAGGGCCGCGCGAAGCGGTGGAGACGCCAAGGGGCCGTGCGAGGCGTCGTAGACGTCGAAGGGCCGTGCGAGGCGGCAGGTGTTCTAGAGGCGCAAGGTAGCCAACGAGGGGCCGAGCGAGGCGGCTACAGGGCGTCGCAGGGCACACGCAAAAGCGCCGGCGCATAAGGGCGCTCCGGCTGCTGGGTGTAGAGGGCGCGCGCGGGAGTGCATGGCAGGGCGTGCTCCGGCGCCGCAAGGTGCAGGGCACGTGGCAACTCGTCCCTATGTCAGTTGGATGCCGTGAAGGCTCAAGGCCAAGTGGGCTTCTTATTTTGGGATGATAGAAATTCATTCTGCCACTGTGTCGAATCAAAGCAAATCTTGTGTTGCATGCGATGAAATACTATCTTGGTACTTGATGTTAGTAGCGATTCAACATGGTTACATGGTTTGGAAACCCCGGGCTGTTACCAGTCACCGCTGCACTGAACGCGTGGTGCTTTTCCTTTTGCAGTGCACTTTTGCTTTTCTTCATGTGAGCCTGCAGCTAAGTGTCCTCATGTGCAATAATAAGGCCATTTAAATTCATAGAGCCAGGCTGTGGTGCCATCCATCATGAGAATCCGAGGCAGGCAAGTGATTTTTTCTTTCTTCTCCTCAAGTAATAAAAGGAGCAGCTGTCCTCTTGCCTTTCCGGTTCGCAGGCCATAGGACCCAAGTTCTTTGGGTTTTCCTCTTCCATTTCTCTCCCATGGTGTTCACAGTTCCAAGACACCACCTCCTCCTCATTAGCGAGGTTGGGTTGGGCCAGCCGAGATTGAGCCTCAGTAGGGGGCTGTGCAAGACGCCGGCGCCAGATGCTGTCGGTTGAATTCAGAAGGCAGATCCGTGGGTTGCTCCGGAGTGCTGGCTGTCGGGATGGGCTTGTCATTTGGGATGTCGTCCAGCTCGAGCCACGGGACCCAGAGCGCCTGGTCAAAGGGTAACATGGAGCTCTAGGCCCGGACGGATCTGAAGCGGAAGACAAGGATGGAGAACCGCTGGTCGACAAAGATTTCAAGGTCTGAGGCTAAAGAAGACTCGACGACCTTATCTCACGTGTTCGTGTCGCTCATGCCTATATATAATCGGAAATTTAAGCCTTATTGTTGCGGTAGATTTGTAGTCTTCTAATTATGGCTTTACTTTGTTTTATGTATTGAAGCTTGCACTCATGTGGAGGTGAATTTGTGAAACAAAAGCAAAATCAGATGAAAAAGGACACTTGAGCTGCAGGGCTGCCAAGCAAACTCAATAATGCATGGTGCCCTTTTTCTCAAGGTGGCGCGTCATGGCAGCATGGCTGGCAGCAAGATGGCGGTTATGCACAATGGCCACACTGGAGGAGGCGCGAGCGGCAAGCAGGGCAGCGGCAGCCGGGTGCCGGTGCTCGTGGTCGCCGGAGGTGCTGGCCACATGGCGGCCATGCGGAGGCGGCTGGCGGCAAGATATGGGCGGCGGCCGGTGCTCGGCGCGGTTGCCGGAGGTGCCTCGGGTTTTGTGCGCGGTCTTGTGGCTGGCGCGTCCGTGGAGGCGCGGTGTCGGTGGTCGGCGTTAGGCGTGATCGGCGGCCTCAGCCGTTCTATTCTGTTTGGCATCAGACGCCAGTTGTTTGACAAAATGCCTCCGCCTCTGTTGCCTCAGATTTCTTTCTTGTGTATGAACAGTGATCATGGATGTGTTTTGCCCATGTGTATGTGTTAGTTTGCAGCTGGAGCCTTGGAGGCCATTATCTAGTCGTTTGTGTGCAACTTGTGTTCGCTTGTTGACGATGAACAATAAGGCTCGGGAGCGAGGGCACGGGTGCGTGAGGGCATGCCCCGGGCACGAGGGTACGTGCGAGGGTTTTGCGAAGGCCTCGGGCGCGAGGGTTTGGCAAAGGCCTCGGGCGCGAGGGTTTTGCGAAGTCCTCGGGCGTGAGGGTTTTGCGAAGGCCTCGGGCACGATGGTTTTGCGAAGTGCTCGGACGCGAGGGTTTTGCGAAGTCCTCGATCGCGAGGGTTTCGGGCGTGAGGGCACGCGCGAAGGCACGCGAGGGCACGCGAGGGTGCGTGAGGGCTTCGAGCATGAGGGCATGCGCGATGGCTCGATGTCGACGAGTCGCGCGACGGCCCTCGGTGGTTACACAAAGTCATCGCGTAGGTGCCCCGAGGCCAGGGCTCGTGCGAAGACGAGGTGGTAGGATTATGTGCGAGGGTTTTGCGAAGGCCTCGGGCGCGAGGGTTTTGCGAAGTCCTCGGGCGCGAGGGTTTTGCGAAGGCCTCGGGCGCGAGGATTTTGCGAAGGCCTCGGGCGCGAGGGTTTTGTGAAGTCCTCGATCGCGAGGGTTTCGGGCGTGAGGGCACGCGCGAAGGCACGCGAGGGCACGCGAGGGTGCGTGAGGGCTTCGAGCATGAGGGCATGCGCGATGGCTCGATGTCGACGAAGGCGCGGCCACGGCCCTCGGTGGTTACACAAAGTCATCGCGTAGGTGCCCCGAGGCCGGGGCTCGTGCGGAGACGAGGTGGTAGGATTACTCAACACTAGCCCCCCTGCCCCTTGGGTGCCTGCAAGGACGCCCGAGGGGCAAAGAAGAGTGCTGAGGTCTTGTATCTTGTTGATGAATATGCTTGGCCAAAGACTTGGCCAAATTCCAGCTTGACGGGAATGCAGGCACTCGAGACTTTGCCAAATTCTGACTCGGTGCAGCGCGAGGCACGAGAGCTGAGGAATATGCGCAAGGGCACCCGTGACTTAGCCAATTTTGGCTTGGTGGGTACGTGGGTGCCCAAAGACTTAAGCTTATTTTGTACTCCATATCGTGTGAGTGCTCCACGTGAGGGCAGACACTAAATTGACGCTTCTCATTGGCCCTTCGTGTGGGGTGGTTTTTGTTGCTCCATCCTTGAAGATGAAGTACTGAATGCTGAGGCACCCCACCGAGGCACAACCCTCAGGGCAGGGGGTGCATCCGAACGAAGCATGTGCAGGCAAAGTCATGGACGCAAGACCGGCCTATCGAAGCACAGCCTTCTAGGCGGGTGGCGCATCGGCGCGAAGCCTGTGTAGACGAAGTCATGGACGCATAGCCGTCGAGCCGAGGCATAGACTTTGAGGCGGGCAGTGCGTCGAAGTGAAGCCTATGTAGGCGAAGTCTTGGACGCGAGACCGCCGAGCCGAGGCATAGCCTTCGAGGCCGGCGGCGCGTCGAAGAGAAGCTCGTGTAGGTGAAGTTGTCCTTCGCTTGCTCCGTAGCTTGATGAGTTATCGAAGTAGAACTCCTCAGAATCGTTGCAGTTCGAGCTAGAAACGTTGCAGGGACAGGTAGATAACACGAGCGTCTCTGCAGGAAAGAGAGAATGATCAACACTTATTTCTTGTAGCAAGATAACATTCGTTTGACATGAGCATTGATCAAAGTCGTTGCAGTGGGACAAGTAGAGTCCCATCACTTTCGATACTAAGATCTCCGAGGTGATAGCCTTATGCGAGCATGATGGTCCTTGATCAATATTCGAGTCAAGTCGACGGTACATGATTCGAGCTGCCAATGAGACCGAAGTCATGGACATATCGGAGGGTGGCCACGAGACTAAGTCGTGGGGCACCGAATATTATAGGGGTGGTAGCCCCAGTGGACTTGGAGGCACCCATGAGGCTAACTCATGTGTATCTTGAAGGTGTGCCCACAACACTAAATCATAGGCACACCGGAGGGGCGTCCACGAGACTAAATCGTGGGGCACCGAATGGCCACTAGGGGTGGTAGCCCCTAGCGGTCTTAGGGGTGCCCATGAGGCTAATTCATGGGCACCTTAAACGTGTGCCCCTGATAGTAAGTCACGGGCGCACCGGTGGCACCCACGAGGCTAAGTCAGGCATCAGAATGACCACTAGGGATGTAGCCCCGGTGGACTTGGAGGTGTCCATGAGGCTAACTCATGGGCACCTTGGATGTGTGCCCTCAATAGTAGGTCACGAGCACACCGGTGGCGTCCACGAGGCTAAATCGTGGGCACCGAACTATGGGGGCGATGGAGCCTCTTTACCCCCTTTACCCAGTAGGTGGGTTTTTTTTTGTTATGATCGGGAATGCATGAGAGTGGTTAACCCTTGCGAAGCAATGAAGCTAGGTGCGGGGACCCAGAGGTCGTTGGTAGCGTGGGTTCGAGTCTAAGGGGGATGAGTCCTCAACACATCCATCAACTTAGTACTGGGCCAAAGTTGTTGCTCGTGCCCTAGGTCTAGTAGGACACGAGCCGCCATGGTGGAGGCGACGGATGCCCAAGCCACCATAGACTTTTGCTAGGGGAGACTGCGGAGGTCGTACGCCCTACGCACCACGAGGGTGGTCGCTCATGCTCTAGGCCCAGTAGGACACGAGCCGCCATGGTGGAGGCGACGGACGCCAAGCCACTATGGACTTTTGTTAGGGAGACCGCGGAGGTCGTGACGCCCACGCACCACGAGGTGGTCGCCATGCCCTAGGGCCATGGGACACGAGCCGCCAGGTGGAGGCGACGGACGCCCAAGCCACCATGGACTTTTGTTAGTGAGACCGCGGAGGTCGTGACGCCCCACGCACCACGAGGTGGTCGCCATGCCCTAGGCCCAGTAGGACATGAGCCGCCATGGTGGAGGCGACGGACGCCCAAGCCACCATGGATTTTTGTTAGGGGAGACCGCAGAGGTCGTACGCCCTATGCACCCCGGGGGTGGTCGCTCATGCCCTTGGTCTAGTAGGACATGAGCCGCCATAGTGGAGGCGATGGACGCCTAGGCCACCATGGACTTTTGCCGCGGTCGTACACCCTACGCACCACAAGGGTGAAATCCCTTGGAGGGAAAGTGTCTTGAGAGCCCATACGAGATTTATATATCGGGATTGTCCTCTAATAGTAGCGCGTTAGGGGGCAGCCCTCGTAGCGAGCCTTCATTGCTCATGCCGCATGGACGTCATGCGTCTCGGGGGTGATGGTTGGCCTCAGAATCCTTAGCCTCCTCGCTACGAGGGTGCCTTGAACTGCTCGCCCATGGTTGGGCCTTGCATCGACTTGTACAGCCTTGCATCGACTCGTACAAGGGAGGAGGATGCGCATGGGAGCCCCAGGGCATGTAGGACGTTGCCATCCCGAGGCGGATAGCTCGATCTCCGATGAGGGTGCTCTACGGGCTCCTTCAAAGAAGCGGATGGGTCGCCCACGAGATCATTGCCTCCGGAGCCGGAGGAGGTTTCGTGGACTTAGAGTATTTTTTGGTAGGAGACATAGCTTTTCATCAATTAGCTACGCCCCACCTGATGGCGCCAATGTTGTAGGTGTAAAACCAAACACGAAGTGAGGGACGCCGTCGGTAGCCTAATCTGCCCTCGCCCACGAGTAAGAAATGACACGAGGATTTATCTGAGTTCGGGGTCGAGAGGACCGCCTACTCTGTCGGTGAGCCAACGGGGTTACCTCAGGAGAGGAGCCTCGAGGGCTCACCAATTTGAACATATTTCTTTATTGCTCAAGAGAGCCATCCCCTTGAAAGGAGGGATACATGGGGTATTTATAGGCTCCCAAGCCTGTACAAATGACCAAAATACCCTTTAGAGGATAGCTATACTATGAGTAAAAGCGAGGGGTATTATAGTCTTTCATGAGTATAACTGCATTTCTGTTATCTGTATGCGAGTCTTCTGCAGGCGGGCTCCATTAGTGTGATGGATGAATTATTTTTACAACAAATATATTTAAAAAAATTACAGAAATAAATAGTCAAATTTTTTTTTACAGAACTAGACCTCTGTCGGATCAATTAGCGACAGTGACTTCTCTAGTGACATATGCCTCCTTCAAACAAAAGCAATCTAGTGATTCAATCCATGTCGTCAATTGAATTAGCGACAGGGAGCTGAATTGGCGACAGAGCTCCGTTCTATAGACGACAATGTCCCTGTTGCCATAAAAAAATCGACTATTTATGTCTATAAATTTTAAAAAATATATTACTAAAAAAGAAAAATCAGATTTACCCCTCTTCCGTGAACAGTTTAAACTTCTTGGTGAGCTAGTTCTATATAACTCGATTAATTAAACTCAGAAACTAAAAACCGCAGTCCGTGACAACGATTTCATCAAACCGTGAAACGGGAGCTTGTTGTGGGCTTACACGTACGGCTGTACAGTACCACTACTTTTCTTCAAAGTGTAGAAGCACTTAATAGCAGTTGTACACGTGTTGGTACAGGACGTGTCCGAAATGTCAAACACGTTGCCTCCTTTCTCAGTCGTGACCAGCGTGCTCTCACCACTAGCGTCAATTTCCCTATTGGAAAGGGAACAAAGACGAAGCCACATCGATCGCTACTGTATTTTCTCATCAAGTTTTCGCTCAAAAACAGTTGCTTTCCCTTGATTCCCTTGAAGCTTATCCTATGAAACCAAAAAGGCACGGCAGAGAATCAGAGAGAGAGAGAGAGAAGCCTGGAATACTGTTTGTCAACGTCAACTATACGAGAACGGAGGGAGTATTATTTATCGAGTCTGGTATAGTGAGATAGGATAAGAACACAAGCTGGTTTGTTTGCTTAGTCGTGATTGACTTGCCAACAAACACTATCAATAGGATGGATGGATGCACACCATCATCGATCACCTCGAGCCTTGGCCATCAATTAGGGAAGGGAACCGACCCCATTTTAGGTAGAGTGGCATATATCCTCCTGGTCTGGACTGGACGCCAGTTGGGCTCCGAGTCAAAAGCTTAAAGCTGCACCCGAAACAAGCGGCAACCAAACAAATCATTAGGCATCGGGCAAACCATCTGATAATTGAGGGTTTTGGTCGCGCTTCATGTCAGCATATCTTGCTCTGCAGATCTCAAAAAAAAAGAAGAGAAAAACAAAAGGAGAAGAATTGCGTTTCTGATTGAAGTAATCGAATAGAATTTTGGCTTTGTTGAATAATATACCTGAGCTGCAACCTTGAAAGAAAACGTGTGGCTGGTTCTTGGTTGGCATATTCCAAGGACAATTAGCTCCAAACAAGGCTCCACATAACATAGGTTAGCACCAATGATACATACTGCTACAAAGTTTATCTTTTCGGTGGTGCATATATCGTGCATGGTTAGGGGCATGGTGGTGTTCATTCACTTCAGCCTCAATCAGCACTCAGCAGGACCACAAGGCTGAATGCCTGAATCTACATCTGCAACTCTGCGTGCTCCCACAACAGTGGCCCAAAATCTCGACATTGACTTCTACCACAGATCCACTGCACGCCTCCCAAGGAAAGCACGTGCATGTGGCAGCGCTGCTACTGCATGACTGCGTGACCAAAAGTAACTACTCACAATTATGAATCACAATCAATTATACTATTAACCATAGTAACAAGTCCACTTTACCCTCTTCAACTATCTGAAAAGTCTGGTTTACCATCTGAACTACAAAATCGGTTATTTAACCCTCCCCCTTAAATTTACGAAATCCGGTCAATAAACCTCTCACACCGGTTTCAAGTGGCGGTTTTGCACACGTGACATCTCATTTGTCCTCGTCAGCAAGCCAGTCATCTCCTCACCTCCCATTTCTTCTTCATCTCTCCCTTCTTCTCTTCCTCCTACCCGTCTCCCCCTCTTCCTCCTTAGATCTCCGGGCACCCCGACTCCTTGGCGAACTAGCGACAACGCGATGTCAGAGTAGACCTAGCGCCTGACCGTGGTGTCGACGGTGACGATGCTGGGCGCCATGAAGGCGCGGCTCATCGGCGCCACTCGCTCCTCAAGAAGAAGTTGGGCGCGTTCACCGTCCAATTCCGCTCCATCCTCAAGAAGATTGTCGCCGCCAAGGAGTCCATGGGTGAGGTCATGCGCGCCCTCCTCTCCTCGCCGAAATAAGCACGTTGCCGACGACGGCCCGCCACGCCGTCCTCTAGTCCGTCCGCTCCGCCTCCTCCGCGACGCTCCCATCAGAGAACATTGCCGGGCCAAGCTCCCCAAGTTCTCCCACTTCGTCGACCCGTAAATGCCGCCTCTGAGCCCCTCCAACGCTGCCCTCGAGCCTCACCGCCTCGCCGTGGAGGCGATGGTCGCCGCTTGCTGGGTCGCGCACGTCAAGTCCATTGAGGTGCTCGTCAAGCTCGCCTCGTTCCAGACCTCCTTCCTCATGCTCGAGGAGGAGCAGCTTGCGGAGGAGGTTGCGTTCAAGAGCGGCGTCACACCGGATGCCGAGGATGCCAGGCTAGTGCTCGGACATGCCTTGTCACCGGCAAGAGGCTCCACAAGCATCGGTGCGCGGTTGACAAGACCGCTGCGCCATTCGACGCCGCCGAGGTCGGCGGCGTGTGTCTCGCCGTGGCCTTCCTAATCACCAAGATCTCGTGGGATACTCCCAAGGAGCAGAAGAAGGCGACGTATGAAGCCCGGAAGCTCTAGAAGTGCAACGTCTTCCACCGCGCGTGCCTCGTGGGGGCCGGCGTCGTCTGCGTCGCTTCCACCTCCTCTCCTCCAGGACGCGCGTCCGTCCCAGACAATGCCGTGGCCGCCTCCTGAACCTATCGGAAGCACCGCCTACCGGAGCGCTCGTCGAGGCGGCGGGCTCACTCATCGTCGACGCCATTAACGTCGCCGCTAAGGTCGAAGCGGCGTGTGGCTCTAAGACGACGACACCATTGCCGAGGTTTTCGTGCCCACCTCCTCGATGACCACCACCATGGTGACGATGTCATTTGGGACTCTAGCGTGTCGACACCCTCGGCAACGATGGGTGCCGTCAGAGAATCTTGCTACTCGGAGGAGGACTTTCGGATCTGCCATGATGCGAAGCGACGAGGAACCGAGTCGGGCGCGGCGAGGCGAGAGGCGATGGCGGCAAGCAAAGGCGGCGACAAAGCGGCGTTGGACCGACGGTCGGAGGAACCGGCGAACCGAGTCGGGTGAGGTGCCACGAAACTAGAGTGGCGAAATGGAGAGAAGAATGGGGAAGAAAGAGCTTGGGATTTTTCAGCCGATTGGAATAGGGAGGAGAGAGAAAAGTGGTCACGTTGTATGCTGACTTGGACAAAAGTGACCACGTGTGCAAAACTATCACTTCAAACCGGTGTGAGGGGTTTATTAATCGTATTTCGTAAGTTTAAGGGGTTAAATAACCGGTTTTGTATTTCAGGTAAACCAGACTTTTCTAATAGTTGGATGAAGTAAACTGAACCTATTCGTTAACCATACTACTACTACTCACGGTTGTCAATGCCTCAATGGCCAGTGACACAGTGTGAAACAGCGACATCTTGATCTTGCCCCAGGGCCCAGGCCACAGCCTGCCGTGTGTGTGTGAGAGAGACCATTTCTTGCCATTAAGCTACTATGTGAGACCCAAGGGTTGGTCGGTGCCTAGACTGACAAGCCCCAAAGGAAAAAGGAAGGACGACGATAGCAAGGAACAGCCATGCATCCGTGCCTTCCTGGCCTGACTTTTGGGCCACTTTTTTTATATGTTTCGTAGTATTTACAATATATATACTGAATTTTCAGATATAATGGATCCATCGTGATATATATTTCACAATTAAATTATGAAGTCTTTCGAACATAAATCTCTCATCCCAAATATTTCGACTATTAAATATTATGTATCTTTTCCCGAAAGAATCGGTTCCACGAATAATACAATCGGGACAGCAACGCACATAACCTTAAACCTAAATATTTTCATTTCGTTCCGAATGGGGATATTTGGGTTATTGTGCCGTCGATCTCGCGTTCTCTACTTCACATTTCGTTATCTTTTTCAATTTCGGATTACAAACTACGCGGATACTTCAAGGTATTACAAAAAAACTTCGTGAAATACACTAAATCTTTAAACCGAATTCTACATACGTAAATTTTAAAAAAATAATAGGGCCTATTCGCCAGTTGAATTGGCGAAATGCTTCATGAACCTCTCTACACTGTTCCAATTGGTGACTGGAAACCTATTATCAATTAGAATGACGATACGAGCATATCGTCATTTGGAACGGCGACAGACATCTATTTTTATATTAAAAAATCGACTATTTTTTTTTGTAATTATCTTTTAAATTACTATTATTTTAGAATTTTTTTTTCCAAAAAGCATGCAGCAACAGACACACACAGGCACCGGACCACCGACATATACAGGGGAAGGCTGATTGAGGTTAGATCCCTACTTAAATTTCAGTTTTTAATATAGTAGCCCGACATCTGTCTATTTTAAATTTCAGTTTTTAATATAGTAGCCCGCCGGTCCAGTACAGCAAAAATGTCCCGACAGCCACCAGTGCCCTAACTTATTTTTTTTAACTTGGGACCGGCCCTGCGCAGATGCAAGCAAAGTTTCCTCCACTACTACTGCTGCAGTGCACCGAGAGAGAGAGAGAGAATCGATCGATTTAATTAATTAGCTGGTTAGGTTCATATAAAATACGCCTTAACCACCCTCATAAAGCTAACGCACGCAGCAAAGCAGAGCGGCCAAGAAAGACTTTCTTGCTCGTAGAGTCGTAGTCGTCGTTGTGTTGGCCTCCCCTCTCGTCCGTTCGTCTCTCTCCGTCTTCCTCTACCGGACAGACGGAGCGAGAGGGGGAAGGCGCCATTATTGCGCCCCCTTCCAAGACTCGTGCATGCACGCATCATCACGAGGGCCGTGAGGAGCATCATTTATACCGAGGAACAGTAGGCGCTACACAACGAGCAAGCAAAGGCAAGCAGCCAAGTGAGAGAGAGAGAGAGAGAGAGAGAGAGAGAGAGAGAGAGAGAGAGAGCCAAGAAACAGAGGAGGATAGGAAAGGATACTTACCAACCTGGGAGGGATCGATCCGATGGAGCAGTACGAGGTCGTGGAACAGATCGGCCGGGGCGCCTACGGCTCCGCCTACGTCGTCGTCCACAAGGCCGAGCGCAAGAGGTGACGACTGCTTCTTCTACCTGCTCTGCTCCTCAAGCTTCTACTGCTTGCCCTGTTCGTGATCTTTATCTTATTTCTTCTTTCTTGATGTTTTTCTTTCTTTCTTGGCCTTGGCGCACGGTGCAGATACGTGATGAAGAAGATCCGGCTGTCCAAGCAGAACGACAAGTTCCAGCGGACCGCGTACCAGGAGGTAAGCTCAAGATAAAACCCTTGTAAATTCCTCACTTGAGCAGCAGCAGCAGCGGAGTCTCGCGAGGGACTGAAGCATATTCAGAGTCATACATGCTGCATATGCCATATGCACCAAGGTTGCTGTTATTGCATTTGGAAATGGATAAAAAGGAAGGAAATATGCTCTCTGTGTAGTTCCTCGAAATTAATGTGCAATGGATTTTAAAAAGAATTTTTTCGAATCCGTACCCGATCAAAATGTTCATGCTTGCTCTGGGAGAATAAATAAATGGTTGCTGATGAGGCAGATGCTTTGCTTGCTGCGCAGATGTCTCTGATGGCGAGCCTCAGCAACCCGTACATCGTCGAGTACAAGGACGGATGGGTTGATGAGGTACAAATTTCACGATTTAATTGAGTTTTGGGAATAATTTGATAGTAGGAGATATTCCCTTGAATGCAAGTTTTTTTTTTTAAAAAATATCTGTGGTTGCAGGGGGCCTCCGTGTGCATTGTGACAAGTTACTGTGAAGGAGGCGACATGTAAGCTCTTTCATTTTTGACTCCTCACTGCTTGTAAAATTCCATTCTTCAGTGTCCTACGTTACTGACTTCAGATTCACAGGGCGGAGAGGATCAAGAAGGCAAGGGGTGTCCTGTTCTCTGAAGAGGTAAGAACACTAGTGTAAGTAGATGAAACGGTAGTATTTACACCTACACCCAAAAGCAATAGCAATTATTCAGGGATGAGAAACTCAATAGTAAGTATTCAGGGATGAGAAACTTACTGCCTCTTTCGTACTTATGTAATGTAAGAGGGTGTGCCGGTGGTTCACACAATTGCTCCTGGCCCTTGACTATCTGCACTGCAACCGCGTGCTCCACCGTGACCTCAAGGTAAAATTAATGGTCTCCCAGCAAGTTCATTCATCAGGTATGAGCATCACCTAACTTCTCCTCGTCTCCTGTTGCACTGCAGTGTTCCAACATTTTGTTAACAAAGGATAACAACATCCGACTTGGTAAGAAATATATAATGCACATACATGCTCAATTACTACATCTTTTTTTTTTCTCAGATGAGAATATGATGAGATGAATGTTCATTCTCTCTTCAAAACAGCTGATTTCGGGTTAGCAAAATTACTCATGGAGGACCTTGCCTCATCGGTATGGCTCAACCCTTCGCTAACAATTGTGTAAATATAATTTGGCAGAACACATTTCACAACCATACGGCGTGTATAAACACCATTCATGTAAAACTTTCTAATTTCAATCATTAGTCCATTAATAAGTTCTATATGGCTTTTCATCTTCAGTCACATTATTTACAACAGTTGCCAGCAAAAACTGTAACATGAAAAAATGTTCTTGCAAATAAGTGATAGCATTTCAATATATTTCCAACATGTACGGAGGCCCAAGTAAGAATATATCAAGTAATATTTTCACATGGAACACATAATGGTCTAAGAATGTAATATATCACTGACAGGCTATGTACACTGCCCACATTAAATTTTGACATATATGTTTTTCAGGTTGTAGGAACCCCAAACTACATGTGCCCAGAAATACTAGCGGACATACCTTATGGTTACAAATCTGATATATGGTCACTTGGTAAGCTCCCAGTACTACTGCTCTTGGAGTTAGTTTCTAGTCTTCTGTGATGATGCTTGACAGAATTAAACAGGCTGCTCAAACCGTGCTTGTCCTGTTTTACCGTCAGGTTGCTGTATGTTTGAGATTTTAGCACACCGCCCAGCGTTCAAAGCTGCAGTAAGTGCTTATACAACACAATTTAGTGATACACTACTTTAATCTCTCTATATATAAGTGGAAACTCATGAAATACTCTTCTTTCTTATTTGTGAAGGACATGGCAGCATTAGTTAACAAAATAAACAGATCTTCAATATCTCCAATGCCCCCAATATATTCATCAGCACTGTGAGTACCTCAATTTTATGATTGGGCAATACTATAAGTCCTTTTTGTTTACCAAAATTGAGCCTTTCTTTCCCAGGAAGCAGATAGTGAAGATCATGCTAAGGAAAAATCCAGAACATAGACCCACTGTAAGTACCAGAAACTCACTTTAACCGTTTCAATCAAAGGCACCGACACAAGAGTAACATTCAAAGTTAAAAATGAAAATTTTACAGGCTGGGGAGCTGTTGAGGCACCCACATTTGCAACCATATCTCGCTGAATCATGCAACTGCTCTCCAATCTACCTTCCAGTGAAGCCCACAAAGAGTAACCTGGGAGACAAGCAGTCAAGAAAGCCAAGTAGTGGCAGAAAGCGGGTGGTCAAAGCCAACGGATCCAATGAAGCATCAGAAACTGTGGAAACAAGAGACAGGTGCACAAACTTTTCAGATGTATCAACCATTGGTACCCAGGATGCCTGCATTTGGCAAATGTCTGTGGATCCTGAAGCCAGAAACAAAGAACAGCGAAAGAACGACATTTTCTCACTTGAACTGTTTCAACATACAGAGGAGAGCTTGACAACAACATCTGACCGACAGATTGATGAGACCATATGTCTTGAAGCTGAAAGAACGAGCAGTGCAATAGAGGTTGCCCCAGTCACCAGTGCAAGTCAAAAGCTTAATGAGGCACCTATACCAAATGAGGAATTGACAATTGGAGTAGTGCAAGAGCAAAGAAAGGATGTGAAAACACACACTTATAAAGGAACAAAGCCAGGCGTTGGCGATGTCGATGTTGTTACAGAGGAATCATCACCGATGAGCGCACTAAAATTGGCGCATGTAGATAGCACACCTGCCGAGTGGGATCATCTGAACATAGTGCAGCAGAGAGCCGATGCTCTGGAGTCACTTCTCGAGCTTTCTGCGAAGCTCCTGGAGGAGGAGAGGCTTGAGGAGCTTGCAGGTGTTCTTAGACCATTCGGTGAAGGAGCTGTGTCGTCTAGAGAGACTGCGATATGGCTGACGAAAAGTCTCATGACTCCACCGAAGTTTGGAGGGTCTCCAAAACTTATTTAGTGGAGAGAATTTGAGGAATTTGTTTGCAAGTGAGTGCTAGTTTGAGAGTGTATATAGCTTCGCTACCATTCATGGTTGCGCTGACTGAGGCTTGGGTTTTATTTATCTTGATGTTTATGGTTTGCATTAGTGACTGGGCATTGTTTGCGCTAACTATTTATCTGTTTATTTATTGTACAATAGCATCTGCTGCTTGTCTGCTTCTACATGTTTTCAAGTAATAATGGAAATCATACCATTTTAATCCCAATTACTTCCATATACATGCGAATTCTTTACCAATGTGCAGATGTCCTGTCTCTTTAGTGTAAGCTCTAAAAGATTGCATGAAGCCACAGATGTTCTACTAACCACTTCATCCAGATGACTCTAAAAAAGATCCCTTCATCCTGATCAAGAAATAGATGCAAAAGTACAACCTAGTGGTAATACTTCATGATGTCAGGATAAATCCTCTCCTCGGTGTTGGCAGATAAAAGAGGCACTGACCTCTGAATGTAGCTACATCGTGCTGCACAACACCGAGAAAGGAGCACCCTTTGCCGTGCTTCCAAGCAAGAAGGCCAGTACTTTCGCAGGAATACCTCCCCTTTGTCGTGCCTTGAAGCAAACTAACCCAATCCTTTCCTGCAAGAATCAATCTCTGTTCGCTTCCATCCCAGTACATGAGGGCTCTCAGACTGATGTCCTGCCGCTGTACCATGCCCAGGAATTGATCCCTGAACTCTCCCTGAAAAAGAAAGCGCGGAAAGCGGCAGATAGCGCATTCGTAGAGCAAAACAAAGAGTGGCGCGCGAGCGCGACAGCTCAATCAGTGGGAATCTAGAATTCGTTTTGACCAGGACGAATTGCCCATTGGGATCACAACTGTACGGTGCCGTCGCCGCCGCCGCCGCGCCGAATTCGGGCTTCGGTTGCTCTCTTGGAATGCGCTTTAGTTCGCCATGTGGGAGTGGTTTCTCTTTCGTTTGGGCCTAGGTGGCCCAGCCTTCAGATCTCGTTCCAATGTCTTGGGCCGGCCTATGAAGGTTTGGAAAGTGACAGGATTTGGTACTCTTAGAACCGATGACGATTCAAAGTCATGTCACGTAAGTATTCTAAGAACTGCGCTTGTTTTTCTCCAATGTATTGAACCGATTCCTACTAATAACTGAGATCCACGTTACATTAAAAAAACCACAAAATAATAATATCCTCTCTCAACCACACTCTCTCCTTGTTTAATGCTCATATGAGTTGTTTAATGCTTTGAATCGACTCCTAAGTAGAGTCCGGTTTCATGTATTTTTTTGTTGGAATCAACTTCTCTAATGTATTAAATCGATTCAATGTCTTCTCTCTCCCCATTTGAACCGGCTAAAACACAACAGTGGAGATGATCTTATACTCTCTCCAGTTAAAAAAAAGTTTAGATATCGACACGGTCTCCAAAATATAACTGACTACTAATTATCACTATAATATATTTATAAAACCCAATAAAGTTATAATATTATAAAATTACTTTTCGAGACGAATCTAGATATGATTTTCATGTATCTAATCTAAATATTTAAAAAGATATCGACAGCCAAAGTTTCTAAACGAGGAGGGAGTAGCACAGACGTTTTCTTTTTGGAAGGGACTAGCGCACACTATACTGTAGAAACATGTCTCAACGGGATAGGTCTAGACCGTGCGATTCAATTTAATCGGACGACCTAGGGAATCTGGTGCATGCCTTTCTCGTCGAGCCCGTCGCTCGTCAGCCATCCTGAAACCCATGGCAGTCCATGAGCACAGATGTGTGGTCATCCACCACAACACGCAGGAGCTGGGCATCGTATTCCTCCATGCATGTGGCAGCCAGTTGCCGTCCACGAGCACATGATCCCATAGATGTCCTCCATGTTGGCCTATTGAAACATGTAGATTTTAGGATTTAGAAACAGCCATACAGGAGGATTCGGAAACAACTATTTAGAGACAGCCATACAGGATTCAAAAAATGAGTATCATGTTCAAATCTTTTCGACGAGTTTCACATTCGAAAAAATTGTGACATCTTTTGGATGTCAGGATTGAAACTTCATAAGACTTCATAAAAATTAATGAAACTATATGAAACTTGATGAAACATGATGAAACTTGGAATGAAACTTCATGAAACTTAATGAAACTTCACGAGACTTGGGATGAAACTTCATGAAACTTAATGAAACTATATGAAACTCGATGAAACACGACGAAACTTGGGATGAAACTTAATGAAACTTGATAAAACACGGTGAAACTTGGGATGAAACTTATGAGACTTGGGATTAAAACTTCATGAAACTTAATGAAACTTGATGACACACGATGAAACTTGGGATGAAACTTCATGAAACTTAATGAGACTTGGGATGAAACTTCATGAGACTTGGATGAAACTTCATGAAACTATATGAAACTTGATAAACACGATGAAACTTAGGATGAAACTTGATGAAACACGATGAAACTTGGGATAAAACTTCGTGAAACTTAATGAAACTTTATGAGACTTGGGATGAAACTTCATAAAACTTAATGAAACTATATGAAACTTGATGAAACACGATGAAACTTGGGATGAAACTTAATAAAACTTCATGAAACTTAATAAAACCGCATCTCCGCCAGCCAGCCACAAGATTGTCACACAACTTCGTGAGACTTGGGATGAACATCAGAGCTTGCTTCTAGTAGAATCTTCCAACTTTTCCCTTGAACAATCCCGTCGATCCAGCCAAGAATGCACAGAAGTCCAAGAACCCCCATAGCCCAATCAAGAAAAGCAACTAGACCGACCCAGGCAGGAGTGAATTCTTACGCGAAAGGCGACGGCTCGATGAAGAGCGCAACGCGTCGCGGGCGCGTGACTGAAAGCATCTAGGCCCCTAAAAATTGTTTTGGTAATTAATGACAATATGTGTTTATGGGACTAATATGTTTATTGAGTATTTACAAGGTTAAGCCCTAGTGATGATAATGACAACCTGGAGATGCATGCTAAAGGTCAACATCAAGATCAATATGGTTCAAAGACAAGGTACAAGTAGTCTAGGATTCTTTTTGGTTTTGCCGGTATTAGGAGAAAAGGATGGAAGATTGGATTTTAGGTTAAATACCGTACTATTAAGAGGGATCATGACTAGTAGCTTGATAGCATGTTCTTGTGCCATTTGGATCAATATAGGATCATACATGCACTTAGAATTTATTTTGAAAGACAACTTTGCATTTCTCAAGAAAATTAGTAGTACCAGCGTGTTGTTGGCGATACTACCGCACAGCGGTATGACCGAGATGGTGGTGCGGTACTACGGAAACCGGTCGTACCGAAGATTAGTTGGCGGTACGTATTTTCTAAAGTGACACCGTTTTTGGTTTGGTTGCTTACCCGATGAGCGGTAGTTCCGGAATTTACTTGGCGGTACTACAGCATCACGGTATGATCGTATTTCTTCTGCGAACCTACCACACCTCGGTGTTACCGAAATGGTAGCAGTACGTTATTTCCAGTAAGTACCCTTTTGGATTTCAAAGTGAAGCGGTAGTACCGCTCCTGGGTTTCGGTATGACCGCTTAGCGGAATTACCGTATAAAGCATGGCGTTAGTACCGCACCGACTTTTCCAACGGCTAGATCAAAGCAGTTAATGCATCTACGCTAGCCGTTACTGTGCACTTTGGGAAGGTGCAGTAGTACCGGCCATTATATGGCGGTACTACCACATTTGCTGAAAAGTTGGGGGTTTTGCCCCCAACGGTCGTATTTGTTTGTGGAGGGTATAAATACCCCTCCACCTGCTCAAGAACAGAGTGAGAGATTTCATTTAACATCTTTGAGCCTTAAGCACTCTCTCTACACCTCCAATACAATTGTTGCATTCATTGTGAGATAGTTGAGCCAAATTCAAGTGCATTTATTCTAGATTGATCCTTAGCACTTGATTGCCGTTAAGTAAAGATTGTGGCTCATTACTCCTGGTGTTTGCCAACACCTAGACGGCTTGGTGGGAGTTCGCACGGTGATCTCTTCAAGAAGATTGTGAAGAGGCTCGGTGCCAATTGTGAGTGGTTTGGTGTTCGCTATCTTCGGAGCGAAGGAAGAACAACCACTAGTGATCGAGGGAAGGCTTAATTTGTGGAGCCAGCTTGATTAGTTCAAGCTTCCTCAACGTGGACTAGTGAAGACCGGCAAGTCTTCGATACCACGGGAAAAACTTCATCGTCTTCTTTGTGGTTTATTCTTGTCTTTACTATTTTCGCTTTTACATTTCTAGCTATTATCTTGTGTAGAATTGTTTAGCTAGAATTGTATCTAGTTTAGACTTAATCCTTAATTGTCTTAAATTGATAATTAGTCAAAAAGTTTAAAAACCTCCTATTCAGCCCCCTCTATTCGGTTATCCTTGATCCTACAGTGACCTCGTTAAGGAGCAGCGGCGACGCCTCCTCTAGGTCCTCCTTGATCTCGGCACCAATCGCCATTGCCACCCCTGCAACATGTGGAGAAGCTACAGGTGTGAGTGTGACAAGTCGTTGGGATTTTTAATGGTGATGGATGATCTGTGATGCTACATGGGGAGAATGGAAAGTGGTTGGGAAAGGTCCAAGGGAAGAAGAAAGCATACGTCCACATAGCCATGTGGAGAAGCTATAGGTGTGAGTGTGACGAGTCATTGTGATTTTTAATGGTGATGGCTGATCTTTGATGCTACATGGGGAGAAGGGAAAGTGGTTGGGAAAGGTCCAAGGAAAGAAGAAAGCATACGTCCACATAGCCATAGCCGAGACGGGGTTAGCTGGTCGCCATCAGGCTACGTAACTTATTCAGATCCAATGGTAGATTGCTATCCCGTTGGATTGGCTTCCAACGCTATAGCGTTTTTAGCTTTTCCCTTTCTTTTTCCTCTCTTCTTCCTATAATTATTCCTTGGTTAAGTGGTTACAATTAGTTGAGCCATGGTCAAGGACTGAATCCTTTGTTTATTTGTCTTTCAAGACCAGGCCAGGTCTAGATTGAATTTCTCTCTACTAGAGAGACCTAAAAAAAAATCCTTCACAAGGTCAATCATATTCTCTTCTAGGTCTTCAAAAGTAGATCAAACTAGGGGGCAATCAGGCACGGTGGACACGGGTAGTGCTCGCCTATACCCATGCCCATGAAGGAGGACAGGCGAAGAACCTCGCTCATGCCCATCGCCCGGGGGCACGCTTGCCTACCACCACACAGGGTTGTCTCTCTGATTTGTGTTTCAGATCCAGATCTAGCAGATCTGATATGGTATGGGAAGAAGAAGGGAGTAAGGAGTAGTGACCTTGGAGGTAGTCACAGTTCTCGGCCTCCTTGCGGATGACATCGAGGACGGAGTCGTTGAGCTCGGCGCCCTTAGTGTAGTGTCCCTTGGCCTAGTTGTTTCCGGTGTCGCATTGGCCGAAGATGAACTTGTCGGGGCGGAAGATGTGGCTATTGGGGCCCAAACACACCGAGTCCATGGTTTCAGGCTCGGAGTCCATGAGGACGTCATGGGAGGAGGGGCGGCGGCCTGGTAGGAGGAGGCTGGGTGTTGAGGAGGCCGAGCATTGAGGGGGCGGTGGCCGAGCAGGAGGAGGGCAAGCATTGAGAAGGAGGTTGGGTGTTGAGGAGGGGGCGGTGGCCGAGCAGGAGGAGGTGGATGGGGAAGGCAGAGGCTGATGGGGGAGGCGGTGGATGGGGGGTGGCGGGTCATGCGGCAGACGGGGGCTAAGGATGAGATTGGGGATTTAGGGTTGGTGGCGGCTAGGCTAAATTGATGGAGTGATGGCTGGCTGAAATGCCAAATGATATTAGCCTTAGGGTTTCATTGGGCCCACATGCCAACGTGGGTTGGCAGATAAACGGGCGAGACGGGCACGGGTGGAGCTCACCCATGCCCGTTTCCCCGATGAGCAGAGGATTGCCCCCACCCTATGCCCGACTCTATTAGAGCATTTACCCATGGGCATGCGGGTAATCGGGCACGATTTTCATCCCTAGATCAAACAAACAAAACAAATATGAATATGAATATATGATGCCCAGTTTGATCTGATTCCTGCACATTTGCAGCGTGCGTGCATAAGATAAACGCAACAATTAGCAACGGTAGTATCAAGGGAATCTCGCGTGTGTTGGGGGTGGCAGGTGCAAGCAAACCCAGATAATGGCCCTGTTTGGGATGGCTTTGGCTTTTCTCCCGAAAAAGTCGAAAGCCACCCAAACGGGAGGCTTTTCGCAATAGCTTTTGGTCAAAGCCACTTCGTGTCTAAATGTGCGGAAGCTGGAAGCTGCCCGCGGGGAGCTTCCTCGGCTTCCCGCAACCCTCCATTCCGAATTTACCTCCGAAGTTCGGGGTAATTACTCGCCGATTGCCACTCCGTAAAAAGCTCCCGCCAGCCCCTGCCCACTCGGCTCCATCCTCCATCGCCCGCCTGCTCGCTCCTCCTCCCTGGCGCCCTCCTTCCCAGTTCCCTCCTTCCCCGTGCCAACCCGCTTGGCTCTCTCTTCCCTTGCGCCTTCGCCTCCTCCTTCTCCCTGCCCTTTGCTTGCCTCCTCCCCGCCCCGGCCTCCTCCTCCCTGGCGCCCTCCTCCCACGCCGCCGCGTCCTCCTTCCTCCTCCCCTGCGCTCGTGTGGCCCAGATCCAGATCTGGATCTGGATCTTGCCGCCCTCCTCCCTCCCCTAGCACCTCGGCCTCACCTCCGGCTCCCTCCTCCTCAAGTGGCACCTCCTCCTCGGGCTCCCTTCCCTGATGCAGCGGCACCTCCTCCTCGGGCTCCCTCCCCCGGCGCCTCCTCCTCGGGCTCCCTCCCCCGGCGCCTCCTCCTCGGGCTCCCTCCCCCGGTGTCTCCTCCTCTAGCTCCCTCCCCAACCACCGGTGATGGCGGCGACATTTACCCAAACCTAGCCGCCACCGCTTTTCTTTTATTTTTTTTATTTTTTTCCGTTGTAATTTAAATTGTTTGTAATAACTGTTTATTTGAATAATTATTTGCCGTGATAATTAATCATTGTAATAATTGTTTGTAAAAATTATTTATTGCATTTATTTATGTAATATTTGTTTATTGTAATAATTATCGTTAATTATGGTTTATTGCGCTAATTGTGCTAAATTACGGTATATTGTGTTAATTGTTGTCAAATACGATCAATTGCATTCATTACGGTACTCGTCATCAAATGCAATCAATTATGTTAATTGTTGTTTATTGTGCTAATTGTGCTAAATTGCGGTATATTATGTTAATTTTCGTCAAATGCGATCAATTGCGTTCATTATGGTAGTCGTCGTCATCGAATGCGGTCAATGACACTAATTGCAGTAGTCGTTGTTAATTATCGTCAACTGTCGTTAGTTCTCGTTAAATATTGTTAATTGCATTAAACAACATCCAACAAGCGGATATTTCAAACATTTTCTATCTCGGAAGCTACTGCCAGCCTACCTAAAAGCCAGATAGTTAAACACTAACCCTGTTTAGCCTAGCCGTTCAACTCTGTAGCCTAGCCGAAAGCAGCTTTTCAGAAAAGCCACAGTCGTTCCAAACAGACCCAATATCGATCCATCCACATTCCACGCTGCAACGACGACACACGGAGTATGGATCAACTTCATGGTGGCTCGATTAGTGGCAGTCGCGGATGCAACACCGGTGCGCGCAGGGGCACGCGCACCGGCTCTAGCTGCCGCACCCTTGGAACCCCCTGCTACCATCTCCTTCGCCTCGACCCATCAATGGACAAAGCACCGACTGGTGGTAGTGGCGCAAGCAAGAACGAAGGAAGGAGCAGCATGCAGCACCGCAGCAGCCATGAAGAAGGAAAACACCGAAGAAGAAGGAACTCAAGAAAGGGTATTTGGGCTGTTTAGGCCATATTCTTTCCATAATCCAATGTCATAGGCCCATTTTTGCACTCTCCAAATCCCTAATTCCCCACTCCCCAAATCCCCAAATCCCCATTCCCGAATTCTCCATTCTCCACCCCAAATCCCTAATTCTATCCAACTCACCTGGCGGTTGGCATGAGCGACGAGGGCGAGGCGGCGAGCAGGGGCCCACTGGGGACGAGTGCGACTAGGGGCCAGTTGGGGGCAGGTGCGAGGGGCGAGCCACGGAGCTAGCCTCGCTGCCTCGGCTCGCCTAACCGGCAGCGGCCTAGGAAGTTGGGGTGAGCTCGAGGGCCGAGCCGCCGAAGGGCGAGTGGGCTGCGGCTTGTTGGGGCGTGGGCGCTGGGCACGCGGCCGAAGGAGGCGTGGGCGCGTGACTGTGTCCGCGTGAGGAACAGAGGAAGGAAGTCGTTGTGAGGCGTGAGCCTATGAGGACTGAGGAGCTTTGACTCAAGGTGCTTTGAGGACTGACCGACTGAGTTACTGAGGAGAGGAGACAAGCAGATTCAGTCATTCAGACAATGAGACAAGGTCACAAGGGCCAAAGCAGAGGTAATTAAGTAAAGTTGACACTTACAGACTTCTGTGGCTCATTAATTTAAATTAGAATGTTGAAATGATGTGGTGAACAACTGAACTTGTGAATTGTGATGTTGTCTACTTATCTCGTCTAGTTATATGTACTTAGTACTCATAGATTACATACAATTTATTATAGATTTATAAAAGATGGACAAATGAATTTTGCATAGTTATTTATCCAATAATCCAAATACAATTATTACTCTCGAACCAATGAGAGACTTGATGGTGTGCTACACTGAGCGAGAGATATTCAAAAGCATTGATGATAAAACAATCATGGATCGTTTTTAATGGATGAAATCTCATGGAATGGACTTGTCTCATGCCCCTAGTCATAGCTAGCGGTTTTGCGGTATGTTCCATACTTCCATTCCATTTCAATGTTTGTAATTAGTCACAATTTTCTGATTGTCTCACTAATTTAGCTACTTTTGTTCTACAGATTGCTACTCGCACGTATTTATGGGCATTCGGACTGTTATATTCATTAGCTAGGTACTACCTTAAGTTTATTTTACATTCTCGCCTTTTCACTTGTTTATCTATGTATAAATTTGGATTGCATTAGACATTCAAATATATCATGTATGTATAGTACGATTTTATCATATTAGCTTCTTCTATGAGCAATTGAGCACCCCCTCTATTTTTGTCCTATGTACGCCACTAAATGCTCGATACGTGTGAGGAACAGCGGACAAATCAATGCGATAGTTTATTCTGGAGGAAAAGGGGATTAGATTTGTTTAGATTAATTAGCCGCGAAGTAAACTAGAACCGATTGGATTGGATTGGATTAGATTGGCTTTCTAATATCCTGGATAAGAATATCACATCATATTTGTTGGGCGATCGATCGAGCAGGAGGAAAGAAAAGGGAGACTGAATAGGGCGTAAAGATGATGTACTAGTCAATCTGGTCGATTTTAATAAGAGCGACTGAATTAAAGCAGCAATTATAGGCTCTCCCACTGCCTTATGTACAACAAAATGGTACCTGAGTACTGTATATGTATGTACTTATAGATAGTAGCTACTTATCATTGCTTAAATTTAGAAAAAAATCATTATAAACTATCAAATAACTCCCTTCTTCACGATATGCCATCGAAAACTCCTTCACAATATGTCATCGGATTTCAAATTTTCTTCACAATATGCCATCATTGTTATTGAGTGGACATTGGCTGAGGGTTTGGGCAAATTTGCAGAAATCAGTCCAAAAGGAGTCTATATTGGCTGGAAGCGACATGTTGGAAGTGATGGCGAAGCAAATGTTAAGCTTTCATGGGTGGCGGTTTAGTAATAGGATTTGTAATGATTGAGTTTAAAGTTTATTCATCGTTTGATTGTAAAGATTCAAGCCTCTTTTAACTGATTGGCTTTCTCTTCTGCTTTTAGAACTTTTAATAAAGTGGGCTGTGTGCATCTTTGATGTAGAGGCCGGGAGAGATTTTCTCTTCTATTATCTAAAAAATGCCATCGTCGTCACTTCTCCGTCCAAGCCCATCCTTTAAGCCCTAAGAAAAGACCATTTTGCCCTCTGTTGTCATATTTTATTGCTCCTAATGTGTTTTAAATTATCACCGAGTGGCAATAGCATCTAATTCACTTGTAGACTTTGGACTGGAATAATTTGTAGTGATCAACAAATAATAATAATTTTGGCATGGAGTGAAATATGACAAAATGTGACACCTGAGGGCAAAAGAGTCTTTTGTCAAGGCTTAATGGGGGCTTGGACGTAGAAGTGACAACGATGCCATATTGCGAAGAAGATTTGGAACTTGATGACATATTATGAGGAAGAGAGTTATTTGATAGCATATCGTGAAGAGAGAAGTTATTCGATGACATATAATGAATTTTCTCCTAAATTTAATAGGAAGCTAACATGTGAGTAGTCCACATCAAAGGGTAGAATTCAGGTTGTCGAGCTTATAATAAATCGAAACGCTACGGTATATATACAAGTTTTAATTTGTACATTAGTTTAAGTGTATAACAATGAAGGCATGTAGTGCAATGCATTTTAGCAAACAAATAATATGTTTTTGTCATTTTCATGCACAATTAGTTATACTTATGTTCACTTTACTCCTAAACTATATATAAAGACACTTAGCAGATCCCATAGCTACATTAGTGAGCTATTAATTTCTCATCCTCATGGCAAATCTTATCTTCTATGCATGTAGGTTAATCAGCATATAAAGCATCTGTTCCAAATTCGCTGTCTATATTCTACGACGCACACAAGTATATAGGTACACACATTTTATCACTACTACACAAAAGTTCATCACAGACGGTTCAAAATCGTAATCACAGATGGTTTTTGAACCATCTGAATTTGTATGTCTGTGATAACAGGCGGTTATCACAGATGATTTTTGAGCCGTTTGTGATAAGGCACAACACAGACGGTTTTTAGTTGAAACCGTCTATGAAGCGCTACTATCACAAACAGTTTCCACCAAGAACCGTATGTGATATGTAAGATGTAACATCTCAATTTTCTGAGCTTTGAAAATCTTTTGAATAGTTAGTAGGGAGAAAATTCACCATTTGGATTTATTTGAATTTAATTCAAAAGCTTAATATTGGACCTTGAGTAACAAAATAATTTAATGTGGCTAAAGTCAACATGAACAATGGTCAAAACTATTTTATTTGGATTCTATGTGCTTGGATATATTTTCTTTATTTTTCTAGAATTTTTCCAAGTTCATTTGCTAATTTCTATTGCTTATTTGATTTCTCAGTATTTTCTAAAAAGGAAAAATCATTTAAAATCTCAGAAATAGATTCGGGCCGAATCTTTTTCGGCCCAGCTCCTTTTCCTCCGCGCGTGGCCCACTTGCGGCCCATTCGCGCGCTTGCTTGCTTAGCCCACTCCTCGCGCGCGCTTCGCCGCCTCGCCTCGCTGACGGGTGGGCCCTCGCGCATCGTCGTCTTCGCCGCTTTCTTCCTCGCACGATTCAGCGCTCGCGTCTGCCATTGGTGCTTCAGAGCTCCATCCGACAATAGCGCAAACAACCCTGATTTTGTGCTTGGATGATCCCTTCTAGAAGCCTTATCCCTCCCGCACCCGTTTCGGTTGAATTCAAATTCCGAATCCCTCTCCATCTCCTATTTCTTCGCGAGCTCGTTTTGGATTGTTTCGGTCTCCGCCGCCAATACGCCGCCCTAGCCATCCCCGACTCCTATAAATAGCCCCCCAAGCATCGCCCTACCACCCGCACCAAAACCCCTCAATCAATCACCCCTCTAGAGCCCTAGCGCCGCCGTAATCCCTCATCTAGGGTTTTTGGCCGAGCTTCTTCATCGCCGAATTGCACCGCCGCTGTGGTCGCCTCGTCGTTGTCGAGCACGTAGTTGGGTCCGCCGTCACGAGCCACCCTTGACCTCTTGGCGTCCTTTGGAGCAAGTACGAGCCGTTGTCCGACAACAACCGAAGTTCGCCGCCGCCTCAAGCTCGCCGCCGGCCACCACCGACGTCCCTGACCACCCGTGAGCACACCCCTAGGATCGCAATAACCCCCTCTATCCCCTGGTACCACCCACTCTCGCCGGCAAGCCGCCGTTCGCCGTTGTCGGGGCGTCCGAGCCATCGCCGCCGTCGGGTCCGACGTGACCTCGCCGCGTCAGCTACCACCTCCCCCCTTTGCCTGCGTGTCAGCCAGTTGGCGCCCGCGTGTGTGCCACGTGTGTGCACGCGTGGCAGGCCCAGCCAGCCCCGATCCCGAGGCTCGGTGAACCGAGTTCACCGTGAGCCGTGACACTGACATGTGGGTTCCACACGTCAGGTTTTTCTTTTATTCTTTCAATTTCCGGAGATTCCTCGCTGACATCATCCTTGCGCATTAATTTGGAATTTTCTTTTAAAGAATAATTCGGTTAATTCCAAATATCCAAAATTGGGTATTTCTTTTAGATTCAAACTTCCAAAGCTCACATCTTTTGCATACGAACTCCAATTGAGCCCATTCGAATTTCTAAATTCAAGATCTATTTATCTGAGTTTTTTTATTTAATCTTTGGAGTTTGTTTTGCCTCTGTTATTTATTTATTTAGTTTGTTTGCTTCGTTTGCGAGTAGACGTCGACACTTCGGGAAGATTTAAAGAAGAAGGAGCACCTCAAGACCAAGATCAATTTCTAGACCTTTTCCAAGGCAAGCTATACCTTTGACCATCTTGACTCCCAGTTTCTAAAATTACTTTGATTCAAATTATTGCGTTTACTTTAAGTATTTATTTAAATGCTTTTGGGTGTAGTTATTAACCCCATTTGTTACATCCACCTTGTCTATTTGATATGTCATAATATTTTGTCACCCTAGATTGGTTTGTTTAGTTGGTAATATTGTAGCACCAACGTGGGTTGGTTAGATGCGATTAGATTGCTTAGCCATGCCAGGAATTATCTTTTCATGTAAACTGCTATTACAACTTGACTAAGTGATTATGGAACTGTGTGATAATACTGTGTGTACTGTGTGCTATTACTCGTGATGGCATATGTTGCACTTAACCAACAGGGTGGGAAAGGATTTAGACTGAGGCAAGTGGTGGATACTGTGCTACTTTTGGTGGCTGTGTGAATGGGAAAATCAATCTGTGTGTCATATTAATCTATGTGTCTGTGTGTCTTAGTTAGAGATTGGAAGTCTTGCCTTGGTCAATTAAGGACTTAACTTTATGCGCCATTGAACTGAGCCTTACTGTACGACCACATGCTTGTTATGGGACGGGCCTAACTTAGTAAGTTATGAATTCTTGACATTGATTGCTCAGGCAGTAGGTTAGGCTCTGTGAAGGGTGGAGGTGTGTGCTATTAAGTAGCTACATCATGGGGCGGTTCGCTGTGTCCCTGTCCAACGGTGTGTGTCGTACCAATCGCTGTGTATGGCTTGGTGTGACGGTTTGTAAGCACACTGTGAGTGTCAATGTTAAGATGAAGTTTCCGAAACGTTTTGTTATGATTAGTGCTTGCAACACTAGTTGTATCTTATGGGTAAAGTGTACAACCTCTGCAGAGTGTTAATTAATCTATTCGAATAGCCGCGTCTGCGGTCATGGACATGCTCGGGAATTTCACACGAGGGGTAGTTTTCATAAAACATTTGGGAAGGGAGCTGTGTGATCTAAATCATATGGCTGTGTGAATAACCTGTTTAGGCTGTGTGCGTCTTTGTGAAATTAAACTGTCAAAATTAAATATTGTTTATTTGTTTTACTGTATGATTTCAATCTATTATTCATATTCAATTACAAATGTTGCATTTCTGTAAAAGAACCATAGAATGCCATTCCCTTGGAATAAGCTTGCATGTATATTTGCATTTCTGTGGTATGGCTTGCGAGTACGGTTGTGTACTCATGCTTGTTGTAAAACATGCAACAGAAGAGGAGGAGTCATCGCCTGCATTCGAGGAGGAGTTCATCAAAGGTGCTTGATCGTAGGGTCTTGATCCCAGTCAGTTGCCTGTGGTGAATTGATGGGAGGCCGCTGCTGTTTCTATTTCCGCTGCTATTTAATTATCTGTTAGCCCTACATGGCTTAGTAAATATAAACTCGACCATAAGGTTAAACCCTTATTTTTTAATCAAATTATTCGTTTATGTTATTAATCGCTTGTGTGGATCGATATTTACCTATGTTGACGCTATGTGCACTAGTGTGATCCTGGACTAGTGCATTATACACAGAGGGTCCATAATTGTATTTTTGGGTCCCGACATAAGATATCACAGACAGTTCTATTTACTAACCGTCTGTGATATCCGACATATCACAGATGGTTTGTAAATAGAACCGTCGGTGATATCTTACATATCACAAACGGTTCTTGGTGGAAACCGTCTGTGATAGTAGGCCTTCATAGACGGTTTATACAAAAAACCGTCTGTGATAGTTCGTCATACCAAACTATTTTTTTTTTGATTTTTGGCTAGTCTCAGGAATTGCTAGCCATGCCCTCTGAAAACAAGCAAGCAGAAAACAGATAGATCACAGATGAATCAATTATTGACAACTCAAAGTGATCATTTACAATTCAAGATTAATTGCAAAAGAATATGTTCAAGTATTGTCGCTAGAGTTGCAATTGAATTACAACTACTCAAAGTGAATTACAATTGAATCAATTGTTTGAAGGTCGTTCAGCGGTGTCGATGGAGTGAAACTCTCCGTCGGCGATAACGATTTCCATCTTGATGAAGCCACAGAGCACTCCTCGAACCTCCGAGATCTCGGTCATAGCGAATGAATCTAAATCGACTATCATACCCTGTCGCTAGCAGGAGTGAAGTAGTAAGAGTATATAGTTAAATTTATAATTAGGAAATAATTATTGCAAGATTGACAAACCTCTGGATCATTCGTCTTAGCACCCATGATTTGTTGCATATGACGGCAAACGTAGAATGAACATAGGTGATCTTGTTTTTGCTGGTGGTACTGCAAAAATAGAATTACATATATAGGTATAGTCAGTTTGAGACATTATTACAAAGTGTGATATAGGATTATTGTGTTGTAGCTCGTACCGGAAATCACTTCCTGTGTTGCAGTGTGACACTCGATCCCTTGTATGGCCCTCTCTCGGCAACATAGGCGCTGAACGACCTACATGATTCCAAAAAGTTATCCTCGGCCATTTCAAATGAAGGAAGACTAAAATAGAGTTATGTATGGAGAAAATGAGCATACCTATCGAGTATTCCTTCCACAGGGGTGAAGTCGTCGGTTTTATTGAGTAGGGAATCAAGGTATATTACCTTGTTCCTCTTTGGTACAATGACTAAAAGGATCTAGTGGAACCTACTCATGTATGTCGCTATAGTCGTTAAACATAAGTTCGTGTTATGTATAAAGTACAAATGAAATTTGTATAGCAAGTAGTGAAGCACTTACTTTTGGTTGTAGGGCACCAAAATGTATTCCTTGTCGTCCTGAGCAAGCAATCCTGTCGTTATATATTTCACAACATAGGATGCGTCTTCAGTGATGGTTTTCTCAGAGACCACGTGTGGGTCGAGGAAACCCACCAGTTCTCGCCATCCCCGAGCAATTTTCATCATGTATCTATACATAAGCAATGAGTTGTGATATTTAGCGGTATTACGTGAATGTAGAACTTGATTGTACACACTTACAGTGTCTAGTATCGTAGAAGCGAGGTGCCGAGGACATTGAGGTTGAATAGGTCGAATAAGTTGTCGAAACCCACGACGAAGTGGCCCGGCTCGTGAAAGAAATGCTCCTTTGTGTATCTAGCGGTGATTCTAGTATTTACAAAACTCTCTCTCACTATAGTTCCCTTCTGCATCGCGTAGCATCTGATCCAGATTGTCCTCGTGCAACCTATACTCATCAAAAGCATAGTCCACATTCGGCATATCGTTGACTTCCTCGGCGATGTCGTCATTATTAACTTCTTGTATAATCTGCTCTTCACCGTGATTGGTCCAACATGTATACCCTTTTTTGAAACCCCTTCGAATCAAGTATGCCTCGATCTGTGCCGGGTTGTTAAATATTTTCAGATTACCGCAATCAATATATGAACAGTACATAAATTTTATCCCTTTTTTCAACATATCTTGCTCGGTGGCTCTTCTAAAAGCAAACACGTCATTAATGTACTCTTCACTCACACGGTTCTCACTGTACATCTAGTTTCGGTCCATCTACGCTACGCATGTAACAAATTAGTGTCAAATTAGATTAATAAACCGCAAGTACGTACTCTTCCTATTGACCAAACATACTTAAATTGATTAACGATTAACCTAAAGCAAATATAAAGGGTTACAGATCGTTACCCTCGCAGCTCACAACGAAAATACCAAATATCCCGCGAGATTCCTCATCTTCTCCTTCTCCTCCCTTCCTCCTCTCCTTCTCCTCCCTTCCTCCTCTCTTTAGCTTCTTCCTTTCCTTCTCTTTAAGGTGGCGCAATGGGGGAGGAGGCAGCAGGGTGGAGGCGCTAGGGGCAGAGGGTCTGTCGGGACCAGATATTTATAATGCCAGAATATCACAAACGGTCTGTGTTGTGAATTATCACATACGGTTCTAGTTATAAACTATCTGCGATAGTTATAAACTGTCTGTGATAAGTATAATATAGATGGTTCCTTTAAAACCATCTATGATGAGACATCTTGTATATTCTGTTTTGTAGTAGTGAATTATATCTAGCCGGGTCTCCTCTGAAAGCTCCGATTCAACTAGTGTTTGGATGGGAAAAATGTTCCTTGGACCCCACACTCCACAAACGAATAGCATCGTGGACAGGAGAGAGAGAGACAGAAAGAACAATAAGACAACTACTCCTCTCAACTAATAATGTATGAACAAAACTGATCAACTAATCAGGTGAGGCCAAACTATATGTGTCCATTAATTCATAGCCACAAACAATTAAAGGACAAGAGAAGATTTAAAAAAATCAAAGAGCAGTAAGGATTTGTCACCATCCATCGATGGGTTGGATTGGATGGGTTGGATTGGAATCAAGAATATATAGATGACACAAACCTCAGGTGATAGTAACCTGCACATTGATCAATTAATTACTGCACTATCAGAGGAACTATCTGGTCATTCTTTCTTTGCTGGTATTCTTTTTTTTTACTGGGACATGGAGGACTTTTTGGTGTTTGCTTTAGATAGTGGATCACATAATTAGGCGTGTATGGACCATTACACTTAGCGCATAGGCATGTCCTGCCCCACTAATTAATTATTCTATTAAGTTTTCATTTTTTTTACTAGAGATTCTTTAGGCTCTTGGCCATCTAGGGGCATCCTCTAGCCAGCCTATGGGAATGTTGGGAGAGAAAAGAAAACCAACAAACCATGCATGTCTCCATGTTCATCTCTCTAATCACATCGATCCTTGCTAGTACATTAGTACATATCATATCACCATATCCTAAGATAAAAGAACCAATGGTATCAAAAGGCAGTGCAGTGCAGTGGTGGTTGAGATCACTTGATGTTCTATGCAAGGCTTGAAAAGTTGTTCCTTTTTATCATTCACGCGGCCAAAGTTTTTTTTTATACCTTTTTGTGTGCATTTGCATTTTCTGTACAGTTAATCAAGCAATTAGTTTTCTCCTTTTTGGAGCTATTTGGTCGACTTGGACTAAAATGAGCAAGGTAGTCCATCAAACTTGTCCTGGCTAGCTTGGCTAGATTAGCTGTTGAGTTCTGGGGGAATTCTATTCATGTCCGTTAAACTGTGTAATTGTAAAGATATCATAGCTAATAACTGAACACAATGATAAACCACAGAAGCATATCAGATTCTCAGTAGTACATGTTAGTGCTAATTGGTAAATTGTGGTCAAGATGCAGAACAAACTGCATATATTGCCATGTGATTCTTGTTTACAACGAAGTTAGGCGAGCAACAGTTCAGTGATAATATCATATTTTTTCCAAACACCAACACAAACTAAGTTTTGATTGATACATGTTGAAGCATAGTTACAGTGATGTTAGCTACTGCTTAGAATTACATGCTGGACAAAAGTACACATGTATAACTAAGATTTTTTTCTTAATAACGGTTGACTAATTATTTAAAAATGGATTCATGATAGCACTTATAATCCAAAGAACAGAAAAGGAAAAAACAAGGGTTGCCAGAAGAGGCAGAGAACGACACAACAGGAGAAAGCTGGATGATTAATCCTTTGTTTATTGTTTTTTTCTTCTCGATCATGACATGATCTCTTCGGGCTTTCAGAAGCGCACACCTAGCGTCGAGTTCCGTCTCTGACGAGACAGTATCCCACCGTATGATTCATCATCTTGTAATCATGTGGCGCTGATTAGAGCGTAGCTCTCTCGTTTTGGCATTGTCGTCTTTCTACTATGTTTCCGAACGAATAAGAGAGCAAAATCGGTTGTCTAGGCGTGCTTTTAGATACGTGCGAGCGAACGGTTAGATGGTGTACGTCGATACGGGATGGAAAGCTACAGCTTCATGAGATTTGTGATGAAACTAAATCAAAACTTAATGAAACTTATGAAACACGATGTTACTATTAAAAACATGTCTTATAAAAAAAAGATGAAACTCCATAAGACTTAGGGTGAAACTTCATGAAATACATATGAATTAGTTTTATCTAGTTATTTGTGATTAAAACTTCATGAAAATTCTTGAAACTTCATGAAATTTGATGAAACACGATGTCACTATTGAAAAGTTGTCATAGACAAAAAGATGAAAATTTATGAAACTTCATAAGACTTGTGATGAAACTAAATAAAACTTGATAAAATTATATGAAACTTGATAAAACACGATATCACTACTGAAAACTTATCTTATACACAAAAGATGAAACTCCATGAGATTTGGGATGAAACTTCAAGAACACATATGAAATACATATGAGTTAATTTCATCTAGTTATCTGGGATTAAAACTTCATGAAACTTAATGAAACTTGATAAAACACGATGTCACGGTTGAAAACTTGTCCTAGACAAAAAGATGAAACTTTATGAAACTTCATAGGATTTGAAATGAAACTTAATAAAACTTCATGAAATTGGGTGAAACTTGCTTTACAAAATATAGAGAAACAATAATACTGCATGAAACTTAATGAAACATATCCCAAAATAACTGAATGAAAACTAGTTGAAACTTGATAAGACACGATGTCACTATTGAAACTTCATGAAACACATCAAAAATGAGGACACAAGTCTGTCTGCCGGAGCGTTGGGGACGGTCGAGTAGAACCAAACCAAACACCTACTGACCTTTATATACAACCACAAATTTCGTTGCCCCCAACAAGCGCCAAACCGAGAGTCGAGATGTTGAGTCGATCGAGGATGGCGGCAGTGATGCTTCGGTCTATCGGCAACACGCTCAGGTGGTCACTCCCACGAGCCGCAGTCATAGGGGAGTAGGTGGATTCCTATTTGGGAGGGGAATAGTCTAGAAGAAGGAACGAGAAAACAGAGAAGGCTAGAATGTGGATAGACTTGGATGATTCCATTGGATGGCTGCCATCGCGCCTGCCCATCGCCATCGTGCCCGGCTGCCAGTACCTGTCGCCGCTGCAAGGTGGCTCAACAAAGAAGGGCATGGTTGAGTGAGAGAGAGAGGGAGAGGAGGAGGAAGAAGAAGTGGTTTGCCCGTATCAGATAAGGTTGTGGTGGACATCAACATATATGGAGATCCAATGGTAGATTGCTATCCTGTTGGATCGGCTTCCAATGCTGTATTGTTTAGTAGTTTTTCTCTAACACAAATGGTAAAAGTATACCAGCCAGCCATTTGCCAACAGAGACCTAGACTAGACATGATCCCTCTAGGAATAAAATTATTTTTGATGCGCTGCCGAGATCTAGTCGTCTCGGTAGTGTAATGGATGGATTTGTCCTGCTAAATTTTGACAAAACCGAAAAATAGAACAACAATTAACAGCTCGTATCACCTTTTATGTAGTAACAACATGTAATGCATCGTCAGTGACAGGGATTTTGGATATTAAAGTGGTGCTCCCTCCGGTACTTAAAAAAGAAAAGTCGTTTTGAATATATCGACATAGTTTTCAGAATACAATCTTGACCACTAATTACTATTGTAATATATTTTTTAAAATCCAACAAACTTAGGTTGCTAACGTACGTGCTAATAATTCAATCAAACTCAATCACGTGTTTTGTCCATTCGATCCCAGGAAGCTAAGTTTGCTAACGTACGTGCTAATAATTCAAGCATGGATTCAATCACCATCCTACATTTGTGCAACTTTAAAGTAGCGAGGCATAGAAACATCTCTTAACGATGGATTCTCGTGTCAATCAGACGGGCAAGATCATAGGTTCATATATTATCCTATTTAATTTGCGAGTAGTTAGCTCCTACCTGCAGGTACGCCGCCTTTTCACACACATGGCTACTTGTAACGATGTTGTTACAGGGTAAAGAAAGGAACCGGACGGTCGAGATCATAGATATACATATTATCCTATTCTAAGTTCTAAGAGTAGTTCCTACCCGATATGGCACACGTACGTCATAATTATGTTTACCTACTACTAGTGACGTTATAATGTAAGAAAAGAGCAACCACCAAACATTAAGAGAAAAAAAACCACACACAAATTAATAGAGCGTTAATTTGCAGGCATGTAAAGGTTGCGGCGGTCTACGTCTCCTAGCTCACACGGCGAAAGAAACACCACCACACACAGGGCGGGGCGCAGTGGAATCCTCCCACTAGTTAGCCCTTCCCGCCTCCTTTATCAGCCAAAGTGCTCCCCTCCCCCCACCGCCACCACTATCCTCCCCTCCCCTACCAGCCTAGCTCGCTACGCTACCTTCCCCTCTGCTTCCTCCATATATACGGCCATGTTCTTGCGTGCTTCCATGTGCTCTAGCTAGACTCCTAGTTCCATCCGAGTATATGTAGTTGCTGTGATCTACCACCACGAGATGTCGTGCTGGTGGAGGCAAATTAGGGAGCAGCAGCTGGTAGCAAGAAGCATGGGGGGTTCCGTGGAGGTGGCACGAGCCGTGTGACCGAACGAACAGAGATAGGGGGGCGAGGCAGCGAGCGTGCGTGCACGTAATTAAGGATGTGCTTCGTCGGCTGCCGTGTCGCCGCCGAGCTCTCGTCGTGAGAGGGTTGAGAAGGTAAGGAAGGGAAGGGGGAGAGGAGGGTTCTTAATTGCTGTGCTGGCTTAGCTTCTTGGTGGCTGCTGCTGGCCATGTGGAGCGTGGTGTCGCTCGTCCGGCAGGGGCTGCGGTGGCGGCGGCGGAGGAGGACGGCGCGGGTGGTGGACGAGAGCGCGCTCGGGCACGTCGTCGGCGCCGAGGAGGACGGCGGCGGTGGTGGCGCTGCGCGCGGCGGTGCGGTGTCGCCGAGCGTGGTCAGCGCGCTGGCCAGGGCGCTGCTGGCGCTGGCGTGCACCATCCGCTTCGACGGCGAGGACGGCGGCGGCGTCACGGAGGAGGCATGGGCCGCGAGCGGGTGGCGGCCGCGCGCCGACGAGGTCAGCCACCTCATGGTGCGCGAGAGCATGTGCTACGCCATCTACGCGTAGCCGTAGGATTTGTACGTATATATGTACGTACGATTGGGTATGGTAGGGTTATAATACGTGCTTACGTGGTTCGAGATGGTGTATAGTAGATTAATGTATAGAGTGCGTAATGCATCTTGGATGTACGTAACTACTACTACTGCTGCTACAAGTGCCGTAGGAATTCGGTTGTCTTGCCTACGTAGCACTCTTGATTTGGCAAAGAGATCACTACAATTTACATGTCAAACCCTGATTACTATCTTCTTCTTTCTTCTTTTCCGTTTGGTTTTTTGTTCTCTTTATTATTTTGATGCTTTTTGCTTCTAGAATTTTGGAGCACGGTTTTGCATGTATCTTGATCTTCTTCTTTTTCTGAGGAGCGAGGACTGAATGTTTATTTAGGCCCTGTTTGGTAGAGCTCCAGATTCTCATTTTACAGATTCAGCTTCTGATTCTCTGAGAATCCACTTCTCTAAGAATTTGGAGCAGTCGGTTGAAAGCGTTTGGCTGGTAAGTTGGCTTCAAAAACCATATGAGGGGGGGGATTAGAGGTAAATAGATCATGTTACCCCTAGTTGTTATAATTCAATTGTATTTGTGTCTTTCTCCTATATATTTGTACACAAATTATAGAATTTTCCCCCTAAATTTCTTTAGACCATGTGAATGTATATGTGTTGTATCTATACGTAATGTCAGGTTATATTGCATTTATACTTCATGATGGATTACAACTGTGTATAAGCAAATTTTGTACTGTTCACGCTGCAATAGATGAAGCTGGAGATATCGCATTCATATTGTATAAGTGTTCAAATGATAATTAAATGATATTACGTATAAGTATTGAAATGATAATTGAGTCGTAACAAAAGACTAAAAAAATTCACAAGTAGTGTGTCCATCATCCTGAATGAGCAATTGCACTTGCAAGGTCATCATGGAAACTATCCATGGATATAGCACTTGTTTGCGACGTTGACTCATCTGATGCATCCCGAGAAATGACATATTTGGCATATCTTGATGGTATTGTGGGCATATAATTAGGATCCCGATCGAACCTACAAAAATACATGTTCGGCAAAGCATGTTCACGTATAAAGTTGTGGATTCCCATGGTTGCTACAACAATCATCTTTTGCTTGGACATGGGAAAGCTCGGCATCTTAAGAAGAATTCTCCATTTCCTCTTCCATACACCAAAGGACCTCTCAATTACGTTGTGAACACTCGAGTGCAAATGGTTGAATTTCTCTTTCTCACCACTAGGAGCAACACCTCTCCGAAATTCTGGAACATGATACCTTTGGTCCTTGTATGGCGCTAAGTACCCAGGCCTGTTCGGATAACTGGCATCGACAAGATAATATTTACCTGCAACATAAGACGAAAAATTCATGTATATCAACATGCAATGCATGAACAATACAAGTAAATAATTTTGTAAATGATACCAAATAAAGAAAATTACCCTGTGGAGGATGTGGAAAGACTTCCCTGTCTACATCCAATGCATGATAAAACACACTAGTATCGTGCATAGCTCCTGGTTGTCCAATAGGTGTGTATGTGAAGCGCATGTCAAAATCACATACCGTCACGACATTCTGTGTTGCACTTCCTGATCTACCAATATATCTAATTAGATCTTCTGGAGCAACAGTTGCAAGAATGTGTGTACCATCGATAGCTCCAATACAGTCTTTGAAATGTGGCCACATCCTTCGATCATTTCTAATTCTACTATGAACCGTAGAGAATTTTGGATCCATTGGCCTCACAAAATCTTTAGACATTCTGACCACACACTACAAAACCTCATCGAACTTCTTGCTAATTGTCTCACCAGAATGCTTGAACCGATTCTATGCTCTTCGATTAGATTCATAGCCACCACACATGTATAGAAAAAGAGCTAGTGCTTCAATTGAACTTGTATGCGTAGTTGATTTCAAATCATATGTACTCACCAAAAGATCATGTAGACTGTAAAAGATTGTAGCATTCATATGAAACATGTGGTAGCTTTCTCCCGGAGTGGTCAAACTTTCTTTCACCCAACCCATTCCACTAAGCTGTGAAGTCCTAGGCTCATTCTTATCCAAGTAGGTTGAGTGATAATTCTCCACAATAATTGCAGTAGCAGCGAGGTGACTTGACATGTCTTGCCACAGACGTAGCATCTAAACGTCACACTCATGTTCCTACTTGGATAAGAATGAGCCTAGGACTTGACATGACTTAGAGGCAATGTTCCCATTGTAGGAGACAATGGTCTTCACTGGTGTTGCGAATGTCGTCAAATATTTTGCACAACAACTCCTCATTTTGAAGTCCAGCCTTCTCAAACTTGGAACATCCTTTATATTCCTGTCAATGCCAAGTGTCACACGTTAAACCTTCACTAATAATAGAGTTAGGAGTGTACATTAATGCACTTAAAAAATAGATAATGAGTACTGACTTACTTTTTTTAATTTCTTCCACCGTTCAGCGATGGCCTTTATTGTTTTCTTTTCATGATCCCAACCTAAGCCTGTCTCCTTTGCCCTCAATTTCCACCAAATGTTGTAATCGTTCTTTAATTTATCCTATTTGTTCTTCAATTGCATCTTTTTGTATTGCAGCCCAGTCTTCTTTACAAATTTTTGTATCACAAGAGTATACCCTGGGTTGTTCAAATATGTATTCGAGTGATTGCCTGCCTCTACTTCTTCAACGAATAATTCACACACTATCCTAGTGTTCTCGTCGTTCCGCTCAGTGTTATCAGCCATCTGCATATTTGGCCCATAAATTTTGTTTATCAAATTGATATTAATAATAAGATATGGACATCTATAACTATGGGCATACAAGCAGACACAGCTTGAAGGGTTAAAAAAGGAGTACACGGTAGATGCATGGAGTAGTATCATATTAATAGGAGTACAGTAGTACACCTACTGTTCATGGTCTCATGGAGGAAGGCTGGAGTAGCAATGGTATGATGTGCTCTGCATCATCACATGGAAAGTGCAGTGCAATGCAAGAGTGGCACTAGAACAACACATGAACAAGAACAAGAACACACATTGGCCAAATTAAGCGAAATTAAAATTTCCCTTAGCTTCAAAACAACATTCATGCAGACACACACTACTTCTTATGCCATATTGGAATCAAAGGCGCGCGTGCGCACACACACACACACACACTACTATAGCCATATACAAAATACTAATCCAAACTTTGCATCATCCATGACACACACTGATACCCCGAAAGCATAGAAACAGAACTAATAGGCAACAGAATACCATTCAGAAGCAAAACCAGATGGGGTCCTAACTTCACAAGCATACAAGCATACAAGGTTGGTATGAGCATAACATAACTATGAGCATACAAGCATAGTCTTATCAGTTCTATGTAATGTGCACTTCAACCATTATGACCAAAAGAAAATGAAAACACTTATCAGTTCTATGTAACGTGCACTGCAACCATTATGACCAAAAGAAAATGCAGTGAGCACTTAGTTCTAGTAGCATGCAACTGGTGTAATAATCACAACTACAGATTAGCTGCAAATAGTTATCCTAAATTTGTTGTGAATATTTAATCTGAAAACATCTAACCATTCATCTTGAACTGAATTATCCTTGTTCACAACAGTAAAAAGCATCATGCCATGATACATTTGATGTATACCATAAAAACCATCGTGATTTAACAAAATACATCACTGATTATAGTTAACTAGATGTAGTGATAATGGCCCTAATACATTGGTATAATGTTATTATTTAGTTGTCTACAGTCAAACAACATTGGTGACTAGGATGTGTTGAAAGTTCAAACTAGCACATGATGCAATTTGCGATTGATGGTACTTGCATACATGCTGGAGAATTGATAATCTAAACAAGAAAGCTACACTAATTGCTGTCATGCCCCGGGTAACCCACCCCGAGACTCACTTGCAATCCGGACTAGTCCCAAGATCAATAGTTAGTCCGCACAGTTTCAACAACGATGTGATCACAACTATACAACAAACTGTAGATGAAGTAGCCAAATTAACAATAATATAAGCAAAAGACCTTATGATCATGGTTGTTACAGAGGTGCCACACAGGGTTACAACAAAAGAGGTCACGGCGGAAAAGCAAAAGAACACGTGGAGGCCATTCGACATGCCTACAGGTAATCGAGTGGAGGACGTCCCTAGCACGCCTGGTCATCAAAGACCTCCCCTAGCACGAGAGGTCTTCGAAGACCTCCTCTTCAAAGAGGTCAGAGCTCCTTGGGTCTTCATCAATTGCTGATCAACTAGAGGGCACAAGCTATGAGTACTTTGAATGTACTCAGTAAGCCGTAGGGAAATGTATGCAAATAGTGTTCATGCAAAGCTTGACAAGGAGATCTTTATGGTTACTTCGCAGAAAACAATATTGACTGTAAATACAATAAGTAGATTGCAAAGCACAAGTTGAAAGATTAATACATAAGTAAACAAGTTTCTTTGAAAACACCACATGACCACCTTGGTCACTGCCCAAACCTCTCGTGACCACCTTGGTCACGAGCCAGACCACTCGGAGCCAACTAAGACCAATAATTTTGAGAAAGTCTAACCCTTACGTGAAATCACCAGGCATGTCCATAACCGGGGACGCAGATATTCGAATAGATTTACACTCTGCAGAGTTTGTACAGCTTTACCCACAAGACACGACCTCTCTAGTTTGTTTGGCACCCATTGATGTCCCTGCTCACTACCTTAGGTAAGCAGGCTAGAGCACGTGACAAGGCCTTTACAAGGTTCTGTCTTGACTCAGTTCCGCTCGCTAAGGTTTCGCCTTCCTGGCTCCCTTTTGCTCCAAGTGTGCATGTCCATCCCATGTCTTACACACTTCCACCAAAACAGAACCGAATCAAAGCATTGCCAATTAGTTGGCCAGGTCCACCCTATTTTGGACTTGTGGTTGCACGATATGGCCCGGATCAATAGCTTACAAGGTTAAGTCCTTAGTGGTTGCTCAAGTGAGACCTCCTCATCCTAGTGTGCTTCCTACACCCCCTTTACTGCACGATCACTCGCCCGAGCGAAAACATTTTAGGTTCAACCCGGCCAAATGACCACCCTAGTCATGGCACAACAAGTTTTATTAGTGGCCACACAGGCCAGGGCAACGCATGCCAAGACAACGCATGCCAAGACAACACATGCCAAAATTCCATAATCTCTTAGACAAATTAATCATCATTGAAACAAGTGATCGAGAGACAACGCATAACTAAGCAGGTCTGAGCAATATACGCACCCTTGTTGGTTATCACAATAAGAATGTCCAACTAAGATCACCCACCTATGGTGTCCAAAGGTACATGTCAACATGTCGAACACAAGTATTCAAGGAGTCATACTGACGAGTAGACCTGTTCATGGGCGGCCCAGCCCGTCAGCCCGACTCGAGCCCGATCATGTCCGGGCTGGGCTTGGGACTAGAAGTTCGGCCCGAAAGAAGCCCGGCTCAGCCCGAAATCCCAAAAAACAATTAAAAGTAGAAATATATTATTTTAATCCTGAAAATGAATTAAATAATACTTTTTAATTCTGAAAAAGATTAAAATAATGCATGAAATTCAAATTTTCGAGCCGGGCCGAGCCGGGCTCGAGCCTGCCGATTTTAGACTAGGATTTTCAAGCCCAGCCCGACCCGGCATTTGAACAGTTCTATTGACGAGTATGTGTTTAGCCAATTCCCAAACTCTTTTTATACAAATAGCCATGCATGTTGATATAAAACAATATAATTTTGTAAACTGGGAACGACATGATCAAAGGTCTACGACTTGCCTTCATTGAAGAGCTGAGGTTCTTCGGTAGAGGTCGTTGAGTCCAGGAACTCTTCGGAGAAACCGGAATCTACACGTGCGAAAAGAGCCAAATAAATACAACAAATCCAGATAAAAACTAAAACTACCAAACTAGAACATAAAGAAAAGCACAGGAACAGGAGAACTAGAAACGGGCTCTCGGGAGGAGGTCCAACTAAGAGGGAGGAGGTCCTGAGGTCCAACGAAGGATACGACTACACAAAGTGGTTGTATGAAGAATACAAAAAAGGGTACGACTACTCAACGTGGTCGTAAGAGGGACACAACTACACAACGTGGTTGCGAAAGAGATACAACCACACAACATGGTCGTGGGAGCAAAAGGAGAACAAGGCACGAAGAAACTCACCCGGACAGAAAGAGATAGAGAGAGAAGACAGGAGAAGGATGACGAATGGCGCGGGAGCTCTGGCGAACACTTTGACAACGAGGTTGTTGTAGACGGCGCAAGCTCCGGCGGGCTCCTTAGCGACGAGGAGGGCTCCAGCGAACTCCTTGGCGAAACTCCAAGCACGGAAACTAGGTGAGAGCAAAAGAGAGTTGAGAGCTGGGTGAGGAAAAAGGAGATGAAGGAGGGTTGCTCAGGCTTTTATAGCTAGGGAAAATGGGAAGGGCTTGTTGAGAAGCTCAGAAGCACACAAGATCAAGGGTAGGTGAGGGAAGAGATGGGAGCAGGTCGGGGAGGAGACAAGAGGGGGAAACAGGTACTGCAGAAGGACAACATTTAATACGACACAATAGCATTTAATGCGCAAGGACCTTTGTGTTAGGAGTGACGCGACGAGAGGAAGAGGAAGGTGAGCAGGACTGACAGGTGGGGCTAGTCAAAGCTCGGGAGGATGGCCAAACCAAAGAAGAGGTCGTGACCAAAGGAGAGGTCGTGACCCAAAGAGGTGGTCGTGACCCAAGGGGTGGTCTTTGCAAAAAGACCGAGAGGGTGGTCTTTGCCCCAAGGGGTGGTCGTCAGGACCACCCAGGAGGTCTTGGACTTGGGGGGGGGAGGGGAGAGGTCCAAACAAGAGGGAGGTGCGGGGCGAAGAGAAGCGCAACGAAGTGGGGCCGTCCGATTTTGATCGGGCGGTTCAAAAAGGATTAGACGTTCGGACCGGTTGGACGTGCCAAGAAGATCGGGCTGTCCAGTTCAGATCTGATGGTCCACAACGCGTGGGACATTTGGACCGGTCGAAACACCCACTAGATCGGGCCGTCCGAACTGATCGGACGATCCGCGATGAAAGGAGGTGCGGAGCTAGGTCACGCGGGGAACCGAAACGAACAAAGAAAGGGAAAAAACACCAGAGAACTCCAACAAGCTCAAAGCAAATCAACTCGATTTAATCGACGTTTAATTTAGTCATTTTAAACACCTTTACTTCCAAAATCTCAAGTTAAGCTTTAGAACTTCAACAAAACCAAATGGTTATTTTTATTTTCGAAAATCTCAGAAAACCCAAAAAATTGGGATGTTACAATTGCTATCATACTATTGTGTCAGAATACATAAATCTTAGATCACCACAGTTCTCCTACATCACAAATAATGTCATCTAATAACAGTTACTCATTTACCATAATTGGATGTTTGGATATGCCACAAACAATGAAAAGCTATGAGAATACAAGCATATAGTCACAGTTCACACATTGTTTCATGATTGGTCAAATGAACTTTGTATATATCGGCAGCTAACATTCACAGTTCACAGTTCACTAATGTCAAGTTTTCTTGATCAGTGCAACACATAAAACTCATATATATATATATATATATATATATATATATATATATATATATAATCACTCATACAATTCTAACAGAAAACTCAAATAATCAGGTGAAGAACTGTCAGTACTACATTCACAGATTCATTCACAATATTCACAGATAATCATAGATTCAAACACAGATTCAATCACAGAATCATAGACAAAGGGAGGAGTAGGGAGGGCAAGGGGCAGGGGGATGGATGCGGCGCACTGGAGGCCCGACCTTACCTTCACAAGAGCCGGTCGATAGTTGTCTTCTCATAGCGGTGCACTCCGGGTCCGGCGAGCTCTAGGGTTTTCGGGTTAGCGGCTGTAGTCTTCTCGCGACGGCGCACTCCGGGTCCGATGGTGGTGTAGTGGAGGTCCGACGGGGGTGCCCTTGGGGGCCGAAGGCGGCGCACTCTGGGTACGATGGCCTCTAGGGTTTCTGGGTCGGCGGCTGTAGTCTTCTTGCGGTGGTGCACTCCGGGTTCGGCAGCGGCATAGTGGAGATCCGGCGGGGGTGCCCTCGGGGGCCGAAGGCGGCGCACTCCGGGTCGCCCAACGGCATCGCCTCGGTCACAAGATAGAGCAGAAGATGAGGCAAAGGAGAAATGTGAAGGGGTATGCGCTCGGGGGGTTTCTCGTGATGGCGAGTGGGAGGGTTAAGTCAATGGCATTTGCGAGGAAATATACTCAACTCCAAGGGGTATTTTGCTTCTACCAATTTGTCTTCCCACGAGAATCTACGAAAAGGCTGCTTCTCATCGCTAGTTCATTTTTTAGACAGCTTCTTGCGAGAATCAGAATCGAGTGGTTTTGAGAATCAAGGTGTTTGGTACGGCTCTACGAGAATCGATTGAGAAGCTAGGAGTAGAAGCTGTACCAAACAGAGCCTTATATTCATGTTATTCTATCAGTGTTGAGACCACTTGCATGATCAACTCATTCTGAAGAATTAACTAGACATCATAGCAACGAAGTTGCAGGTTCAGAGATTTGCAATTCTGAAATTTGAGGTTGGCCATACGTACACCAGTGCAAAGTTGGGTTAGGTCAAAGAAACAGCGTCATCCTTTGTATTTCGGGGCTGATTTTTGTTAACTCTGATAACTTGTCCCTGAGAACTGAGAGAGGCCAAAATTTTGTTTCTGTCGATGATCTACTACCGATCTTATAAATGAATGTTTAAGGCTTTCCTTGAATTAGATCCACGTAGAAAGAGACGTGGGGATTTAGACAGGTTCGGGCCTTCTCTTAGAGAATAATAACCCTACTCCTGTATTGTTGTATTCACTATGCTTTTACAACCGGGAAGAAATAACTGGAACTAAGACTTAATGACTTATGTGTATTATCTCCAATTGCCTTTCGAATGATCTGCCCCGATGTCCACTGACTTTAGCGCTTATATAACGCGTGAAGGGGTGGTAGTTATTCCATGCCTAGAAGCACCTCAACGCTTGATGAAATGCACACGTTGATGGCAGTTATTGTCAGAGAGACTACACCCCACGCCGCCTTGCAGTTACATCAAGGACAGATGCTTAATACGTGCAGTTATCCAAGAGAATAACATCGTATACTATGTAACATCCCAAAAATTCCAGTTTGAGAAGACATAGTGAAAATAAATGGGAAATTAAAATTTTGAGTTGATTCTATAGGGAAAATCATTTATGCATTATTTTTGAACTTTTGGTATAAAACAAATAATGAAATTTCATACAAGTAGGAACTTGTAAGAATTGTCGGGAAAATCACAGAGCACATAAAATCCTAGAAAATTTATAGGAGCAATTATACTGGGATAGGAGCCCACACAAACATTTTTGTAAATTTGGGACTCCGTTTGCTCAGTACAAAAATTCAGCAAACACTCAACCAGAAATTAGAAATTCAAAAACTGTTTTTAAATTTCCCTCTCGCCTTTGGGCCAAAACTAAGCCATTCCAAATGCGCTTGCCAGCGCCAGCCCACGCCAACATGTGTGCTCACTGTATCACTGATGTGTGGGACCCACACGCCAGAGCCCTTCGTCCACCTCGCTTTGTCGTCGTGGCCATTGCCCTTTCCCTTCTTTCTCAAGATCGCTGCTTTCGCCCATGGAATTCCTTCGTCACCCATAGATATGCACTTCACCTACCTCCATCACTTCTGCTGGCTCCGCCCATGCCATCTACCTCCTTAATGATGCCCAACGCCTGCTCTGGCGGAGACGCCAAAGGCGGGAGCACGCACTACCAAAAATCGCTTATTTCCTTAGTACCTATATGTTTCCCGAGTGTTTGGACGGAAACACACGGGACCTACTCGAGTGTTTCATAGGACACTCGGGATGGGCAGTCAACACTCGGTAGAAATAATTTTCCCGAGTGTTTCAAAAAACACTCGGGAAATCAAGAGGGAGGCACATAAAAACAAGATCTCAACATGGTCTGAATGGGGTAAAATATAATCCTGAGTGCATAGACATAGAAACACTCGGGAAAGAAAAGGCACCGCACGCCCTTTTTTTCACGCCGCGCCTTTTTTTTCAGCCGCTAACCCTACATTCTCACCCACTCCATCCCCAATCCTCCATCTCCTCCCCCCCAGCGCGTCTTGCCGCTCTCCTCCCCCTGCCTGCACCTTCCTCCTCCATCAAGGCCTGCGCCACCCACCACCGCCGTTCTCCTCCTCCCTCCTCCCTGGCTCCCTCCGCCCACCTCCCTCCTCCCTGGCAGTGCTCCGATCTGGGCGGCCCGTGCCCCTATTCGACGTTCCCGTTGTAGGAAATGGTGGCGGAGGGAGAGGACAAGGAGCTCATGCTCGAGGAGTTCGAGGAGCATCTATGGAGCCAACACCCTGCCATGGCGTCACCCTGCCGCTGCCGACTCACCGTCGTTGCCGCCAGCTCCTGCCTCTGGCCTGCCCGCGGTGCGCCCAGCTCCTCCCTGCGCCACAACTCCTTGGCGCCGTCCTCTGTGCCCTGCGCCGGCTTGGCCCGACTTGGCCTTCAGCCGCCGATGCCACCACTTGCGCCCCTGCATCTCCTGGTTCGCCCGCCCCCACGCGGTTCCCCCTTTGGCTCGCCCCAGTTCACCCACGACCGAGTTCTCCTAGGCCACGCCCGTGCCTAGGGATGGCAACGGGGCCATTCCCCACTGGGGAGTGGTAGACCATCCCCATCCTCGTGACAAGAAAAAATCCCCGTCCTCATCCCCATCCCCGTCCTCAGGTACTATTTTTCCCCGTCCCCGTCCCTGTCGGATTTTCGGGGCCCCGCGGGGACCCAAACCCGAAATACACATACAACTGAAGCATGAATTCATCATTCATGGATACACTCATACACATAAATTTCTCAAGCCTCCCGAACAAGGATATGTTAAGATATTAAGCATTAGTGAAGCTCGTATACACAAATCTGGATATGAATCTAACACAAGTACCACAAGCTCATATACACAAATCTGGATATGAATGTAACAGATGCTCATATACATAAGCTCATAGTCATATACACAAATCTAGATATGAATCTAACAAAGCTCATATTAATACAAAAGTACCAACAGAACCTCATATACCAGAGATCAGCATCGGGCTGTTGGGGAGGAAGACCGCATGTGTGTCAGCGTCGGCGTCGGAGGAGGCATCGGCGTCGGAGGAGATCGGTGTCGGAGGAGGCGTCGGCGTCGAGCTGTTGGGGAGGAGGAGCGGGAGTGCGGGAGGAGGCGTCGGCATCGGTGGAGGAGGTGTCGGCGTCGGCGGAGGAGGAGGAGGCGTCGGTGGAGCCGAAGGCGGAGGAGGAGAAGGCGTCGGTGGAGCTGGAGGCGGAGGAGGACAAGGCATCAGGGAGTTGGGGGCGGCGGATGGGAACGAAGGGAAATGGGGACATGGGGTCTTGAGGAGTTGGGCGGCGGCTACTAGGGTTACGCAGCAGGTAGCGCAGATGCACTCGGTTGAGCCTTAAGGGACAGTGGGTTGTGCCTGTAGTTGTGTTATCGGGGCCCCATCGGGTAACGGGGATGGGGAGTAGGGGAATAGACCCATCCCCGCCTCACCCAATGGGGAATGCTTTTTTCATATTAATATCCCCGTAGGGAATGAAATAGTCCCAAACCCACCCCCTAATAGATGAATTCCCCATCAAAGAATGGGGAATGGGGTCCCATTGCCATCCCTACCCGTGCCCGGCTCGGTCGCTCTGTGGTTTCCTCCCTTTTTTATTACTTTGTTTTCCTGATGATTTTGGTTTTGGGGTTGATTCATTAACCGATTCCTTTGATTCTTGATCTGAGTCTGTAGTAATGTTTGTTTCGTTTCTTGATTGGGTTCTTGTAGAGGGAACTAGGAGGGAAATGTCAGATGGGTCCTTATGTTGTGCAAAGTTTGCCACTTAAGGTCTAAAGTGAGTGAGTAATGTTAATGTCCAAGAAATGCTCATGTATTGGTTGATGGATCACCGGACTGCAGGTATGTGATCGTGGAAATTTGAGGAATCTGACGAGTGTGGCGAGGACATTCGTCCAAGTCTGACATGGTGATGGTCGCCTTTGCATTGTCTCCAAAGAGGTAGTGCTAATCTGTTTCAGTGCATTCACTTTGCTATGTTAATTACAGAAATGGATTAAGCTTTTTTGCCCATTATATCATTGCGTTGTTTTTTTCCTTCGCTCTCATGTAATGTGTTGTGCTGCCAAGTATTAATAGTTTGATTTGTGAGGTTATGTGTTGGTTTATGATGGTGTGTGCTTGCTATTATACATGCATTTCCACCAATGAGCGACCAGCCCTAACTAAAGGCTATCTATTTTCTCCAGACAAGAAGCCTGCATGCCTACCTGTAAGTACCCGGGACAACTTAACGATGAGATGTAGCATGAAACCATGATGATAGTGATGATGTGTGGATTTGGGATCACAAAATTGCTTAATCCTTATTTATTGCACATTCTTCACACCTTGCAAATTGTTGAATGGTACAAGGAGAACGGTATAGAGGTAGTGATGGTGTCACTGTTTGTTTTTGTTAATTTAATGTGTTTGAAAATACCAAATCACATTTGTTTGAAGCCATTTATCCATCTTTGAAAGGTGTTGTATGAGGATCTAGTTGTGGCATTTCATGGCAAAACACAGACCTTGAAAACTACATCAGGGAAAATTCTGAAGTATGGGTCACTTATTATTTCTACTGGTTGTGAAGCTTCAAGGTATATAAGTATATAACTATGCATTATGCAAATATGAATGATCTGTTAAATATTGGAAACCAGATTGTAGTATCCTGATCATGATTACCAGTTCTTGCTAAACATTGCACTCCTGAGATGTAAGACAAACTTCCATGCTATAGTAATCAAACAAAATCTTTTTCCATTGATTGCATATATAAACTGGATGTAGAAGCCTTGTACATTCCACATCTCTGTGATGAATCTCAGCATTGCTTGTTGCTTCTTGTAATATCGATGCTTGTTTTTAGATTACCTGAGAAAATAGGAGGAAACTTACCTGGAGTTCACTATATACGCGACGGTCTTGATCTTTGATCTCAGTAGTATCTTCATTGGTACGTTCAGTTAATAAATAACGATAGATGTTCCTCATGCACCAGAATTGGATTTTCTCATGTGACATGGCAATATTTATCTAAAGTTATTCCTTGTATATTCTCACTCTTTAACATATACTGGTGAAATGTTTTTTTTTTTTAAAATGATAGGGAAGAGCAAAGAAAGTTGTTGTTATTGGTGGGGCTACATTGGCATGGAGGTAGTATTGCGACTTCTTGGTGGAATCTTGACACAAGCGCAAGGGAACAAAATTTTCTTTGTTTAGTTCTCGATATATCTGGAGCTTGCTTTTCTTCTCTTTATGCATTGTAAGTGCCTAAGTGGCGATTCTAGAATTTGACTTCTTGAACTTGCTTTCTATATAGATTATATTCCCGAAGATCACATAATGCCAAGATTATTTACACCTTCCCTTGCTAAAAAGTACGAGGAATTGTATCAACAAAATGGTGTCAAATTCATAAAGGTGACAATATTTGTTCAACTTCATTTGCTTGTCTTGATTTTTCAATCTATTGAGTGTATGTTTACGGTAACTAGGGAGCTCTTATTTTTCAATCCATTCTTTTCTTTTATATAATTGTTTAATTCATGGAGCATGCAATCATATATATCAAGGATGCAATCCTCTTCTTCTTTAGATATAAGATTAGTATCAATAGCCATTTTGAGATCCAACAAAAAGAAACTCATTATCTGATATGCACTTGCAGAGGCGTCTTGGTTAATTGGTATTTTTAACATGGTTTCATTATCTTGTGTGATGATAACTAAACTAGCTTATAAAAACTGAAAAGGGTGTCTGGCCTGATGTACTAAACGATACAGATGATGATATATATCATTTGATTTAATATATTTTAATATATTTTTAATATACCATTCACATGCAATTTTGTAATTGCTGAATTTATTGAAATGGAATGGAGTTCCAACAAGTATACTATAAGCTTCATGATCGGTTAAATCACCGCTGGAAGCTTGTTTAGGCTTTATATGCCCTTCAGGCTCTGCAAAGAAGAAGAGAGATCTCACTAGATCTGCTTTCGGTTTATCTTATCATTCGAATCATTCTATATAGGCTGATCCCCTTTCTTAATGATAGGATCAATCGATTCCTCAATAGCTCTCTCCTTGCATTTCACGTGCAAACTTACGTTTTTATCAAGTTGATCAATCAATGTAGCCAGATGCACACTATTTTCTTCCAAAGAAAAAACATTAAAGTGCTTACTTATAACCCATATAGCTATGCATTCTAGAGTATAGGTGTCCAATTGTCTAACAATATCTTTATCCTTATCATCCTTTAATTTATCAAGAAGGTAATCCTTTGCGGATTGCTCATCCTTATTGATAAACAACCTAATTAAGTTGGGAATATTCTTAAATAGGGATTCTTCTGAAAATTCGAGAGTTATCCTTTCAACCTCCTTTTGAATATCTATTAATTCTTCAGGAGATAGATCTTTTTTTTCTTCTATATTGTAAATAATCAAAGACTTTGATCCTATATTCATCATGGTTGTTCTTTTTCTTTTTTTCATATTCATGAATGTAACTTTCAATGAATGTCTCCCAGAAGTCATAGAGTTTATCTATCATTACGTCTGGTATGATCTTCCCATATTTACTTTTAGGTACCCAAAATTTTGAGTTAAATATAAGTTTTATAGCTTCCCATTCCCAAGCTTTACTTACATCTTCCTTCAAATCAGGGTTATATTTAAGGTCTATCTATGCTTCTTCAGTAATAGAACAACCATCTATTAATTCTTGTTTATTAACCTCGTTCTCAATATCCCATGATTCCCTAACAGAATCCTTGACCGGGTTATCTTTTTCATTCAATATGCTTTCCTTAATTTCATGTTTTCTACTCAGTATTTTTCTTGCGAATTTATTGTCTTTAAAAGATCCTACAACCTCAACAGGTAACCCTAATGGGTTTTTACCTTGTCCTTTCTTCATGTCGTTGACTTCAAATACTTTGTTTCACCATTTTTTTATTAGACATGATATATCTATGTTTCTTTTTTAGCATTCTGTGATAGATTTTTCCATTTGTCTTAGTTTTTTCATCCTAATAGATGGACATGTCTTTATCTAGGTTTGACCCCCTCTAGTCTAGCTATAGTAGAGTCGACAGCGAAAGCAATTTACCTTTAAAGATGTTGTTATGTGTGGTGGTACTATAGCTGATTATACAAATATGAAATAGAGTAATGATTTTACTCCGTAGAGTCAATAACTGATCCATGGTCATCATCTTTGCAGTTGAGCATTAGGAGCGACAAGTTGAAGGTTAACTCATGCACATCGACAATTGGTGTACCAAGCATTCACTCCGTGAACTACTTGGAACTGTTATATGTATCATGCCTTCCGCCTAACTTTTCGAATTTGAACTCAAATATATTGTGGATGTCCGATCTATATATGTGAATGTTATATTGTGAACTCGAACATTATGTTAATGTTGTTGAATCTATATATTTAATGATTTGTGACTAATTGGTGGTATTTTCTTGCTGTGGAATGTATGGTCTGTTTGATTGCCGAGTTTCCTGTCAGCCCGAGTCTAGTTTAAAATGAAATGCATTGTACGTACAAAATTGGTGCATATGCTTTTCAGGTAATTCCTGAGTGTTCTTAGTTGACAAACACTTGGAAAAATTACGAATCTGCATCTGTGCTGGGTCGCCATGTGGCTAGATTTCCGGAGTGTAGTTGACATACACTCGGAAAAATTTCCCTACTTTCCCGAGTGTAGTTGACATACACTTGGGACACTTTCCCTACTTTCCCGAGTGCTAACACTCGGTAAAATGACCCCGTTACGGTTGCTAAATCCGTTGTGGTACCTATTCTCCCGAGTGTTTAATGTTTCCCGAGTGTAAATCTGAACACTCGGAAAAGTTATTTCTCCCGAGTGTAACTCCCAGGGAACCAGTTTTTACTCTACTAAACGATCCTAAGTGTTTTTGCCCAACGGCCGACCTTCGGGAATGAGTATCCCGAGTGTTTTTGGTATTTTCCCGGGTGTTTCGGGTACTCGGGAAATTGACACTTTCTGGTAGTGACGAGTTCTCGCCAAGGCCGCTTTTCTCGTTGATCTTCTCATGCTCTACTCGCTGCTACTTAAGCCCCCCGAGCGTGTCATCGTCTCTTCAGCTCACCCCTCGTTCCCTCTCGCGCTTTCTCCAAGCTTCCAGCTCTCTAAATCATTGAGAACGAGCGTGTCGTTCTCGATGCCGGTGAGGGAGCTCCTCCACGCCATTTTTTTGTTTCCTACAAACAACACATAGCTAGCTGGCAGCCTGAAGATGACTCCTGTGGATTGTTGGTTTGATTAATATTGGGCTGATGAGTTTAGCAAAATGAAAAGAAAAAAACTGCTAAAGTTAAGCAGATATCTTCTTCGGATGGCTACTGATTTGAGCGATAACACAGACCATGCAGGTTACTTTTAAATTGTAATCGACAAAATTAGCAAGCATTTCAACACGCAGGTGCATATGGCTCCTGACTTTAGGTGCTGCGCTGTCTGTACATCCTCATTCAGCAGATGAAGCCAGGGTGACAGCGACCGTACAGAGAGCTGAGCTGATAGAGGTCACTACAATGGATGGATATGATGCGCCAAAAATAAGATCTTTGGAGATCAATTCAGGATTCAGGGTTGAGACTTGAGAGTCCCAATCTGAACGGGCTGACCATGGAGGCTGGTGAGTATCATGCATAGTGCAATTCAGGGCCCTCCAGATATCCAAATGTTGCTCCCACTCCACAACCACTACCGGACACCCTCTCTTTGCCGAGTGCCTGCGGCACTCAGCAAAGCCCGAAATACACTCGGCAAAGGCTTTGCCGAGTGCCGCACTTGGCAAAGGGCACTCGGCAAATTACTCAAGAAAGAAGCCTTTGCCGAGTGCTTTTGTCCGCACTCGGCAAAGCCTTTGCCGAGTCGAAAAGCACTTCGGCAAAGATTTACACTCGCAAAATGAAAATGCGAAAAAACCCAAAAATAATAGCAAATTTTTTTTTCCGGGAGGCCACCACCGCCAAAGATCCGCCTGTCTCCATCGAAGTCATTGCATTTTTTGCAAAATTCATGATTAACGCGGCCGGCGGGATTCGAACTCACGACCTCTCCCTCACGTATCTGCTGCTCTACCACTGCACTACACTGTCACTTGTGTCTAGATTCCGTTATCTATCCTCATATATTATACTAAACCGAGAGTAAATTGCTTGTTTGAGGCCCTAAACGAATTCAAATCAAAAAGTGGTCAACTACAAAGTTTCATAACTTTTCGAGATCTACAATTTTCATTTAGGAAGTTTTTCCATCCGAGGTCGTTTGAAAAATTCGAATTTCAAATTTGAGAGATTCAAACGTAGTTTTGCATGATAAGATGATTTCAAATCAAAAAGTTGTCAACTACATAGTTTCATAACTTTTGGAGATCTACAATTTTCATTTAGGAAGTTTTTCCATTCGAGGTCTTTTGAAAAATTCAAATTTTCAAATTTTTAAATTCAAACGTCGTTTTTGCATGACAAGATGATTTCAAATCAAAATTTTGCCAACTACAAAATTTCATAACTTCTCAAGATCTACAAAGTTTATTTTGGTCATTTGTTCATCCGACATAGTGGTAGTAAACATTGTTCACAAATCTTATATATCTCTCTTCTACTTTCATGAAACTAATATGAGAGAGATGTAGATTTTATGAACAACGTTATTGTCGCTTTGTCAAATGAAGAAATGACCAAAATAAACTTTGTAGATCTTGAAGTTATACAACTTTGTAGTTGAAAAGTTTTTCATTTGAATTCATTTAAGGCCTCAAAATTGCTTTGAAAAATGATTTGCCGAGGGCCAAAAAAAATACACACGGCAAAATGCCTCTTTGCCGAAAGTGCCAAATCAAAGGCACTCGGCAAAGACGATTTTGCCATGTGTCGAAAAAATAACTTTTCGGCAAAATACATCTTTGCCGAAAGTGCGAGAAAAAAGGCACTTTCGGCAAAGCCATCTTTGTCGAGTGTTTTTTTGCCGAGTGTATTTTATTTGGCACTTTCGGCAAAGACCATTTTGCCGAAAGTGCCCGATAAAATACACTCGGCAAAGCCTCGACACTTCGGCAAAGTGCGGATTCGATAGTGAACAAGCGGCCAGCAATCCCCTTTGCATACGCATAGCGTTGCGCAATTTATACGTGACACGGACCGCGATAATCAGCGCATTTTCGTTGACTTTCCAAAAAATGCCATTTAAAGTTTTGACACTGAAACGGCATGTCTGAATCTCCAAGTTTAATTTAATGATGATATTTTTGCAAGTGGCTAGCTAGCTAGTCTCGGGTACTTTCCAGAGGCATAGATGCAAATGTTCCTAAATCTTAATACTAGTAGACATGGTGATAATTATCAGCCATAAAACATGCATGGTTAACTGTCATTTTAATTCCAATTTTTGTTTCTGTTTTCATCACCCAACTTGCTTGTTTATTGTATATCTACTTCACAATCTTGCATACAATTTACAGAATGGCTTTTCAGATTTTGTTTTTCACATAAAAGTAAATCCATTAGGACCATTACCACACATAGAACACATTTCAAAGCAGTCTTGATTAATCTTTAGAATGATTGATCTTCTGTACAACTACTATCATTTTTTTTGCCTAATAGTGCTAGCTTAGCTAGTGCCGCTGATAGATTATAACCTGCAGAAGATGCTGAAGATTGCAGGTGCAGGCAGCCAGGTAAACGCGCCCCCCCCGGGGGGTGGGGGCTGTTGCATGCGACTACTCGTGGCTAACTGTTCTACTTGTACAGAATATCTGATCTATACAGTTCTACGTACTAACATACAATCAAGCATTTACATGTAGGCACAAATATTATTGATTATACCAAAATTTATTACATGTATATACACACACTGTATATAACATGTATTTTCCTAAAAAAAAAATTAAGGTACAGCTATACCATGCTTCTATACTAGCTCTGCCACTGTAACTGATTGCATGGTTTTGAGTTGCTACGTTTCTTGATAAGGGCCACCCAGTGCAACTTGGTAGGGGCATCATCCATGATGGATGCAATGAACTCAATGCACGTTACCTGCTCCTGTTTGGTTGGTGTCTTAGCTTGGTGATAACCTCTGAGTTGACAAGCGCTTCATTGCCTCCACCTCCTATGGTCCTATCTTTCAGCTTCCAGATTAAGATCAATGGGCCTTGTCTCCTCCTGCCTGTCAGGCTTAAGATAAAGATTAATGTAGATAGTCAACCCCCTAGCTACCTCCCCTCTAGCTGTCTCATCATGTCGAAAGTAGTCGGCATTGCAATGCAAGTTGTTTCTCGAAAGAGAATAGAGGCGAGGGATGGTGATGAGGTCATCCTGTCACTAATACATCCCCTACCTCACATGGTGTTGTTCACGGTATACAAGTTTCAAAACAAGCAGCTAACTCTGTTAGGCATGAAAAGAATGGACACACTCCAGTTGGGCCGATAACACGAGCTCGCGCAAAGAGGCTACAATTAGAGGTGAACTCGTATCTTGCTAAGTTGAATTTTAATTTAGATGAGAATTGTTTATTACCTAATGCGTCTTCTTTCCTTGTTCTTAGATTTATAAAGAAAGAAGAACTAGAGGTCGAGAAGATTGGAAAGAACGATGTTGTATAAGAATTATGCTCGATGGCGCATGCTACTGTTGGTGGAACCCAGAGGAAGGCCGGGAGCACCAAGAACTTCATGTTGTGCACCAAGACAAGAAAAGGAAGTTGGGTTGCTGCATGGGAGACATGGCATGCGGGTGCATGTATGATGCATGCAGCAACAGCAGCGGCTGCTGTTGTGCGTGTGAGCCTATGCATCAAGAAAATGCATGTTGCGTTAGGTGCCAAGCAAACCATGCATGCAGTACAGGGAGAAGGTATGCAATCTTTATATATAAAGAGAGGCGCACTTTGAACTCAGCCAGATGGCCACGTCATCAAGTTATTCTTAGCCGTCCGATTTTTCTGTCAGTTCATCCTCGCCGTCCGATTGGATTCGGCGTTGCGCTCCAACGCGCTGCCTCCGTTTCATCGTCCGATTCTTCGGCCTCGCCACGTGTTCTTGCGCGTGTCCACAGCCGGCTCCCTTCGTTGGATAGGAAGAAGGTCCCCGAACGCGCCCTCCCCACTCCTTCGGTCTTCTCCCTCCTGCTATGGAAAGCCTCCTCCCCTTCCTTTCTCCGCCGCCGTCGCTCCTCTACCCCCTCCCCCCCCCCCGCGTGCCTCTGCACGCACCCCCTTCCTTTCTCCGCCCCCGTCGCTCCCCTACCCCTCCTCTTCTCCCCCACCGCGCCTCTGCCGACCCTCCCCTCCCTCTCTGCTCCCAACAACGGCGGGCGGCTGTACCCTCGCCGCGCTACCCCCTCCAAGCTTGTCGTCAACCTCTCCCAGCTCCCCCCAGACCAGCACCACCACCGGGGCCCACCCCCCCCTTGTACTCGGACGACTCCGACGGGGAGAAGGAGGCGGACCACCAGCGCAAGCGGCGAGAGCAGGTTAGTCCGCCCAAGAAGCGCCGGATCGAGTCGCGTGGCGACAGATCTCGCCATCGCGAGGTCGAACGTGCCGCCGCATTAGTCGTTGGCTTTCTCTTTGCTTCGCTGTGCAGCTGGTTCTTTAACGTTAGATCTGCTCCTCTCAGGTTGATGGGGAGGGCGACCTTCGCCTTGCCGCCATGACGAAGAAATTGCCGGTGCGAGTTCGATTTGTTTGATGATCTCTTCTGGTTGATGTTATTATTTGTGCCCTCCCTACCCTTCCTCGAACTTCATGACGCTGGTTAAACCCTAGCCCAGCTCCCCTTCCAAATTCCAATCCTAACGCTTCCGACGTAAATTTTCGTCCCAATCTTCTCTCGTGGTTCATGCCCCCCATGCGGGGCGATTTATCTGCCCTTTCTTCTGCGTTGTTTGGAGGATCGATTGGCGCTTCTTTGTTTGGTAGGTTGCGGTTGAGGATGAGCGGTATTGGAGCGGGGCGATCTATGTTGGATGATCTCTTCTACAAGGTCAGGAATTTGTTTGGTCGTAATCTGTAAAAATAAGGAAGCCGCGTTAAGGCTGTCTGCTGTTCAAGCAGCTTTGGTGGTGGAGGACGCCGTGGTGTGTCCAGGCACTCAGAATACCGTGGTATGGTTTTTGTCAGTGTTAAAAATTTATTTTAGTGCTCATTTCTCTGTATGCGAGTTAATCGTTTGCAATATCACACGCTTACGTTATGGGATTGCCTTCTTCGCATCATGGAGATTTAAAGGTTTGTTTGCAAGAACTTCTTTTCTTGATTTGTTGCTGTAAACTGGATTTATTTCCTTTGAGGAACAATAACACTTATCTTGACAATTTCTGCTCAGGACCATATGCGAAGGGCTGGCAAAGTTTGTTTCTCAGAAGTTTATCGTGAAGGTAGTGGTCAGCTCTATTTTGAACCACAGCTTCAGCTTTTAGTTAGTTTTCATCTCAGCAATGTCCATCATGTACCTCTTAAGAAGCACAAACAGGATGATATAGTTCTGTCATGGAAACATTTAATTAGGCAGATGATATTCTACAGCAGGGTGTTCGTGGAATCTCAAATATAATCACCGTAACATACTACAACGTTCCTTATTTTACTCAAGTGATATATCCAATAATGTGGCAATGTGAGTAATAGTTTTGAGTGTAATTAGGCGACTTATGCACGAGGCTAGAAGCTCAAAAGCCTATGTTCAATTTCCTATTGTATATCAAATGCTAAGATAGATCTTATGTAAGGTACCTTTTGACGTCTTACGTAATATTCTTGTCATTGACCATATTTAGTTAAGAACAAGTAGACAAATTTGCCTTCGCTCGAAGATTTTTGTGACAATGTAGATTTTAATCCTGACCAAATATACAACTATCTACAATTAGTGTTGCGTATTATTGTCACTGCTCAATATGTTTCACCAAGACAGTTACATGTGATGTATGCATCTCGATGGTATTCTACTTCTATCTTCTCTTTTGTTTGAATATTCTTGTCACTGCTCAATATGTTTCAACAAGACAATTACATGTGATGTATGCATCTCGATGGTATTCTACTTCTATCTTCTCTTTTGTTTGCAGATGCGAGTTTGGTTAATGTAGACTTTCTTGATGCTAGATCAATTATGCGGATCGAGCTCATCCTTGATGGGAATAGGAACCATAGCAGGTTGCCTATATTCATGTATATATCTAATGCTTTACCCTTCTTACAAATTATATTTTCTTTTCCTTTATCATTAGCGCTCAACAAATTAGGGAGGCATTCATATATGGCATTCCTGCATTAGCTATGTCTTACGATTGGTATGAAAAGATTTATCCTCTTTTCAATTATCCTCTGTATTTGTTGCTTCTTTTATTGTTCGAATAGCACCTTCAAATCTTTACTGAACTTTCCCTTCAGCATACGCACATTCAGCAGATACTTCCTTTTTTTACTTTCCATATAGTATATTCGAATTATTGTCCATAAGTATAGTGATGCGATGAAGAGGGTATATCACTTTTTATGTAAGTAGCAAATGATAATGAGTTCTTCTTGATAGGATCGAACCGGCTCAATTATTGCTTCAGTTCACAAGAAAGATATCTTGGACGGAAACCTTGGCAACGTACTCCTGTCACGGAAGCATTTAATTAGGCAGATGATATTCTCCAGCAGGGTGTTCGTGGAATCTCAGATATAATCACCGTAAGATACTACAACATGCCTTATTTTACTCAAGTGATATATCCAATAGTGTGGCAATGTGAGTAATAGTTTTGAATGTAATTAGACAGCTTATGCACAGAGGCGAAAAATTTTAGTTTCTTAAGGAACATCTTGGTGCTATTGTCTGATATTGTTTGTGCAAAAACATAATCCAACATAATTGTGGAGAGGAATACGCAAGAGGAACAGGTGATTTAAGAATGTAGTAAAAAATGCTCAAATGAATTTAATCAATCAAGCATTTTCACTTATACGCGGTTTCCTTTGAGGAAGAAATGAAGTGTCTGAACAATTAAACAAACTGGGTGTTTTTCCTAGCTTTGCTTATTCATTTTATCATGTTTCTTGATTCTTAGGTTATATACCTATTGTTGAAGGACGGACTGTAAGGATGCGACGTCTTCCATCTTTGTGGCCTTGGCATGAGTTCGCTTCGTAAGTTCCTCTAAACATTTATCATTTTGCATAACATTTGAAACTTGGATTGGACCCCGAGGCTGTTGTTTCTACTGTTTGAAAAGGTTCATTATTGCCCTCTTCCTTCTGCCATTCCATGGTATATTGGAGCTTTTGTTCGATCGTGTCCGAGTACATGATTACAGGAGAATCTAGGATACGTTGCTTGTACTATTTCGTAAGTCCTTTCTACCATCGCAATGCTCTGTAGTTTCCAAACTACGACCATCTATATTTATGTGCTTTCCTTACAATTTGTGGTGAACATGTTCTCTTTTTTTTCCTGAAACTTAAGATTGTAGCTGCACTATCGAGTTCATTTAGAGGCAGTTTGTGGATGCACAAGCCACAGAGACAACTATAGTAGCTGCCCGTTTCATTATAAAACTAGCACCTATAATAGATGACATTACAGTTGAATAGGGACATCCAAGTCAAAAGACTCGGTCAGACTACTGAGTTGTGCATCCTCTTTATGTTTTCTAAAATGCTAAAGTTTATCGAGGAAAAAGGATTTTGATATTGGCATATTGCTTGCAGCTCTAGGTTCGGCAAAGAACTTCGGTGATAGGTGGAAGCATTTATATGGTGTTCAACTAACAGCTTGTACAAAATTTATCGAGGCGACCGGCAATGCAAGAAGGGTCTTGCATGTTTCTTTTACATTTTAAGTCAGAACCTCTACACTGATGATCTCTTTCGTTTCTGACAGATGCTTATTCATAAAAAGATTCTAAAGTACCAGCCAACACATCATTTTGGTTCCAAAGGAGATGCAGGATTCTGGAATCCCTTAGCTCCGAACTTTTTTAACTACTTTAGATACTTATTGATATATCGTCTACTATGGTTCTACCTTTTTCTACTCTACCGTGTTTTTGTTCCTAACAAGTTAGATGTATGATCTCTAAAAGTGATATATCGGATGGACAGAGGCAGATCAAATTTTGCTACAATTCAACCACACAAATGTATATCATAGTATTTCCTATCTAATTTTTAAGTGTAATTTGTATACATGATACTTCTGCAATATATATGTATACACACGCGAACCTCCCAAGTTGTTGTCATACATGGGATTTTCTTTTTTGCCCGCGGCAACGCGCGGGTCTCCTGCTAGTACAAGGAAAGAAAGAAGGTAATCATGTGTTTCCATTCTTTATTCCAGCTGCCAAAACGTGTGGGCCAACTCATCAGCTTATTAAGTCCGAATAGGAGTTGGGCCTGTGCGCTTGTTTGCTGAACTCTGAAATAGAGTCAGTTGTATCTATACTAGAGGCTGGCGCGCGCGTGCCTACGCGCGAGCAAGAAGGAAGCGAGTAAAAAAGATGAAGACGCAACTCACGAGCGCAACGTTGCGCCAGCTACAAAGATAGGCACGAGAGTCGAGGCGGGCAGCGTTTTGTGAACCGAGCAGCGAAATGGGTAGCAAGTACTCGCGAAGTCACGCGTGAGACGCTGATCAGAAGCACACGAACCTGCGTAAAGGCACGCGAAGGTATCACACAACGACCGATCGAACGCCGAATGGACTATTGGAATAAGATCAGACGGCTCAAATAAAAAAGACGATGTTGCCCGCCCCTCCATCACCCCTCCCGGCCTCCCTTTATCTCTTGAGATGCGTTTGTGTCTTGAACATCAATTAAGAAGTTGCATGCGTGGAGTTTATGTTGGACAAATATGAGTTGGGTTCGGTCCCCAATGATCGAACCAAGTAGGACTCGGCCACTTTGGCCTATTTATTCTGTACGAAGGTTTTGAGAACATCATACCACGAATATCAATCTACTATTTTTAGAGAACTATACGCTTTGTTCTTCTCCTGCGTATGACACACAGTTACAACTAGAGAGGGGAATTGAGCGTTCTCTATCCGTTGTTATTGTATTTCCTTATGTTTTGCAGAAGCAACAACACGTCTACTTTGCGTAGTCGAGTAGACGACGATCGGAGTGTGTGGTTGGGTGAATTTGAGTGTCGCAGGTTGCTGTAATCGAGACAGTGGTTGGCGTCGTCGTTCGTCAGGTTGTACGGATCCAAGTTATCACAATCCGACGCCGTAAAGATCAGGCATCCCCGCATCATCTTGGTATCAGAGCGTGGTTGACACGGTAGGATTATTTACACTTAGATTAGCTCATTTTTTCTGTCCTATACACAAAAATCAAAAACATTTATATTTTTCTTGAGCCTATAGTTTAATCTGATTTTTTTAGTGTATTTGGTGAGGTCTCGATACACTAGAAGTTGTATTTAGTCGCTGATCTTTATTTTTGCTTTCATTTCTTGGTTTCCAATCTATTCCTGTGTTTCGGTTAGCGCTAATTTTTGTGCTGCGCACATTCTGTGGCTGTGTTTCGTCCAGAGTCGCACGCTGATTAGGCTTACCTGGTCGTGATACTAATCTGTTAGTCGGTTCCAAAAAAAAATCTTAGTCCGGTAATTGCTGCTGTCATTCTTGAGTCCGTACAAGTTAATTTGGTAACCCGAGTAATTCCATTCTGTCAGTTGGGAGCTAGTTGCTGGACCGAGCCTTAACCCTATCTCCTAAATCAAAGTGCATGTGCTGCTACTAGTTAGTAGTACTCTTGTGATGTGCGCTGCATAGTGCTGCTGGTTAATTAGTGTGTGGTTTCCGAGTACGCACTAGTACAAGTACTGCTGTCTTTTTGTGCAAATCAAAAGTTCGTAGTTGGTGCTGCGCTTATACCTTGTTTTCACGTTGAGAATTTTGAGTCTTATATCCTTCGAGAACTACGTCTAACTTAGAAAACTTTGCTCCTATTGAGACTAGTTTGTTGATATTGCTGTAGAGATACTTATTTTCATCTCATTGCACAATCTAGCTTGTGAGTTTTTGTTGTACCTAATAGGCTAGAATTTTTGTGCCCCTCTTTTTGAACCTTTTTATTGGCTGAGTACAAAACAAAGAGAGAGATTTTTTTTTAAGTGTTTGGCCGACATTGTTTTGTGAGCACACCTAGTTAGTATTTATTTTCAGAATTGTGCAATTGTTTCTTATGAGCAATCTTGTGCCCTATTTCTCTATTTGAGCAATTAGCTAGCGTCTCTCGATAACGAATTTTTTATATTAATTAACCCTTTTCTAAATTTTATTTTAAAGTTAACCCCCCACAAACTTTATTTCTAATTCTGACCCCTTTAGTCACGCCACCACCCGTAGCGTGAGAAAACAACACTGTCACGCCAGCCCGTATCTAGACAAGTTCTTGTCACGTCACTACCCGTGGCGTGACAGTGTTGTTTGGTCACGCCACCACCAGTGGCTTGACAAAAAGTGCTATTTTAGCGAACTTATCCTATAGCGTGATAATGTTGTTTTTGTCACGCCACGGGTGGTGGCGTGACCAAAAGGGTCAGAATTGGAAATAAAGTTCGCGGGAGGTTAACTTTAAAATAAAATTTTAAAAAGGTTAATTAATAAAAAAGTTCCTCGATAACTTGTGCAAAACGAGCTTTCTTTATTACTCACTTATATTTATTAAAGCTCATTCTTTTGATTGCACTAAGTTCCATCATCTTTGCGTGTGAGTTGCTTCGTTCTTCACTTATATCAAAAGATCAACAATTAGGCATTGGAATTCTAGCTTGGATTGTTACATAGCTTTATAATATCTAGAAATTTCATATTGCATAGGATAAACACATTTCCTCCAAGCTCCACATAAAGCCATTGTTTCATACGGTACTTGGACATTGAATTCGCTCAATCTATCACCTTTTGATTGTCTACCATCACCATAGTGCGTGCAACTCCTCAATTCATTCAAAGAAGCATAAGAACTTTGGCTGGTAAGAGAGGGTGAGATTAAGTGATTTCCACAAAATTTCCACATGCATATATATAGTTTTGTTTGTCGTTGCACTAACCATGGCAGGACAAGAAGAACAACTAGCGTATGTTACACAAGCTGACCTTGAGAAGCTCACAAATGATTTCAACACTCAGTTGAATGACAACATAAGCATCTTAAGGAGGGAGATACTAGAGAAGCTTCGCAAACAGCGGAGCCAAACTAGTGTCCATGGAGAAGGCAACGAGCTCGATGAGAATGATGAGGAGATCATTGCACATCTCGCTAGAGAGGATAAAGTGAGGCGAGATCAAGCCGCTGCCAACGTGGTTCGACCACACTTTCCCGGGTGTGGGGGAGGTGTTCTTGGTGCTGACCATGGCCTATGGAGAGGCCGTGGCCGAGGGCGTGGACGTGGCGGTGGTGCTGCCCACATTAGTGACTTCGATGATGACTTCATGTTGCACCGCAATAACGGCTATCAACGCCATGGGCGTCGTCATGATGACCGGCCCCTAGAGGAGAAATTTGGAAAACTCAAGTTCACTATTCCCAAATTGAATACGCTTTAGACCCAGATGCATATCTCACATGAGAACTCAAGGTGGAGAAGATCTTCTGGATGCACAATTATTCGGAGGAGAAGAAGCTACGCATGACGTCACTTGAGTTTGATAGGTATGCGTTGATTTGGTGGGAGCAAGTACTGAACCAAAGAGAAGCTAATGGGGAACCTCCAATTGCATCATGGGTTGAGATGAAGCAAGATATGAGAGCACATTTTGTTCCTAACAATTACAAACATGATCTTTTTGATAAATTACAGAACTTGAGATAGGGAGGCCGTTTAGTGGAGAAATACTATATGGAGATGGAACAAACTATGATTAGGACACGTGTACAGGAAGATGAAGAGAAAACTCTTGCACGTTTTCTATTTGGCCTAAACAAGAATGTTAAACTCATAGTACAATATCGGCCCTACCACAACGTCGTTGAGTTGGTGCATCAAGCAACAAAGGCAGAGAAGCAATTGCTAGAAGACGCAAAACTAGCAACAAGGATGACATCTTTTAATTTGAGAGCTCCATTATCATTATCTAATGCAACCAAAGCACGCTTCAATTTGGGACAAGGTACATCTTCAACTAGTACTAGTTCTAATACTAATACTCGTTCTTCTTTAGTTGCAAAAGCAGCACCTATGCCAAGTCACAATAAACCCACTGCATCTCCTACATCCTCAATTGGCTCTACGACGAAGAGTAGAGAAATTCAATGCTTCAAGTGTTTGGGACGTGGACATATATCTAGGGAGTGTGCAAACAATCGAGTTATGCTTGTTTTAGAGGATGGAGAGTGAATCTGCAAGTGAGGATGAGCTTACACCTATTACTGAACCAAAAAAAATGATGATGCTTCTAAAGAAGAGGAACAAGATTTGAATTGCACATATGGGACTGGTATAGCTCTTGTTGTCACAAAAATATTGAGCGTTCAGATCAAGGAAGATGCACACCCATAGCGATTCAATTTGTTTCAGACCCAAGCTAAGGTAGATGACAAGGTAATCAAGCTTATCATTGATGGTGGTAGTTGTCATAACTTGGCTAGTGTGGAGATGTATGATAAACTTGGTTTGAAGTTGCTGAAACACCCCTGTCCTTATCATGTGCAATGGTTTAACGATTGTGGAGATGTGAAGGTTCAGCACATGGTGAAATTTACCTTCAATATTCGTGACTACATTGATACAGTTGTTTATGATATGGTGCCAATGGCAGTCTGTCACTACTTGCTGTTGGGAAGACCGTGGCAATATGATTGCAGTGTGCAACATGATGGTCGCTTCAACATGTACTCTTTCAAGTGGAAGGTAGGAATGTGAAGCTATTTCCTATGACTCCACAACAAATACTTGCTGAAAACTTGCAAAAGAAGACTGAGGTGAAGGTAGAGTTTGAAAAAGGAAAATTTAGTGACATCCACCCTTCGGTAAGTGAGAGCCACAAGCTAAATGTGAGAGGTAAAAATAAAAGTGAGGGAGAGAAGTTAGTAATGTTAGCCACCAAATCTGAAATGAGAGAAGTGACAAACAACCTAGATTTGATGCACTTTGTGCTTTTGTACAAAGATGCATTACTTTCGACTAACGATTTGACCTTTCTTCCTAGTGTTGTTTATAGTGTTTTGCAAGCATTCGGGGGAGTGTTTCCGAAAGAGATACCCTCTGGTCTTCCTCCATTGTGTGGAATTGAGCATCAAATTGACCTTGTGCCCAGCGCCTCACTTCCAAATTGGCTGCCCTACCACACCAATCCTAAGGAGACAAAAGAAATTCAGCGGTAAGTGCAAGGACTACTTGATAAGGGGTATGTACGCAAAAGTCTTAGTCCTTGTGTTGTTCCTGTGATTTTAGTTCCTAAGAAAGATGGTACTTGGAGAATGTGTATTGATTGTCGTGCCATTAACAATATCATTGTTAGATATCATCATCCTATTCCTAGGTTGGATGATATGCTAGATGAACTTAGTGGTGCTATTATATACTCCAAAATTGATTTGAGAAGTGGATACCATCATATTAGGATGAAAGTTGGCGATGCATGGAAAACTACTTTTAAAACTGAATTTGGGTTGTATGAGTGGTTAGTCATACCCTTTGGTTTAACTAATGCACCTAGTACATTCATGCGTCTGATGAATCATATTTTAAGAGCTTTCATTGGTAGATTTGTTGTGGTATACTTTGATGATATTCTTATTTATAGCAAAACAATGGACGAACACATTGATCATATTAAACAAGTACTAGAAGTGCTTAGAAATGAGAAACTTTATGCTGATATTAAGAAGTGCACTTTTTGTACTCATAAAGTTGTGTTCTTAGGCTATGTTATTTCTAGACAAGGCATTGAGGTAGATGAAACTAAAGTTGAAGCGATCAAGAATTGGCCTACTCCTGTAAATGTTGGTCAAATCAGAAGCTTTCATGGTCTTGCTAGTTTTTATTGTCATTTTGTTAAAGATTTTAGTACCATTGCTGCCCCATTAAATGAGTTAACTAAAAAGGGTGTTGTGTTTGAATGGGGTGAACCACAAGAAAAAGCTTTTCAAGAATTGAAGAAACGGTTAACTGAAGCACCATTGCTTGCTTTACCTGATTTCACTAAAACTTTTGAGATTGAATGTGATGCTAACGGGATAGGTATAGGTGGTGTTTTGATGCAAGAGGGAAAACCAGTAGCATACTTTAGTGAGAAACTAGGAGGTGCTCAGTTAAACTATCATGTGTATGATAAAGAACTGTATGCCTTAGTGTGTGTGCTTGAAACTTTGCAGCATTATCTTTAGCCTAAAGAATTTGTTATTCATTCTGATCATGAAGCTTTGAAATATTTAAATGGCTAAGCAAAACTGAACTGTAGACATACTAAGTGGGTAGAATTCATTGAAACATTCCCATATGTTGTTAAGTATAATAAAGGAAAAGAGAATGTGGTTGCTAATACTTTATCTCGTAAAAGTGTGCTTTCAACTTAGTTGGAAGTGAAAGTTCCTAGTTTCGATAATTTGAGAAATGTGTACACTTTAGATCATGATTTTGCAAAACCATATTCTAAATGTCGAGATGGGAAAGGATGGGACAAGTTCCACGTACATGACGGGTTCTTATTTCGTGCTAACAAGCTATGTGTTCTAGATTCGTGCGTTTGCTTTTTTTTGAGAAATCTCAAGCAAGAGGATTGATGTAACATTTTGTGAGAGAAAATACTCTCATGATGCTGAGCAATCAATTTTATTAGCCTAAGATGAGGCGTGACGTCGAGAGGTTTGTACAGCGATGTATGACATGCCACAAAGTGAAATCTAAACTTAATCCACATGGTTTATATACTCCACTTCCTGTTCCTAGTGTACCTTAGGAGGGTATTAGTATGGATTTTATTTTAGGATTGCCTAGGACTAAGAGGGGGAGGGATTCCATTTTTTTAGTTGTGGATAGGTTCTCTAAAATGGCACACTTCATTCCCTATCACAAGAGCGACGATGCGTCGCATGTTGCTGACTTATTTTTTAGAAAAATTGTTAGATTGCATGGCATGCTAAAGACTATTGTTTCATATCACGATGTCAAGTTTATGAGATATTTTTGGAAGACTTTGTGGGCCAAGCTCGGGACAAAGTTGTTATTCTCAACAACTTGTGACCCACAAACGGATGGACAAACAGAAGTGGTGAATCGTACACTTTCAATGCTGCTACGAACGATGATCAAGAACAATTTAAAGGAGTGGGAAGATTGTTTCCCGCATGTGGAGTTCGCATACAACAGAACGGTGCACTCTACTACTCAAATGTGCCCGTTCGATGTGGTGTATGGTTTGAAACCAATCACACCACTTGATTTATTACCGCTTCTGCTACAAGAAGGTGCTAATATGGAGGCGTCAAAGCATGCTGAATACGTGAAGAAAATTCATGTCAAAACAACAGAAGAAATTGAAAAGAAGATGCGCTAGTATGCTGAGAAGGCGAACAAGACAAGGAAGAAGATTCTCTTTGAACCGGGTGACTTGGTTTGGGTGCATCTACACAAATATCGCTTTCCAGAGAGAAGAAAGTCCAAGTTAATGCCTCGTGGTGATGGTCCATTCAAAGTACTTGAGAAGATCAATGACAATGCATACAAAATAGAGCTTCCAGGTGATGATTATGCGGTGAGTTCTACATCCTCTACCTCACATGGTGTTGTCCATGATATACAAGCTTCAAAACAAGCAGCTAACTCTGTTCAGCATGAAAAGAATGGACACACTCCAGTTGGGCCAATAACACGAGCTCGGGCAAAGAAGCAACAATTGGAGGTGAACTCATTTCTTGCTAAGTTGAATTTTAATTTAGATGAGAATTGTTTACTACCTAATGCGTCTTCTTTCCTTGTTCTTAGATTTATAAAGAAAGAAGAACTAGAGGCCGAGAAGATTGGAAAGGACGATGTTGTACAAAAATTATGCTTGATGGCACATGCTTCTGTTGGTGGAACCCAGAGGGAGGCCGGGAGCGCCAAGAACTTCATGTTGTGCACCAAGACAAGAAAAGGAAGAAGCTAGGCTGCTACGTGGGAGACATGGCATGCGGGTGGATGGCTGATGCATGCATGCAGCAAGAGCAGCGGCTGCTGTTGTTCGTGTGAACCTATGCATCAAGAAAATGCATGTTGTGTTGGGTGCCAAGCAAACCATGCATGCAGTACAAGGAGAAGGTATGCAATACAAGGGAAGAAGGAAGGAAATCATGTGTTTCCATTCTTTATTCCAGCTACCAAAACTTGTGGGCCAACTCATCAGCTTATTAAGTCCGAATAGGAGTTGGGCCTGTGTGCTTGTTTGCCGAACTCTGAAACAGAGTCGGTTGTATCTTTATGTGTTTGAGTCCTAAACATCAATTAGGAAGTTGCATGCGTGGAGTTTATGTTGGACGAGTATGAGTTGGGTTCGGTTCGCAATGATCGAACCAAGTAGGAGTCAACCACTTTGTCCTATTTATTCTGTATGAGGGTTTTGAGAACCTCAAACCATGAATATCAATCTACTATTTTCATAGAACTATACGCTTGTTCTTCTTCTACGTATGACACATAGTTGCAACTAGAGAGGGGAATTGAGCATTCTCTACCCATTGTTCTTGTAATTCCTTGTGTTTTGCAGGAGCAACAACACATCTACTTTGCGTGGTCGAGTAGACGAGGATCGAAGTGTGTGGTTGGGTGAATTTGAGTGTTGCAGGTTGCTGTAATCGAGACAGTGGTTGGAGCCGTCGTTCGTTAGGTTGCACGGATCCAAGTTATCACAATCCTACGCCGTGAAGATCGGACATCCCTGCATCAGGTGGGCCAAAGGTGGCCAACAATGGCAAATGGTGATCATGTCCTAAGACACCATGCTTGCAACTTGCCATTGTTTGAGGAGCGTTGGGTGCGAAGGTCAACAGGAAGATAGCTACAGAAAAGCTTGAGCTTTCTTCTCCATGGATGATACAAAACACTCGCCACTTTTGGTGGAGGAGAATGATAGAGATCGATCACCCTAGATCGACTGACATCTCATTTGGTAAAGGGGCTTCATCAGAAATTTGCTTATGTTTGCTAAAGCCATGTGCATGGTGACCATTGTTCACATAGTGATGTGGGTATCATTGTTCACATAGTGTTATGGGTATCATTGTTTTTCTGTGCTCCACTTTACTAGTAAAATTGTTGGTGATATGCCCTAGAGGCAATCATAGAGATGATTGTATCACGTCTATGTTTATGAGTTATTGAATAAATGTTATTCTGTTCCTTGAATGAATCATTGGTTATGAAGATTAACAAGTATGTGACTTGTTGGTGAAACTCTTTTAGCCCAGATGATGTCGTTCTAAATGAATCCCTGGTCGGATGTCACTGGTCGAAACACTAGTGACTCTATCGATCAGCACATGTATTGATTGATGACCATGTTTCACCGGTCATGGATATAGCGATATTGAATCAATAATGTGAACACATGTTAGAGAACATGGGGTTGGATTGACCCACCTTGAGAGACTGCTGAGGTTGTTATGATTTTATGTGTCGTCGGTTGGTCTCAAGCAATGATGATGTATAATCCTTAGACCTGAGATCAGCATGGTTTCCTACATGTGTAATAGTACACTTAGGGGTTGCCAAACGCTACTCCGTAACTAAGTAGTTATAAAGGTAGCTTTCGGGTATGCTATGAAACATACAGAGAAATGTGATTGGTCGGATGTGGGATTTGCCCCTCCTAACATAACAGGAGAGATATCTTTGGGCCCCTCGATGTGGTTGGATAAAGAAAGTGGATGGCCATGCAACTAGTGGTCGAAGTGTTCGACCACGTGAAGTTATTCGACACTCGATCGAGAAAGTATTGAATAGTCCATGGATGACATAACATCTTACCTGGAGTTCAACCAGATATTGTGAGGCAAAAGGAGAATACTCGAGAAGGTCTTTCAGTTCGATCAAATACGGAGTAGTCGTATGGAGATACGAGCTAGTCGTAGGCTGGTCGAACAAGATCACTAAGTGGTCGAAACATGGTCGTAAGGAGTTACGAACTGGTCGAGACCAAATATAAACTGGTCATATAGAGATACGAGCTGGTCGTTAGTGATATGGACCTGGTCGTAGATCATATTGCATTAAGGTTCATCCGATATAATTCGTGTGTATTCGGGAATCGTTATGTTCTACTAGAAGCCGCTAACGACTCATGATCGGAAAATATTTTCTGAGTCACAACCGATTACGCATGAACCTAATGGGTCACACACTTAACGGGTTGGAACAAACCAGTACAGGTATGATTCGTCAAATGTATTCGGATAGGATCCGTCATGGGCACTATATAAGGAGATGCTTGAGGCTGTTGGGAGGGAGCTACGAGACAGAGGAGATTCATGTAACAGACAGAGTATATACGATACACGAGTTGACATGAGTTGCTCCACCGAATCCCTAGCCGCCATCTTCTTGAGAGAGCCTTCCCGTGTGACTTGGTACTAGCACACCAGTGTACGGTGTTCCTTCCCTGGACATGTGGATACCGTAGAGGCACTACTGTGGTTGTTGTTGGGCTTGAGGACGATCCACGACTTCTCAAGGAAAGCGATTGGTTGCTGGAGGAGTCGATCGACATCAGGAACGTTGGACAATCGACTACGACCACTACATTGACGCGCTCTTCGTTGGACCAGGCTGCTCCAACTATTCTTCTGCTGCACTACACGTCTAGTGGTAACAATCTGTGATCTTCTTCTTGTATAGCTTCTTGGTTTGCGTGGTAGAATTTTTGAATTGTCAGCTAGCGTAGCCTACCCATATCCCTTCAAATATCTCATGGTAATTCTTTTGTCAAGTATGGCAAAGAAATTTGTTGACGGTTTAGTATTGATCTTATGAGTGTATGTTGGGGACTTTCCTTGAATTAGATCTACATAGAACAAGACACAGGGAATTTACACAGGTTTGGATCTTCTCTTGAGAGAATAATAACCCTACTCCTGTGTTGATATATTGACTATGCTTTACAATAGGGAAAAAATCACTATAACTAGGACTTAATGACTCCTGTCTGTTGATTGTGTCTCTGAACGATTTTCTTCTTATCTTCCTCTGTCCACCAACTTTCCCCCTTATATAGTGCATGAAGAGGTGATAGTTATTCACGCCAAGCGGCACCTTGTCGTTTGATGAAATACACACATTTAAGGATAGTTATTGTCAAAGACTGTCGGACCCAGGAGCGAAAGATCCCGAACCCTCTGTGTTCATACACCCGTCCAGGATTTCCGGTGTACACAGTTACAAAAATGATAACATAAACATATCTCGCATTGCATTAATAGTAAATCAGAGTTTATTACAAAAGAGGCTTACAAGCCAACAATAAAGAACACAGCGGAAGACGAAGAAAGTGTAGTAGAGTCCAGTTAATCTGCCAGAGGCAATCGACTGGGGTAGCGGCCTAGTCGTCGAGATCCACACCGATGGTGAAGTTCTTCTCCTCTGAAATTTGTTTGCACAAGGCAAGTATGAGCACAACCACCGTGCTCGCAAGTTACACCCGTCAAATAACAGAATGACATGCATACATATGGTAAACAAGGGATATTGGCAGGGTTTATTTGCATAAAGCAGCATTTTTAAGTTTAAATAACCATATTAATTTCCAAGGCCATTTTTATACTATATCTAAAATCAGATTTTAAACAACAATTTTATAGTATGGATAACCTCCATATTTGAATGGTGAAGGATACCCTCCTATCACAATGGCTAACCGCCCAATCTTTCCCACAGGACTAACCATCCTGAAAACATCTGTTAAAATCACTTTTAAAAACTAAAAACAAGTCTAACTCAGAGTGGCTTTGCTAGCATGTCCATGACCGCGGACGCGGCTATTCGAATAGTTTTACACTCTGCAGAGGTTGTACACTTTACCTACATGACATGATTCCTCTAGTTTGTTCGGCATCCGTCAATGCCACCTCTCACTGCCGAAGGTAAGAAGTATAGAGTTCATGACAAGGCCTTTACAATGCATCATCACACCACAGTCCAGCCTCGCTAAGGTTTCGCCCCCTTTGGACTAACCATCCGTAGGTTCAGGGCCCCCTCTTGCGCCGGTGGGAATAAAATAGTCATGAAAGACAGGCCATGAAAGACCACCCACGTCATGCATGGATAAAGCTGCGATGGAACTCTACAAATTAATCACCAGATCCCACGCCCTATTCTCGAGACATGTGGTTGTACGGTAAGGCATAGCAAGTGCGGCTCAAAGACCGGTCCTTAATCGACTTGGCGTCTCTCAAATCAAACCACAGGCTTTAATCCTAACCAGATTAAACCGTGCATAAACCTGCACCCACCATTCAACCATTTCGCCCAAGTCCAAACCATTTTGATTTTATTTAAGTAAAAACCATCTTTACAAATTCTCTATGGTAAAACAATACCATAGATTTAATTTTAAACAATTTTGTAATGGTTTGACTAAATCCTCCCAAAATCAAAATCATGGTCTAAGCATTTGCTAAGCATTTCCAAACAATTTATCTATGGGGACAAAGGGATGAAATTTCAATATTCAAAATTGGCCATACAATAACAATCGGAATAACTAAGCATTTAAACAGGGCATTAAAATAATTGACTAAAAATATGCATGCAATAATAATTTTAAAAACTGAATTAAATAACTTTAAAATACTGGGGCAATATGGTCAAGGGTGTAACTTGCCTTGCTTGATTAAACGATGTTATCAAACGGCGTCGAAATCCGATCGTCCGAAGTCGTCGAAATCTATACACGTAAACGATCCGAATTCAAATAATATTCAAATAAAATCCAAATAAAATCTAAAAATTATGAAATAGATACTAAAAATAGTAGATGAATTTAGGAGAAAGAATCAACGGATTTGGAGTTCGTATGACAACGAACGGAATTGTAGAAGTTTAAATCTCAAAAAATAAAAAAAAGGATGTATGTGCTTGCATGGCACTGTAGCTTGCCATGCAACGTGAATAATAACCAAATGCATGGAGAAATGGCGACGCCGGGCGAGAGGAAAGGAGTGGCGACCGGCGAAGCACAAAAATGGAATCCCGGGAGTGAGACGGACCTAATGGTGGTGGTTGCGTCACTGGCGAAGGTTCGGTGCTGCGGCGGCGCGCAAAATAGTGTCGGATGAATAGTAGCACCGATGAGCCGAGGGTGTTTCAGGGAAAAGGAAGGGAGCACTGCGTAGAACGTTGCGAGGCGAAGCCAACGACGTGGACGATGTCGTCGGGAAATCAAAAATGGCACTGAAAATAGCGACAGAAAGTAGTTGGACCGTTTGCGGAATTTTTGTTTGTTTGTGGCGAGATTGAGGGCCGAATTCCAGGGATATGAAGAGGAAGCCGAGGGGCACGCGGCGACATGGTTGGCTTGGGAAATAAGTGACCGAGGAGAGAGAACGAAGGAGAGATGTATTGGAAGAACAAACTTATACTTGCATGTACTAGATAATTTTTGCACTGTACATCTTCAAGCTTCGGCCGAATAGAAGCTAAGAAAGGAAATGGTGGCGCCTAGAGAAGAAAAGGGAGGGGTGGTCGGCGAACGACAAGAATGGATTGCTCACCTTGAGACGAGGCCGTAGGAGGTGGCGGCGCGATCAGGGATGGCCGGTGGTGGCGGCGGCGAGCGCACGGCAGTGGTGGCGGCACACGGGGTGGCGGTGCTCCGGCGAAGGCGTCGTGAGCACGGGGTTGGCGGGTCTGCAGCGATGCCGTTGGTGTGGTCCACAGCGCCGATTAGTCCTTGTGGCCGCCGGAATCGAAGGAGGACCGAGCTTCGGGTGGCGAGGCAAAACTCCAAAATCCGGCGAAATGAGGCGAGGAGAGGAAGGGTGAGTGGAGGGGTTTGGATGAGTGGAGCATTGCGCACCCGGTGCTCCCTTTTATAGGGGCCGGGGAGGTGGAGGGGAGGAGATCGTGGGCACGGGCGATCGTGGCGGCCATGGCGCGGTTCCAGCGAACGTGCGCACGATGAGGAGGGGAGGGACCGGTTTTGGGGGAGGTGGGGAGTGGCGGTTTGAATGCCAAAATTTTCGTGGAGAAATGGGGAGGAAATCCCGGGTTTTTGAAGCTTTAGTTGGCTCTAATGGCGGCCTGGGCGAGCTGCTCTCTGGACATGGAGACCCAAAGGTAGAAGAAAACGTTTCGCTGGTGGAAGAAAAGGGGAAAGAAAGATGGGAATAAAAGGAAGATAGGAAGGTATAGAATAAATAAAGAAAGAAGGGTAGGCATGGTAGTGCATTGCTTTGCTTGATGGTTAAGTGTGCATGCACGGGAGCAATAAAATGATGGGTGACCCGATGGGAACTTGGGTCTGCGGGATGGGAAAATACATTTTTTTTATTCGAAATTACTGTTCACCATTTACGGCTGGTCCGAACAGCTCCACATGAGGGTTCGGACTGGCCGAACAGATTTTGTTTTTATTATTTTTATTTTCGAAATAAAGACTAACCAATAAATCAAATATTTTTAGAACATAGCAAATGGAGTCCAAAAATTCTAGAAAAATTCACCAAAATTTCTAGAATTATTTTGGACTTAATAAAATTATTTCAACCTAAAGTTGGCTCTTAATTTTGCAAATAAATTAATTTGGTTTGAAACTATTTAGGAAAAAGCTTTTAAAATTCTAGAAAATAATGAAGTTTTTATTTTTCAACTTTAACTCAAATAAAACTTTAATAAATTTTATTTTTGACTTTTAAAACTTTAGAAATTCAAATAAAGCAATCACACTCTTTCAAATTTCAGAAAGTCCAACAAAATAATAACTTTAATTGATTTAAATTGGTAACAGAACTTTGGGCTGTTACAAAGACTAACCCTCCCACGTCGCCTTACAGTTGTGTCAGGGATAGAGGTTTACTACATGCAGTTATCTCAGAGAATAACAACACATATTAACTATTGTATGTATCAAACACAACGCATAAGTATCCCTAGTTGATCGGGCCAACATGTATGTAGGCTTTGTTGACTATAGGGTGGTCGTAGCTGACATGATCGTAGTAAGGCTTACGACCATGAGGTGGTCGTAATAAGGCTTATGACCTTGAGGTGATCGTAGTAAATCTTACGACCACTCGGCGAAGCTTCTCCCTTATTAACGATAAGGGATATCCTTACGAACAATATAAAGGAATTGCTATCTATAATAACAACTACAAATAAACAATTTTATTAATTGAGGATTATTAGATCCTCGTCATCTAGCCCCCCAACTTCAAGTAAAAATAACGTACTTGAAAAAGGAGGTCATAGAATAGTGGTCGGAAGCAGAGTCTTTCTGACTGGTATTTCATTTGACCAAAAATTGACTAGGTCAAGAAGGCAATTTTACTTGAGTTGAAAAGACAGAACTGCTTTTCCTGAACGGACAGATTAAAGAATGCAAACCGACTCTCACAGATCTGTCCATCAGGAGCGGTCCCCGAAGGGGTGGCAACTGTTGAGTTCCTATGATATTTAACTCAGACCCATGGCTATAAAAATCTACCACAGGTGTGACTTAGGGTTTTTTACTTTCCCCATTTGCTTCAACTGCTCTTGATTTCTTGTTCTCTTAGTCGCCAACCAAAGTTTGCAATCCTTCTCCAAATTCTTCCAAATCCAAATCAAACTCACTCAAAAGAAATGGCTGAAACAATTTCCAAATGGGGGAAATCCAAGATGGATGTGGAGAAGATGACTACTTTGGTCGTTGCAGAGAAGATTCCATTGTGCGCTCTGGTGAAGTGCACCAACGCTGAGGGTCAACATTGGCCCTCAGGTGAGAAGGACACCATTCCAGTATTCCGGGCATACTGTGAATGTGGTTTTCGACTACCTGTTCACCCTTTTTTGATGGTCGTACTCTTGCATTTTGGGGCGGAATTGATGAACTTGGTTTCCAATTCCATCACAATGTTGGGTGTATTTGTCTATCTGTGCGAAGCCTATCTGGGAATTCTTCTAGATTTGGATCGCTTCTAGTACTACTACGGAATGAGCAAGCACAGCGGAATCACAGGAAGTTGTGGTCTGAAGCTCCATGACAGGAAGTCGAGGGGGTACATTCGGATGTTCACCCGATCATCGTGGCTAGACTGGAAGAAGAAGTGGTTCTACTGGACAGTATCCAGGGACGATAGCCTCTTCTTCACGAGGAAGCTTGCAGAGAAGAGTTCATCCTGGGACTCAACTCCAAGCGACCTCAATCGGATCACCCCCTACATCCTAGCTACCAAGGATTTGAGGGAAGAGGAACTGACTAGATGGCACGTGGTGATGGACTTCATCACATGCCGCATTAGTCCCCTGAAGAGTCGAGCACACCCTATGTGGATGTACTCGGGGACTACTGACCCGACCAGAGATTATGAAGGAGGTAAAGTAATAATCAACTTAGCCCTTTTTGTTAATTTTGAGCATTATTGTTGATTATATCTTCGTAATCGTAGATCTCTCATAAAATAGAATTGACGCTCGAGTCAAGCTAATTTGTGAAAATGCGCCTACAACCACGTCAGGAGCTCCTCGAATCCTGGCGGTCATAACTGAAGAAGAAAGAAATCAACGCCTAAATGTAATCAAAAGTTGATTTCATCTTTAGAGTTCAATAGTTGTAAAACTCGGACACTTGACAATATTAATTTTCTGACTTCTACAGAAAGTAGGCATGGCAGACCGTCAAGATGATCAAGAGGTCAAATTGAAGACTATCGAAGATTAGTCAGAGGAGGACAGAGTTCCTCTGGCTAAAAGGCGTCACCTTGTGAAGGCTACCGATAAGGAGGATGGAAGTTCGAGTTCCACCCTTCCTTCGACCACCCCCATCAAACAGTTCTTTGCAGACGTGATTGCAGAGAGGAGGGGTGTGGTCAAAGAACTTAAGCGTAAAGCCCCTAAGGCCAAGGTACCCTTCCACTATGACAACAAAATATTTTTTAGTTTCTGCTTCTCATGGCTTTGTTAAGAAAATAAAAAAGCAGCACTGAAAAAGTTTTATGTCTTTTGTGAAGGCTACCTCTGCAACAGCAGCAGAGCATGTAGTCGAGGTGAGCACTGTCCCTCAGGTGGTCAAAGCCGGTTCTGACCATCAAGAAGGGCAGGTAGCTCAAGGAGATCTAGCTCTCAATCAAGACCTACGACCAGACGTGGTCGTAGAGGTCCCAATTCATCATCAAGACATTCGACAAGATGTGATCGAGGAAGCCCCGGCCTCTCAAACTCGTGACACTGAAAGCCTTCTAGAGGCTAAAGGCGTCACAAGAATTGAGGCGGCCGAAGAAGACAAGAAGAAGAAGAAGAAGGAGAAGAAGAAGAAGTCTTCCTTGGGAAGGTTTCATCTAGATTCAAGGTCGTATCCAGAAAGCCAGGTATGTAAAACTAAAATATTAGAAATTGCATTTACCTTTTAGTTCTATAGTTTGACATGTCTTCCACTTTTCTTGTTGTTTTAGTCCTGCTTCTCCAGCCCCCAGGGATGCTTCTGCAAAGAGGCTCGCCGTTGTTTTATCTACGGCCTTGGGAGTATTGGTTTCTCCTGCGGTCGAAGAGGCAGCAATAGAGGTGGTCGAAGATTCGACCACTATCCCTGATGTGGCTACGGAGGAGGTTACTACCGCCGAGCCAGCCACGGCTACTGAGGTGGTCGAAGAGGAGGAGGCAAAGACGGCGGAAGAACTGGATGCTATGGCGATCGAGTCCATTATTGAAAATCTCAATAATCAGACAATAGACTTGGTCCTATGATCACCAGAAGCAGCCGATCAAGATGGAGTAGGGGGCTCTGACCGCTGTGCCGGGACGGTGGTCGTGGAGGGTGTTCCTCCGGGTCCTCAAGGTGGAGTCGCTTCTTCTGTCAACAACGTAGAAGAAGAAGACTCTTTCAACCTCTTCCCTGAATTCTTTGGACCACCAATTGTCAGGCCCTCTTCGTTTAGATCTCATGATCGAGTTCCACACTCTAAGGATATTCCAAATAGGGGGACATATCTTTAATGATGAGCGTCTTTAAAGAATATGGTGGGACAAAGTCGACGAGCTCTATGAACTGCAGGATTCCGAGACGGTGTATGCCCATTTTTGCTCGATTAGCCATCAGTGTAAATACTCGATACCAAATTTTTTTTTTATATATTTCGGATTTTTTTATTTTTCTCATTTCGTATCTCTCTCTTCAGAGAGCTCTCGAACAAGTTGCTACTGTTGGTGAATACCACAAGCAACTGATGTTGCCGAGAAAGTAGAAAGCTGAACTCTACGAACAAGCAACAGGATGGTAAGTTACTGTTATAAGTAGTCTCTTTTGTTTCGACCACTCATTCAGTACTCATGTATGATTTAACCTTTGTAGGTCTGAAAGAACTGAAAGATCCTTGGCCAATGCACTCAATTATACAAAATCCGAGGCGCAAAAGCTAAGGAATGAAAAAGAAGACTTGCTGAAGAACCTTCAAGAGGCAAATTCTGCAACTTTTGAGTTATAGAATGAAATAAACAGTAAGTATTTCACTTAACATGGTTCATTTCGACATCCTTCTTTTGTTTCTTGACTCCTTTTCTTGGTGATCAACGAGCTTACTCGTATCTCCAAAGAAAATGATAAGAGCATAAAGGCATGGGAGGAGCATGTGCAAAGGATGCTGCCTCCCACAATGACAAAGTCAAGAAGCTTGACTCTCGCTTAGTATGTAAGAATTCTTTACCTACGACCAGTTTTATTTACTAGTCTTTAAGAAGTGTTTTTCTAACTGATTGTGCTCTATTTTAAGAGCAAGTAGTCGAAATCAAACAACTTCATGAAGTTTCGACTCACAGTCAAGAGGAAATGAAGGCTACAAAGATCAACCTTCAAGACAACATTTCTCTCCTTAATAATGTACTCGGTGGACTCGGAGCTAAGGAGGTCACTCCTCTTGAAGATACCGTGGTCGGCCATACGAGCATTATTAGACAGCAAGTCAGAACTCTCTAGGATTTGATAACAACCCTGTAGACTAATCAAGTCGACTCGATAAGATAGGCAGTTGAAAGTGCAGTAAGTTTTGTGCTCGCAAAACTTAAAGCTCATGATCGTAGTCTTAGTCTTCAACCAGTCGAAGCTGATTTCAACTACCCTCAAACAGAGGCAGCACAACTAATCGAAGAAGTGCAACCAATTGGCAAAAAGGTCTCGGAGGAGATGCAAATTGGATCTCCCTCATCAGAGTAGTTTGTAATAGGAACTATATTGTAAAAACAATTTCTTGCTTTTGAATGTAAATATTCATTTTCCTGCAAATTGTCTTTTCGAGTAGTTAATAACTCATAAGACAAAAAATAAAATGAAAATTGAATTTTAAGACTAAGAATTGAAGTCATATTTATAACTTTATCCTAGCCCCCAACTATTTGCTTAGCTTAATTATATAAACTAAGTAAATAGTAGAAAAACAGTGCGCTTAAAAAAAATCGTTCGACCTTCCTTATTGAACTTGATTTTCTTATACTGGTAGCAAAAGTTAGAAACAAATTAACGCTAGAAAGTTTCTTCTAGTGGGCAGGACCACATGCAAAGAGGAAAGACTTCGACTAGGTGGTGTTACTTTCTCTGACCAGGTTAATCAAATTGAGTGTATTAAGAGTAGTCAAACAAACTACGAAAGCTTAACTCACTTAGAAAATCCTTCGTATAATGAAGAAGTAAACTAAGTTAATGATTCAAAAGAGCTTGCTTTAGAATTATTTTGACTACATTTTGTTGAACTTAGTTTGTTTGTATTGGCAGCAAAAGTTAGGAACCGATCGATGCTAGAAAGTTCCTTCTTGTGGGCAGGACCACGTGCAGTGAGGAAAGATTTCGACTAGGTTATGTTACCCTCCTTCGACCAGTGTAAAGAAAATCAAGTATTTAAAAAGTGATCGAAAAATTATCGAAGCATTGCATAGGGCTAGGATTGAATATTTTTCAATACCAAGTCACCTACGACAAGACTGCGAGGTTTGGCCTTACGATTATATTATTTGCGTAGGGCTTGTTGGTAGATTGTCGAACGGATTAAGGCTTGATTCCTCTTTTCTTCGAGTGGGTTGATGTCATCAGCTCGAAGTTGCTCTTGGCTGGAGTCATTGTAATTTTTTACCCTTGTCGATCGAATCTTTAGTCAGTGGCGGAGCCAGGATTTTGACGATGAGGGTGCGAACTTAAGACACATCCGTTCCAACACAAGTTCAAATGACATACTACATAAACTCAAATGTGTCAAATTACATGTTCGCATTATGACCAACATTACAAAATATTTTAAAAAATTACAACTTGATACAGCGTTCCTTCGTATAGATTGTTCACTAGGTGTAGCGTTCTATGTTTGGAGTTGTGTTATTCCAATCAGATAATATTGTTTCTTTTTTAGCGAGATGTTATTTTCTAAATTGTACATTTCAGGTTCTTTTCCGCTCACCGTGTAGAGCATACCGCAACATACAACTGGGTAGAATTGTTCTTAGTAGAGTATGCGTACATACAAGAGTGAAAAGAGTAGATGACAACTTACACACGACAAGCCGATGCTTGATCTTCCACGGAGAGCTCTCAAGCCCTATGACTTCTTGATGTCATTCTGCGGAAACAACGTCCACTGTGAATCACCATGTCGCCACCGAGAACCTTGAGTCTTGTGCATGGCGGCCGGGTGGCGACAACGACAGCAGTGGCGCCATGGCGGCCTTGATGCGGGTCTTGTCGTGTCGCGGATCGTAGGACGCTGTGGCGAGCCGCCGAGGGTGACCGGGGGCCGAGAGCGCTGGCCTTGAAGCGACGCGCGACGGCCGGAGCTCGAGGCGCTGCAGGAGGCCGGGCGGCGGCAGCACGCACCACGCAGTGACAAGGGAGGGCGACCAAGACCGGGCGAGGGTGGCGGTGTCGGGCGGCGGGCGCAGGCGGAGGCCGGAGGAGACCCGGTGGCAGAGGAGTGAGGAGAAGCAAGGGTGGCTTGGCTTGATGGCCTCAGATCTGGATTTGGAGAGAGAGAGAAATCGAAATGGGAGAGGGTTTAGAGGTAGAGGAGAAGGCGCTAATAAGAAATGGGAGAGAGTCCGATTCACGGCCGACTCAAGACTTGGGACTCGCCGACTTGGGCCGAATGGTGAATAACAAATGGGCCATCGGGTGCGACGGGTGGTTTGCCCAAATGTGCTCTCTCTGTAATATGTATACATGTATATTAATATGTTTAGTATATACTCTGTGTATTAAGAAGGGTATATATCGGTTTTTATTGCAAAAATTTTAAAAGTCGATCGCACCCCATGCACCTTGTAGCTCATACTGCCTTTAGTTTATGTGGAAGCATGGCTTCATCACCAAAAACTAAGAAAATGGTGTTTCGCCTATAGCCCGACTAGTAGTCGTGCAAATTTCCCATAATACTAAGGGTAATTCTTTTACCCAAGCCCCCGAGCGCTTTATAAGCTGGTTGAAAACTTGAGTTTTAATTCCCCACATAATTTGATCGTTCGCTCTTTCAACTGCCCCATTTCTTTATGGATGGGCGACAGAGGCATAACATTGCTTAGTACCCAACTCTTTGTAAAATTCTTGGAATTTTGCGCTAAAAAATTGTATACCATTATTTGTAATAATTCGACTTAGAACCCCAAATGAGTGATTACATTTTTCATCATAAATTTTTTTGGCTGCTTCCATTGTTATCCCAGCCGCAGGTTCGGCTTCAATCCATTTTGTGAACGTATCAATAACCACAAAAAGGAACTCGAAATCTCCTGGTGATTTTGGGAAGGGTCCTAAGATATCGAGACCCCAGGTTGCAAAAGGCCAAGAACGAGGTATGGTTTGTAATGCTTGAGCCGGTTGATGTATTTGCCTGCTATGGAACTGCCATTGTATATATTTCTTAACAAGCTCTTTAGCATCATAGAGGGCTGTTAACCAGTAAAAACCTTGCCGGAAGGCTTTTCCGACCAGCATTCTATATGAAGCGTGTGTTCCACAAATGCCTCTATGTATTTCTTCAAGGAGATTTAATCCTTCTTGAGCACTGTTCCTCGGGCTTAGATCCAACCCTGATCTGACCACTTGTCTTGACTGGACTCAACAACCTAGTTGCACCGACCGCACCCGATCACGTCATGCACTGTTTTGTGCCTCTGATGCGTCGGGCCCACCGGTCAGCTCCGTCTTCTCCACGCGCGCGCTACGCGCAGAGCAGCTGCGCCACACGGCCACAACACCCTGCCCTGCTCCGTTGACACCGTGAGCCACCACCCATTACGACCAGTCCCCGAGCTTCTCCATTTGATGTCGTTGCCATCTCCGTCTTCTCCCCGAGTTAAAGCCCTCTCATTGCCCTCGGATCTCCTCATTCTTCCTCTCGGGGCTGAGGAAGAAGAGGCTCAAGTAAGTGCATCTCTCCGGTAAAATCCATGTCCCCAAGTCCCTTGTGCTCTCTCTTCCATGTCGTTTGTATTTTGGCTAATGCGAGCTCTTGAATCCTTGTGTAGTGCCCAAAGCGCGCACTAAAAGTTACTGAGTGACATCAGTGTGCAAACTTCCACTCCAATGAGTATTATCCTCTTTTATGTGTGTCACCTTGTGCCTTTTGGTATAAGAATCGTTTCCCCTCAACTCATTTGTCGGATTGTTCATAGGAGCCCACGGAATTTGAAGTTCCTTCTTTGTTGGCCATAAACTAGACCTCACTTAAGCTCCCTTGACCACTCATTGTCCTTCTGGTTGCTTAGGTAGCCTTCTCCATGCTAAACTCCTCGCCGCCATGGCCATTGCCGACGTCAAGCCAGCCCCGAGCTTCCCCAAGCACCCACCTCGCTTCAGGTAGCATCCTTGTACCTCGTAGATACTCGGGCACCCACTTGAATGGACAATACGGAGCTTTATCTTTGCATGCACGGTTGTCGTATTTGCACCACCGCTTAACTCTGACTCACCACCGATATGAGCCATCTCAGCCGCTACCACTGATATGAGCCATCTCAGCCGCCGCCGCCACAGCTATTGTGAATCCATGCATGCCCTTGGCCAACACCGCCGTGGCCGGAGTCGCCGACGGGGCTCCGGTCAAGCGAGCGTCATTGTCATACGCTGACAGCACTGTAGCATGGCAATTAGGACTTATGTGTGATGATTAGTATTTAATGATTGTCTTAACGAATAAATGTGTCGCTTACATGTGGGACCCAGAACAGAAATCAGAGGAGATAAACGAAAACACGTTAGAGTATGACATGTGGGCCTAAGTCACTTAAGTGCCTAGTGCATTGTCCCGGTGGACCGGTGAACCACGCATGTTGACCTTCAGTCCACACAGTATTATGTGGATCGAGTCACTGACGGGCAGGCCCGACATGCCAGGACACGTTTAATTCGGAAATAAAATGAAAAACACACTATTCACTAGACCCCACAAGTCAGCATCTACGACTAGCACAGCGTCCGGTAGAAAAAGTATTAAATGCTTAAGAAAATCCGAAAACCATTTATTTGTACACCAAAATTTCATAACAAATTCAGTTTAACTCCAAAATGAGTGAAACCAATTTCAATAATTTTCTTTTTAACTGAACTTTATTTTAAAATAGGTTTCAAACTTGTCGCTATCACAGAAATTTTAGTTTTTAGAGATTGATCCAAAACCTATTTATTTTTACATTAGAAAATACTTTTAACTTTAAAAATTCATAGAAAATGTTTCCGAACTCCAAGTGAGATGAACCAAATTATTTCGATCTTATAATTTTATCCTCTATTTATCTATGTAATCCTTTTCTCCACTAGTACCCTACAAATTTTAACCAAATAATTAATTTCAGATGAATAGTAACCGAAATGCATTTTTCAGGATTTTCCAGAAAACTGATTTTCAAACCACCATAACTTTCACATACTAACCCCACATGGAATAATGCTTTCACCTAAATTCATCTAAAATCATCATCTAGCCAATGTAGAAATTTCATGCATTTTTGAGCAATTTGACTTTTATGGCATTTCTCAGTGTTTATCGATGTCTTTATTCTTTAGAGTCCGAAGTGATCGACGTAGACTCCTTCGCCATTGAGAGAGAACAATTTGACTTACAGCAAGGCAAGCATCATTTGAACTTTCTTTTTGCATCATATTGATCCTAGTTTTTGATTAGTTAGTGCAATGATAATTACTTGCATATTATTTTTGTTATGTCGATATTTTTGTGATGTGTAATTAGTTATGTCCTATTCATGAGGTTATCTTTGAATTATTCCAGTACTTATATGCTTAAGTTAAGTTGTGTGAAATGTATATTACATATGGGATTGCTTAGCCATGTAAGTCTAGTTTTGCGGTAGATCGATTGTCGGGAATAACCCGTCAATTATGGGAGACACAAAACTTTCTTATCTTCTTTTTATTCCAGATCTTTGTATCTGTTTCTCAAGTTAAACTTTGTTTATTTGAATAGTGTTTTGGGTCTGGACAAGTGGTTGTTTAGTGTGGGTCCTGTTATGCACGAGACTCGGGCTTTGTGGTTGTCTTGTTCGGACCAACCAGGACCAAACTTTGGTGACGTCGTTAATTCAAGTAAAACTCGTGCTACCACACGCTAGAGGTGGGAACTGATTGGTCAAGTAAGGGGAAGGTTTTTATTTGTTAAGTTCCAGGTGGTGTGAGGACACTTGTGTTCGATCATTTGTCCATAGGAGCCGATGTAATTTTTTATAATGTACACGGGAGCACTGTTTTTCTTTATTACATTGCATCGGTATTTCCAACACAACTTGCGAGCCCACTTAGCAAACGCTATCGGTCGTTTGTACTAAGTTGGGGTTCATCTCGCAAAGGGGGACTTATCTCAATAGGGCTTTCTTTCTAAAAAGTACCAAATCTCGATTTCCCCGGCTAACATACCTAAGGAAGTGTGTCATTATCCAGAGGCTTACGGGCTAATCGAGTCATGTGGGTAAAGTAGTACACCTCTGCATAGTGTAAATCTATTTGAATAGCCCTGTCCACAGTTACGGACAACCACTTGAATTCGGGAGTCATTATTGTTAGACTTTGAATTAAAATTAACATGGTTACAACTTGGTATCGGCATGAATGGGTGTTCATGCATTTTAGTTTATCAAAGTGGGCAGCCACTTTGGTATTGGTTTGGTTTTAATTGTTTATTAATGTATATATATGTCCCTTGTTTATCTTTTACTTAAAAAGTTGTTTATAAAATGGCAATTAAAGACTATTATGTGTAGGGTGAAAATTGTCATGTTTTCGGAAAAACTAAGCCACTATTGCCATCCTTTGAATAACCTCTAAGAATAAATATTTTTTTTCTTTGTGTAAGACTTGCGAGTACATTTGTACTTAACCCGGTTGCTGCAAATTTAGGTGAGGAATATGCTTCGCCCAACGAGCTCGTTAGCGCCGAGTTTGGCGATGTTAACGAGTTGTGCTTTTATCTAACTCCCAGTTGGTTGCCATGGGTTATGGGGCACACCATTGCTGGACCTTTTGGTTTATTTACATTGCTTCCGCTGCTACTTGTTGTTCTTATTTGAATTTGGCCGGTCGGCCGCTTTGTAATAGTTGTAGATTTAACTATTATGTTGTATGCCTTTTGGATTATCAATGTATGTTGTTGTATGACTGTGATTGACGTTGAATGAGGGTATGGACGTGTTGGTCGCTGATCTTGGGAGCCAACACGGTCACATCCCCGCTGTTGATGAATTCTCTTTTAACTTATTAAGTGTGAACTTGGAATGTTTAGAGGACCGGTTATCATGTAGTGCTTGCAGAGGAGCAGTACACATGATCATCGAAGCTCTAGTTCAGTTAGGACTTCTCACTTAGATGGAGTTAAGATGGAATTCATTTACTTGAAGCCCAAAGTTATTTCCATAAGACCAGGAAGGCCTCGGTCTTACGGAAATAACCCAGGGGTCCTCTCAATTGAATAGCATATTTTTAATGTTTCTCTTGTAGGAGATACCAGGACCACCCTAGCCCTCAAGCCACTTAGCGTAAGTGACCCATCAAAGTACATTGTCCACTGGTCGTGGGATTCGTACAGGGTCCCTGAATAGGTTTAGGATTTGTCCATTCAGCGACAAAATCTGCAAGATCTGAGATTTAATGGCCGTCCGGGACACGAAATGGAGGTCGAACTCCCCAAGTTCCACCGACCATTTTGCTATGCGCCCGCTGCTTTCCTGTTCTGAAGGATCTCGCCTAAGGGAAACTCAAATGACACAATTAATTTGGGCATATAGAAGTTTTTGGACCTAAGGGTAATGCTCCTTAGGCCCATGTAAAACTTTACTAACGTAGTAAACTGGTCGTTGAACGTTTTCACGTTCTGTAACCAGCATTGCGCTCACTACTTGTGTCATAGCATCCAGATATATTAAAAGTGTCTCTTCTGATTTCAGAGAAACCAGAACAGGAGTACTCGTAAGATACCTCTTGACATCCTCGAAGGCATTGTTTGCCTCCTCTGACCACTCAAAACCCTCATGTATCCTCAGAAGTTTAAAGAAAGAAAGTATTTTTCTCCCAGTCGTGCGATGAAACAACTTAAAGTGGCCATGCATCTTGTGAGCTTCTGGACTTCTTTCTTTGTGGTCGGAGGGCGCATTTGTTCAATGTCTTTTATCTTTTCAGGGTTTGCTTTGATACCTTGTGTAGAGACAAGAAATCTAAGCAACTTTCCTCAAGAGACTCTGAACACACATTTCTCATGATTGAGTTTCAAATGGTGTTTTTCTGATGTTGTCGAATGTTTCCTGCAAATCAGAAATATGATTAAGACGTTTGATGCTTTTTATGACCAGATCTTCAACATAGGCTTCCAAATTTCGGTCTAGTTGAGGAAAGAAGGTCTTTTGCATCAAGCGTTGAAAAGAAGCATCAGCATTTTTTAGACCAAATGAGATTTTGACATAGCAAAATATTCCAAATCGTGTAATAAATGTGGTCTTTTCTTCATCATCTAGGCACACACTTATCTAATGATAACCAAAATATGCATCTAGGAAACTTAATATTTCACAACCAGAAGTAGAATCAACCAACTGATCAATACGAGGAAGGGGAAATTGTCTTTCGGACAAGCTTTATTAAGATCAGTAAAGTCTACTGTCGAGAGCCACCGGGCGATTTAATTAGTAATACTCAACCTTCCAATCAGTCTTAGCATCACAAACTAAATTTCCCCACTCTCGGTGTATTGTGTACCTCCCAGGACAGTGGTACACATACACCTTCACAAAATAAACATCAATGCCATACAATATATTACAATGCCGATAACATCATAGTTCACAACACAAAAGACATACAAAGTTTAGAGTTATTACATAGGACCGACTGGCCAAATAGCACAACAAAAATACCAAAATCACAGCGGAAGCACAAGCCATAAGATGACAGTGAAGAAAAGCCAACCGGCTGCTCTTACCCACAAGGCAACTGACTAAAAACACCGATCTAGTCGTCCCGCTTGTAGTCGGTCTCACAATGGCCAATCCCTTGGGGATCAACCTCCTCTGAACAAGTGAACAATTTGGTTAAGTACAAAGTTGTACTTGTAAGTCTTACAAACAGCAAAATAATTATATGTATTCAAGTATCAAAGAAAGGCTACTACAGTAAGCAATTTTCAATATAAAGGCATTTTCTTTGCAATAGAGTAATAGATTGTAAAGCAATTGATCAAAAAATATTTTTATTTGTTTAAATAATAGCGAGACAACATTTATAAACATAATTAACATCCTAGAGGTGACTACCTGTAACATCCCAAAAATGCTTAAATATGAAAATACGGGATTTTTAAAACTTTTTATGTGATATTTATTGCCATCATTTTTGCCTGCATTGTCTGATTTTATGGATCGGTGTTTTCTTTTGCCAACCCAAGTAAGGTGAAACAGAAACCCTAATTGCCGAAACCCTAAAACATAAACCCTAGAAAATAAAAGCCCTAATTATAGAAACTCTAAATATGGAAACCCTAGAGTCATAAATTAGCAAAGTAAACTTAAAGTATAGAATTCAAAACCCATATCTCTAAATAATTAATCTCCTCATGAGGATTTCTTAGCAAAATGCTAGAATTTCAGAAATCATCAGAACCCTAATCCTTTTCATTTTTTCCCAATCTCATTCTTCTCTACTCTTTTCCTTTTGTTTTATTGATTTACTGCTCCTTCGGCTGAGCCAGACTAGTAGCTGGTCCAGCCCAACCTCATCCCGAGCCATCGCCCGGTTCTTCTCTCTCCCATCCTTTCTCACGTTGCCTCTCTTCTGTGCCTACATCTGCCCAGCCCATTGCCGTCGCTCAAGCAGCTGCCCACCGCTAGCACCCCACTTCCACGTCTATGTTCTACTGGCACCTCACCGGTATATGCTGTTGCTACCCTTGCACCACGATAGCCGCCCAGCTGCCATTGTCAAGTCCGCTGCCGCCTCACTGCGTTGCCGAGCTCCATGCCGTTGCTTCGCCGAGAGCATCACCCTCCTCCTAAATTCCTTCGCCCAAATAGCTATAAATATACCCCCATTGCCCTCTACGATATCCCTTCGCCACCTCGAATCACTCTACCACTTTCTTCTTTCCCCAATCAAACCCGAGCTCAAAGTATGGCTCGAGCGCTCGTTTTGGACAAGCGCCACCACAATGCCGCCATCACCATTCTGGCTGCCACAGTCAACCTCGTCCCTAGCCAGGAGCGTCACGCCGTGTCCTACATCTCCGCAAGCAAAAGCCCTCAAACAATTTTTCAATTCGCTCACAGGTATTCACCGGCAGCTTCGTCTTCTTCCCCGTCGGTGAAATCCGCCGCCCCGACCGCCCTTCCTCGTGTGGTGCCCTCCACCTAATTTTTCGCGGCTGCAGTATCCTCTAACTTCCCCCGACCCTCCCCAACCGCCAATTGAAGCTCTCACCCACTTGGCCACCGCCCCCACGTCGCCCTCGTTGCGCCGCCATCGGCCCACGACGCCAGCCCGCTCCAGCCCTCCTCGGTCTCCGACGACCACTCCGGTGAGTTACTACCACACTCCTCATGCTCATGCTCGCCCTAAATTCCCTTCTCCCTCACCGGTGTGCCATCGCCCTTTTCTCCTCTAGGTCCGGCTGCCACAAGCCACCTCCGACCAACCACGGCCACGCCGCCACTGCCCTCGAGGTCACCTCAGCCTCGCGGTTCCATTTTGCCCATGTGCGGCCGCCACCGTCGAACCTCTCTTCGGCGATGAGCCCTGGCCGAGCCACCTCTGGTCCTCCTCTGCTTCTCCTTTAGTGTCTCCTCTCTCTGTGTGTATGTATCCCTCTCTGTATGTCTCTGTGCGTGCGTGTTTACATGCAATTGACTGACAGTGAAACCATTCCATTCCAGTAGATGGTTAGTAGTAGAGGATAGTAGATTGATTAGTGTTAGACAAGGATTAGTAGGCTGATTAGTGAGGGAGTTTGCTTAATAGTTTGTGTTAATTAGTGGTGTAATGGGGTAATTAGGGGTTGACTACAAGTTAGAGAGCATATGATAGTGCCTCAGTGACTAATTTGACTAATCAGCCAAAGCCATTTATATGCCAACCAGGAAATATTGTTTGGTCACCTCAAACATATAGGATCTTGCTTAATAATAGTACTGTGCACCAATCATGGTAAAATGACAAATTCAGAATTTGTTAGGCAATATTGAAAAAGTCAGGTCATTAGACCTTCCACTTGAAATTTCTGATTGATATCAAACACCACTATCAGGGTATGAAACTAAAAGGTATGAATCTTATCAAGAAGAACAAAAATATATATATATATATAAACAAAACAATAGCAAGGTATTATATTGTTCTAATGAAAAGAATGCCTATAAACCGTTCAATTCAAAATGATCTTTTGCAAGAACTACATAGTTTACCACATTGCTTTCATCATGGCTTTTACATTTAGATAATTGGGCGCCACTGTCAACTTCCTCCACTAGCTTTTTCTCAGGCCCCTTGTTCTTCCTAGCATCACTTCTCTTATTCCTCTTCGCGGTTAAGAAAAATAAATAAAGGCATTTAATGACAACATTCATAACTTAATAACAAACCCTTTTACTCCCGATAAATTTATATATTAAACCAGTGGGGGTTGAATCTATATATAGGAAAGTAAGTAGAGGAATAAAAAAACTGGCTGATCGTTAAGCAATCAGCAAAGTGATTTAATTTTTTTTCACAACAACTGCACCTTTACTAGTCAGCAATAAGGGTTAGGTTTCCACAAAACCAAATAAAAATTCAATAAAATATTGCAAAGCTTTGGCCTTATTTGGAACATGGCATAGAATTTGTGACAAGGCATTCAAATACCTGACAGACAATAGCTAACAAAGGTCTAAAATTATGTAGTCAACTATGTTCAGATACGTGGCTACAAAACCATTCCATAATCAACTTTTGCAACATATGTGAATAGTAATTTACACCGTTGTTTTCTCCGTGGCTTTTGCCATTGGAGAATTGGTCCTTGCTGTCCTCTTGCTCTACTCTCTTTTTTTTTGAGTCCCTTCTTTTTCCCAGCGTCACTTCTCTTGTGCTTGTTCAAAGGCTCTAGAACTTGATTGTTCGCAGTTTCCTCACCATGCTATAGGCAAAATAGCAATTAGTCAATCAAAGCTCCACTAAATGACAATCAAAACCCGTACTAGACCAATAAAATTGCAAACATTATGGAAAGCGAGCAGGGCATCCAACGCTTTCTCTTGCACCAGCACTTTTGAATCCGCGACCGTCTTCTTAAACAATGGCCCTAACCACCACCGCAAAAAAAAAAACAAACACCACCCTTCAGATCTAACATCAAAAGGTCCCACGGAAATCTCGAAATGAAACCACACGAATCAAGCATAACGCAGATCCGAGCACAAAATGGGGGCAGATCGGGAGGAGGTAGGAGCGTATCTCATCAAACTCGCGGAGGCGGGCGTCCTTGGGGTTGGTGATGGAGTCACGGAGGGCGACGAGGTCGATGTTAGCATCATTCCGCGCCTTCCAGTTCTTATATTGCAGCCGCTCGTCCCACGACAGCTTCTTCGCCTCCTTGAGGAGCTTCTCATCCTCCGTCGACATGGTCGGCCACCACCATCTCTCGCCGACGAATGCTACTGTTCAACAACCTCCATCGCAACCACCGCCTGGGATCGTCTGTACCGCCTAGGGTTTCAAATTGGGGCGGTGGCGTTAGTGGGGAGTTTGGTTGGAGGCGAGGAGAGATAGAGAGAGAGAGAAGGGAGGAAATAAAAAAAGGGGAAAGAGGCGAGGCGTGGCGGTGGTGGGTGGGGCTAGGGCGTTATGGCGTCGGGCAAGGGGAATGGGAGGTAGGGATGGGGCGGCGGTTAAGGCGAGGTGGCGATGATTGTGGCGTCGGGCAAGGAATGGGAGGTAGAGAGGCGAGCGGGCAATGGTCGGAGGCAGCAGCGTGATGGCAAGTGGTGGCGAGGCGGGGAGGAGAGCTGGGGAAGTGGAAGGTGCGGGAGCCGAAGGGGATGGGAAGGGGAAAATAAAATGGGGTGGGTTGAGATGGTTACCATATTTTTGTGCAAGGTAGGGTGGAACGGTTGTTAGTTCGTTGCTAGCTATCCGTTGTTATATGGGTGTTCTTGTAGTAGTGTTTCTAACCAACTTAGTTAATAATCAATTCAAGATTTATCCCAAACAATTAGGCATTGTCAAAATAATCTTATATTTAAAAGTGCCTACATGATAGTTGGTCCTAAATCGTTAAGTGATTACCTTGGGGTTACAGTTGAGACTAGTTCAGTGTAGTGTTGCAGTGTGATGGAATGATGATATGAAAGAGAGATCCCATACAACTAACACACGATTTAGTCGACAGTTATTAATGGTGGGCTCGACCATGATCGGAAATCGACTAAGTCGAGTAGAAGGTATCGGACAGTCAATTTTCTCAAAAGAGATAGTGATCTCTGACCACTTTGGTACTTTATTGACAAGAGGAGGGTCGGTGGAATGTACCTCATGTTCAACAGCTGTCGTTTGGACTCGTATGGCGAGGATCCTCCATAGATGTGATTGATGGTGTGTTCTGGATCTTGAAATGGCATCTCCTCATCATCATCCGACTATCTTCGACCACTTGTTTGCCCCACCTCTTCAAGTGTAGGAAGTGGTCCCTTGTCGGAGTAGTAATCCTCGAGTTTCCGCTAAAAACTCGGTAATTGCAATGGACGTGTCCTTCCTTTTTATAAAAAGGACACCACCTAGGCTTGTCGTTCTTCCATTTGGGGCGTTTACCTTTGCTCCGATTGGGATATAGTTTGGAACTCCAAGGCTCCTTGTCACTCATGGCTAGGACTTCCTTAGAACTTTTGACTTGAGGCTTTTGGTCTTTAGATTTTTCTCTTGGATTTCCTAGCCTTTTATCCTTGTCTTGCTGCCTTTGCCTACTCCTCTCGTGTTATTCCATTCAACTGCTTCTGCAGTAGTTGCATAACGGTCAGCCATTTCAAAGTGCTCGGTGATGGTAGCAGGAGGATTGAGAGCGATATCCTCTGTGATCCTTCGATTGTGGAGTCCCTGCTTGAATGCTTTGATGATAGAAGAGTCGGAAACTTTAGGGATTGAATTGCGAACCTGACTGAAATGCCTAATAAATTAGCGCAAGGTCTCGTGAGAATTCTGTCGCATTATGTGCAGGTCATCCTCCTTTCCTGGAAGGTTATAGGTGTCCTGGAAGTTAGCTAGTAGTAGATCACAGAGGTGTTGCCATGAGTAGATCGCCTCCTGTGGCTAACTTAACAACCCCGGTCGAGCAGATCCTTTGAGCACAGTAGAAAGGTAGTTGATCATGACATGCTTTCCTCCTCCTGCTACTCGAATAGTGGCAGTATAGATTTGAAGAAACTCGATGGGATTTGGTGGCCCATCAAACTTCTCCATGTTCACTGGTTGGCACCATTGCAGCCAGCGAATTGCTCGACGGTCAGGCAAAAATTCCCGACAACGGGTAATAATATCATGATGCCTTCTTTACGGAAAAGAAGGGTTGATGTTACTAGGCAATCATACTCGAAGATACCCAGTGGTAAGTAGACTTGACCTATCATAGGTTTCAACCCTACGTGGGTAATACTTCTCGTACTCCATCTGTTGTTGTAGATTTCTCGGAAGAAGTGGTGAACGACCACCTCCCATAGGAGTTTGTCGATCACCGGTTGTTCGAAGGACTCTTCTCTAACTAGAGTCGTGGTTAAGAGACTGACCAGACCTGTTGTCTTATTGTTCTCCACGAGGAGAGTCATTTGAACTACTAGCATTCGATGGAGTTGTCCCAGTACGACTACCAGAACGGTGTCATCGAGTTCACTCAAGCCTGACCATCGTGTCCCGAAGTCTTCGTGTAATCTCTTGAGTGAATAGGTCATAGCCTGGCGCTTTTCCAAGCTCTTGAGTCGGGTTTTCAATCAGGTCATTGATTCGTTGAAATTTTTGAGCTTCCTCTGACCGGTATTGGATGTGCCCAGGTAAAGTTCACTGGGTTGCAATTCTTCTTCTCTGGATGGTTTCAGGATCATCAAAATCCAAGTCAGCCGGAGCAGGCCTCAGTTGAGAGCGGTCATTTCTAGGATTTCAGCCACGCTCAAGAAGGTGGTGATCCTATTCATCACCGCAGGCGTCCTTGCCATCACCACGAGAGCCTGAAGTGAGTGCGATGGGAAGCATCCACAGTCCTACCTCTTGGAGTGAGGTTAGGATCTTAGGGGAGGACAAAGACCTACTGGATGCTATTATATTCACTTGCGCCTGAGTCCTCCTGACTCGAGGAGTAGTCGAAACACAACGCCTCGCAACTTGGAGCAATCCCCTCTAGGAAGGAGGATTCCGGGTTATAACCGTCTCCAACTGAAGGTGAACCCTACGAGGGTGTGGTCGAATTCACAGGAGAAATAGGCTCGACAATGCACCTCGTGGGTGTAACCAAAGGGTGACAGTTATCAGATGTTGGTTGAGTCCTGGAATGATAGATTTCAAGACTTGCTGTGCTAGATCGGACGGCCTTAGACGGGGTTGAACATTTGGAGGGGGAACCCTTGCCGTGCTCTGTACTCACTGTGGCGCAATTCTGACCCTGCTCAGATGGACCTTTGCCCTTTGAGGAGTCTGGTTCCTTATATGTGCGTAATGTTGTGGGGGAGAAAGATCTCTGAAAACAGCGTTGTCATCGGACGAAATGATGCTCTTCTTATACTCGTAGCAGGCACCACTGCTCGTTGAACCTATCGGCGGCGTGGACGACGGCGCCGTCACAAAGCCCGATGAACCAGCACCTGTTGTCCGGAATCCTCTACAGCGTTCTTCTCCGAACCCCACTTGTCCATTGTTAATTGCATATATATGAATCAATCCTAACGCCAATCAAAATAGAGATGACTTTGCTTCCATTTCTTGTAATGTTGTTTCCAACTTTCTGTGCACTTATCACCGAGTATGTTGCTATGCGGCAGCACTGCGAACACGGCAAGAACGACATCGGGGTCTCGAGGCTAGAAATCGAAAACCAATAACAACGCCTGCAACCCAAATATGACTTCATCACCATGAAGATCTTAAAGAGTAGAGAGAGAAAGAATGTATGGATTGGGGTGGCCTCACCTGTGTTTGGGCCGGCTCGGGCCAGGGGAGCACCATGAAGTGTTGTTTGTCCCAGAGGACCAGCGAGAAGCCCGCCAACACCAGGGCATGGGCAGGGCCCTTGGGCCCCTGCAGCGGCACGGCCGCGACGTACATGGCATGCCTTCCCGCTGGCCGCACCACGACCAGCGGTGTCGCTGGTGTAGAGGCAGACACTATTTGGGGAGTTTTTGGTCTAAATGGCACTGTTGATGTCGTTAATAACAAAATTGGTTGTTCACACGCCGTAATGCTAAAAATGGTGTTCTACACCGCTCCCCAGGGCCGTACACCCCCCGGGCCGCCACGTCGCTATCACCGCACCCCTACCACCCGGACGTGCATGCATCGCGCCCCTGCTGCACGGACAGCCGCCACCGCGCCCTTGGTGCCATGACACCCCCACCACCTGTCCTCTGCCGCTACCCCAAGTACCAGATGCCCACCATGTCACCCATGTCGTGCCCTGGTGGCACGGTATTGCACGCACCAATGCCCCTAGGGCTTGGACTCCAGTCTCCAACGCTGCCCATCCCATCCTCCGTCCCATCCATCACGCCCATGCCCCCATGCATGCAAATCATTCCCCGCACGCAAAAAAAAAACATTGCGCGGGAGGGAATCTAATTCCGTCCCATCGCTTCGTTGTCTCCGGGAATTACGTTCGCATGACTATAAATACTGGAGTCGCGCTCGCTATCGTTCTCATCCAGTCTTGATTTCAATGTCATTCTCGCGCTTGTCGCTGAGGACATAGAGAATTGAAAAAAAAAATGAATTACCCTGTGGATTAAAGAGTGCTTAGAGCAGTGCTTAGAACCGTATTAGTAAAGAACGATCGCCGTCAAGAGAAGGTAAATTTTTTCTCCCATGCATTAGTCGTAATTACTTTAGTCGTAGTTAATTAGTCTTAATCAATTAGTCGTAAAAAATTTAGCCAATACTATGAAGTTGTAAATAATTAGTCGTAATTAACTAGCCGTCAGTAATTAAGTCATAGTTTATTAGAGGTAATTATTTCATGTAATTAATTAGTTTTAGTTAATATAGTGTTAATTAAGTAGTGGTAATAACTTAGTGGTAATTAATTAGTCATAATTAATTTAGTAGTAATTAATTAGACATAATAAATTGAGTGGTAATAAATTAGTCATAATTAATTAGTCGTAATTAATTTAGTGGTAATTAATTGGTCGTAATTAGTTTAGTGGTAATTAATTAGTTGTAATTAATTAGTCATAATTATTTAGTCATAATCTAATTAGTCATAATTAATTACACGTAATTTTTATTGGTAATTAGTTAAGTCATAAATAATTAGTGGTAATGAATTAGTTGTAATTAATTTTAGTGCTAATTAATTGGGCATAATTACTTACTGGTAACTAATTAATTGGTAATTATTTAAGTCATAATTAATTAGTCCTGAATAATTTGTCATAATTAATTTAGTTGTATTTAATCTGTCGCAATTTATTTGCTCCTTTCGATTCGAACTTACTCGGCATTTCATCTCTTGCAATGCATGGCTCTACCGGATCTACTAGGACCATTGTACGATGAGCATCACGAGAGCAAGCTGTGGACCACTAGGGATGGGGATGGTCCCCCACCCCTCGTGTTTCGGTCCGAGAAGCTTTACTTGGACCTTGACGCTCGTTACGTCCCAATCCTTTGGGACACAGGCTTGTTGCCCTTTGCGAGGATGCTCGAGGTCGACCGCTATTTCACCCTGGACAGTAGCATCATGTCGGCACTTGTCAATAGATGGAGACCCGAGACGCACACGTTCCACTTTTGGTAGGGAGAGATGACGATCACTCTCCAAGATGTCTCCTTCTTGACCGGTCTCCCAATCACGGGAAACGCACTTGTTCCTCCCCATCCATTGGCGGATTTGAAGGCCTACTTGGCGCAACGGTTTGGTCTACCTATGCCAGATAGGGCTCGTGGTGTCCCTTGGACACGAATGAGCAATTTCAGTCAATGCCCAACGGATGGGCTTGACGAGGTTGTTAGGAAGCATCTCGTCACTTACCTTCTTCATGTTTTCGGTTGGGCCTTGTTTCCCATCATACAGGGCGATTGGGTGTACCCCAGCTTTATCCGCATCGCTAAGTCTTTGGCCGACACGGAGCCTGGGGGGACGCCCCATTACAGCTGGGGATCAACCATCCTTTGCACCACATACAGGGGGTTATGTGAAGCTTCGCGGTGCGACACCAATGTGAAATCGCTCCTTGCTATTTGCTACGTGCTACTACAACTGTGGAGTTAGGAGCACTATGGGCACCTAGTGGACTGCTACTAAGTTACGCTGGGCCAAAGACAAACCGGTGATGTGCTACCCCGTGTTCCACAACGAGTTCGAGTCATTGCACAATGGCAGCATCATATGGACTCCATGGAGCCCTTATTTTGTGAACACGGTAGCACCGCACGGACTACCCGCACGTAGGACGCCGGACTATGGGTAACAACCTGTCACCTGGTGTTTACCCATATGGTGGAGTCTTACATGCCACAGCGTGTAATGCGACAGTTCATTCTCCACCAGGTTGTGCCCCCTCCAGACGGGGTGATGCTTGAGCGAGCTGTCTACTTGTGAGTGCAACTCTATCCGAGTAATGTTTACAGTTCATAGCTATATCCGCTCTTCTCACATAAATACTTCTCAAATGCAGGCAATCAAGGGCGGTAAGCATGCTAAGGATCGCATGCGATCCGGCATCGATGGACTACTACACGGCGGAGTTGGCGCACATTGAGGTCCTACAAGAGCAGCGGTCATACGACATCCGAACTTACCGTGAGTACATCGAGTCGTGCGTACCACGGTCATGCACTAGACTCACCCATCTTTCACCAGAGCGTCCGGAGCAGGACACGCACGAGGAGAGCCTTCATCACTCCTTTGATCAACACAATGCTTCACGGCGTGACGACACTGTAAAACACTCACGACCTATGTTCGCTTCATTCTTGATATTTCTACTGTTTGCTACTGAACAGTTGTTATCTGTCACTTAAGTTAGACCGGATCCAGCAGATCTCACACACATCAGATTCCACCATCCACAGCCCTGATCACACCATTTCGGGGATCCTCAGTAATCTCAAGTCCATCTTGGTGGAGTTCAAGAAAATTATCAAAAACATAAGTTGCGGTCGATCGAGAGACGACGTTCATCAGGCTGCGCACCGAGTGGGCTGAGTGTGCTCACCTGCTTGGTCGACACGGCCTAGTGAGACTGACTCACGTCTTAGCACTCCATGTTGGTCAACCGCACTTCAGATCAGGGAGGTAAGTTAGGTTCAATTCAATTCATGATTTTTATTATACCTTAGATTGTGCTAACATTATGTCGTCTTCCAGCCGCACGTCCATCGAGATGCATCACTTCTGCGATCGATGTTCGCACGGCCTACTCAAACTGGTGTCCGTCCAAGCGCTCCCCGTCAGCCATCTGCACTGCACATCGAGGAGGTACGTGATGTTTAGCTTAGGTCCAGAATATTAATTTTGCCTAACTTCATTCCATCTTGCAGCCTTCAGTTGAGTGTGGGGATGACAACGAATTTACCGATGAGGAGGTGGTCATCCCTGCTACTGTCAGGGAGGAGTACACGTCGATAGGATTTGGAGCGTACCACCCAGGGAGCCCACCCCTAGTCTATGCTCAGCCGAACCTTGACCAGTACGGAGTACCGTACCAAGACCAGAGCTCCTCCGGGGTCGCTGGTACATCGTACGATCAAAGCCAGAGCTCCTCCGCATCGAGAGCCGTTCATACATCGTACCTGGGGGCCGTGGATCCAGGGGCGGATTCATGCAGTCATTTATAACAGATATGATAGCAAGTGGTAGCCAATTTGGCATGACTCAGCTGGACGCCATTGATGTTGGATAGACTCAGTTGGGCCATAGTCAACTTGCTGAAGCACCTCCGCCCACTCAACGGTCTCCGTACACCCTCCTAACCGATACACACTCTCCGGACCGGTTCACGTATCCCACGGGACATACTCGACACAAGACCAAGATGTGCACGCAAACGCAGCGAGCAAAAAGTGGCTCAGACGAGTGTGTCATATTGTAGCCCGTGTGTAATTACATTGCATAGATGTTATTTGTATGCATATTTTGTATGTTGTGTGTGTATTATCGGAGTATAACGGTTCCGGATTCATATGAAACCATAAAACACCGAAGTTGCTCCTTTTTTTCCATTCACGCGGCCAAAGTCTTTTTTTTTTTTTACCTTTTTGTGTGCATCTGCATTTTCTGTACAGTAAATCAAGCAATTAGTTTTCTCCTTTTTGGAGCTATTTGGTCGACTTGGACTAAAATGAGCTTGGTAGTCCATCAAACTTGTCCTAGCTAGCTTGGCTAGATTAGCTGTTGAGTTCTGGGGGAATTCCATTCATGTCCGTTAAACTGTAATTGTAAAGATATCATGGCTAATAACTGAACACAATGATAAAACACAAGCATCTCAGATTCTCAGTAGTACATATTAGTAATTGGTAAATTTTGGTCAAGAGGCAGAACAAACTGCATATATTGCTCTGTGATTCTTTTTTACAACGAAGTTAGGCGAGCAACAGTTCAGTGATAATATCATATTTTTTCCAAACACCAACACAAACTAAGTTTTGATTGATACATGTTGAAGCATAGTTACAGTGATGTTACCTACTGCTTAGAATTACATGCTGGAAGACAAAAGGCACACATGTATAACTAAGATTTTTTTTTCTTAATGATGGTTGACTAATGCTTAGAATAATTAGAATTTCATGCTAGCAGACAAAAGCACACATGTATAACTAAGATTATTTTTTCTTATTAACGGTTGACTAATTGATTAAAAAATGGAATCAGGATAGCACTTATAACCCAAAGAACAGAAAAGGAAAAAAAAATGGGTTGGCAGAAGAGGCAGAGAACGACAAAAACAGGAGAAAGCTGGATGATTAATCCCTGAATTTAAAAAAATATATTTTTTTTAAAAAAGATAATTAAAAAAATAAATAGTTGTCCCAAAAAATTACAAAAATGTGTACATGCCGCCGTTTCAACTGGCGACAGATACCTATCACCATTTGAAATGGCGACAGATACCTGTCGCCAGTTGAAACGACGACAGGTACCTGAAACCCTAATCTAATTTGTCTACTTGTGATTTTCATAAATTTTGAACGATACGAAATCTATTAGACTCGCAATAACATTTTGTGATCGTCGTATGTTGTTCTAGTGCGGTGAATTTTTGTAGAATTTTGCGAGGGCGATTGAGGTATCAATGATTCGTAAGTAGGAAGGTAAGTGATATTGCGATGCGCCAGGGAATTCATACACTTGCTCATGTACATGCACGGCATATTATTGCTACATGTTGCTATTTCAACTAGCGACAGGGAGATGTCGCTAGTTGAACTGACAACAGGACCCTATGCTGGTTGGTGTGTTTGGTATTTTTGTAGTTTCAGAACGGTACGAAATATATTAGTGATACGTCAGCTAGAAGGTAAGTTATATTGTGATGCGCTAGAGAATTTTTTTGAGGACGATTGAGGTATTAGTGATTCGTAAGTAGGAAGGTAAGTTATATTGCGATGCGCTAGAGAATTCACACACGGTGCACAATATTGGAGAAATGGTGCAACGATAACAACACGACAGTTGATCCGACAATAGGGGTTACATAGCACGCAGGCTAATGAACAAAGGACGGTACACGCATGCCTTTACGGAATTAGAAATACACAAGACATATGGACGAAGAGGGTTGGACTACTACGTGGACCGGGGCCATTTGCCCTTCCTTGTGAGCTCGACGTTGTACTCCTCGTCGGCCACCTTGGCCTCGGTCGCCATTTCCCTCTTTTTCTCGCGCTCCCCCTGGCGAGCCTCGCGCTCCCGGCGCCTGCATACCTCAAGATGGGCCTGCATCTCTCGCCGGATACGCTGGTTGTGATCTTCGGTGCGGCACTCCTCCTCTCTCCTCTCGCAGTCCTAGTTGGCATCCCACTCCTCACAGCCGAAAGTCCACTGGTCGTGTGGGTGGATCTCTAGGTCGATCCACTTGCGATAGCCACATAGCGGATCTGGAGACTACAAATAGACGGGAGAGGTTGTTAGTGTAGACTTTCAAAGAGAAATGGTAGGGGAACATACTGCTACCTGTCCTTACCAGTTGCTGATAGCATCTCATGTCCCAACGACGGTCGGGATAGTCGCTAGAGTAGTTCGCGCAACCCCAGTAACGCATACCCAAGCTTAGCCGGTGCTTGGACTTTGTCGCAACCCCGGGTAAACAATCCCCGGGACCCTCTGTGCATTCTGGACTAGTCCCATGATCTATAGCTAGTTCGCACAGTACCAACACGATGTAATCAAAACCATTCAACAAACTATAGAAGAAGCTGACCAATTAACAATAATAACAGCAAAAGACCTTACGGTCAAGTTTCTTACAGAGTTACCACGCAGGGCTTACAACAAGAGAGCTTGCACCGGAAAAATAAAATAACACGTGGAAGCCATTTGACATGCCCACAGGCAATCGAGTGGATAACGTCTCCAAGCACGAGAGGTCTTCGAAGACCTCCTTTTCAAAGAGCTCGGAGCTCCTGGGTCCTCTTCAACTGCTGATCAACCAGAGGGCATAAAGTCGTTAGTACTTTGAATGTACTCAGCAAGCCGTAGGGAAATGTATGCAAATAGTATTCGTGTCAGGCTCAACAACGATAGATTTATGGTTACTTTGCAGAAAGCAATATTGACAAGAAATACAGTAAGAAGATTGTAAAGCACAAGTTGAAAGATTAATACATAAGTAATCAAGTTTTCTTTGAAATAACTCGTGAACACCCTGTTCATTTCCCAGACCACTCATGAACACCATGTTTACGACCCAGACCACTCGGAACCAACCACGACAATAATTTTGATAAAAGTCTACCCCTTGCGTGAAATCACCAGCCATGTCCATAACCGGGGACACGGCTATTCGAATAGTTCTACACTCTGTGGAGGTTGTACAGCTTTACCCACAAGACACGAATTCTCTAGTTTGTTTGGCACGTGTCGATGCCCCTGCTCACTACCTTAGGTAAGCAGGCTAGAGTACGTGACAAGGCCTTTACAAAGCGCTGCCTTGACCCTGTTTCGCTCGCTAAGGATTCGCCTTCCTGGCCCCCTCTTGTGCCAAGTGTGAATGTCTAACCTAGGTTTCACATTTCCACCAAAACAGAACCGAATCAAAGAATTGCCAATTAGTTGGCCAGGTCCACCCCATTATGGACTTGTGGTTGCACGGTATGGCCGGATCAATGGCTTACAAGGTTAAGTCCTTAGGGACTACTCGGGCGAGACAACCACATCTCAATGTGCTTCTAGCGCCCCCTTTACTGCACGATCACTCACCCAAGTATAAAACATTTTGGGTTCAACCCGGCCAAATGACCACCCTAGTCATGGCACAATAAATTTTATTGGTGGCAACACATGCCGCAATTCCATATTCACTTAGTCAAATTTATCATCATTGAATCAGGTGATCGAGAGACATCGCATAACTAAAGCAGGACTAAGCAATATACGCACCCATGTTGGTATCTCAAAGATGTCCAACTAAGATTACCCAACCTATGGTGTCCAAGGGTACATGTCAATCACAAGTATACAAGGAGTCATACTGTCGAGTAGGTATTTAGCTATTCCCAAACTATTTTTATACAACTAGCCATGCATGTTGGTATAAAACAAGATAATTTTTGCAAACTGGGTTCGACATGATCAAAGGTCTACGTCTTGCCTTCGTTGAAGAGTTGAGATGCTTTGGTCGAGGTTGTCGGGTCCAAGAACTCTTCAGAGGAGCCAAAATCTACACATCCAAAAAGAGCCAAATAAATACAACAAATCCAAATAAAAACCAAAAACTACCAAACTAGAACCAAAAGAAAGGCACAGAATTAGAAACGGGCTCTTGGGAGGAGGTCCAACGAGTCAGAAGGAGGTCCAACTGAGAGGGGTAGAGGGAGGTCCCGAGGAGGAGGTCCTGAGGAGGAGGTCCTGAGGTCCAACGAAGGATACGACTACTCAACGTGGTCGTAAAAGGGATACAACTATGCAACGTGGTTATGAGAGTAAAAAGGAGAACAGGGCACGAAGAAACACACCAGGACAAAGAGAGAGAGGGGGGGAGAGACCAGAGAAGAAAGGAGGAGGACGGAGAACGGCGCAGGCGCTCTGGTGAATTCTTCGGCAGCGAGGTGGTCGAAGACAGCGTAGCTTCAGCAGACTCTTTGGCGAAGCTTCAAACACGGTGAAATTGGGTGGGAGCAAAAGAATAGAGGTGAGGAAAAGGAGATGAAAGAGAGCTGCTCAGGCTTTTATAGGCAGGGAGACAGGAAGAGCCGCTGAGAGACTCAGGAGCGCACGTGATCAAGGGTAGGTGAAGAAGGAGATGGGGGCAGGTAGGGGAGGAGACAAGAGGGAAACAGTACTCTGGTTTACAAAGATTTAATGGAACACAACAAAGATTTATCAAGAAGGACCTTGCATCAAGAATGACGCGACGGAAGGAAGAAGAAGGTGAATAGAGCTGACAGGTGGGGCTAGTCAAAACTCGGGACGGTGGTTCAACCAAAGAGGAGGTCGTGACCTAAGGGGTGGTTGTGACCCAATGGATGGTCATGACCAGAGGGGTGGTCGTGACCAAAGGGGTGGTCTTTCAAGACCACCCGGGAGGTCTCCCAGGACCACCCAGGAGGTCTTGGACTGAGAGGGGGGTCTGGACAGAGGGAGGTCTGGACTGAGAGGGAGGTCTGGACTGAGGGGGGGTCCAAACGAGAGGGAGGTCTGGACTAAGGGGGAGGTCCAAACGGGAGGGAGGTTTGGACTAAGGGGGAGGTCCAAACGAGAGAGAGGTCTAGACTGAGGGGGAGGTCCAAACGAGAGGGGGGTCTGGACTGAGGAGGAGGTCCAAACGAGAGGGAGGAACGGAACGAACAGAGGAAGGGAAATCAACACCAGAGAACTCCAACAAACTCAAAACAAACCAAACTTTTGAATTAGTTGAAGTTTGATTTAGTCATTTAAATCACTTTTAATTCTAAAATCTCAAGTTAAGCTTTAGAACTTTAACAAAACCAAATGGTTATTTTTATTTTGAAAATCTTCAAAAAAAGCTCAGAAAATCGGGACGTTACAAACCTACACCCCTTAAAGGGAATCTCGACCCCGAGATTCGAGCTGACTAGAGATTAGGTTCGGGAACTCGGACTTTACTCACTCTTCCAAGCGACTTTCTCTCTTTCACAAAATAGAATTGCAAACTGAGACTACACTGACTAGAGACTTACCAGGAATGAAGTTCTGAGCTGATTGGGCTTGCTCCACGGTGACTTGATTCAATTGACCTCTTGCAGAAGGAAGTGGAGTCATGGTGGCTTGACTTGAAATCTGAGTTGTTCCTTGGCCTGCTCTTGGTGTAGTTATTTGGGCTAGTGTAGCTCCCAAGTTGAAGGGACTTGACGTCAGGGCTCGCTTTCTTGGGCAACTGTGAGCATAATGACCTATTTTGTGGCACTTGTAACAAATGACTCTAGAGAGTAGATTATCCGGCGATGAAGCTTTCTTCCATGCGCAATTGATGACATAGTGACCCTTCTCATGGCAGTTGAAACACGCGATTCTTGCGGCATAAGATGAGTTCTTCTGTGACGGGCCTCCAATGGATGTGTTGGGAAGCAAAAGGCTGGCTGGATGGTTCATGGTTGTTTCTTGAGGCATTGGCAGGCCTAAACTTCTGTATTTTTGCAACGGTGACAAGTACTTTATGTTGTTTTTACGATCTGCTGCTGGTGTTATTGTTGCAATTAGAGTAGCTTCTGGAATGTTGTCCGGATGATTGCTAAGTGCCTTTGCGGGCATTCCCTGGCAATATGTCCCATACCCTGACACCTGAAACATTGTATCCCTGTCTTGGATGTTTTGTTTTGCTGAGATTGGCCACCATTGTTGTCACGAGACATCTGCATCGATGGAAGTAGTGCTGATCCTGGAATGATGAGTGGGGCTGTTGTTGGTGCTTGGTTGGGTTGAGGTTGAATCACCTGAGTCTTGGAGTTTCTTGCAACATTTTGTCCAGGATTCACCATCTTCCTCTTGTGACAATTGTCTGGCTGATGACAGGTAGCTTCTAAATGGAGTGCCTCGGGATGGACCTTGTTGAAATTTGGTTCCTCTTATTCTTGGGATAACTTGGTAGAAGTAACCATGGTCCTACCTGCCTTGGCTTGGATGAGAGTGGCTTGAAAATGCTCACGCTACTACTGTAATATAGAGGTCGACATTGTCTTCAAAGGGCACTGAGCTGGATAATGATCTTTACTCTCACATAAGTAACATGTAATCTTGTTCATTGTATATTATCCGAGTGGATGATTTCCTTCACAGTTTGAGCAACTGATTTCATTCTCACTAGCACTAGGCCCAATCTCTCCAGAACGGATACAGACATGATCCTTAGACTGGTTCGGTGGGTAGACCCACAATTGCCTTTGCTCATCTTGAGCTTCTTCAGCAATGTTATGGCTCGCTTTGCTTCCTATGATGGGCTTAAAGATCCTTGCGGCTTGGTGGGGCATCCGAAGTTTTTCTGATCTAACTTCTAATGCCGAAGTTGCTAGTGGTGCCACGAATTCTTGTTTATGCAAAGGACATTGCTTGACAAAGTGTCCTTCCTTGCCACAATAGTTACAGACTTTATACTGGATCAGCTCCCTCTGGGGACACCTGGAGAAATAGTGTCCCGTGCTATTGTAGTTAGCACAATGATTATCTTGTTTTAACTTTTCCTTTTAAGGACATTCACAGGCAAAGTGCCCTTGTTCACCACATCTGTAACAGATAACGTAGTTCCCTGAATGGTGACTTTCAGGGAGAAAATGACTTTTGTCATCGGAACGAGGTACTTCCAATGGCTGGATCCTTGGTAACTCATTTTTCTCCCTTTCTACGATACTCCCAGGGACATGAGAGTGACGAAAGCTACTGAAAACTCAACCCAGGTAATATCTTGTGGATTTTTATGGTCAGACAAGAATTTTCCTCATGTCTGCAAAGAAGGCCTTCTAGGCGATGCAAAAGATCTGAGAACCATCTCGCGATCATTACACTGAGAAATAGTGGGTTTCTCCCCAATAGAGTGTAACCAATCATCGGCATCCAGTAGTTTGGAGGAGTTGGAAAATGTAGGTGGATGTGTCCTTGCAAACGATGGCTGTAACGCTGGTGGTGGCGGTGGTATGGCAATGGCCTGATGGTTTTGGTTCATCATGGTCATAAAAGCAGCGACGGTCTGGTTTTGCTGGTTCATCATGTTGACTAGGGCGGCAGCAGCCTGATTCTGTCGATTCCTCATTTGATTCATATTCTGCATTACGGTATTCATTAACTGAGTCTGAACTACCATAAACTGACCCAAGCCTTGGTCTGCTATTGTGGCCGGAGGAGGTGGTGTATTGGGATTAACACTGGCGTTGGGGTCCACTAATCCGCTGAGACTTGCTGAGGTGCGGGTCTGATCCATCTGAAACAAATATTCCCAGGTTTAACAGACGAGGAGAAGAAAGCATAGTAGATGAGAGGGAACAGCACAGAGATGAGCGAGAACAAGGGAGAAAGATAGAACAACCTAACTGGGGAAAGTCGCTTTAACCCGAGGAACAAATAGCTGGAGAGCTATTAAGAGGCAACAAAACTCAAACAAAAGATCCTAATTTCTGGACTAACAATACTGGAACTAAGTAGGGCAGCTTCGCTACAACACTTCTAATCTAACTTATCTGGAAGGTCGATTTAAAGCGAAGCTCGATCCTATAGGGATTACCAAGATGAGAGAGATCAATTTAAATTTGAAAACAAAGTTTCAGAAGAGATAAGGTGTAAGAATCTAAGAATGAGGTGAGAAGAGATTAGATAAGATTAGAACAGAATAGAATAAGGTGAGAGAGGAATAACTACTCATGTTACTCGATTGGTTTGATTTATAAGATAAATTTTGAAACTCTTGACTAAAGCGACCATGCTAACTAAGGTTACGTCCTACAGTCAATATGGCTCTGATACTATCTTGTCGCGACCCCGGATAAACAATCCCCGGGACCCTCTGTGCATTCTGGACTAATCCCATGATTAGTAGCTAGTCCGCATAGTACCAACACGATGTAATCAAAACCATTCAACAAACTATAGAAGAAGCAGATAAATTAACAATAATAACAGCAAAAGACCTTACGGTCAAGGTTCTTACAGAGTTGCCACGCATGGCTTACAACAAGAGAGCTCGCAGCAGAAAAATAAAATAGCACGTGGAAGCCATTCGACATGCCCACAGGTAATCGAGTGGAGGACGTCTCCTAGCACGAGATGTCTTCGAAGACCTCCTCTTCAAAGAGCTCGGAGCTCCCTGGGTCCTCTTCAGCTGCTGATCAACCAGAGGGCATAAAGTTGTTAGTACTTTGAATGTACTCAGCAAGCCGTAGGGAAATGTATGCAAATAGTATTTGTGACAGGCTCAACAAGGATAACTTTATGGTTACTTTGCATAAAGCAATATTGACAGGACATACAGTAAGTAGATTGTAAAGCACAAGTTGAAAGATTGATACATAAGTAATCAAGTTTTCTTTGAAACAACTCGTGAACACCCTGTTCATTTCCCAGACCACTCGTGAACACCCAGTTCACAACCCAGACCACTCGGAACCAACCACGACAACAATTTTGATAAAAGTCTACCCCTTACGTGAAATCACCAGGCATGTCCATAATCGGGGACACGGCTATTTGAATAGTTTTACACTTTGAGGTGATTGTATAGCTTTACCCACAAGAGACGAATTCTCTAGTTTGTTTGGCACGTGTCAATTCCCCTGCTCACTACCTTAGGTAAGCAGGCTAGAGTACGTGACAAGGCTTTTACAATGTGCTGCCTTGACCTGGTTCCGCTCGCTAAGGATTCTCCTTCCTGGCCCCCTCTTGCGCCAAGTGTGAATGTCTAACCTAGGTTTCACACTTCCACCAAAATAGAACCGAATCAAAGTATTGCCAATTAGTTGGCCAGGTCCACCCCATTATGGACTTGTGGTTGCACGGTATGGCCCAGTTCAATGGCTTACAAGGTTAAGTCTTTAGGAACTACTCAGGCGAGACAACCACATCCCAATGTGCTTCTAGCACCTCCTTTACTGTACGATCACTCGCCCGAGTATAAAATATTTTGGGTTCAACCCAGCCAAATGACCACCCTAGTCATGGCACAACAAATTTTATTAGTGGCAACACATGCCGCAATTCCATATTCACTTAGTCAAATTTATCATCATTGAATCAGGTGATCGAGAGACATCGCATAACTAAAGCAGGACTAAGCAATATACGCACCCATGTTGGTATCTCAAAGATGTCCAACTAAGATTACCCAACCTATGGTGTCCAATGGTACATGTCAACATGTCAATCATAAGTATTCAAGGAGTCATACTGTCGAGTAGGTATTTAGCTATTCCCAAACCATTTTCATATAACTAGCCATGCATGTTAGTATAAAACAAGATAATTTTTGCAAACTGGGTTCGACATGATCAAAGGTCTACGACTTGCCTTCGTTGAAGAGTTGAGTTGCTTTGGTCGAGGTTGTCGGGTCCAAGAACTCTTTAGAGGAGCCGGAATCTACACGTCCAAAAAGAGCCAAATAAATACAATAAATCCAAATAAAAACCAAAAACTACCAAACTAGAACCAAAAGAAAGGCACAAAATTAGAAATGGGCTCTCGAGAGGAGGTCCAACTGAGAGGGGTCGAGGGATGTCCCGAGGAGGAGGTCCTGAGGAAGTCCTGGGGAGGTTCTGAGGAGGAGGTCCTGAGGTCCAACGAAGGATACGACTACTCAACGTGTTCGTAAAAGGGATACAACTACACAACGTGGTTGTGCGAGCAAAAAGGAGAACACGGCAAGGAGAAACTCACCAGGACAGAGAGAGAGAGAGGGAGAGAGAGACCGGAGAAGACAGGTGGAGGACAGAGAACGGCGCAAGCGCTCTGGTGAATTCTTCGGCAGCGAGGTGGTTGAAGACGGTGCAGCTCCAGCAAACTCTTGGGCGACAAGGAGGTGACAGCACAGCTTCAGCAGACTCCTTGGCGAAGCTTCAAGCACGGTGAAACTGGGTGGGAGCAAGAGATTAGAGATGAGGAAAAGGAGATGAAAAAGGGCTGCTCAGGCTTTTATAGCCAGGGGAAACGGGAAGAGACACTGAGAGACTCAGGAGCGCATGTGATTAAGGGTAGGTGAAGGAGGAGATGGGGGCAGGTAGGGGAGCAGACAAGAGGGGAAACAGATACTGCAGAAGCGACAGCATTTAATGCGACACAATAACAATTAATGCACAAGGACCTTTGCATCAGTAGTGACGCGACGGAAGGAAGAAGAAGGTGAATACAGATGATAGGTGGAGCTAGTAAAAACTCGGGAGGGTGATCCAACCAAAGGGGAGGTCGTGACCCAAGGGGTGGTCGTGACCAAAGTGGTGGTCGTGACCCAAGGGATGGTCGTGACCAGAGGGGTGGTCGTGACCCAAGGGGTGGTCGTGACCAAAGGGGTGGTCTTCCATGACCACCCGGGAGGTCTCCTAGGACCACCCAGGAGGTCTTCGACTGAGAGAGTGGTCTGGACAGAGGGATGTCTGGACTGAGGGGGAGGTCCAAATGAGTGGGAGGTCCAAACAGGAGGGAGATCTGGACTAAAGGGGAGGTCCAAATGAGAGGGAGATCTAGACTGAGAGGGGGTCCAAACGAGAGGGAGGTCTGGACTGAGGGGGAGGTCCAAACGAGAGGGAGGTCTGGACTGGGAGGGAGGTCCAAACGAGAGGGAGGTCCAAACAGGAGGGAGGTCTGGACTGAGGGAGAGGTCTAAACGAGAGGGAGGTCTGAACTGAGGGGGAGGTCCAAACGAGGGGGAGGTCCAAACTGGAGGGAGGTCTGGACTGAGGGGGAGGTCCAAACGAGAGGGAGGTCTAGACTGAGGGGGAGGTCCAAACGAGAGGCAAGAACGGAACGAACAGAGGAAGGGAAATGAACACCAGAGAACTCCAACAAACTCAAAACAAATCAAACTTTTGGATTAGTTGAAATTTGATTTAGTCATTTAAATCACTTTTAATTCCAAAATCTCAAGTTAAGCTTTAGAACTTCAACAAAACCAAATGGTTATTTTTATTTTGAAAATCTTCAAAAAGGCTCAGAAAATCAGGATGTTATAGACTTGAAGAACTTGCATCTGTCCCTATACCAACAGAGGGGCAGCGTCTCCCCCTCGGGCGGGTGTTGCGGCGAACTCTTGGTTGGGATGTTCTCGTAGGGATTGCTGCTATGGGGGGCGGCGTCATTGTGGGGAAGTGGCATCCTAGCACGCTCCCTTTGTTCCTCCTAGGCCGCATACTCCCTTTGCATTTCGCAGATCTCCTCCCAGTGCTTGCCCATTTGAGCGAGATTGTGTTGAAGTTTGGATGCAGAAGAAAGTACTTATATGTCATGCTGTCGCTGCTTACGCGACTGAATTATAATTCAGTTGAAGGAAAATCGCGTCCGCGAGGCAGCGGCCCTTAAAAGCTAGCTCGTCGGGTCACGCCATCCTAAAAAGCTGACTCGTCGGGTCACGTCGTCCTAAAAAGCTGACTCGTTGGGTCACGTCGTCCTGAAAAGCTAACTCGTCGGGTCACGTCGCTGCACAAAGTAAGGGGGACTGAAGGCGTAGAAAGAGGGTGCTGTGGGGTGTCTCGATGCAGAATCTTACACGTGGTCGATGTTTTCAAGCAAAAAAGAGATATCGAAACACGAGACTAGCATAATAATAGTTGTATAAAAATTAATATTTACATAGCATGACTCATATTTCGAGGAACAAATATCTACTGGTGGCCCCTCTTGGGGCGCACCCCACGTGTTGCCCCTGGTCTCGTCCGGCGATGGTTCGAGTACATCAGAGGATCAGGCTGCCTAACTACCTGACCGGCGCGAGTAGCCTAAGGTGGTGTCGCGAGGGGTTCCTACGTCGGTTGGGTCGGTCCCGACGCACCGTACAGCTGAGAAGCACCAAGGAGAACGGGGTGTCACGTGGGTCCATGAAGAAGTCCTCGAGGGGTGCCAATAGGTGTGCCTCGTCGTGTGACAATGAATCGTCCTCCCAAGGCGTTCCTTTGAAGCATTACATTACAAATACAATCATGGCGAAAACCACGAAAAAAGTTATGCAAGCAAGCAAAGTGGTCATACCTGCTGGCCCGAAGACGTGCCCCGATGACTCCACGTACCCCTGCCCCATGTACGGGTGGAGCTCAGGACCTGTAAGAGAAGATTGCCATTAGTAACTATCAGCGTTCGAAATAAAGAAGCATTACGTTACGCACGTAATCATGGCGAAAACTACAAAAAATAACGTTACGCAAGCAAGAAGGATGGTCATACTTGGTGGCACAAAGTCGTGCCCCAATGACTCTGCGTACTCCTGCTCTGCCTGTCGGTGGAGCACCAGAACTACAAGAGAAGATTGCTGTTAGTAACTTGTGCGGTTCGAAATAAAGAAGCGGAAGTGAATGTCTCATGCTTACCTCCAAAATGTCCCACGGTACTCCCACCACGGTGCCACAACAACACGCCCGCCACGTCCGGGGCAGGAGCCCGTGGCCGTGAACCTCCTCTGCTAACCCCTCATCCTTGCACTGCTCGGTCCACCGGGCCCCTCGGTGTGCAACAAGTCGCGATCCAGATGCCTCGTCTTGAGGCCTCCATGATCTGCTGCAGGACCCCTCTGGCGTCTCCTAGCATCATGTGCTGCGCGGAGGCTGCCAACTCGAGAACCTCCCGGTGTAGATCCGTCTGCACAAGTAATGAACAAGTTGAAAACCTAAATCTAGCAAATTAAATATGAATTTAGGATCGTTCAATACGTACGGAGAGGTGGAAAGCGGAGTCCGGCTGGGTGGGGTACGTGTCGAACGTCGTAACCTCGTATCGTGGTGGGTCGACCATGACCCGGACGCAGTGAAGCCTCGTCCGACTAGCGTACCACTCCATGAACTCCCTGCACGTCTCGAGGTCGTAGGGATCATCCCCACACTAGATGAGGTCCTCGTGCGCGCCACTCCAAGCCTCAACCCAAGGCCTCATCCTGTCCAACCAAGGCATCGTGCCACGTACTCCCTTCCTAGTGTACCTATGGACGTCAAGACAATTATTTGATCAGCACGTAACGCACATTGTACGAAAGAAGTAAAGAGTTAACTTACGCGTGGACATGCGTCGGCACCCGCATCCCCCCCCCAAGGGGCTGGGTCCTCCTGTCGCAGACCGAACTAGCGCAGGACCCGCTGCACCTAGCACTCCTCCACGAAGATATCATGCACCAAGGCCCTTCGCGTGTACCAATACACGTAGTCTCGCGTGCACAAGATCGACACTCCTTCGGGCGCGCGCGCGTTCACCCTCTCCTGAGTATACGGTGTCCAGATGACGCGGTCATCAGTCAGCTGATTGAACATCGCAACGTACTCCGAGTAGGACCCCTGCAAAGTGATCGGTGTGTAGGTGACCTGTGCAATAGAACACCGCAAACTTAGCACACCAAATTGAGATTACAATACGAAAAATAATAAATGATCCTAAAACTAACCCGACGGCGGCACCACACCGTGCCCATGGTCGGCTGGTCCACGTCGTCGCCCTGAGTGTACAGGCTGACTGCGTACGCTCCCAAGTCCAGCTATGGTCGTTCGATTAGGAAGTACTCGAAGGACCACAGCTGTAGAAGTAGCGGGCATCCGGAGAGGATGGAGCTGTCCTGGCCACGGTGGCACGCGTCGCACAGTGCGTAGTATGTCACGCATAGTATGGCCGTACCCCAGGCGTAGGAGAGGATCTCGTCCACCGGCAAGTCCGCCACTTCACGTGTGTACCAGACGTAGTGCTTGTCAACGCTGTCGCCATGGGACCCCAGGAACATGACCCACCCGAACAACCATAGCAGGTAGGCCTCGAAGTGCCTCCTAATAATGATATCCCCTACGTTCTGCGTCATACGCTCGGGTTGCAAGAAGACATGTACACATCAGCAAGGTTCACATATGAACTGAAGCGAGATGACAATAGTTACAAATACTTACGTAGAACTGGCAGATCTACCTCAACGTCGACCCGTGCAGGCTACTGAACTCGGTGTACCTGCTGCCCGGCGGCAGCACATCATTGAACCTCGCTAGGAGGTCCGTGCGCCACGTGGCGGAGATGTCGTATGCTGCCAGGGGGAGCCTGTGCATGGCAACTCGGTCAGGAAGGTCACATCCTGGAGCGTTGGCGCCATCTCCCCGCACGGAAGGTGGAACGTGTGCGTCTCTGGCCTCCAGCGGTCAATCAGCACCGTCAGCAAGGCTCGGTCGTATGGAAAACGCCTAGACATACGACCAGCACCGTGGTCCTAGTCGTCCTCCCGTGTCGCCTTCACCATCCTCGCTAGTGGAAGGAGGCCTGCCACTCTCAACCTGCGCCAAAACGATTAAGAACAAACGTGACTGCGCGCAAAGTAGTCAGACCGCGATTGAGTGCATTAAGGTCAAAACTATACGTACCTCGGAACCCAAGCAGGGTGCAGCATCCATGCCCTGATGGACGTGCGCAGCCACAACGAGCCAAGCTCAATCGGCGCCTCGCCCTCCGGGGGGAGCACGGTACTGAGATGGCTACGGTGATGCGCTTCAATCACTGGGTCAAGCAACTCATACTGGCCTGTGTTTACCATACCTACAAATTAAGTTCATACATTGTAAAGACTACGAAATATGTACAAAAACCAAAATTCCTACTTTAAAAATAATTTTTGGCATTAACTGAATAATTATCACACAAAAATGTAAACCTAATTTAGGCTACTCAGCAATTTAAACAGATTTGTAATAGGGTCTTCCAATTTAGAGGATATTTTTAAATATTTTTCAAGTGCAATTATAAAAAATAAACAAAGTTCTTCCTATTTTACTAGTTTCGTAGTTTAAAATTAATTTTCGACGGTACCAACATAATTACCAAGCACAAATGGGAAGCTAAATAAAGTTGACATTATTTTTTACATATTTCTAATAGCCGTCTTTCTATTTCTACTGATTTATCCTAAATCGTTGGACTGATGTAACATTCATAACATGTGTACGACGAACTACACTATACATATTTCAAATAATGTAGTACATAATTTGACTACAATTATCTAATCTACTTAATTCTATGTCGCTATTCTACTCAATTCTACTTGCTATTCTACTTAATTCTATGTACTTAATTCTACTTGCTATTCTACTCGCTACAGCTCAAATGATGTACTTAATTCTACATAATTTGACATAATGTACAAGGTTGCAAAAAATGTATCGCAAGATGGTCACCTCAACGGATCGATGCTCTATCAATCTCTCCTCCTCATGATTTAACTAGCAGAGCTTCGCTACCTTTCTTCTCTTCCTCTCCTTCTCTCTTTTATTTTTTTCTGGAATTAAAATGAGTTTTGGAGGAATTTTGTGGGGCTTTTATAGATGGCATCCTGTCGCCAGCTTGAATCTGGCGATAGAACTCTGTCGCTAGTTCAATGACACGGAAGACTGCTCGCTTATCTATCGGGAAGAGGTTCGCGCCGCTATTCTGGCATTGCGAACACATTTTTGTAATTTTTTGAAGCGATTATTTATTTTTGTAATTATCTTTTAAAGAAATATTATTTAAAAAAAAACTCTCCACCTCTCTTTTTTGAGACACAAGTTAACTGGCGACAGGAACACATTTTTGTAATTTTTTGAGACGACTATTTATTTTTATAATTATCTTCTAAAGAAATATTATTTAAAAAATTCTACACGTCTCTTTTTTGAGACACAAGACGATTAATCCTTTGTTTATTGTTTTTTCTTCTCGATCATGACATGATCTCTTCGGGCTTTCAGAAGCGCACACCAAACACAAATGGTAAAAGTATACCAGCCACCCATTTGCCAGCAGAGACCTAGACTTGACATGATCCCTCCAAGAATAAAATTATTTTTGATGCGCTGCCGAGATCTCGTCGTCTCGATACTGTAGTGGATGGATCTGTCCTGCTAAATTTTGACAAAACCGGAAAATAAAATAACAAATAACAGTTCGTATCACCTTATATAGTAACAACATCTAATGCTCGGCAGTGACAGGGATTTCTATTAAAGTGGTGCTCCTTCCGGTAGGAATCTGTCGCCAATTCACCGAAAAATAAAATAACAAATAACAGTTCGTATCACCTTTTATGTAGTAACAACATGTCATACTCGGCAGTGACAGGGATTTCTATTAAAGTGGTGCTCCCTCCGGTAGGAATCTGTCGTCAGTTGAACTCCAACAAGAAGCAGGCCCCTCGTCGCCGCTCAGTGGCCATGATAGTTTCTGTCGTCGATTAACCCATGATGCGAATATTTTTTTGTAATTTTTTGAGATGATTATTTATTTTTTAATTATCTTTTAAAAAATATTATTTACAAAAATTCTCCACCTCTCTTTTTTGAGACACAAGACGATTAATCCTTTGTTTATTGTTTTTTCTTCTTGATCATGACATGATCTCTTCGGTCTTCCAGAAGCGCACACCTAACACAAATGGTAAAAGTATACTAGCCACCCATTTGCCAGCAGAGACCTAGACTTGACATGATCCCTCTAGGAATAAAATTATTTTTGATGCGCTGCCGAGATCTTGTCGTCTCGATACCGTAATGGATGATCTGTCTTGCTAAATTTTGACAAAAACCGGAAAATAAAATAACAAATAACAGTTCGTATCACCTTTTATGTAGTAACAACATGTAATGCATCGGCAGTGACAGGGATTTCTATTAAAGTGGTGCTCCCTCCGGTACTTCACAAAAACAAATTGTTTTGGATATCGATATGTTCTCAAAATATAATTTTGATCACTAATTACTATTATAATATATTATTAAAATATCCAACAAAATTATAATATTATGAAATTATTTTTCGAGACGAATCTACACATATGATTTTAATGTATCCACTACTACAGAAAATGTCTTCACAGACGGTTCCAAAACGTCATCACAGATGGTTTCATGAGCCGTCTGAATTTATGGATCAGTAATGACATAATGCCATCACAGACGGTTATTAACTTCGAATAAATTCAGGATACATCAACTATCACATACGGTTTCATCTAGAAACCGTATGTGATAGTCGATGTATCATGCATTTATTTGTAGATGAAATCATATGTGATATATATTCTCTATAAAGTCTCCAAGCGGTGGTTGCTTATGTCTTTAAACCCAATTATATATATATATATATATATATATATATATATATATATATATATATATATATATATATATATAGACACACACACACACGCATCCTCCCACCACTTTCGGGAGTCGTGAGGTACTCGATCGAAGTGGTTTTATGTATCAGCAACCAACCATTCTTTGATGTCAAGTTCAATTATCTATCGATGACATCTAGGTAATTGTATGTCCCCGTGCTCTCCTGGCAGCCATGCTTCTTGAACTTGCAGACTCGATGAAGTTGCCCGTGACTGCTGTCTCATCCTCCTTACGACCCCCCCGAAAGTGGCTGGGACTACGAACAATATATATATATATATATATATATATATATATATATATATATGAAGCCGGTTTTAAAGGCACAAGTAGCCACTGCTTGGAGACTTTATAGAGAAGAGATCAGGAATGGAATGGTAGAACGTACCTGGGACGCAAGGGAGGAGAACTTGACTGGTGAAGAGGTGTTGTAGTAGTTTTTGACTCATTTGGTCTTGTTTTGGAATAGAATACACACCAATTAATTGATGATCAGAGGCACAAGCTAGGTAAAAATTCCAGAAATTTATATGTTAATTGCAGCTTTACAAATTAGCCTAACTTTTACAAATATGAAAAGCTAATTGTAGCTTTCAAAAACAGAATACCATATAGGAACAAACCATAAGATTAGTTACATGTATAAAAATTTGTATATGTACAGACTGATGTTTTGCCCCATCCAAACCACATCCCATGTAAGCCAACCAAGCACAAAGAACCAGCATCAATAACCCTCAGTATCCATCAGAGAGCATTAACCAAACCCACCATTTTGCCCCATTCATTTTTGTTAATCTGAACCCACAACATGGACTAATCAAGATGCACAGAATGCACATACACCAATAGCCCTCAGTTTACATCACGGAGCAAGGGGAGGGAAAGCGATAGAGAGTAGAGGGGAGTAGTTATCTCAGTGTGACGCAATACCGACAGCAACACCTCCACCATGCATTAACCCACCTCCATTCCATTTACCATGCCTAATCAATAAATTAACCCACAGCAGTAAATAATCAACTCACATCAGTAAACCAAAACAAGCTCAGGCATGAAACTAAAATAACAGAAAGAGGAAGTGGGGGGATGGGGGATTGAGTCCAGGGAGTAGGAAGCCCCAAACAACTGGGCCTCAAACCACAGCCGGGTCAGAGCTGAGTGCAAGGAAGCACAGGGGTCGGGGAGAAGGTGTGACTCGGGCAAAGTCGTCGTTGTCAGGGGCGGCGGTGTCGAGGTCTGTGGAAAGGTAGCCAGGGGAGGTCGGTGGAGAGGTAGCAAGGGTCGCGCACACCGAGGGGAGAGACGAAGAGGGGAAGGCAGATCTGGCGGCGGGGAGGTGGATTTGGTCGGGGAGGTGAATTGGACTGGCGGCCGCGGCGGTAGCATCACCGTAGTTGTGTCACAACGGTGACACTACATAAGACACTCCTATTTTAAGAGTGTCTTGTGCAGTGAACTGTGGTCTCACAACCGGCGACGATGGGAAGAAGGGCAGCGTCAGCGACAAGGTCGGGGAGAAGGCGCGACTCAGGTGGCGCTGTTGATGTCGGGGACGGCGGGGTCAAGGTCAGGGGCACTCGGGTAGGGAGGGGAACGAGCGAGAGTAATGGCGCTGGGTACTGGGGAGTGACAAGTTAAGGCACAAACCCTAGCAGGCTCCTACTAATAAAGAAATATCACAGATGATTCTATTATGGAACCACAGTGACACTTATCACAGACGGTTCCATAATAGAATCGTCCGTGATATGTCTCATATCACAGATGGTTCCATGATAGAACCGTCTGTGATATGGTCCCATATCACAGACGGTTCTATCATGGAACCGTCTGTGATATGGTTGTTCTCAAGTTCTATGTTTTGAGCATATTATCATGTATACATTTACATGGCATGAAGAAATTACATGTTTATATGTCAATTTTGTCATTTAAATATTGTTGAAAATATCCTATAACTATGATATATATCAAAGACGGATATTTGTTCCACTAAACCGTCTGTGATATATAGTTCAACATATATTATAGTAACTTCACCTCCAAACTAGATTTTTTTCCATTTTGGAATTTACATATGGCCAGACAGGTGGCCAGTCACTTCTTACAAAGATTAAAAAAAGTAGAAACCTAAATAAACAAATCTTTTCTAGTGGCGGAGGTAGGCTGCTACCGTTTTCAAAACTTCGTAGGCGGCGGCGGCATTGGACGGTTCGTGATCATCAGTGAATGAAGCCCGAAATGCGTCCACCTGCTGATGTACTCATTCGAGTGTCTCCTAAAGACCCTCGGACTGTTGAATCAAGAAGAATTGAGCACATAGGCTCTCTTCCCTTACTTGAGGGGTCTCAGCATGGTCGACTCGATCGCCCGCCGCCTCGATTAAGTAGTCCAAGTGACAGTAAGCCTCCTGGAGACGTGCAACGTCGTTGTAGAGTACCACGTCGATGACACGGTTAACTCACCGGAAGTGGGAGATCATCTGAAAGACACAGCGGAGGAGGATGTCAAGACGACGGAAGGTGGCTGTCACCTGCTCCGACAAATCCTCGGACAGAGGAGTGAGGACACTATTGAAACAGTGTCCTTCCACAAAGATCCACCAACGTGACTGGTAGGAGAGTTGCTCAGACAAGATGGCTGTGTAGGCCATTAATGTTGGTGATAAGGAAATGTATGGGGAGCCAATTCGCTGTGTGTGTGTGTGTGTGTGTGTGTGTGTGTGTGTGTGTGTGTGTGTGTGTGTGTAGTAGAGTTATATGTGGGGATGTGGGGATGATCATCTTCGATGGTGGATGATCCTTTTTATAAAACAAGGAATAAATTTGGCGCGTGAAATGAAGAGACGCATCGAAGAGCCGAAGCAGCATTGATGCGACGAAGAGACGCATCGACGATGAAGAAACCCATCGGGCGACGAAGAAACTCACCGGGGAGCTGAAGCGATATTATTATAATTAAAAACCGTTTGTGAAGTCTACAATTATCACAAACGGTTCGTGTTTAGAACCATCTGTGATACTTCACAGCCGGTTTTCAATTTGAACCGTTTGTGATATTACCTCTTCATAGACGATTTTTAGCGTAGCCAGTAACACAGACGGTCTCTAAACCAAAACCCTCTGTGATTGCATGTAATACAAACAGTTTTGGTCAACCATCTGTGATAAGGCGTCCAGTATTAGCGTTTTCGTAGTAGTGATTCAATCTAAATATTTAAAAAGATATCAATAGTCAAAATTTCAAATGTTTGATTGCATGCATTCTAAAACGACTTGTTTTTGTGAACCGGATATAGTAGACTAAATCTCTAATATATAAGCAAACTCAATCACACACTACTACAGAAAAGGTCTTCACAGACGGTTCAAAAACGTCATCACAGATGATTTCATGGGCCGTCTGAGTTTATGGGTCAATAATGACATGAGGTCATCACAGACGATTTTTGAACCGTCTATGATAGTCTATTTTCACAAATGGTTCTGAACAAGAACCGTCTGTGATAAGTAATTATCACAGTTGGTTCTTGTCGGTATTTTAGAACCGAACTTACTTAAAGATTGTTTGATTCGGGGGTCTCCAAGACTCAAATCATGCAGAGAGAGAGACAGAGATTTTTATACAGGTTCAGGCCTTCTTCGGAGAGAATAACAACCCTACTCCTGTGTGGATGTATTGAGTATGCTGGTTTACAAATCAAAAGAAAGACTCGAGTGTGATGTCTTGTGCTCCTGATTGTGTTGTTCCTTCTCTTCTTCTGATGATTCCACCTTTTATACAGTCCTCGAAGTGGGCTACCGTTGCTCCAGTTCAAAGGGCACCTTAAGGCTTCAGATGATGGAGCCGTTACTGGAGATTATTGTGGGAGTAGTAACATTTCCATGTCGCTAGGCAGTTATCACCAGGATAGAGAGTTAAATCGTGCCATTATCCCAAATAATAACAGCATAATTGACTGCTCATATCCTAAGTTATGGTGCAGAAGATTCCCTAGTCAGCTAGGCCCACATGTCTGTAAGTCCTATCGACTAGGGACCGGTCGTACAAGAGCTTACGACCAAGTGGTGGCCGTAGTAAAGCCTACGACCGCAAACTAATCGTAGGAGAACTTACGACTAGGGGATAGTCGTAGAAAAGCTTACGACTAGGGGCTAGTCGTAGAATAGTTTACGACCATGAGCTAGTCGTAGAAGGACTTATGACTGTGGGGTGGTCGTAGAAGAATTTACGACCTCCAGTTTCTCCCTTATCAACATTAAGGGGTATACTCAAGAACCATATGACGATATTGTTATCTATAATAAGAATTATAGATGAATAATTAAATAAGGATTATTAGATCCTCGTCATCTAGCCCCCTAGCTTCAAGTAAAAATAACTTACTTGGGAAAGGAGCCATAGATGATCTTATGACCAGTAGATGGTCATAGAATGGTGGATGAAGGAAAAACTCTTCGACTAACATTTCATTTGACCAGAAATTGACTTGGTCAAGAAGGTTGTAGAAAATCTTACGACTTACAAGGTGGTCTTAGTAGATCTTACGATCACAAGGTGGTCGTAGTATTTTAATCAGAAGCAAAACCTTGGTTGACAATCTCTAAATTCAAACGTCTTAATTCTTGATACAAGCTTGGCTGACTCTTCTGGACTATCATAGTGTTGCAATACCCTTTCCGACTTAGGGCATCCGCTACTATATTTGCCTTGCTTGGATGGCAATGGATTCCAAGATCATAATCCTTTATTAGTTCTAGCTATCTCCTTTGCCTGAGGTTGAGTTCGGACTGGGTGAAGATGTACTTCAAGCTCTTGTGGTCCATGAAGATCTCACAGCGATTACCAACGAGGTAATGCCGCTAAATCTTCAAGGCATGCACAATTGTAGCTAGCTCCAGATCATGTGTAGGGTAATTCCCTTCATGAGGCTTCAACTGGCGAGATGCATAAGCCACTACTCTTCCTTCTTGCATCAGCACACAACCAAGGCCTTGACGACAGGCGTCACAAAAGACTTCAATTCCTTATGAATGTCTGGTAAGACCAACACAGGAGCTTATACTAGTCTCTTCTTCAATTCTTGGAAGCTTTGCTCACAGTCTTCAGTCCATTCAAACTTCTTATCCTTCTTCAAAAGCTGGGTCATAGGTCTGGCGATCTTGGAGAAGCCTTCTATGAACCTTCGGTAATAACCAGCCAATCCAAGGAAGCTCCTGCCTTCGGTGACAGACTTAGGTTGCCTCCAATCCAACACGACTTCAGCCTTTGCGGGATCCACTACAACTCCTCCTGCTAACACTATATGTCCAAGGAAAGCTACGTGGCTTAGCCAAAATTCACTCTTACTAAATTTGGCGTAAAGCTGCTGCTCTCTGAGTCTATCCAAAACTGCCCTGAGGTGCTTCTCATGCTCTTCTTCATCCTTTGAATAGATGAGAATGTCATCAAAAAACACAAACAAAAACTTATCCAAGAACTCCATAAATACTTTATTCATCATGTTCATGAAGTAAGCTGGTGCATTCGTCAAGCCGAAAGACATCACTGTGAACTCGTATAGCCCATATCTTGTGGTGAAGGCAGTCTTGGGGATGTCTTCTGGTCTGATCTTCAACTGATGATAACCAAATCTCAAATCAATCTTGGAGAAAACGCTTGCTCCTTTCAACTGGTCTAAGAGGTCATCGATCCTGGGCAGAGGATACTTGTTCTTAATTGTGACCTCATTGAGAGATCTGTAGTCCACACACATCCTCAAACTGTTATCCTTCTTCTTGACGAACAACATTGGAGCTCCCCAAGGTGATGAGCTCGGTTGAATAAAACCTTTGTCTTGCAACTCTTCGATTTGCTTCTTCAATTCCACTAACTCATTTGCTGGCATCCTGTAGGGTCTCTTAGAAATTGGAGCAGTCCCTGGGACTAGATCGATTAGGAACAGGATGTCCCTATCTGGTGGCATTTCGGGTAATTCCTCTGGGAATACATCCGGGTATTCATTGACCACTGGAATGTCCTCCAGGTCCACCCAGGAGGTCTCCAGGACCACCCGGAGGTACTCTGGCTTTACTTCCTTCAGAGTGGTTAAGAGAGGTCCTTCTCTAACAGAGGTCTCAGGTCTGAACTCCACTTGAATTCCTTGATCATTGGTGAGAGTGATAGACTTACTGGCACAATAGTCTATCTGGCCTTGATTCTTAGCTAGCCAATCCATTTCGAAAATCACATCTAAACCTTGGGAGTGCAAGACTATCAAGTTTGCCAAGAAGGGTACTCCCGAGATTTCCAAGATAAGGTTTGGGCATATGGAACTAGTCCTCATTTCTGCGCCTGGAGATTGTATTATCATAGGGTTAACTAAGGGAGAGATAGGTAACCCATATTTTCCTACAAACTTACTCGAGACAAAAGAATGTGAAGCTCCAGAGTCAAATAAAACCGATGCTGGTACTGACTTGACAAGGAACGTACCAAGGACCACGTCTGGGGCGGTCTGAGCTTCTTCAGCTGTGACGTGATTCACGCGTCCTTTGGTGTATTGCACTGTGGGCTTCACATTTGAGGTGCTGCCAGGTGCTGAAGCTGCTTGAAGTGGTCGAGTTGGGGTAGCTGATGGTGGCTGCTTCTTCGGGCACTTGTTGGCATAGTGCCCCACTTCGTTGTAGTGAAAGCAATTGACTCCCACAAAGGAGGTCGCAGGTGACCTCCTCCAAACTTGACCTCCAGGAGAGGTCTTGTGGAAGCCAGAGCTAGTCGGGCGCTGAACTAGTGCTGCAGCCTTGGATGGAGAGAACTGGGAGGTCCTGCGCTGAGAGGTTTGCGGCGAGAGGTCCTGGGCTTGGGAAAACCCCCAGGGTTGAACTTCTGAGCTACCTTCTTCCTCTTGCGATTCTCCATCTCTATATGCTTGCCCTCTTGGTGAATGGCCTTGCTGACCAGCTGCTGAAAATCGGTGTAATCTTGGGCGATCAGGAGAACTGAGAGGTCATCATTGAGCCCTCCCAGGAAATACTCTTGCTTGGCTTCATCAGTGGCGACGTCCTCTGGTGCATAGCAAGCCAACTAGTTAAACTTATGCAAGTACTCATTGACGGTGCGGCTGCCCTGGTGCAGGTTACGAAACTCTTTCTTCTTCAAGGACATCATGCCCGGAGGAATATGTGCACGGTGAAAAACCTGCACAAACTCATCCCAAGTGATGGTCTGAGCATCAACGTGGGACTGGGTGAAGTTATCCCACCACTCGGATGCCGGTCCATTAAGCTGGTGAGAGGCAAAGAGCACCCACTCACGATCAGTGCACTGGATCATGTCCAGCTTCCTGCCAACTGCTCTAAGCCAATCATCAGCCTCCATTGGCTCAAGCACCGAGAAGGTCGAGGGCGCAACCTCATGAACTCCGCTATGTTGGCCCTTGGAGGAGGTGGAGCAATTGCTTGAGGTTGAGCTGCTGCTGCTGCTGCTTCTTGCAGGGTCTGGGTGTTGTTGATGGACTGAGCAAGCAGGTTGATCAACTGGGCCTGGTTGGCCATTATCTGATTCCAATCAGGTCCTTCAGCTGGAGGAGGTGGTGGTAGAGGAACTGGGCTTTCTTGCACATTCTCTCTGTTCTGACTACCGGCGCTGCCACTGCCGTGAGTTGTCACCATCTACCGGAACTCCACAGACTTATAAAAGAAGAGGAGACCCTAGGGGGGGATAGGGCGAAACAACCCACCCAAGCAAAACAACCAATACAAAGGGCTTTTTCAAAATACTTTAATAGCTATACACGCTCTACTCAGCGCTAGAGGTCCTCGGGAGGTCCTGCGCGACGACACTCCTTGACAGCTTCAAGTCTTGAGGTCTTGAACACCAGGGGCTACTCGAGAGACACCAGGGGCTACTCGAGAGACCACCTATAGAAATTTCACGGGAAAGAGGATCCATTTGACATTGTAAAATGGTGAGGAGGGAATAGGGTAAAGAAGAATACCAAGGAGGAGGTAAGGATAGAAAGAAGATCCAGATGAGGAGAGAACAAATTATTTTTCTTGTTATATAAAATAGGTTTTGAAATTACCATTCTACAAGGTTACGACCTACAATCGAGATGGCTCTGATACCACTTCTTGTCACGACCTGGACCTCAGGGAGGTCGCAAAGTCACGACCGACCCGGATCACCCAAGACAACCATTACCGGACCTCGGGTCCTTAACCCTCAGGCACAACCGAAGCTAGTCCCAAGGACCAACAGCTAGCTCACACAGTTAACAAGAGTGGTAACATCCATCAATGCAACTTTATTAAAATAACAACAGAGTTGATTACAAAAGGGGCATACAGCCAAAAGAACAAAATACAATAGAAGCAAAAGCGAGAAGGCCACACGACTCGCCATAGGCAGTCTCGCAGCCTAGACGTTCTGGTCTTCAGGGCCCTCGAAGATGTCCTCTCCTGCTCAAACATGTCAAGCAAGAGTGAGCACAACAACCGTGCTCGCAAGTCACACCCGTCAAGTAACAGATTGAATGCATGCATACAAGGTGTCGACGATCAAGTCGCCGATCTTACGAAAATGAACGAGGAAATTGACGTGGAATATCCTGGAATGGAATGGGGGTCGCTCTTTATTGATATGAACTGGGTTTTACAAGATGTGGCTAAGTACTACCCTGAATTACATCGAATGGGGAATGTCTCATCGGTAATCGACTTAGAATATGAGTCTAAGTCGATTATCTAGCTTCTAATTCCACCGCTTAGGCTTCGTGTATTCTTGTTGAACTGTCGTTGTTCTTGTCTTTGTTGGTCTTGGTCTTGTTGTGTCTCTCTCTCTTCGCCTTCTGCGCTTCACCTTTAAATAACTTCCAAGAGGTGGCGATTACTCTGGAGAAGACGCCCTCGTGAAACGTTACGACCGGTCGGAACGGTGGAGCGCTTAGCAACGTATAACTTCCTTGCGGTTACTGTGAAAAGCTTAACCGTAGGGTGGTTAATAGTCGATGTCTCGTGGTTGTACCATCGCATGGTTTGGAACGATAGCACGGTTCCATTTATCATACGATAAGAAATACCACCAAGAATTTTACGAAGCGGTTATCTCGTCGGGATTAGGCACAAAGCCTCATCCCACTGTGGTACCCATTAAGTAACCTTCGAATACTAACGACTGTGGAGGTCGTTAGTCTTAGGGTCACGCACCATGTAGACGTATGGTCTTTTATTATGTATTAAAATAATACATAGAGGTTTTAATCCTCGCTACCTAGCCCCGAACTTTAAATGAACGGTGGGTGTATATACCTTTTTCGATGAAATCAGACGCGCACCCATTTAATGTCGTGGTATACTGAAGTGGTCTCAGGTTCACTTTAAAGTTGAGAACTTGCCTTGGGAAACGAAGAGTTCCTCTCGTTTCGCTTGAGCAAAAAGAGGCTTTTTGTCGGTTTGGACTCTTGTGGGAACCCTTGAAAGTATCTAAGTTTATAAAATCTCCTCTCGCCGATCTTAGAATTTTTATGCTTCCAAAATCCCCTTCGATTCCCTTTAGCTTCTCGCCAAGAAATCCTCCGTAGTTTTTTCTCGTTCTTCCGACCACGAAGTCTCCAACTTTCACTACTCATCCTTGAGGATTTTCGCCATGTCGAGCAGACATAAAGTGGTTGCCTTCGAATTGGGCAAGAAAAAGCTTGAGGCTTTGGCGAAGATGGGAATGCTCCCAGATAGGAATTTGATTAATTGGAGACCGCGATCGGAGAGCATTTTCCGAGCCGTGAAGATGAGGAAATCCATGTTTTTCTTGCCTACATCGAATGTGAAATTTGAGATTACCGTGACACAAATTCCTTCTCCGCGCTCTTGAACATTACGGGTGGAATTAGTGAATTTGGCCCCAAATTCGATCGCAAATATCAGATTTTCAAGATATTTATGCGAGGCATATCCGGGAATACAACCGAACTTGAAGCTCTTTAGTTATTTCTACCGCATGGTGATGGGAAAATCATGCAAAATCAAGTAGCTCTCGGGAATGCACATTGCGCCTTCATGACGGAAGGCCGATGAGTACATCCTCATGTACGCGAAATCTTCGTGGTCGTCATGGAAAAAGTACTGGTTTTATATGACGGTTACAAAAGACGATGGCCTCTACTTCGCCGGAACTAGAGCAGGTGAAAACCCCAAGTGGAAGGAGACCTTAAAGAAGACAAGGATAGTCAAAAGATGGGCGGATGCCATCTATGACTTGCGAGTCAGGGGCCTGACTTCGTGGCATGTGGTGAGGGATTTTACCTCTCGCCAGATTAGTCTATTGAAGCTCCGGACTCATTCCCTGCTCTGGTGCCTTGATCGTGATGAAGTTGCTCCAGAAGGTGGTAAGTCTTTGAGATACATTCCGATCGGTATTTTGATTTGATTAATGTGTTACCTTAAAATTTGTCTATTCTTCCTTCATAAAGTTCTTTCCTATGGGGAAATTAGAGAACGAGTCGAGGCTAATCTGCAAGGGGAGCTCGGAGAAAAGGTCAATGCCCCAAGATCTTAGCCGCAACTCCTATTGAAGGAGACTGCAAGGCTTAAGGTAACTTAATCAAAAATTCCTTTTACCACGTATATACATATATCCCACCAGATTTCCAATCGTGTTTCTATATTTGCATCAATCGGTTTATGAATCATACAATCCGTGAGGATCAACATCCCACCTTGGTTCCGACCGAGTCGCGCCTCGAGGCACTTGAAGGAGATGAATCCTCGAGGTAATAGAACATTTGGAATCATATATGTACGAATTTTTTAGATAAAGGATTTCTTCACCCAATCAAATTTGTTCTTTGATTTAGGTGGATAAGTTCAAGGCCCGCAGAATGTAATGCGGAGGTTGTAGACTCAGAGTGGTCGTGCACAACCTTACGGTTGTTAATGAAACAATCGATCCGAGGTTGATGAAACCACTCCCTCCCACCGGATAGTCGAATGCGACCTTGATGAACCGGTCGAGGACATAGCTTCCGACATCTTGTTGGAGGATGTGAGGGTTCCAATAAACCCGCCGGTCCGTAACCGGCAAAATTGGAGGAGAAGAAAAGGAAGGCTAGCGCACAGATTTCTCTCTTGCGTTTCAGAGTCAAATCCCTGAGATTAACAAGGTATGTACAAATGAAAGTGGTCGATAAGTATGTACCTTTAATAATTCCTTGATGATTTGATACTTTGAACTTCCCATCTTCGGTTTGCATAGGTCTTCGGTGTTCCGGTCGCTTCCACTGTGTTCTTCCCGAGGACTCGCACTGTGGAAGTTCTCGATCAGAGCACTTCTCGGGACAAAGTTCCGAGGAAGTAGTGGTCGAAGAAGCCCCGAGCAGTGACAAGGGCAACGGTTGAGTTGGATCCTTTGGTGATTGAAACCCCTTCGTGGAGGTAGATGCTCGAGAGGTCTCAACAGTTCCGATCATCGTTGATAACCCTTCCCAACCTAACAAGTTCCTTTTCGCCCCGATTTATCGAGGATAAGGAGCTTGATGAGGCGTGGCGTAAAGTATCTGATACTCAACTCAAGATGCACCCCGATTCGATTTTTGTTTGGTTATAATGACCAAGCAATTCGGTAAGTATTCTACGACCGCTTCTTCTTTAAAAAGTTTATAAGAAACTTAAGAAAGAGAATGCTATTTGTGTAGCATTTGGTCGAGAATTTCTTTGTGATCGGAGGATCGACCCAAATGAAGTTAAGGACTTGGAGCAAAAGCACTCCGAGTTGGAAAGTAAGAACTTTTCCTTTTAAACTTTTGTTTCTTCTTCAATACTTTGCTCCTCTACAATTATTCTCCTTATCGTATTCGATAGATCTGGAGAAAATAAAAGAGGAGGTTGTGGTGAGAAAGCCAAGACACTCTTCTTGAAGAAGAAATAAAGCTAAAGACTACCATTCGCTAAAGCAAGTTCAACTAAAGACCTGTTGATCGTCAAGCAACGACCAAATATGAAACACTTAGCAAAACAAATGAAGGTAATATGTCGCAAACTTGATTTTTCCTTCAATTATGCTTGTGTTCATTAATCGATTTGTTTTTGCAGAGCAAACGCAAATGCCGTAATGTAGTAAAGAAAACTCAAATTTGAGCAGATAAGGAGGCGCGCTCTTGCTCAAAATATTGATGAAAAGATTAGTGCTTTGAACAAGATGATCTTTGATATGGGATCAGGATCAAGCCCGCCTTCCTTAGGAGATCCAATAGAGAAAATGAACTATTTGGGTCAACTTCTAGAGGACCTTAAAGTTACGCTTCAAAACTACTCGGACGAATTATGCCTGTGCCCTAAAAACAAAGCGTTGCAAGTGGAGTTAGTTTTGCTTTGGCAAAACGAAAGCTTCCGACCCTCCATAGATCTCCAAGTGTTAAAGAAGACTTCAATCGCCCACTTGAGGAGGCGACCAAGTTCATGGAAGAACTCAGCCACTTGAGATATAGTTGTAGAGGAGATGGAGGTCTAATCTCGACAAACAAAGAGTTAGGTGGGAATATTTCTTAGAGTAGGTTCCTGCAAGTGTAAAAATATTTGAATATCTATGAAAACTTATTTTTATGTCATTGACAAAGCTTTTGTTTATCCTGCTTGACTTTTTAAAATTCTCGTATATTTCCTAGCCCCGATCGCTTTATAGTAGAAGAACGCATCGTACAAGCAAAGTGAGCCAAGAAAGAGAATAAAAAGAGGTCATAACCATGTATGTGAGTTTTGAAGGTATGTTTGGACATGTAAGACAAACCGATCGTTCTAAAGATTAGGAAATCAAATGTGGTCAGACCAACAGACGATTTCGACTAGTTATAGATCTTTGTTTGTCATAATGGAAATACCAATCAAAAACACTATATATGGTCGAAAAAGACTTTGTCAAACTTGACATAAGAAGAAATGCAAATATGTATGCAACAGATTATAAGTGAACTTTGTTTATATCTATTGTCCCATAGTCCGGTCGAACTAATGCTAAGACTCAAGGCATACGACATATATTTTTGAAACGTGTTCAAATTCTATATCCGATCGTAGCGAGGATCGAAGAAAAGAACCGTTGCTAGGAAGCTCCTTCCAAAGGTGACCACGCACGTAAAAAGGAGAGACTTCGACTAGGAGGCTTTTCGTGTCCCACCAAGAGCTGACAAGAATAGACCGTAATCTTGAAATAATGAAGCATAATCTTCTAATCGTAAGCATATCATTCATGAGATAGTTAGTTGTGTGGCGCCGATTACTCATTTTTCTTTAAGAAAAGAGTATAGTCGCTGTGGGAATCATTTGAGAAAAATGCTCACGACGAGGACCATAGAGTATCGAGATCCTTAAAAGGATATCGGAGAGAAAAATGTCTTCTCCACTGCACTAACAATAATAAATGACCGTAATGTAGGTGTATATATATAAGCAAGGTTGCACTTCTTAATTAATCAATAAATTTAGTGAAATTGAAATTGAAAGAAATGAAAGAATGAAAATTAAACATAGAACTTACGCAATTGATCGATGTTCCAAGAATTTGACAAAATTTGCCCATCGACATAGCTAGTCGTCACGGAACTCGGTCGGTGACTTCGACCACAAAGTAAGGACCTTCCCATTTAGGAGAAAGTTTATTGCATTTGTTTGGCTCAATTTTTCTCGAGAACCGATCACCCATAAAGAAGATCAAGGTACGCACTTACGACTATGGTACCTTCGCATGGCTTGTTGGTAGACCGCCGATCGCATAAGGGCTTGGTTTCGCTCGTTTTCAAGGAAATCGACGCTGCCGAAGTCGTTGCTCAATCTCGATTATTTTAAATCAAAACGATCGCTCGAAAGCAGAGCCAATTTTGAGTTCGAGGAAGCATGGCTTCAAAGACCATAAACCAAAAAGAATGGAGTTTCACCGGTCGCACGATCGTCGTGGTTCTAACGCCCATAACACGTAGGGAAGTTCTTAACCCAAGCTCGACCGCTTGATTAATCGGTCGAATACTCGGCGCTTGATCCTCGCATAAGGATACCATTAGCTCATTAATCGCTCCGCTGTTCGTGGATGAGCAATGAAGCAAAATGAACTTTGACACCAAGTTCATCGCGAAATTCCGGAATTGATCGCCGGAGAATCGGGAACCATTGTCTCGTGATGATACGATCGGGTACACCAAATCGCGTGATCACATTTTTCAGAGAAATCTCTTAGCGGCCTCGCTTGTTATTTTAACGATCGCTCGGCTTCAATCCATTTTGTAAACGTGTCAATCATGATAAAAGGAATTCAAGCCCCGGTGCTCTTGGGAAAGGTCCCGTAATGTCCATCCCAAAGTTGCAAAAGGCCAAGAAAGAGGAATTGTTTGTAAGGCTTAGCCGGCCGGTGTACTTGTCGGCTATGAAACCGACATTGTACACACTTCATCACAAGCTCTTTTGCATCATGAAGGGTAGTTGGTCAAGAATAGCCTTGCTTTAAGGCTTTACCGACTGTGGTTCTCAGAGGAATGGTGTGCTCCACGACGCCTTCATGGATTTCGATTAGCAATCTAATGCCATCCGCTTGAGATATGCATCTCATCAACACTCCATGAGATCCTCGCTTATACAAGATACGCTCGATTAGAGTGTATGATTTGGCTTTTCGTGCTATACGATCGCCTCTACATCATCTTCTCGAATTGTGTCATGTCAAGATAATTGTAGATCGATGTCATCCGCCTCTACCTTGATCGTGATAAATACCAACCGTCAACGACTGTGGAGCATCCATGTTCCTTGATTAGTTTGTTCAACTTGCAAAGAATCATGTATGTTCTCAAGGCTCAACTACCGAGGGTGAATTGAGTTGCTCGAGAAAAACTCCCAAGGGACGGCCGACCTCGTGGAGGCCATCCGCGCTAACCGGTCCGCCAGAAAGTTTTCCTTTCTAGGAATATGTTGATCCGAAAACCAAGAAGTGCTTTTCGAAGTTTTCGTACTTCGCCAGATAAGATGACATCTTGGTACTCAAGCATTGATACTTTTCCCCACTTGATTCGCTACTAGTTGAGAATCGCTTTCACTAGTAATTGCATAATCCCGAGCTTAACGAGCCGCCGAGTCCCGCCAAGAAACCTTCATATTCTCGCCACATTATTGGTGGCGTGAAAATTTAACCGATGGCGACTTGATGTGTTCGCCAAGAGGGATATCAAGACCACTCCACTCGATCCTTGTAACATCAAGGAACCGCCGAATACAATGTCCACTGTCGTGGTGTTCGTACTCGGGTCCTTGGGTGGGTTCAGGTTTGTCCATTCGCAATGAATTTCGCTATTGCTCGACTTTATTGTCGTCGTGAAATAAAATGGAGATCGAACGCCCTAGCTCGACCGCCCATTTGGCTATTCGTCCCGATGATTCCTCGTTTCAAGGACTTGACCAAGAGGATATCCCAGAGGTACGACCACTTTGTGGGCCTCGAAAGTAGTGCCTTAGCTTTCTTGAAGACATAAGGAGGCCATAGAGCAACTTTTGTACTGTGGGTATCTTTCCTTTGGTCCATGTAAGACTTCGCTCACGTAATAGACTGGTCGTTGGATATTATCCCTTTCTACAACCAGTACACCGCTAACTGTCTGTGGTGTTGCTGCCACGTAAATTAGCAATGTTTCTCCCGATCTCGGAGAAACTAAAACCGGGGTACTTGTAAGGTACTTTTAAGTTCCTCAAAGGCATCGTTTGCCTCTTTAGTCCACTCAAAACTCCCATGTTTCCGAAGAAGTTTAAAGAAAGGTAATCCTTTTTCCCCTAACCTTGCTATGAAACGACTTAACGCTGCCATACAGCCGGTTAGTTTTTGGACTTCCTTCTTCGTGGTCGAGGGCGATCCGTCGATGGTCGCAATTTTGCCGGATTTGCTTCAATACCTCTAGCGAAACTAGGAAACCGAAAGCGCTTTTCAACAGAAACTCCGAACACACACTTTTCCGGATTTAACTTGAGGTTATGTCTTCTCAAGTTATTAAAAGTTTCTTGTAAGTCAGAATGTGGTTGCGGCGTTGGTGGTCTTTACGACGGATCACAACGTAAGCTTCTAGATTCCGACCGATTTGTGGACTAAAGGTTTTTGCATCAACCTTTGAAAAGTTGCACCGGCGTTTTGAGACCAAATGGCATCTTAATATAACAAGAAGTGCCATATGGGGTGATGAAGGAAGTTTTCCTCATCTTCTTTACACATACTAACTGTGGTACCTCGAATACGATCTAAAAACTTAGTAACTCGCACGCGTAAGTAGAGTCTACCAGCTTGATCAATGCGAGGAAGGAAAGTCATCCTTCGGACAAGCCTTATTAAGATCTCAGAAAGTCGATACACATTCGCCATTTCCCATTGTTTTTCTAACCATTACAGATTGGCAAGCCATCTTGTGGGTGGTCGACTTCACTTAATAAATCCAATTTTGAGAAGCTTGTCAATCTCCGATCGATTGCTTCCTTCCGATCAAAAAGTAAACGTCAGTAGTTTCGCTGATCGGTTTTTGTCGCCGAGAGCAAGCCTGTGCTCGATCACCTCCGAGGGACTCCAGCATATCGGACGCTTGCTGTGCAAACACGCCCCGATTCGCCGGAGGAAGGAGACGAGCGACTCTTCCTATTTAGGGTCGAGTCTTGCCCCACCGTAATCTTTAGGGCGGTTGGGTCCGGATGTCCCGACCCATGTGACGACTTGACGCCGTCCGAGAAGCGCTTTTGTCGAGTGGTACCTCCTTTGTCCGGTCGGATGGTTTGGGTGTCATCTTTGGCCTCGAGTGCTTGACCGCATGGGAGTCGGGTTAACCTCTCGTCGGAAGTTCATCAACCAAAGGCAAAGGATTTCCGATCGCATACATAAGCCATTTTCGATCTCCTCGAATAGTGATGACTCTTCGCCCTAAGATTTTCAAACTTTGATAACCGTAATGCGTGGCTATCAAGAATTTTGCTAATCTTTGGTCGATCGAGAATTCCGTTGTATGCGGATTCAAGTTTACTACATCAAACGGAATCCTCTCTGCTCGAAGTTGTCGCTTTCCTAACGAATCGTAAGGAAACTTGTCCTATCGGTTTAGCGGTAGAACCCTAACTATGCCATGAAAAGCATATTTCATGTGTTTCACCTTTGACATGGGGACCTGATTTCTTCTAAAGCTCCCACAAATAATATATTCAAAGAACTACCCCATCTACTAAGACCCGATTAACCCGACAATTATTAATGGTTGGTTCAACAACGATAGGGAACCTACCCTACGAGTCGATGGATGGGGCGCTGTCTTTGTCAAGGAAATTATGTGTCCGACCACTTCAAGTGCTTGATTACGATCGGAGATTCGACTAGGTTGACCTCTCGCCCATGGCCTTCAGATGACGCTCGACTCGATGAAGAAGATCCTCCAAAAATCATGTTGATCGTGTGTTGGGGATCCCGTACTCCATCTCTTCGCCGCCATCCTTGTCCTTTTGGAGCTCGTTTCTCCATGTTCCTCAGACAAGGAAATGGTCCTTACCCGCATAATAATCCTCCAGTTTTTTTGCCAGACACGACAGCGCAGATCATGCCCTCGTCGGCCGTGAAGTGGACACCACTTCTTGTTTGTCCGAATCCTTCTGTCGGAGCTTTTGCCTTGCTTGGCCGGCAAGATAGTCCTTCTTGCCCTTCCCGAACTTTTTCGAACGGCGAGGACTTCTTTGTCGCTCTGGGTCCGCGGTTCTTTTTCTTCTTGAGAGACTTCTTGTTCTTTTTCTCCCTGCTTGTCCAGCCGGCCGGGGAATCTTGTCTTTCCGATCAATGGCTTCACACCACTCGATTGCTTCGCTAGCGGTGGCATACTTGTCCGCCATATCAAAAAGCTCAACGGTTGTTCTTGGAGGGTTCATTGCTATGTCCTCCGTAAACCGCCGATTCCTCAGTCCTGTTTTAAAAGCCTGAATAACAGATGATTCCGCGACTTCGGGTATAGAGTTACGAACCTGGCTGAACCTCTTGATATATTAACGTAAAGTCTCGTCAGATCCCTACCGGATTCTGTGGAGATCGTCCTCCTTCCTGTATGGTCAGACGCACTCGAAGTTGGCAATCAAGATCACAGAGTTGTTCCTAAGTATATATTGATCCGACAGTAAGTTTAACAACCACGACCAAGGCGGATTCTTCGAGCACGGTGGGTAAATAGTTGGCCATTACATTTCATCGCCACCGCAGTTCTCGATGGCGGTGGTATATATTTGGAGAAATTCCAATGGGTTTTGAGTTCCATTGAATTTGTCCAAGTTGGCTTGATCGGAACCGGTTAGGCTAACGCATGCCTTTGGAGCCCTGCAGAGAAGGCTCGACAACCCGTGATTGATTCATGGCGCCTTCTCTCGAAGGTGCGGATTGTAATCGGCCGGAGACCGATCCCTAGGATTGGGACGCTGGAACTCCGCAGTACCGATCCGTCGTGGACACCGATATGATGCCTCCGACCACCACTTGGTTCAAACGATGTCTGGGATCGTTAGGTCCTAATGGTGGTTCCTCTCGACACAGATGGGGAGTAGCTTGAATAACCTTCTCCCTCGTGACTCCTTGGTCGGAATCGCCGAGGAGGTCTCAGATCGATCGCTCTCTCGGTATGACCGTGTTGTCCCCGCCGAGGGAGGAGCGTTGGGATGAAGTCATAGTCCGACTTCGAAACCCTCTCGCTCCCGATACGCTTCCGTCACGCATGGTCTGCATTGGAGAATTTGGGATACCGACCTACGAGTTGTATTAAAATTAGGCGTTCTCGCTAGAGCAGATCGAATTATTTAACATGTTTTGAATACGCCGCAAGTTTTGCATAGGCCATATCAAGGTCTCAGGGGTTCATATGGTCGAGGTGTATGCCCGTCAACCTTCCCCGACCTTCGGATTTGTTCGGTCCCATCACCACTCTGGGTGGAGCAAAGTGCCAAAGAGTTAACCGATTGACGCCGATTAGTTCCATTGCCTCCGGAAGTTGGTGCTTGACGGCCCGGATCATCTCTAACAACACGTGATGGCGTGGCAGAGAGTGTAGGACCGCAGGGCATCTTGATCTTCATCTCCGATCGCTGACTTCGTGCTTCCAAAGATTGATCTTCCGATGAGCTTCCATCATAACTAATGGAGAGCTTGTCGCTGCTTCGCTGTAATCTTCCACGATGGAGATCGGTCGGAGATGAGCACTTCTCGAGGTCTTCACCGATCCGACGAACCGCCGATCAGATGTCGAGTGTGATCATCCCCACATGGCCTACGCACCGGTGGAGGTTTCATCGACACCGTTACCAGGTGACGGTTGACTCCTGGAATTGCCAGAAGCCGAAGGAGAGTATCTTTCAGCCATGATTTCATCAATGGTATAGGTTTCATCGTCACAAGGATGTCCTAAAGGAGGTCTTATAGGGTTGTCTTTGCATAAAGCGAAGTTTCTTTCCAAATACATGTACTAAGTTTCAAAGTAGTTATACAATAACTAAAATTCTTTTTCTAAATCAATTTTATATATTGGGTAACATTTATTAACAAGTGGTGAAGGATACCCTCCTATCACAAGGCTCGCAGCCTAAACCCATTTGGATAGACATCCAAAACCATTTCATAAAGCATTTTGAAATCAAAACCAAAATCTAACTTGGAGTGGCTTTGCAAACATGTCCATGACTGTGGACACGGCTATTCGAATAGTTTTACACTCTGCAGAGGTTGTGCAACTTTACCCACATGACACAACTTCTTTAGTTTGTTTGGCATCCGTCGATACCACCACTCACTACCGTAGGTAAGTGGTTTAGAGTATGTGACAAGGCCTTTACCATGCGTCATTCCACCGCAGTCCCCATCGTTAAGGTTTCGCTTCCGACGGATAGAAACCCGCCAGATTTAAGCCCCCTCTTGCACTAGGTGGGAATGAATAAAAGTAGGTCATCAAGACACCCACACAACCGGATGGAACGACCACGGTAGAATATTACAAATTAGTTAGCCAGGTCCTCCCCATTTCTGGACATGTGGTTGCACGGTAAGGCATAGCAAGATGCGGCTCGAAGACCGGTCCTTAATTGACTTGGGCGACATTCCAACAGAACCCTGGGCCTCGGTCATATAAATGACTCGATCCCGTGCATGAACATGCACCCATCCAAACAACCAATTCGCCCAAGTCCAAACCAATTTTTCTTTTGCTTTGCTTTCTAAAAATATTTGCAAACCTCCACGACCACTCAAGGTCATAGTTAAAACATTTGACAACATTGGTCATTTGGCAATAAAACTCCCAAATCAAGATTTTTGGTCTAAGCTTGACTAAGCATAGAGTTTTGAAACACGTCAGTTCATACTGTTGTACCAACTAGCGCTTTACTAAAGTGACAAGGGGGTGATCGAATCAATAATCAAGTTCGGGTGTACAAAGGAACTAGGAATAACTATGAAGTTAAAACAAGAATTTAAATTACTTGAATTCAAATAAGCATGCAATAGTAATTTGAAACAGAAATTAAATAATTTGAGATACTGGGTTCAATATGATCAAGGGTGTAACTTGCCTTGCTTGAAAGCTTAAGGGTCTTCTTCCTCAAAGTACTCGGGCCCTCCTGAGTCATCAAAGTCTACACGAGAAAACGAAGTAAATCAAATAAAGACCAAATAAAGTCCAAATGAACTCCAAAACAAACCAAACTAGAATCAACAGCGAGGAACCGAACTAGACGAACTAGGAATAGGCTCTCGGGAAGAGGCTCGACTAGACGGGAGGTCGAGGGAGGTCCTGAGGAAATGACAAAAAAGGATACAGGAGGACCTGAGGAAACGACAAAAAGGATACAGGAGGTCCTGAGGAGGAGGTCTTGAGGAAATAACAAAAAGGATACAGGAGGTCCTGAGGAGGTCCTGAGGCCCAACGACTTAGTCGAAGAGGTTCGACTGAGCGGAAGGAGGTCCAAAAAAAGGGTACGACTACTCAACGTGGTCGTACAAGAAATACAAAGGATACGACAATGCAGCGTAGTCGTAAGAAGGAATACGACTACACAACGGAGTTGTGGGAACAAGGGAGGGAAGAACAGGGTACGGAGAAACTCACTAGGACAGAGAGAGAGGGGGCCGGAGTAGACTAGAGGAGGACGACGGCGGCGGCGAAGATAGCGCGGCGCGCCGGCAAACTTCTTGGCAACAAGGTGGTTGAAGATGGCGCAAGCTTCAACAGACTCCTTGGCGATGAAGCTTGAAGCACGGAAGAACTGGTGAGAGCAAGAGAATTGGAAAAAACGTGACGAAAGAGGGCTACTTAGGCTTTTATAGTCAGAGGAGAGTCACTTGAGGACTCAGAGGTGCGCGTGATCAAGGGCACGTGTGATAGGACAAAGCATGCCGAGCAGGTGAAGGAAATGATGGAAGCAGGTAGGGAAGGAGACAAGAGAGGGAGTAGGTTATGGCCAAAGCGACAGCATTTAATACGACACAACGGCATTTAATGCGCAAGGACTATTGCGTCAACAGTGACACAACGAGAGGAGGAAAAAGGTGAGCAGGACTGACAAGTGGGGCCAGTCAACACTCGGGAGGGTGGTCAAACCAAAGGGGGAGGTCATGACCAAAGGGGTGTCACATGACCAAGGGGAGGTCGTGGCCCAAAGGGAGGTCACGACTAAAGGACAAAAGGGGAGGTCGTGACTCCAAGGGGAGGTCACGACTAAAGGATAAAAAGGGGTGGTCGTGACCCAAGGGAGGTCGTGACTAAAGGACAAAAAGGGGAGGTCGTGACCCAAGGGAGGTCGTGACTCCAAGGGGAGGTCGTGACCCAAGAGGGTGGTCTTTGCAAAAAGACCAAGAGGGTGGTCTTTGCAAAAGACCAAGAGGGATGTCCAACGAGAGGGATGTCTAGACGGAGGGAGAGGTCCAAACGCAAGGGAGGTCTGGACCCTCAGATCCAAATGAAGGGAGGTCCAAAGAAGAAAGAACTGGGCCGAGAGGAACACGGAGCGAACAAAGAAAGGGGAGAACTCCAACAAACTCGAAAGAAACCGAACTTGATTTAGTTGAAGTTTGATTTAGTTATTTTAAACACCTTAATTCCAAAATCTCAAGTTAAGCTTTAGAACTCTCATCAAAACCAAATGATTTTTTTATTTTGGAAACTTCAAAAAGACTCAGAAAAACCGAGATGTTACATTAGAGCGGTTCCCGAAGCGGTGGCAACCGTTGGGTCGCCACATCTTTAACTTAGGCGCGCGGTTATAAATACTTACCGTGGGTGAGACTTAGGTTTTTTACCTTTCCCCAAATCAGTCCCACTGTTCGTCGAGTTCTTGCGCTCTCCGCCGCCGACCAAATCGAGCGTCTCCTTGAGACCTTTCCAAATCCAAATCTCCGTCCCTTGAGAAAGATGGCCAAAGCCGCTTCCCAATGGACCGAATCAGAGATGGATGTGACCAAGATGAAGGCTCTGGTCGTCACCGAGAATATACCGAAGAGGCAGTTCATGAAGTGGATTGAGGCTGTTGGGCAGCATTGGCCGTCGAGGGAGATTGGGCTGATCCCAATCTTTCATGCATACTGTGAGTGTGGCCTTCGATTACCCGCTCACCCTTTTCTCACACTCGTACTCGAACACTTCAAGGTGGAGTTGGTAAACCTCGTTCCCAATTATATCATGATGTTGGGTGTGTTCGTTTACCTGTGTGAGGCCTACCTGGGGATTCCAGCCGACTCAGAGTTGTTCTAGTACTTCTATGGGATGACCAGGCTAGCGGGAATCGCCGGTAGCTATAGTCTGAAGCTCCACGACGAGAAGTTGAATGAGTATATTCAGATTTTTACCCGGTTGTCGTGGCCAGGATGGAAAAAAGAGGTGGTTCTACTGGGAAACGACCAGTCAGGACAGCCACTCCTTCGCCAAAAATTCGGCCGAGAAGATTCCTTCCTGGGATTTGACTTCTAAGGATCTCGGTCGGATCGCCCCTTTCATTCAAGCCATCAAAGACTTGAAGGAAGAGGGGCTCACTGGATAGCACGTGGTGAAGGATTTTATCACGCGCCGCATTAGCCCTCTGAAGAAGAGGGCTCATCCCATGTGGAGGTATTCGGGGCCGCAAGACCCGACCAGAGATTACGAGAAGGGTAAGTAAACTTCCAATCTTAGCCTTCTTTCTGTTAATTTCGAACTTGGCTTATTGAAAGTTTGCTCGCTCCTGTAGATCTCTCACAAGAGAACATTGATGTTCGAGTCAAGCTCATTTGTGAGAAATCCCCGCCACTAATGTGGTGGTTCCTCAAATCTTGGCGGTCCTGTCCGTAGAGGACAAGATGGAGCGCCTAAAGGTAATCAAAAACTGATTTCATCTTTAGGATCTTATGGTTGTAGAAAAATTTACGATTGGGTACTGGTCTTATAAGAACTTACGACCAGGGTATTGTCAGAGAAAAACTTACGACTAGGTACCAGTCATAGAAAGACTTATGAACAGGGTATTATCGTAGAAAAACTTAAAACTAGGTACTAGTCATAGAATGGCTTACGACCAGGGGATCGTCGTAAAAGAACTTACGACTACTTAGTTATATTTCTTTTTCTGATTTCCTCGGAAAGTAGTCATGGAAGACCGTCAAGATGACGAAGAGGTCGAACTGATGGTTGTCGGTGCGGTGGCGGAGCGAGTCGATACTCCTCCAGCCAAGAAGCGTCGGCTCGTGAAAGTCGCCAATAAGGGAGGCGCAAGTTCAAGCACTACTGCTCCGACCGGGCCCTTTGCAAAATTTTCTACAGGCATGGCTACTGCGGAGGCAAGGGCAGCCAAAGCAGCAAAAGCACTCAAACGCAAAGCCCCCAAGATCAAGGTACCCTTCTACTACGACAATAAGACTTTCCCAGTTTTCGTCTCCCGTGGCTTTGTCAAGCAACAAGAAAAGAAGAACTGGAAGAGTTTGTATCTTTTGTGAAGGAAACCGTTGCACCAGCAGTGTCTGTGGTCGAGGGCAGTGCTGCCCTTGAGGTGGTCGAGATAGGTCTCGGCCATCTGGAAAGCCAGGAGGCTCAAGGAGCGGTAATGCTCGCCCAATACCTACGACTAGACGTGGTCGTGGATGACCCCATTCCTCAACTCGAGTCTCGACTAGACATGGTTGAGAAGAAGTCAAAGAAATCTTCCTTAGAGAAGGTTTCTTTTAAATTCAAGATCAAATCTGACACACGAAGGTATGTAGAAAGACAAAAGTGTAAGAACGGCATTTACCTTTTGCTTTTTATCATTTGACGTGTTTCACTTTTATGACCTTAGCCCGACCCCTCTAGCCATTAAGAACATTCCTGCTGAGGAACCCACTACTATTTCTCTAGCTGTCAGAGAGATGACAGTGGCGGTGGTCAAAGGGTCGTCCACCGTCCGAGTGGTGGAAGGAGTCATTGCTGCTGAAGCAACTGCGACCACGGGAGTGGTCGTAGAAGCCGAGGCGAAAACGGCGCATGATGCAGCAGAGGCATCAGGCCAAGGCGATGGATCGTTGGGCCATCGTGCCAGGAAGGAAGTCATCGTAAATGTTCCTCCTGGTCCCTAAGGAGGAGCTGGCGTCACCGAATCAAAAGATAGAATATGTCAACTTCTTTTCTGAATTCTTCGGCCTGGCTTCCATTGTGGGGACTTCTGCTTTCAGGTCTCGTAACCGAGTTCTCCACCCCAAGGATATTCCTAACAGAGGGGATATTTTCGATGACGAGCATCTCGAAAAGGTGTGGTGGAATCGGGTTCAAGAGCTTGATGAGCTGAAGAACCCTACACACATACTCTCCATGTTTGCTCGAATGAGCATCAACGCAAGTGCTTGTTACCCAACTTTTGCATATGTGTGACTTTTCTCGCTTCTCACTATCTTTCTTTATGCAGAGAGCTCTGGAGCAAATTGTCACTGTTGTAGAGTACAACCGACAACTTGTACAGCTACGACAGGAGAAAGCAAAACTCTGCAAGCAGGCAGAGAGATGGTAAGTCACTATTACTCATAGTCATTTATGCTTCGACCACTTGCACAATGCCTACGGGGATTGTCGTAGAAGAACTTACGACTAGGTACTGGTCGTAGAAGGACTTACGACCAGGGAATTATCGTATAAAAACTTACGACTAGGTACTAGTCGTAGGAGAACTTACGACCAGAGGATTGTCATAGAAAAACTTACAACTTGGTACCAGTCGTAGAAAGACTTACGACCGCTTATTCTATGCTCATGTCTACTCTTTTCTTCGGAAGGTTCAAGAGCGATGAGAAGACCTTAGCTGATTCGCTCGACTACGAGAAAGTCACGACGAAAAAGCTAACCAAGAAGAACGAAGACCTTCTGAATAAGCTTCAGAAGGCAAACTCTACAATTGAAAAGTTGCAGGGACTAACAAAAAGTAAGTGTTGAACTTCAAACCACTTATGACCTTCTTTTCCTTTTTCTAACTGTTATTCCTTTTCAGAAAAAGAGGTCAAAATGGGGAAGCTAAAAACCGAGGTCCGAGAAAAGACCATGGTTGTTCACGAGATTTCCCGTATCGCAAAAAAAAGATCAAGAGGTCCAGTCGTGGGAGGAGCGCTATATAAAGAGCACTGTCTCTTACAACAATGAAGTCAAGAAGTTAGATTTTCGACTAGCAGGTAAGCAAGTCTTCACCTGTGACCAGTTTTGTTTTCCTTTTGGGGTTATTTTATCTGACTGGTCATATTATTTTCAGAGCAAGCAGTCGAAATAAAATAACTCCGCGAGGCTTTGACTTGTAATCAGGAGGAGATGAAGTTCTTGAAGATCAACCTTCAAGACAACATTTCTCTCCTAAATAATGTACTCAGTGGGCTACATGCTGAGGGGATCACTCCTCGTGAAGAGACGATGATTGCTCACTCGAGTACCATTAGTGAACAAGTACGAACTTTGCAAGAGTTGGTGATCACTCTGAAGATCAACCAAGCTGATTCGATAAGAGAGACGGTCAAAGGCGCAATATGTTTTGTTCTGGCAAAACTTAAGGCTCATGACCCTAATCTTAATCTGCAACCAATCAAAGCCAATTTCGACTGCTCTGGAGCAGAAGCGGAGTAGTTGATAGAGGAAATGCAGTCCATCGACGAGGAAGTCGCGGAGGAGATGCAAATAGGATCTTCCTCATCAGAGTAGTTTGTACTTGAAACCTGTAAAGACAAGTTTTTGTTGTTGATATATATATAATTCTTTCTTCTTCCTACAAATCATCTTTTTGAGTAGTTAGTAACTTATAAGATAATGAATGGAAAAAGAGATTAAGACTAAGAATTGAAGTCATATTAAATAAATTTATCCTAGCCCCCGACTATTTGCTTAGTTTATTTAGATAAACTAAGTAAATAGTGTGAAATGGGTTTTCTGGAAAAAGAGAGAGATTTAGCTAACTTATAGTTTTCGATCACGATTATCATTCACTGGTCGAAAGAGTAGGAACGAGTCGACATAAGGAAATTCCTTCTAGTGGGCAGGACCACGTGTAGAAAGGAAAGGCTTCGACTAGGTGATGTTACCTTCTTCGACCAGGTTAGTCAAATCAAGAACAGCAACTTGAGTTAGAGAAACTTCTGGAGTACCTTAAAAATTCATTTGACCTATTCCAGTGCACTCGGTAGGTTCGCTCTGGTAGCAAGAGTTAGAAACAGGACGATGCTAGGAAGTTCCTTCTAGTGGGCAGGACCACGTGCAGAGAGGAAAGATTTCGACAAGGTGTTGTGTCTTCCTCCGACTAGTTTAAACGAAACGAGTTTACCAAAAGTAGTCAAGAAAATTTCAAAAGTGTGCTTTGCTTAGAGTATTTTTCAAAATGAATGAATAAATAAACTAAGATACTAAGAGTTGGCTTTGAAAATATTTTGACCATATTTATTGAACCTGAGCTCTTTGTGTTGGCATCAAAAAGGGAGGAACGAGTCGACACTAGGAAGTTCCTTCTTGTGGACAAAACCACGTGCAGAGAGGAAAGGCTTCGACTAGGTGATGTTGTCATCCTTTCGACCAGTGTAAAGAAAGACTGGGTACTGGTCGTAGTATGACTTACAACCAGGTAATGGTCAAAAAAATTATCAAAGCGCTACTCAAGGTAAGACAATGAAGATAGAAAGAACCTAATACTTTATTGTAGGGTTGGTTAGTTACATATAAAATTTGCGTAACTAGTCGATGTTCCAAGAATTGGAGAGAACTCAACCGTCTTCCATTGCTAGTCGTACCAAACCTAGTCACAGAACTTCGACCACTGTGTAAGGACCTTCCCACTTGGGGGAAAACTAATTCCGATTAGACTGGGATTGAATTTTCCTCAATACCAAGTCACCTACAGCAAGGCTGCGAGGTTGGACCTTATGATCGTAGTATTTGCGTAGGACTTGCTGGTAGACTGCTAAACGGATTAAGGCTTGATTTCTCTTCTCTTCGAGAAGGTTGATGTCATCCGCTCGAAATTGTTCCTGGTTTGACTCGTTAAAAGTTTTGACCCTTGTTGATCTGATCTTTAGTTCTGGTGGAAGCATGGCTTCGGCACCGAAAACTAGGAATCAAGGTGTTTCACCTGTAGCCCGACTAGCAGTTGTACGAACTGCCAATAATATTGAGCATAATTCTTATACCCAAGCCCCCGAGCGCTTGACAAGCTGTCCAAAGACTCGAGTTTTGATTCCCTGTATTATTTGGCCATTCGCTCTTTCGACTGCCCCATTGCTTTGAGGATGGGCAACAGAGGCGTAACACAGTTTGGTACCCAACTCGTCACAAAATTCTTGGAATTTTGTGCTCGAAAATTGTTTACCATTATCAGTGATTATTCGACTTGGGACCCCAAATCGAGTAATCACACTTCTCATCATGAACCTTTTGTCGCTTCGTTGTTATCCGATTCTGAGTTCGCCGATCCACTTTGTGAACGTATCAATAGCCACAAAAAGGAACTCGAAGCCACCCGTAGCTTTTGGGAACGGTCCTAGGATATCGAGACCCCAGGTCACAGAAGGCCAAGATAGAGAAATTGCTTGTAATGCCTGAGCCGGTTGGTGTATTTGTCTGCTATGAAACTGGCATTGTACACATTTCTTAACCAGCTCTTTGGCATCGTGGAGAGCTGTTGGCCAGTAAAACCTTGTCGAAAGGCCTTTCCGACCAGCGTTCTGTAGGAAGCATGAGTTCCACAGATGTCCCCGTGTATGTCATGAAGGAGGTTTAGTTATTCGCTCTGTGATATGCATCGCATGAGTACTCGTTGAGTGCCTCGTTTATAGAGGATTCCTTCGACCAAAGTATACATTTTGGCCTTTCGGGATAAGCGATCTGCCTCGAGATCATTATCGGGTATGGAACACGTCTAAAGATACTCGTAGATGGGATTCATCCAGGTATCCTCATATTCTAGAGAGGTTGTCTCAATAGGAGTTGTCTCTGGTATTTCAACCAGAGACAGCTTTTGGAGCTGCTCCAAGAAAACTCCTTTTGGTACTTACGATCGGGAAGAAGCCATACGAGTAAGCTGGTCTGCGAGAAAATTATTTTTTTGAGGGATAAATTGTAGCTCGAAACCGAAAAAATGTTTTTCAAGCTTTCGGACTTCCGATAAGTACCGAGACATGGTCTGATTAGAGCACTGGTACTCTTTTCCGACCTGATTCACGACTAGTTGAGAGTCTCCTCTCACGAGTAGTCGTCGAATAGCGAGCGCTTTCGTAGCTCGTATGCCAGCCAACAAATCTTCGTATTCTGCCACGTTGTTAGTGGCCTGAAAGTTTAATTGAATGGCATACTTTAAAGTCTCTTCGGTATGAGATTACAAGACCATCCCAGCCCCCGAGCCACTTAAAGTAAGTGACCCATCAAAGTACATCGTCCACTGGTCGTGGGTATCATACTGAGGATCCTGAACAGGTTCAGGATTTGTCCATTCTGCGACAAAGTCTGCCAAGATCTGATATTTAATGGTCGTTCGGGATACGAAATGGAGGTCAAACTCCCCAAGTTCTACTGACCATTTTGCTATGCGTCCTGCTGCTTCACTGTTCTGGAGGACCACTCCTAAGAGAAACTCAGACGGCACAATTATCTTGTGCGCCTGAAAATAATGACGCAGTTTTCTGGAAGACACGAGGAGGGCATAAAGAAGTTTTTTGTGAGTATAATATATGGGCCCCGCATGACATCTACATTTTTTGCATCAAAATATGCCAACATGGGTCTTGTTTTGTTGATTAAATGATAAGAAACACAACGGCTCAAACGGATCACAAATCGGATACTCAATTTAGGAAATATGATCATTCCAAACTTGTTAATCAATCTAACCACACAATAAATGATTCGCATGCAACCAAAACTTGCCACGTACCAAACTCAATGCCTGTCGCCACGCCAAAAATTTGGCGCACGTTTTGGCCGCCCTCGCGCTACCAAGGAATTGGGAAGAAAACAATATGTGTTATCAAAATTTTCAGGGCAACCCTAAATGTTGGAACCAAACCAAACACAGACTAAATTTTTAAGATAATGCTAAAATTTTGGTTTGGCTAGTTCTGACCTTGAACCAAACAGCCCCTACGTCTCCTCACACCTCACACGGTGAAAGAAACACCACCACACAGGGCGGAGCGCAGCGGAATCCTCCCACTAGTTAGCCCTTCCCGCCTCCTTTATCAGCCAAAGTGCTCCCCTCTCCCCACCGCCACCACTATCCTCCTGTCTCCTCTGCTTCCTCCATATATACGGCCATGTTCTTGCGTGCTTCCATGTGCTCTAGCTAGACTCCTAGTTCCAACCGAGTATATATAGTTGCTGTGATCTACCGCCACGAGATGTCGTGCTGGTGGAGGCAAATTAGGGAGCAGCAGCTGGTAGCAAGAAGCATGGGGGCTTCCACGGAGGTGGCGCGAGCCGTGTGACCGAACGAACCGAGCTAGGGGAGCGAGGCAGCGAGCGTGCGTACACGTAATTAAGGATGTGCTTCGTCGGCTGCCGTGTCGCCGCCGAGCTCTCGTCGTGAGAGGGTTGAGAAGGTAAGGAAGGGAAGGGGGAGAGGAGGGTTCTTGCTGTGCTGGCTTAGCTTCTTGGTGGCTGCTGCTGGCCATGTGGAGCGTGGTGTCGCTCGTCCGGCAGGGGCTGCGGTGGCGGCCGCGGAGGAGGACGGCGCGGGTGGTGGACGAGAGCGCGCTCGGGCACGTCGTCGGCGCCGACGAGGGCGGCGGCGGTGGTGGCCCTGCGCGCGGCGGTGCGGTGTCGTCGAGCGTGGCCAGGGCGCTGCTGGCGCTGGCGTGCACCATCCGCTTCGACGGCGAGGACGGCGGCGGCGTCACGGAGGAGGCATGGCCCGCGAGCGAATGGCGGCCGCGCGCCGACGAGGTCAGCCACCTCGTGGTGCTCGAGAGCATGTGCTACGCCATCTACGCGTAGCCGTAGGGTTTGTACGTATATATGTACGTACGATTGGGTATGGTAGGGTTATAATACGTGCTTACGTGGTTCGAGATGGTGTATAGTAGATTAATGTACAGAGTAAGTAGTGCATCTTGGATGTACGTACCTACTACTACTGCTGCTACAAGTGCCGTAGTAATTCGGTTGTCTTGCCTATGTAACATCCTTGATTTGGCAAAGAGATCACTACAATTTACGTGTCAAACTCTCATTACTCCTCTTTCTTCTTTCTTCTTTTTCCTTTGGTTTTTGTTCTCTTTATTATTTTGATGCTTTTTGCCTCTAGAATTTTGGACCACGGTTTGGCATATGTATCTTGATCTTCTTCTTTTTCGGAGGAGCGAGGACTGAATGTGGATATTCGTGTTGTTCTATCAGTGTCGAGACTGAGCTGGCTACATGGGTGGCCCCGCATGGACACGATGCGGCCTGGCCCATCTCAGCATAATCCATCGTGGCCCGGCTAATAAGTAGGAAGTCCTGTGTCGGCCCATGTGCCAACGAGGTCAGCCACCTCATGGTGCGCGAGAGCGAATTTTTAGCCGTATTGGTGAGTTTTCACACTGTATATATAGAAATAACCATCGCGGAAATTTTTTTTTGCAGATTTGGCCCTTGTCCATACGGCCGTCGTGCTGTAGCGCCCACGGCCCGCCACGTGTCCACAAGGTTAGGATTCAGGTTAAATTAGGGTTAGAGTTTCGGCTGTTCGTAGGAATTTTAAAATGTAGCAAACGACTTCAAAAAATTATGAAATTTTACGTGAAGCCTCCCGACATAGTGTACTTGCTTGTGTAAATTTGTTATAAATTTATTTATTCAAGATTTTTCTCATATTTTCATAAACGTGTATTGTTTGTACGAATTTGTAATGTAGAAAATGAGCTCAAAAAATATGAATTTTATTTTGAAGGCTCCTCGCCCAGTGGACTTGATTGTGTAATATTTCAACAATTTTATCTTCCTCAAAAATAAAGAATTTAGGTCACGAAGATTAGGATTTTAGGTTTCGAAAATTAGGGTTTCATGATTTCATATGACTTGGAATGTATGGAAAAAAAAAGCTGCATTACAACTCCATTGGACATATCGATATACAATATAGCACAAGAGTACACACATAACAACCAAGATACACGTACAAATATAGCAAAACAAATTATGCATACGAATGTCCCAAAACATAATCGCATACACACATGACACAATATGGCTCACTCGTCTGAGCCGCTGCTCTCTGCCTACCGCGACTGCGGCTGTGTTCGCGTGTGCGGCCTTGTCTTGCGCCGAGCATGTCCTGTGGGATACGTCAGTCGGTCCAGAGGCTGCGTGTCAGTTCGGAGGGGGTACGGAGACCGTTGGGTGGTCAGAGGTGGACCAGTTGGCTGAGTTTGGCCCAACAGAGTCTGATAACCGTACATGTCCTAATGAGGCATGCCGACTTGGGGGACACCTCCGAAGAATTCATGAGCGACGGACTAAAAAAATTCACTTCCGAGGTACGGTGCCTGCAACTCCGGTTGCGCAGATGTGCTCTGGCCTTGGACGTACGGGGTACCAACCCACCCGGATGAGCTCTGGCCTTGGACGTATGGTGGGACAGTGAACCCGGAGGAGCTCTGCCTTGCGTACGCTCCAAACCCTGCCTATCATGCTCCATACCCTGACGGTGTGTGTTGCTCCCTGGTAGGAGCTGAGAGGCCCGTATCATCATCATCAGTCATCGTGAACTGGCCGTCACCCCCACGGTCAACTGAAGGCTACTAGATGGAATGATGTTAGTACAGATAAACACTCGGGACGTGAACTGAGAATCTCATACCTCCAGGATGTGCAGCGCAGATGACCGACGGGAAGCACTAGTCTGTGTACCGAACATGGACGGTAGAAGTGAATCATCCTGACGAACCTGCGGTGGGAGAACGACACGATGTTAGCGCAACGTAAGGCATAACCAAAAAATGCAATGTAAATTTGTACATAACTTACCTCTCCACCGATCTGGCTCGCGAATGACCGACGGGGAACGCTACAACGCCAACCGAACTTGCTAGGTCATGGTGACCTAACGGGTGAGCACGCCTCCCCCCTCCCCACTTGGTGCCCGATGCGTAGGACGTCGTCCATCAAATGATCGCAGCTCAAGTTCTTTATTATCTTCTTCATCTCTGCCGAGATGTGCTTCAAAAAAAAATATATCCTGCCGGGGTTCTATATGGGCTACAGATGGCGGCCTCCGATGCACTATGAACGCGCTGTGCTCGCTCCAACTGTAGTGACATATGTAACAGGTTCATTAACGAAAAGTACGAATGTCCTCAATGAGACGACCAGAGGTTGTAAGTGTCTTACGGTGTCATCGTGCCATGAAGCGCTGTGATGGTCGTACGCGCGGTGAAGGCTCTCCTAGTGCGTCTCCGATGTCACCCGCTCTAGGCGCTCCAGTGGAGGAATGGTGAGTTTTGCGCGCGTCCTCAACACGTATCACTCCAAGTACGCATCGTGCGTCTCAAGGTCATACGGACACCACACCATTAAGACATCCAACTGCGCCCTGTCCGTCCATGCCGTAGTTCACTCCTGCTGGACCGGGCGCCAGTCCTTAATATGCCCACCTGCCCTCGATAGCCTGCATTTCGGGAAGGATTGGTGTTAGAAAAGAAGATGTAAGAACTGTAAACATTACTCGGATGAAGTTTGACTCACAGGTGTACGACTCGCTACAAGAGCGTGCTGTCCGGGAGGGCACGACCTAGTACCAACCAAACTATCGCATTACGCACTGCGGCATGTAAGGCTCCACCATATGTGCGAACACCAAGTAGCAGGTCGTCATCCATAACCCGATGTCCTAGGTGCATTGCATGGACAGCTCGTGTGGTGCTATCGTGTGCACAAAATCTGGATACCATGGACACCAGATGATGTCGCTCTCATGCAACGATTCAAATTAGTTGTGGTACAACGAGTAGCACCTCATTGATCTGTCCTTGGCCCAGCGTAGACGGGCAGAAGTCCACCGTGAGCCCATGGTGGGCCCGTCTATCGCATCAATCGGGGGTGCATACGGGCGCACCACTGTGTCGATGGATGGCCGCACAACCGGGAAGTGCTCCCAACTCCGCACCGCAGAGCACATATAGAATAGCCAGCCGGGTACCACCGGTGCCGCATCATGGCGCCACACAACTCCCAAAGATGTGGCACAAGGACGGTGACCCCAACTATACTGAGGCATCGACCTAGCCCCTGCGTCAACCAACGACTCGACGAGGCGGACGTAGCTGGGGTAGCACCAATCACCCTATGTAGTTGGAAATAGGACCCAACCAAAGAGCTAAAGAAGGTAAGCAACGATGTGCGTCCTTACAACCTCGTCAGGTGCACCTCTCTGGCAATCACTGAACTGCCTCAGCCAAGTCCGAGGGACGCCACGCGCACCCTTCGGGAGAGGTTGGCCGAACCGCTGCTCCAGCATGGCCTTCCAGTGCACCGACGGAGGGCCCGGAACAAGTGGCTCAACCCGAATTGGGAGACCGATCAAGAGCGAGACATCCTGCAAGGTGACCGTCATCTCACCCCACCGAAAGTGGAAGGTGTGCATCTTGGGCCTCCACCTGCCGACAAGTGCCGACAGCAGGCTGGCGTCTAGGATGAACCGGCGTCCGAGGGACACCAGCCTCGCAAAGGGCAACAAGCCCATGACCCGGAGGATCAGGATGTAGCGATCATCTAGCTCCCAGGAATCCCTCCCCACCCGAAGCTGCAAGGGCGAAGGGCCATCAACATCACCAGCGATCCACAGCTTGCACCAGTGGTCCTCATCGTAGAAGTATTCCAGAAGCACCAATAGAGACATGGCTTGCAACACAAGAAATAGACGGAATATTAGTGAGAAGATTGATAATGACCATGAAACTAAATATTAACCATAGAATACTGCAAATTAAATATTACGACGAAACTAACACTATAAATTGATGTGCACTAATTTGTAGGTACAAAATTAAATACGGCTATTTAATGTTGATAAAATAGTGCAAATACGTTCTTAAGGTACACTTATTCCTCTTCTTAGTGCTCAAATATGTTTATTGCTCAAAAGTACAGAGCCACTTATGAGGTCTAACTTTATTATCCATGTATAGCAGTATTAGTAGAGGTGTTCTTAAGTTCCTTTACCCATGGTCTTAGATACATTACTTTGTCCATGCATTGATAGCCCACAACATATACAATGTATGATAATCTCATAATGCTAATTACATTGATTGCATACGTACCAAAAATTACATGGGACTCCTAAATCTTAGAACGCTAATTACATAGGACTAACAACATTAAATTAAGTCAATGTCTGCAAAATTACAACTATTGAAGTACGGATCCACCATAAAATTGCGACTAATTACTTTGTAACTAATTAACGAGCCCTCAAGAATTAAACGACGGAGATACAAACTACCTGCGAATGACGGCGGTCAATAGTGCTGAAATATTCCCAAAAAACGACAGAGCGAGTGTGCGAGCGATAGAGCGAGTGAGCGAACGACTGCGAAATGAAATCACTCTCATTCGCTCACTAATTTATAGCCGAGAGTGAATCCTTCCCCCCGCACGCGATCGGTTTTAATTTGCATTCAGCAGACAAGAAGACGCGAGAGACATCGTGAATAGATGGATGTGACAGGATGACAAGATTGCTTGCTTTCGATGGAAAAGAAAGGAAGATAGAGGGAGGGCCTCATTGGGATGTTCGTCTGCACAATACATGACACGGTTTTCTGTTTATTTTTTTGTTCTCACCAAAACAGTACACGTTTATGAAAATGCGAAACAAAATCATGAACGAATAAAATTATAGCAAATTTACACAAGCAAGTACACTGTGTCGAGAGGCTCCATGTAAAATTTCATATTTTTTGAAGACGTTTGCTATATTTTAAAATTCCTATGAACATCCGAAATCCTAACCCTAATGGAGTACACGTGATGGGTCGTGGCGCCATCAAGACCGTCTTGTGGCGGCGCTATCAAGACGACCGTCGCGAGCGAGGCACGTGATGGGCGGAGAATGGCTACCGCACAGCGGTCATACGGACAGGGGCCAAATTTGCAGAAAAAACAAAAAACAAAAAAACAAAACAAAAACGAACGACTATTTCTATACATACGGTACGAAAACATCCCAATATGGCCAAAAATTCCGTGAGAGCATGTGCTACGCCATCTAAGCGTAGCCGTAGGGTTTGTACATAAATACGTACGTACGATTGGGTATGGTAGGGTTGTAATATGTGCTTACGTGGTTCGAGATGGTGTACAGTAGATTAATGTATAGAGTGCGTAATGCATCTCGGATGTACGTACCTACTACTACTGCTGCTACAAGTGCCGTAGTAATTCGGTTGTCTTGCCTATGTAGCATTCTTGATTTGGCGAAGAGATCACTACAATTTACTGGTCAAACTCTGATTACACTCTTCTTCTTTCTTCTTTTTTCCTTTGGTTTTTGTTCTCTTTATTATTTTGATGTTTTTTGCTTCTAGAATTTTGGAGCACGGTTTTGCATGTATCTTGATCTTCTTTTTCTTAGGAGCGAGGACTGAATGTTTAATTACATTCATGTTGTTCTGTCAGTGTCGAGACTAGAGTGACTAAAGCGGGCGGTCGGGACCCAAGACAGCATGATCTTGATCGGCCCATCTCGACATGGCCATCGTGGCACGGCTAATAGGTGGACCGTGCCGTGCCGGTCCACGTGCCGGGGAGGCGGCCCAGGCACGGCCCGATGGCCTGGCGTGTCGGCCTGAGCCCATTTAGCCCGACAGATCGTTTCGGCCCACTTAGCCTGTTAGGCCCGAAAAAATAAAAGAAAATAGAAAAATGTGTAGAATTCAGAAATAGATATGGAAATTATAAGAAATGAGACAAGCATATTGAAAATGTAATAAAGAGCTTTATTAATGTTCAGATAGCTGTCTCGTCAAAACCTTTCACAAAGACACATAGCCTAAACAAGTTATTCACACAGCTGCATAAGTTATCTCACACAGCTGTCCCATCCCAAGTTTTATGAAAATCTACCCCTCGTGTGAAATCCCCGAGCATTGTCCATGACCACGGACGCAGCTATTCGAATAGATTGTTTAACACTCTGCGGAGGTTGTACACTTTACCCACACGATACAACTAGTGTAGCTAGCACTAGCCGTAACAAAACAGTTCAGAAACTTCATCTCGACATTGACACTCCCAGTGTGCTTACAAACCGTCAAACAACCCCACACAGGAAGTCAGTCCGACACACACCGTTGGACAGGGACACGGCGAACCACCCCGTGATGTGACTACTTGGTAGCACACCTCCACCCACGCCCACAGCCTAACCTACAATCTGAGTAATCAATGTCAAGACTCCATAACTTACTAAGTTAGACCCGTCCCATCAGGCATGTGGTTGTACGAGAGGCTCAGTTCAATGGCGCACAAAGTTAAGTTCTTAATTGACCAAGCCAAGACTTCCAAGTTGCTACATATCCCTACGCACACAAGTTATTAAGCCCATGCACACAGCTCCACCAAAAGTAGCACACAGTATCCACCACTTGCCCCAGTCTAAATCCTTTCCCACCCTGTTGGTTAAGTGCAACATATGCCATCAACGAGTAATAGCACACAGTGCACATAGTTTTTATCACATAGTTCCATAGTCACTTAGTCAAGTTTATATTTGCATCTTACATGAGGTGATGACTCGTAGCATGGCTAAGCAATCTAATCGCATCTAACCATCCCACGTTGGTAATACAATAGCACCAACTAAATAAACCAAACTAGGGTGACAAAAGATTATGACATACAATTAGACAAGGTGGATATAACAAATGGGATCATAGCTACACCCAAAAGCATTTAAATAAATACTCAAAGTAAATGCAATAATTTGAATCAAAGTAGTTTTAGAAAGCTGGGATTCAACATGATCAAAGGTATAACTTGCCTTGCTATAGGAATGATGATCTTAATTATCTTTGATCTTCTACCTCCTTGACCTTTCGCTCCTTCGGACGATTCCGTGACTTCAATGTCTAACGAGAAAGAAAGCGCAAAAATAAATTAAATTCAAAAAGATAACTCAAATAAACTCCAAAAATAAAATAATAATCTCAGATAAATAGATATCAAATTTAGATGAATTTAGGGATTTGAATGGACTCAATCAGAGTTCGGATGCAAAAGATATGAGCCTTGGAAGATTGAAATCATATGAAATAATGAAAATCATAATTTCATGAATTTACTGAATTATCTTTCCTAAGGAAAATACAATTATGACGTCGGCATGACATCAGCAAGAATTATCAGCTGAAAAGATAAAAAGAAATAGGATTTATCAAGTGGGACCCACTGATGGTGTATGGTGGGCTGAGTTCTTAGAGATTGGACTCGGGTTGGACTTTGGTCTACCAACTAGACTGATGACCGGACTGCCACACCAGCAAAACGATGACATGGCCAAAGAGGTGGAGGTTGAGTGGCCGCCACATCAGCACAGAGAGAAGCCAAGGGAGGGAGCGCAGATGCCATGGCCGTCAACAAGCTTCACGGCGGCGAGGGCTTTGGGAGTTGGATGGCGCCCAAGGAATTCCAAGGGGAGCACCAAATTGCGGATGTCACAAGGAACTCAGGGAGCATCTCCAGAAGAACTGAAGATGGCCGTATCAAGTGCAAAGTCGAGATGACCGGAAGCAAAGGGAGAGACATGGCAGCAACCAATCGGCGGCACATGAGCAAAGAAGATGTGGGGGATTGGATGAGATCAAGCAGGGACACGTTATGACACGCTCAAAATAGTGAGAGTGCTCACCGTTGAGTAGATCGACAAGAACGACAGCGGCCGGCTTGTCGAACAAAACCGAAAACAGCGCCTCGGGGATCCTCGAGCAATGACGACTGCATCACGATGAAGACCACGCTGCTGCGAACCTGTCGGTGAAGATAGCACGGCTGGAGACGCGCTGTGGGCGATGAACTCCGGCGAAGAAGACGCTCCAATGGCGTTCAGGTCTTCGAAGATTGCAGCCGAACCAAAGCGAAATCGAGGAAAAGAAATTAGGGTTTTGGAGGAGGGGCACGGGACGCACATTATGACGCAATCGGTTCTTTAAATAGTGCTGGAGATGAGGGAGTTCACAAGGGAGCTGGCGGCGCAACACGCACTGGACATGGACTCTTAGAAGTCCTTGACAGGCACGCGAGGAAGAAGATGCACACGGGTCCACCAGTCATAGGAGCCAAGAGAAAAGGAAGGGCACGGGAGCTGGTTGGGCTGGCGCACGGGAAAGGGAAGCAAAGGGCAGCGGGCCGGTGGCTTGGGCTCCTTGCGCGAAAAAGGAAAGCCGCAGGTGGGCTTCAGCAGAGAAATGAGCGGGCGGCTCGATTGGCTCCCACGCAGCAGAAAATGGCACGGTCCGATGTGGCCTGGTGCGTGTGCCTCGGTCGGGAAAGAAGGAAAGGGCCAAGGTGCGGCTGGCTCACGCACGGGAGGGAAACGGATTGGCCGAAAGAAATGGATGTGGGCCAATAGGAAGGAATAGGAGGTGTGTTTCGGATGGAATAGGAATGGGCCAAAAGGAATTTGAGCCCAAGGACCAAACTGAGATTTTAATATTAGTTTTATTTTTAGAAAATAGCATAAAGCACAAAGGGCAAATAAAAAGATAGCAAATACACTCGGAAAAATTCTAGAAAGATCTAGAAAATATATCCAAGCACAAAGAACCCGAAATAAAATAGTTTTTGATAATAGTTGATGTTGGGATTAATTATATTAAATTGTTTTTGATTTACGAAAGTCCCAATTAAGCTTTATTAATTCAAATAAAATTGGTAAAATTTTCCAGGGACCTAAACTACTCAAAAGATTTTTGAAAAGCCAAATTTTGGGACGTTACACTCGGGAGATTACTAGTGAAAGGCGATTCTCAACTAATAGCGAATCAAGTCGGGAAAGAGTATCAATGCTCAAGTACCAAGATGTCATCTTATCTGGTGGAAGTACAGAAACTCGAAAAGCACTTCTTCAGTTTCTAGATCCAACACATTCCTAAAAAGAAAAACTTTCTGGCAGACCAATTGGCACAGATGGCCTCCACAAGGTCACCTGTCCTGCCCGGAGTTTTTCTCGAGCAACTCGATTCACCCTCGGTGGTCGAGCATTCCGAGGACATAGATGTTCCACTGGAGGTTGTACAAATCGATCCTGCGAATATGGATGTTCCGCAGGAGGTCGTCAAGCACGATCCTGGTAGAGATTGGATGGTGTCGATCTACAATTATCTTCAGCATGGCATTATTCCTGAAAATGATGTAGAGGCTGGTCGTATAGCTTGTAAAGCCAAATCATACACTCTAATTGAAAGTACCCTTTATAAACGGGGATTTCACGGAATGTTGATGAGATGCATATCTCAAACGGATGGCATTAAGTTGCTATCCAATATTTATGGAGGAGTCTGTGGAGCACATCATTCCTACAGAACACAGGTCAGTAAAGCCTTCAAGCAAGGATACTACTGGTCAACTACCCTTCATGATGCAAAAGAGCTCGTGACGAAGTGAGTACAATGTCAATTTCATAGTCGACAAGTACATCAGTCGACACAAGCTTTGCAAACTATATCTCTTTCTTGGCCTTTTGCAACCTATGGACTAGACATTCTGTGACCTTTCCCAAGAGCAACCGGGGGCTTCGAATTTATTTTCATCAAGATTGATACGTTTACAAAATAGATAGAAGTCGAGCCAGTTGTTAAAACAACAATTGAAACTGCTAAGAGGTTCCTCACAAAAAAATGTGATCACACGATTTGGTATACCTAGTCGAATAATCACAGATAACAGTACCCAATTCTCTGGCGGAAATTTTTAGGAATTCTGCGATGATCTAGGTATCAAGATACATTTTGCTTCCATCGCTCATCCACAGAGCAATGGCGCAGTCGAGCGAGCCAATGGTATCATAATGCAAGGGGTGAAACGCCGAGTGTTCGACTAGTTAACAAAACGGTTAGGAGCTTGGGTTCAAGAATTTCCTTCTGTATTATGGGCCGTTCGAACCACGACCAGACGTGCGACCGATGAAACACCAGTTTTTTTTCTCATTTATGGTGCTATAGCCATGCTTCCTCCAGAAATGAAAATAGGCTCTTCTTGTTTTTATGAAAACAATCAAGAAGAATGACAACTCGACGATATCATTGTCCTTGAGGAACAATGAAACCAAGCCCTCATACGATCAGCGGTTTACCAACAAGCCATACAAAGGTATCATCGTCATAAGGTGTAACCTCGCAACGTAGCTGTAGGTGATCTGGTTCTCAGAAAAATTCAGAGCCAGGCTAATCACAACAAACTTTCTCTCAAATGGGAAAGTCCATACACTGTGGTCGAAGTCACCAGACCTGGTTCGGTACGACTAGCTATGTCAGACGGGCGTGTTTTGTCAAATTCTTGGAATATTGACCAATTGTGTAAGCTCTTTGTATAAGTGTATTTTACATTCTATCAATTTTCAATAAAGATTTATCATTTCTTTATTTTCTCCGATGAGCGATATTGTTTATATGACTGTACTCATATTCTGGTTGCCTACTATTGTTGTCTAATTGGTCGGAGAAGACCAAATTCTGTCCGACATCCTTTTAAAGGATCTCTGTTACTCTCTGGTTAAGACATATAAGTTAAACGCCATAAGGGCCCTAGTCGTTACCATTAAGTCAATGGTTCTCACGCGTGACCACACTCTTTTCTCAAAGAAACATATGAGTACAAGGAGCATAACACAAACGACTACATATAGTGATTTACATGTTTAAGATTTCGGAGACTACATTTCTTTACTTCAACATTCTGTTCTACTCTCGTTTGGCTACTGGTCGGGACACAGAAAGCCTCCTAGTTGAAATCTCTCCTCTCTACATGTGGTCCTGCCCACTGGAAGGAGTTTCCTAGTGACGGTCCTTTTCCTACGAACTTCGCTGTCAGTCGGACTTGATCATGAGCACGTTTCGCGATGTGTTTTTCATGTCCTCGGTTCTTAGCAATAATTACGACTAGTTTGGATACTATACATAAATAAAGCCACTTATCGTTTATTGCATACATCCTTGCATAATTTCTTTCTCAGCAAGGCAAGTCTTTTCTTACGACCATACAATGTATTGTTTAGTATTTCGATTATGGAAAGTAAATCTACAACTAGTTGAAGTCATACACTGGTTCCGACCAATATTGATTTCCTAGTATTAATACGATCAGTTTTATCACATAATCAGCACATAATTCTTGGCTTACTGCTTCTTTAGTAAAGATCTTAAACTATAAAGCAGTCAAAGGCTAAGAAATATGTGAGTACTTCATAAGTAAAAAAGCATAAACAAAAGATTTTATTGATGAAAGAAAGGTAAGTTTTTACATTCAAACTTCTTATATTGCACAATCCTACTCCTTAGGATCATCAAACTGGTCGCTGCGCGCTGGAGATCTGACTTCCATTTACTCCACAACCTTGCTTACGAGAGGCGTCATTTCCTCGATAAGCTTGGTCGCTTCATCTCCCGAGCAGTTAAAATCTTTTTCAACAGCTTGGAGATGCATGGAGGGGTCAGAAGCCTTCAGTTTTGCCAGAGCAAAGCTGACTCTATTAGCGATAGCTTCCCCTATCGTCTGTGCATAGTTGTCCCAAGTAGCTTTAAACAGACCTCGGAGATCTTCGAGTTGTTGGGCCAGGAAGTTGATTTTCTCTGTAGGATCCTTCAAGGGAGGTAGTTGTGATCCCGATCCCATATCAAAAAATATCTTGTTCAAAACCTTAACTTTTTTGTCAAGGCCCCGATCAAGTTCTGCCCCCTGGCCGTGCTCGAACTCAAGAGCTTTCTTCACTCTGGTTAATTCTTGAGTTTGCTCTGTATGAGTGAACCAAAGATAAATAATTACAATTAGGATAGATAGTACCCTAGTTAAGCTTACGACCAATTACCTTGACTCTTCTTCTCACAAATATCGATAATCTCCTTGTTCCTGGTCGTCAAGAATTCGATCAACCGGTTCTTAGCTTGGCATGCACCTTCAAGCTTTGTTATTACGGCTTCCTTGGCCACGACCTCTTCTTTTAATTTCTTCGAATCTATCAAATATGATAAGGGGGGAAGTTAATTAATAGAAGAGAAACAAGATAGCAAAGAAGGAAAGAAGAAGACAAGAGAAAAGTTCTTACTTTCTAATTCGGAAGGAAAGAAGAAGGCAAGAGAAAAGTTCTTACTTTCTAATACATAGTTTCTTTTCTCCAAGAGTTTTATTCACTTGGTCAGTCCTCCGACCACAGCAAAGTTCTCAACAATATGCTACAGACATGGCAAACTCTTTTAGCTTTTATTAAACATTAGGGAAAAAGGCTATGGAAGTGGTCGTGGATACTCACCCGGATTGCAATATCATTATACTCGGCAAAAATAGTATCAGGACTCATCTCTGCTTGACGGTCCGATATTCTACCCCAGGCCTCGTCGAGTTCTTCATCATAGAAGAATCAATGACCATGTAGGAAGCTGGTAGGATGAGAGGCCTTCGGAGCAATTCCCCCAAGGACTCCAGCAATGGTCAAAACTTGCTAGAACCCTTCTAGAACTTCTGCCTCCTTAGGTGGAGTTGGAGCCGCCGTAGGTTCCTGAGCAGGTGCTGGCGCTACCACCTACTCGGGGCTGGCTCAATCTATTTTTCCTCAAGAACCTTCTCCTGAAAAGTGCTCTGGTCGAAGGCGACCGGAACACCAGGGGACCTTTGAAAATTCAAGAAAGGAAATTCAGGATCTCAAGGACATCAGAAGCATTAAAGGTATGTATTTACATGATTCTCTTTCATGTATGCATACCTAATCTTCTTCTTTGTCTTGACCTTGAAGTGCGATGGAGCGAAGTCCGTAGCGCTAGCCTTCCTTTTCTTATCAACCGATTTCACCGGTTCTGAACCGGTAGGGTTGGTTGCACCCATGACATCTCTCGACCTCTGGCCAGAAGTGATATCTTCGACCAGTTGGTTGAGGTCCCTGACCAGCTAGTTAGAGATGGTGTCTTCATTGATTTCCAAAATAGTTGCTTTGGTAGCAACTGTCAGGTCGTGAACGATCGCCATGGGACTAACGACATCTGCAGCTTTGCCCTGCATATCTTCTTTCTCTCTCGTCTGAATTACAACTAAAATTTAATTAGCGATATAATTTTTCATCTAAATTATATATTCCTTTCTGCAAATGCTCTTTTTTACCTCTAGGAGACCATCTTCTTGCGCGATCTCTGAATAGGAATCGATCGGAACAACGGTATAGGAAGAATCATCGTCGAATTTGGTAAACCTCATCCCGACCGCCTATATATTAGAGCAAAATCATATACAGATCGGAGGATATATAAAAGATGGAGAAAAAGTGGTTATTTACCTTGAGTCTTCTTAATCTCTCTTCTTCAGAGATGATGGCCAAAATACCCGGGAATACGGCCTTGATAACAGGCTCCCCGACGCAGATCATTTTGATCTGCTCTCTGACTTCATTAGAGGAAAGGACTTCAAAAAGACAAAGAGATTTCAAGGTTAAAAGATAGATAATCAACTAAATAGGCCATATTGGTCGGAGTTTCTCAAGACTTACCATCCATTGAGTCCTTGATCGCTTCATCACGACCAATATACCAGAGCAGGGAATGCTCTCGGAGCTTCAGGGGACTGATTCGGCGCATGGTGAAATCTCTCACCACGTGCCAAGAAGTCAAACACTTCCTATTCAGGTCTTGGATGGCTTCAATCCATCTTTCAACCGTCCCTGTCTTCTCCATGGTCGACCTACACTTTATATTCTCGCTCACCCTCTTACTGATGAAGTAGAGGCCGTCGTCCTTCGTGATCATCATGTAGAACCAGTTCTTCTTTCATGACGACCATGAAGATTTTGAATACATATGGATGTAATCATCAGCCTTCCTGTCGTGAAGGCGTAGCGAAAACTCCCCAGGTCTGGCCACCGACTTCCTAGACTTCGCCATCCGGTAAAATATCTGAAGACCTTCAAATTCGGTCGGATCCCTAGGTACGCCTTGCATAGGTAGGCGAAGATGCTGATATTGGCAATGGAGTTCGAGGCCAAGTTCACCAACTCAACCCCATAGTACTCCCGGACCCGGGAGAGGAATTTGTGAGCTGGCAACTTGAGCTCGCACTCAATGTAAGCGAGGAAAATAGGGATTTTCCCTTCCTCACGGCTCAAAAAGTGTTCTCCGACCACCGACCTCCACTTGATCAAATTCTTATCTAGGAGCATCCCGATCTCTTCCAGAGCCTTGAGTTTCTTCCCACTCGGATCTGAAACTAACCAATTGGTAATTGAGTCCGACATGCTTGGGTTTAAAAACAGTGGTCGGAGAAGATTTTAGGTGAGGAAAACATAGGAGGTCGGAAGAGATTTTTCGCAAGAAGATGAAAGGGGTTGAAGGAAATCTGGAAGCGTAAAAACCCTAAAGCCTAGCACAATGGGGATTTTATAGCCGTAGTTCCTTAACTGCAATCGGGAGTTACCTAAAAGTCCAACGGACACGGCCTTTTCTCCAACGGACAGAAAAACTCTTTAGTTTCCAAGGCAGTTTCTCAACTTTAAAGTAAATACAGACTATCTCGTATATCACAGGATTAAATGAGGGTCTGCCCGATACGACTTCATCGGGAGAAAGTGTTTACACGACCAATTCATTTAAAGTTCGGGGGCTAGCTGACGAGGATTAAAATCTCTATGTATTACTTTAATACATAATAAAAGACCATATATCTTCATGGTCGTAACCCCTAGGTCTAACAACCTCTGAGGTCGTAAAGATTCTAGAGGTTACATAATAGGTACCCTAGTTGAATGAGGTCATGTACCTAGTCCCCGACCAGGTGACTGCTCGTAGAAGCAATGAACTGGCATCTGAATTTAACTCCAAGCATATTCCTTACCGTGTGATGAATGGAACACATGTCATATTTGCTCCATACCACACGATATTTCATAGTCCTAAGACACTGACAACAACCACCATACGGTTGAGTGTCTCACAGACACTCAACCGCCAAACGGTTGATACTTTACCAACTGCTGCCTCGCTCTAACCAGCCACGACACTTCCAACAGATGTCTCTTCAAGAATTAACTGCCACTACTTCGTCAACTACTTAAAGGAGACTACAAATGGCAGAAAGGGGGATAAGATTCAATCGCATTCCATCATATTGAAGCATTATAATCAGCATTAGATTTAATAGCAAAGCAAACATTACGCTCAATATAATTAGGATTAGTCCACTGCCTTGTCGAAGGAACCCCCTATAATATTCAATCCATAGCAATAAAGAGTAGTCCCATTCTCTCCCAAGAACTATTTGTCATTTTCCTCTATTTATTTCGTAAGATCAGCGACTCGATCATCGACAATAGCTCTACATACATCCTTATTCTACGTGTCATTGTCTAGGTACAAATTTTCGAACACCTTCGACAACTCTGGATTTTCCACAAAGTGTTGTGTTTGTGAATCATCTTGTTCCCAGCCCTTCACAGTTAGAAGTATCTCCACCATCTCACTTGTGGGACTTGTTCTTCTCTTCTCCAATATTCTTCCAGAAAGACTAAAAGAAGACTCGGAGGAAACCGACAAGACGGGAACAGTTAATATATCACGTAGCAAGTATGGATAGCATGGGATATGTTAACTTATAGGCTTGCCACCATTGCAAAATTTCGAAGCCTTCTGAGTTGAAATCAACCGTATCGCTGTCCAGATAGGTGGATAGTTCTCCACTCCTTAGGGTTCTTGGCTGAGTAGGCGGCGTTGTAGAAGAAGAAGACATGGACCTAGAGGAAGAGCCACCGAAGATCTTGCCCTCACATATTTGCCTTGCTACTTGATATGGGGGCTATTGGAGGTCGTTGCAAGCGAACTCCTCGGAACTTATTTTTATACCTTTGGTAAACCTCGTGTAACCGAGAACGAACTTCTGCAAAATAGTTAGTACAGTCTAGCCCTGTAGCATCACTAAGAAGGTCAAGTACACTACCAAATGCTTCAATTTTAGCTCTAGGATCTAAAACAAATGCAAATGCATATAGGTAGGGGTTTTCTCTCCAATATTTAAGGTGTTTACTTTTCATAGAAACAATAGCCTTGCGTAAAACTAAGTCATTTTCATACATTTTCAATTGAGTAGCAATCTGTAAAATATTATGCACAATGATAGGAGATGTTGGATAGTAGACAATGGACAAAACAACAGTGGCCTCATAAAAAATTTAGGATTATGCGCGGTCCTAATGTAATTTTGGAAAGCAGCAGACTCCTCAAAGCCTAACGATAAATTAGCAAAGTTCGTAATCAGCAAGAGCAAAGCTGTTGTAACTGTCCATAATGAAAACTGCAAAACCGAAACTAACACTATTATTACTTTCCTCCGGGCCAGCACCGCCTAGCCCTCCTCCTCCCTCTTCTCCCTCCACTCCAGCCGTCGTCGCCGCCTCCTCCTCCTCCTCCTCCTCCTCCTCCTCCTCCTCCCGGACTTGTCCTCCCTCCACGCCGGCTGACTGCACCGCCCCGCCCCGCCCTCCTCTCCTCCCGGCCCGGCTCATCGGCTGCCTCCCTCGGTCGGTCGGCCCTTCCGCACACGTGCCACATGGGCTGTGTTGGGCTCGTATCGTGCCTGTCATGGTCCGACACTATGCTGTGCCGGGCCAGCCCATCGTGCCAGGATGGCAGCCCAGGCTATCGTGCCATGCCGGCCCGGCCATAAACAGTGCGGGTCGTGCCGTGCTTGGTCCGGGCCAACAGTGCCATGCCGTGGGCCGGCCCAGCAAGCATGGCCCATCTGGTCAGCTCTAGTCGAGACCACTTGCATGATCAACTCATTCTGAAGAATTAACTAGGCATCACTGCAACGAAGTTGCAGGTTCGGAGATTTGCAATTCTGAAATTTGAGATTGGCCATACGTACACCAGTGCAAAGTTGGGTTAGGTCAAAGAAACATCATCATCCTTTGTATTTCGGGGCTGATTTCTGTTAACTCTGACAACTTGTCCCTGAGAACTGAGACACGGCAAAATTTTGTTTCCTACAAACAACACAGCTATCTGGCATCCTGAAGATGACTCCTGTGGAATGTTGGTTTGATTAATATTGGACTGATGAGTTTAGCAAAATGAAAAGAAAAAAAAACTGCTGAAGTTAAGCAGATATCTTCTTCGGATGGCTACTGATTTGAGCGATAACACAGACCATGCAGGTTACTTTTAAATTGAAATCGACAAAATTAGCAAGCATTTCAACACGCAGGTGCATATGGCTCGTGACTTTAGATGCTGTGCTGTCCGTACATCCTCATTCAGCAGATGAAGCATGACAACGACCGTACAGAGAGCTGAGCTGATAGAGGTCACTACAATGGATGGATGGATGCGCCAAAAATAAGATCTTTGGAGATCAATTCAGGATTCAGGGTTGAGACTTGCGAGCCCCAATCTGAACAGGCTGACCATGGTGGCTGGTGAGTATCATGCATAGTGCAATCCAGGCCCCTCCAGATATCCAAATGTTGCTCCCACTCCACAACAAGTGGCCAGCAATCCCCGCCTGGATACGCAATTTGTTGCGCAATTTATACGTGACACGGACCGCGATAATCAGCGCATTTTCGTTGACTTCCAAAAAATGTCATTTAAAGTTTTGACACTGAAACGGCATGTCTGAATCTCCAAGTTTAATTTAATGATGATATTTTTGCAAGTGGCTAGCTAGTCTCGGGTACTTTCCTTCCAGAGGCATAGATGCAAATGTTCCTAAATCTTAATACTAGTAGACATGGTGATAATTATCAGCCATAAAAAATGCATAGCTAACTGTCATTTTAATTCCAATTTTTTTCTGTTTTCATCACCCAACTTGCTTATTTATTGTATATCTACTGCACAATCTTGCATACAATTTACAGAATGGCTTTTCAGTTTTGTTTTTCACATAAAAGTAAATCCATTAGGACCATTACCACACATAGAACACATTTCAAAGCAGTCTTGATTTATCTTTTATCTTTAGAATGATTGATCCTCTGTACAACTACTATCATTTTTTTGCCTATCTTAATTAATCTATATTTGAGCAAAAGACAAATAGTGCTAGCTTAGCTAGTGCTGCTGATAGATTAGAACCTGCAGAAGATGCTGGAGATTGCAGTGCAGGCAGAAAGTAGAAAAGCATGGTGTGGATCAGGATTCGGTGGCCAGCTAAACAGCCAGAGTGGCTGCCGGGCTACTATTCGTGACTAACTGATTACTAACGAAACAATCTAACACTTACACGTAATCACAAATATTATTGGTTGTACCAAAATTTATTACATGTATATATATACACTATATATTACATGTATTTTCCTTAAAAAATTGGGGTGCAGCTGTACCATGCTCCTATACTAGCTCCGCTACTGTAACTGATTGCATGGTTTTGAGTTGCTACGTTTCTTGATAAGGGGCCACCCAATGCAACTAGGTAGGGGCACCATCCATCATGGATGCAATGAACTCAATGCACATTACCTGCTCTTGTTGGGTTGGTGTCTTGGTGATTTCCTCTGAGTTGACAAGCGCTCCATTGCCTCCACCTCCTCCTATGGTCCTATCTTTCAGCTTCCAGATTAAGATCAATGGGCCTTGCCTCCTCCTGCCTGTCAGGCTTAAGATAAAGATTAATGTAGATAGTCAACCCCCTAGCTACCTCCCCTCTAGCTGTGTCATCATGTCGAAAGTAGTCGGCATTGCAATGCAAGTTGTTTCTCGGAAGAGAATAGAGGTGAGGGGTGGGCCAAAGGTGGCCAACAATGGCAAATGGTGATCATATCCTAAGCAGTGAAAAAATTCTCGGCTGAAATTTTTTACCAGGGGGACCGGTTACCACCGAAAATCGGAAATTTCGGCCGACATTTTCAAAGAAAGATTCGAAATTTTGGGATTTAAAATTGTAAAAAATCAAATTCGAACAAAATTCAAGCAAATTCGAAAATTTTTTGGGAAAAATTCATCAAAACCGAAATTTTTGGAGCAAATTTGAATTTTACCAGCGGTCACCGGTGCAACCGCCGAAATTTCGGCGAGAAATTTTTCACTGATCCTAAGACACCATGCTTGCAACTTGCCATTGTTTAAGGAGCGTTGGGTGCGAGAGTCAGCAGGAAGATATCTACAGAAAAGCTTGAGCTTTCTTCGCCATGGATGACACAAAACACTCGCCACTTCTGGTGGAGGAGAATGGCAGAGATCGATCACCCTCGATCAACCGACGTCTCGTTTGGTAAAGGGGATTCAGGAGAAATTTGTATATGTTTGCTAAAGCCTAAAGCCATCTGCATGGTGGCCATTGTTCACATAGTGCTGTGGGTATCATTGTTTTTCTGTCCTCCACTTTGCTAGTAAAATCTCATGGTAATTATTTTGTCAAGTATGGCAAAGAAACTACTGATAAAAAAAACTGAACCAACACTTTCCAGTTCAGCAAACTTCACCTGATTGCAGAAATAAGCATTGCTGCTTCTGTTTCAATCTTCTGACAAGGAATTTTGCGAAGTGTCTTCGTTTCTTCCTTACTCCTTTGTCCAAGAACAAGAAGGCTTCTTAGTTTCACTTGCATGCGGTATCTTGGTCTTTAATTAGAAATCCCAAAACGATTATAGCAGTTCACATTCTGATAGATCAGTCATCTGCAAAGTAAGGTGACAACCTAATTCAGCAAGGAATAGTTAAAAAAGCATCAGAATGAACTCTGTCAGACAACTAGAAGCTGAGAACATGCTGAACAGAAAGTGAATCAAATAATCATCCAAGGCTATCTCAATCAAATGGCATCGTTTACGCATACGTAAACATCACCAATATTTTCAAACGATATCTCGAGCAAAGATTCACTAAACAATATCAGTGCACCACGAAAACGAGGGGGGGAATAAAAGAAGAAATCAGTCGCACCATGGTGCCACCTCATTGGCGGCTGATCTGAGCGACTCCAGGACACGCTTTTCACCTGTCAGGACCTCGACCAGCTGTTATATCCAAACCACATCAACATGATCGCAAGATACTTGATACATCTGGATGACTCAAATGGAGGATTCAGAATACAGAAGTAAGAACAGAAGACGGGAAAGGAGACGATTTACTATTCATTTTCATCGGCAACATCATACAGTACAGGCTCCTTTCTTAAAGCAAATTCCAACCGTCTAACTCACTGACAGCTTGGTCCTACTAACGATTAATACATTAAATCAAATTAACATTTCCGCCAGCTCATCTCAGCTGTCGTGGCCCTCACTCTGCCGAAAGCGTCTTCTTCCTTGCCGCTTCCGCTATTATCCCCATGACTGTCACCGTAGCTGTGACATTGCCACCCCCTTGAGACCCAGCAAGCTGGAGCATCAGGAAAACGTTCTTTCAAAGCGTTATAATCCTCCCAGGTCGCCATGGTAGCTGGCAACGATTTCCATTTGATCAGAATTTGCAGCAAAGCAGCATTTCCTTTCTTCACCAAGCGACGATCCAAAATTACCTCCGGCAATAACTCTGACACATCCAATTCGGCTAGAGAAGGTAAAGTGGAGAACACAGGAGTCTAATCAGTAGTGAATGGCTTCAATTGAGATACATGAAAGACCGGGTGAACCTGACTGTCGGCCAGCAATTCCAATCGGTATGCCACCAAGCCAACTTTCTCCAGAATGGTGTAAGGACTGAAATACTTGAAGGCTAACTTTGGATAGGGGTGATTCACTACCGAATGTTGAGCATAGGGTTGGAGCTTCAAGAGCACTTTGTCTCCCACTTGAAAATCCCGAAAAGAACGCTGTTTGTCAGCAGATTGCTTCATGTGGGACCGAGCTTTGTGCAAGTGCTGCTGTAGGAGATCAAAGAAGAACCTCCATTCTTGAACCACTTCATTAGCTTCTACCGACCTTGAAGGAGACAGAGTTGGCACCATGCTGTAATGAGGATCAGTGCCATAGAGGGCTTTGAAGGGTGTACATCCCACAACTGTATGGTAACATGTATTATACCAATACTCTGCTAACGCCAACCAAGAAAACCATTTTGTGGATGAGGTTGGCACAGCACATCTTAGGTACATTTCTAAGCATTGATTGACTCTCTCACTTTGGCCATCAGACTAAGGGTGGTAAGCTGTGCTCAAATTCAATTTAGTGTCACATTGCTTGAACAGCTCTTGCCAAAAACTGCTGGTGAAAACTTTGTCGCGGTCTGACACAATCGATTTGGGTATCCCATGTAACTTAACCACATTGTTGAGAAAAAGCTTAGCAACTTGGATGGCAGTAAAGGGATGTTTCAGTGGAAGGAAATTGGCATATTTTGTATATCTGTTGACTACCACCAGGATGGCATTATACCCATCTGATTTAGGAAGGCCTTCCACAAAGTCCATTGTGATGTCTTGCCATGCTCCCTGTGGCATTGGCAATGGTTGAAGTAAGCCAGGAGTTTTACAGTGCTCATGTTTAACCTGCTGACAGACCTGACATTGCTTTACAAAGCCTTCCACGGCCTGTTTGAGTCCTTTCCACTGGAATAATTTCTTGACTCTATGATAAGTGACCTACATGCCTGAATGCCCACCTATGGCTGTGGAGTGAAAAGCTTGAATAATTTTGGTTTGAAGTCCAGTGTTAGCACCAATCCAAATTTTTCCATTCCTACGAATGAGGCCATTTGACAAGGTGTACCCCTGACTATTACTTCCAGAAACAGCAAATTCTTGCAATAGTTTCTGAGCTGAAGTATCTACAGCATATGAATTCAATACTTCTTGAAGCCACACAGGTTGAACTACTGAAATAGCCTATAGGTCCAGCAACTGACCCACCCTTCCCTTAACAATGCATCATCTGGTGTATTCTCTAAACCTTTCTTGTACTGAAATGTGAATTGTAATCCAATGAGTTTGGTCATTGCTTTTCTCTGCAATTCAGAAGTTAAAGCCTGATCTTCTAGATGGCATAAACTTATGTGATCTGTTTTAATAGTAAAAGGACTTCTGATCAGATAGGATCTCTATCTATCCACTACCATCATAATGGGTAAGAATTCTTTTTCATATATGGATAATTTTTGGTTTGATGTCCCCAATGCTTTACTATAATAGGCTACTGGATAACCTTCATGTAATAATACTGCTCCAATACCAGAATTACATGCATCAGTTTCAGTCACTAATGACTTGTTGAAATCTGGTAAGGTGAGGACTGGTACAGTACACATAGCCAGTTTTAGCTTCTCAAAGGCATCCTGTGCTTGATCTGTCCACTGAAACCTTTTGTGTTTCTGCAAAAGATTAGTAAGTGGCTTTGCTAGCAGACCATAGTGTTTCACAAGCTTCCTATAGTATCCAATGAGACCCAGAAATCCTCTGAGTTCAGTGATGTTTGTAGGAACAGGCCACAACCTCATTGCTTGTGTTTTAGCTGGATCAGTAGACACCCCTTTGTCAGAGATAATGTGTCCTAGGTATTCCAATTGAGGGGAGGCAAATGTACACTTTGATCTTTTGACATATAGTTGATGCTATTGTTACACTTGAAATACCATATCTAGGTGTTGTATATGTTGCTCAAAAGTCTTGCTATAAAGGAGTATGTCATCCATGAACACTAGTACAAATTTTCTAATGTATTTTGCAAATATGGAATTCATGAGACATTGGAAGGTTGCAGGGGCATTTGTGAGGCCAAAGGGCATTACCTTGAATTGAAAGTGACCATGATGGGTCTTGAAAGCTGTTTTCACTTCATCCTCAGGAACCATTCGGATTTGATGATAACCACTTCTTAAATCCAATTTGGAGAAGTATTTAGTGCCAGCCAACTCATCTAAAAATTCATCTACAATTGGTAGAGGAAACTTGTTTTTGATTGTCAATGCATTGAGCCTTCTATAATCCACACAAAACCTCCAACTACCATGTTTCTTCTTCACTAACAATACTGGAGATGCAAAAGGGCTAAGGCTAGGACTAACTGTGCCTTTTCAATCATTTCAGCAACTTGTTTTTCTATCTTATCTTTTTGTTGTGGAGAATATCGATAAGGTCCTGTGTTCACTGGAACTGAACCTGGCACCAAGGATATAGCATGATCATAACTTTTGTGTGGTGGTAACTCTGTTGGCTCTTGAAACACCCCTTCGAATTTCTTCAGTATATTCTGAACTTCTTGAGTTAGTACTTCTTCAAAAGGTTCAACATGAGTTTCCACCAAAACTGTAGCCCACAATCATTCCCCTTATGCCATTTGAGGATCTGTTCAATGGACACTTCTTGAGGAATATTACCACTGATCTCATGTAATCCTTGTAACCTGGTCAACTAACCCTTTGATCCAAACTCCACCCATTTTTTAGCCCAATTACAGTTCATCGGGCTATGCTTTTCTAGCCAATCCATACCCGACACTGCATCATACCCTCCTAATTGTAAAACTTTTATGTCATGCTGGAACGTATGTCCTTGCATCCACCACGAGAAAGTTCTTCAGTGCAACTCAACATTTCTCCATTAGCAACTTTCACCAACATGGGTGGTACTAATGCAGACTTGACACTCAATTTGTCCACCATGTCAGTATTAATGAATGTATGTGAACTTCCTGAGTCTAATAACATCAGCATCACCTGTTTGCCTACTAAGGCTCTCAACATGATAGTTCTTGCATTTGTGGTTCCAGCCAATGCATTCAGAGACAAGAACATGTCCTCCTCAGTCTTTGATTCTTCCATGGCCGTAATGACATCCAGCACTCCTTCTGTTAAATAAGTTTGGCTCTCTTACAACTCCAGTGCCTTGAGTTGAGCCTGGTTGGTACAATGATGTTCAGGTGTGTATTTGTCTCCACAATGAAAACACAACCCATTAGTTCTTCTGTAAGCCTTAAGTTGTTGTGCCTTCCATACATCGTTTGGAGTGAATCTACCTCGAGTGTCCCCTTTCTGAGTTCCTCCAAAAGGCTTCTGTTGCTTGTGACTGTCTCCCTTATTTTGTACTCCCATCCTCTTAGTTCTGTCTAGAACTCCTTCCTGCACACTAGCATAAATGGTTGCTTTGCTGACTGATTTAGGAATTTGTGTCTCCACAGCTGCTCGGAGCTCGCCCTTCAAACCCAACACAAACTGAGTGACCAGCATCATTCCACTCGCTGAATTGTCATATAGTCTAATGTGATACACTAAGTGATCGAACTACTTTTTGTATTCTTCGACTATTCCAGTCTGTTTTAACTAAAATAATTCCCTCATCTTCTCACCTTGTGTGTTTGTTTCAAATTCGGACAGATAGCCTATTGAAATTGTTCCCAGTCATGCCACATGTTTGATGCCTTATAATCTTGATACCAACGGGCTGCACTATCTACCAAATACATGGTTGCAGCAGCTACTCTGAACCCATCTGGAATCTGATACATTGAAAAAAAATGTCTGGCATTTATGAAGCCAGATGCGAGCATCCATTCCATCGAACTTTGGGAAATCCATCTTTGGGATCCAAGTCCGTTGTCCTCCAGTCTCACTTGATCTACTTGCATCTAACATTTCAAGCAATATTGGTGTAGGAGGGGGAAAAGATATATGCGGTGGTGACTGAGTTTGGGGTGGTACCGTCACTTCGCTCGGAATCATCGGTCTTGCTCCCATGATTTCGGGTCCATCCTTTGCAGGAATCAGGAGGGGAGGAGGTGTTGGCCCTTTCATGGCCTTGGCAACATGAACTTATTCTTGCTGGATCTTGCCGATAGAATCCAAGGATAAATTTACCTTCATCTGCAACTGATCCAACCGATCTCCTTGCTGCTCAACATTTTGGTCTATCGCTGCCAACTACGCCCCCGTCACCATCTTCACTTCCTCCACCATCTCCGTTTTCATCTATACCAACATCTCTGTCAACCTTCTTTCCATAGCCTCCATCGCCTCCACTACTTGCTTTACCTAGATTCCCTGCTTCGAAGGTGCCATCGCGATTTCTCCTCCAAGCCAACGGATCCCAGATTAGGCCTTACGCTGATCAAGCCAAAAGGCAATCAACACCCTTTTCCGGGGATTTTTACCGGTCGAAGCCGAGAGATCAAGAGAGATCTGCGTTGGACCGACGAAGCTCTGATACCAGATTGTTATACCCAAACCACATCAACAAGATCGCAAGATACTTGATACATCTGGATGACTCGAACGGAGGATGCAGAATACAGAAGGAAGAACAGAAGAGGGGGAAGGAGACGAATTACTATTCATTTTCATCGACAACATCGTACAGTCCACAGGCTCCTTTCTTAAAGCAAATTCCAACTGTCTAACTGACAGCTTGGGCCTACTAACGATTAATACATTAAATCAAATTAACATTTCCACCGGCTCATCTCAGCTGTTGTAGCCCTCACTCTGCCGAAAGCGTCTTCTTGCTTGCCGCTTCCGCTGTTCTCGCTATGACTGTCGAGGCTGCATCAGGATCTCGAGGCTGGAAATCGAAGACCAATAACAACGCCTGCAACCCAAACATGACTCGCGCGTCACCATGGAGATCTTAAAGAGTAGAAAGAGAAAGAAGGAATAGATTGGGGTGGCCTCACCTGGGTTTGGGCCGGGTCGGGCCGGAGGAGTACCATGAAATGCTGCAGGTCCCAGAGGACCAGCGAGAAGCCCATTGACACTAGGCCCTGGGCCGAGCCCTTGGGCCCACAGCGGCACAGTCGTGACGGCGTGCCTCCCCGCCGGCCAGCAACGTCACCGGTGTAGAGGTACATGCCATTGGGCATAGACACACAAAAACCGATTGTGGGCTTGCGGCAGCCATGGCCAGTGGCCACACGCGCAACTATTGTTGGCTAAATGGGCCGTCCGGCTCAGCACGGCACGAGCCTGAGCCGGCATGGCCCAGGTGCGGTGTAGCGAGGCAGCCCAGACATAGACCATCAGCCTTTCATGTCGTGCCATGTCGGCAAGCCTGTTTGGGCCAGCAACAAGGTGAAACCACTTAGCCCATTATGCCCCAAAAATTCAAAAATAATCATAAAAATATGTAGAATTCAGAAATTCATATGAAGATTGTAAAAAATGAGACAGACATTTTGAAAATATAATAAAGAGCTTTATTAATATTCAAATAACCCACCCTATGCCCTCCGCCCTTCCCTCCCCCTCCCTTCTCTGCATCCGGGCCAGCCCGTCATGACGGGGAAGGGGGCAAGCATGGGCCAGCCTATCGTGACGTGCAAGCTCGATCCATAAACAGTACAAACCGTGCCGTGTCTTGAGGAATTTTTTTAAAATAATATTTTTTTAAAGATAGTTACAAAAAATATATAGTCGCCCCAAAAAATTACAAAATGTGTCCTCAATAAGCTAGTTCAGCTGGCGGCAGGACCTCGCCATTGGCGGCCAGTACTGTCGCCATTCAAGCGGCGACAGAACCTATCGCCAATTCAATTGGCGACAGGAAGACTGACCCTATAAAACCCTTTGAAATCCTAAAATTCAGCACATGACTCATTTTTATTCAGAAAAAAAAGGAGAGAAGAGTGGATGGGAGGAGAGAAGCTAGCGAAGCGCTGCCCGTCCGATTACCTACCTCTCGGGTAAATTTTTTAACTGAATGGATTACATAGTTTTAGATGTACGGTTACGTAATGTAATATATTCCACATAATACTTTTCGGTGGGTAGTATAGTTTTAAATATGCAATTAATCGTGAAAATGTTCTTTATGGTGCAGTGCGTCAAATATGTCCGACGTCGTCAATTTCAAATTTTACTATGGTCAAGGGACTATTATGGAGGGTCCTAGGGGGATTGATTTGCGTTATTTCCAATCAGCGACCGTGCCCCTAGCAAGACCAGAGCAGTGTACATGGGGCGCTGTGATGCGGTGGTTGTTCCATACATTCCAAGTGGACCGTGATGTGTACAATCTGAAATTAAGTTGCCTTTCCCCACGGGCAGGACAGCCCACATATTGGGAGTTAGTGCAGCTGAAGGGTCTAAATTCATGGCAGTCATATGTACACATCGCGAGGGAGGCAGGGTGAAAATTGGTCCTTCTAGTCCAAGCATATGCCAAACCCATTCCTCCACCTGTGGCTAAACAAGAAGGGGGTGCTGACGCCGAAGAGGAATTTGGGGACTCCAGCCACAGCGCGGCGCACACAATGGCCGAAGCTCCCGGAGTTGCTGATGTTGTCGATGAAGACCCTGCGGAAGTAGCTCCTATGGTCAAGCAAGCTACTGGTCTTGCTGACGAGGGTGAGGAGGTGGAAGCCGTAGTGCAAAGGATAGATCTCGAAGACCGAGACTACATGACATTGTCTGAAGATGAAGGTTCCGACGACGATGATGATGTGGATCAACAGGCGGTTCCATCCGACTGGAACACATACCAGTTCGACAACGTCGTCGTCAACGAAGGCCCCCGTGTGCCGTGGGAGTACGACCAGAGTGAGGTCAGGCTAAGAGCTATGTACAAATGCAAGGAAGCCGTGCAGGACGCGGTCAAATTCTGGGCCTTGTCGATGCAGCGCACATTCAAAGTCATCAAGTCTACCCCAAGATTCTACGGCGTGAAGTGCAGCATACAAGGATGCCCTTGGCGAGTGCACGCATTTCAACCTAAGTGGGACAACTACTAGAAGTGCTCTATAGTCGTCCCTCACACATGTGACATTTCTGAGTCTGTCCAGTTCCACTGGAACCTATCATCAGGCTTCATCTCCAACCTTATGCACAGTGAGATCGTGGACAATCTTGATTTTGAGCCACGATCCATCATTCGGGCAATTGAGGTAAGGTTCTAGTACACAATCAGCTATGCCAAGGCTTGGAGGGCAAAACAGAAGGCATTGGAATTAAGGTGGAGCATGTTTGAGGATTTCTACCACAACCTCCTCGGGCAACTTCGAGTCATACAAGACAAAAATCCTGGCACCCATATCGACATTCAAGATGCCACACACCCGAAGTAGGCCAATAAGAGGGTACTGCAGCGAGCATTCTTCGCATTTGGTCCATGCATCAATGCATTCCGGCACTGCTGTCCAATCTTGTGCGTAGATGGCACATTCTTGACTGGGAAGTACAAGGGCCAGATACTGACTGCAATAGCGACAGACAGGAACAATCAAGTTCTTCCCGTGGCATTCGCTTTCGTTGAAAGCGAGAACACAGCCAGCTGGCTATGGTTCCTAAAGAATGTGAGGATTTCTGTTGTGCAAGACCGTCCCAACGTATGCCTCTGTGAGAACCTGGATCATTTGGCTTGTAATGCTTAACCATCCACTTGGTCCTAGCATTACAAATCAAATAATCCGAACCTCGAGATACATGTACTTCCCAGAATTTGCAGTACACATATCCCTTTACAAAATTATGCATCAATTCCATTCAACACACAGAACCCAAACAAAAGCTTTACAAATCAAAAGACATACATAATAGAGTTATTACAAAAGAGGCCGACCAGCCAAAAGACAGATAAAGAGTTAAGTAAACAGCGGAAGCAAAAGCCATAAGATGGCGATAAACAAGAGCCAATTAGTGTGCCTTTAACCCACAAGGCAACCAACCGGGCCGCCAACCTAGTCATCCAAAGCAAAGTCCGTCTCACAAAAGTCGATCCCCTGGGGATCAACCTCCTCTGCAACAATTAAGCAATGCAAATGAGTACAAAAATGTACTCGCAAGACTTACAGGTAACAAGCCTATACATATCTACATGCAAGCTTAATCAAAGGAGAAGGCTATCGTTCATTTTCAGCATAAAGCAAGTTTTCATTTGCAATAATGGAATAGATTTAAAGCAGTTTTAATAATCTATTTTTATTTGACAAAAACAGCGGGATAACAAGTAACAACAATATAAAGACATCCTGGAAGTGACTAACCCAATAGCCACCACAACAATAGTATGAATTCCCCATTCATACCACCTACATCAAGTTTTAATTAAAGGTTATAGTCTAGTTCTTGCACGACCTTACCAAGCATGTCCATAACCTAGGACGAGGCTATTCGAATAGTTTGAACCCTACAGGGGTGTACCAATGTACCCACACATCAAACCGTCTTTTTGCCAAGCTATTTAGCACACTTCCTTTGGTATGCCAGCACGGCTAAGTCCTATGAGACGCTTTCCAATGGATTGTGCTAATGAAGAACGTATGGGGGTTAACCCTTAGTGAACCGCCGTTACGGGCTCCCACTAAGGACCCACACGTTGAGTCGGACACACCAGCCCAGCCGAAGCAACTGCGGGTGCTCCTGGGTATGGAGAACCTAAAAAGGAACCCATCCCTCTCATCCCAACAACGAATATTTTTCTCTACAACTACCACCAGCGACTCATTAATTAACATTTCCCAAAGTACTTAGTCAAGAGAGGTCCCATATCCCCCTCGTGTGGTTAGCACGCAATAATCGCTTGGATCAGTGACACAAGTAACTCGGTCCTTGTTGACTTAGGCACCATTCCAGTCACACCAAAAGATCACACCATCATCCATTGTGCCCAAGTCGATAACATTTTGTTTTCAGTTTTGACTTTACAAATTAGCAAAGCACAAAGTGCTGGACATAATGTAATAATAAGATTTGTGTGATCAAGCCGTGCGTAAACGATCACGAATAAGCTAAACTTGACTTTCAGCCTCATTGATCGAGTCCCGGCCAAAGAACGGTCTTTCGCCGGTCTCAGACCAATTCAACAGGGTTCTGCACTTTCTCCCGTATAAGGCCTCAAAAGGTGTCATGCCGAGACTAGCCTGAAAGCTGTTGTTGTAGGAAAACTCGGCGAATGGCAAGCATGTCTCCCAATGTTTCCCATATGAAAGAACACAAGCACGAAGCATGTCTTCCAAAACTTGATTGACCCTTTCAGTCTGGCCATCAGTTTGGGGATGAAATGCTGAGCTGAAAGAAAGGCGAGTTCCCATAGCCTCTTGCAAACTATGTCAAAAGCGAGAAGTGAACAGAGAACCACGATCTAACACAATCGTCTTCGGCACACCATGCAAACTCACGATGCGAGCTATGTAGAGATCCGCCAAAAGACCTACACGAAGGTCAGTCTTGACAGGAAGGAAATGTGCCACTTTAGTCAAACGATCAATGACAACCCAAATGGCATCATTTTTCTTCGGTGACCTGGGTAGACCGGTGATAAAATCCATCCCGATCGAATCCCACTTCCACTCAGGCACTGGCAAAGGCTGAAGCAGACCTGCTAGACGCTGATGCTCAGCCTTTACACGACGGCACACGTCGCACTCGGCAACAAACCTCGCGATCTCGTGCTTCATTCGGGTCCACCAAAATCTCTGCCGGAGATCTTGATACATCTTCGTGGCCCCAGGATGAATGGACAAAGGAGAATCATGGGCTTCGCGGAGGATCAAATCCCGCAATTCCATGTCCTTTGGAACCACAAGGCGTTGTCCGAACCTCACAACACCAAGATCATCTTCTGAGAAACACTTGGTTGTTCCGTTCTTGACATTCTGCTTGATTCGGTTCACCCCAACGTCCGATTGCTGAGCGGCCTTGATCCGATCCACCAAGATTGGTTGCACAACCAGGGTAGCGAGGAACCCATGCTCAACCACTTCCAAGTTGAGACGCTGAAATACTTCAAGAGGGTGGGCTACTGCTCCTTGAGCAACAAGGCATTGTAATGCACCTTTCGATTAAGTGCATCGGCAACAACATTAGCCTTACCCGGATGATAGTGAATACCCATGTCGTAGTCTTTGATCAATTCCAGCCACCTTCTTTGCCTAAGGTTCAGATCTGGTTGGGTGAACAAATACTTCAAGCTTTTGTGATCCGAATACACTTCACAACAATTACCGATTAGGTAATGTCGCCAAATCTTTAGTGCATAAATCACTGCGGCTAGCTCCAAATCATGGGTAGGATAATTGAGTTCATGAGGTCTCAATTGCCTTGATGCATAGGCCACTATCTTGCCTTCTTGCATAAGGACACACCCGAGTCCTCGACGAGAAGCATCGCAGAAGATATCGAAGCTTTGATGGATATCGAGAAGAACGAGAAGGGAGCTGTGGTCAAACGCTTCTTGAGTTCTTGAAAACTTTCCTCGCAATCAGCGGACCACAAAAACTTCTTGTCCTTCTTGAGCAACTCGGTCATCGGCCAGCGATCTTGGAGAAGTTCTCGATAAAAGCAGCGATAGTATCCCGCTAAACCAAGAAAACTCCTCACTTGATTCGAACTGGCCGATTCCAAGAGAGCACATCACGACTTTGCTAGGATCCACAGCTCGCCTCCTTTCGAAAGAACATGGCCCAAGAATGCCACTTCCTTCAACCGTAAGCAGCACTTGTTGAACTTCACATACAGCTGGTGCTCACTCAGCTTTCCCAACACAAGCTTCAGATGCTCAACGTGTTCTTCATCATTCTTGGAGTAGATAAGAATATCATCGATGAAGACCACCACAAACTTATCTAAATACTCCATGAACACCGAATTTATAAGATTCATGAACAGGGCAGGAGCATTTCTCAAGCCGAAAGACATGACGGTGTACTCGTACAAACCGTAATGAGTAGAGAAAACCGTCTTCGGAATATCTTCAGGTCTAATCCTGACTTGATGATATCCCACTCTCAAATCAATCTTGGAGAAAACTCGAGCTCCGGTCAACTGATCGAAGAGGTCATCGATGCGGGGTAACGGATACTTATTCTTTACCGTTACTTCATTAAGCGGACGTTAATCAACGCACATGCGCAAAGTATTGTCCTTCTTCTTTACAAAGATTGCTGGACAGCCCTAAGGAGATGAGCTAGGGCGGATGAAACCCTTCTCTTACAGCTCACCAAGTTGCTTCTTCAACTCCACCAACTCATTCGGAGGCATCCGGTAACGCCTCTTTGAAATCGGGGCAATACCGGGTGCTAACTCGATGACGAACTCGAGGTCTCGAACTGGAGGCATCCCAGGCAGATCTTCGGGGAAGACATTGACGAAGTCACACACCGCTGGGACTTCACGAATATCCAGGGCCGGCTTCACTTCAAGCGCGAAGAGATATGGTCCTTGCAGCTTTGGCGAAAAACAAACTTGCTCGCCGGAGGGACTTGTGAGGGAGACGAACTTCTTGGCGCAATCGATTTGCCCCAAATGCTGGGCCAACCAATCCATACCAAGAATCACATCCAGGCTTGCTGAATTGAGGAGGATAAGATTTGCCAAAAATCCCACTCCCTTGATCTCAACAGGAACATCCCGACACTCTGTTTCAGCTCTCAACTCCGAACCGGGAGAGCGAATCAGCAACGGGACCAGCAGAGGAGCAAAAAGAAGATCACCAATAATAGCAAAAGACTTAGATACAAAAGAATGAGAGGCTCCTGAATCGAACAAAATAGTAGCCGGATGAGAGTTGACAAGAAGCGTACCCAACACGACGTCAGGCGCCTCCTGTGCTGCCTCAGCTGAAATGTGGTTGACGCGGCCGCTTCCCACGCTCTGGGTCGCTAGGACAACCTTCTGATCCGGAGGATGACCACCTCCTTGCCCGCGTCCTCCATTAGGACGAGGGGCCGCTCCAGTCTTCTTAGGGCAATTATTCGCATAATGGCCCTTGAGGTTGCAGAAGAAACAAGTGACCTCGGCAGCTAGATTGCGGAGGCCACCTTGCTGACTCGCAGGTGCACGTGGTGAAACACTACTGCGAAGGGCGACGAGTCTTGTGCCGACAAACTCTGTGGTGGTGAAGCCTGGGGCACCTGGGCTTGCCCGAAACGAGGACGGGGATGGTTGGCCTTGGCTGACTTCTGGGACTCCCACTTGCGCTATGGACTCTCCCAAAGACTCTCCCCTTGTGCTCATGACAATGGCTTTGTCGACCAAGGTCTGAAAGTCAGAGAAGTCAACAATAGACAGCTTGTCCTGCAGCTCCTCGGACAAACCATCCATGAACTTCTCCTGCTTGGCTTCATCAGTGGACACCTCTTCTGGAGCATAACGAGCCAAATGGTTAAACTCGTACAAATACTCTGCCACTGATCTATGCCCTTGCTTGAGCGAAAGAAACTCCTTCTTATTGAGCTTCATCAAACCGGCGGGGATGTGAGCCCGACGGAAAGTAGTACGAAACTCCTCCCAAGTGATAACTTGGTCAGCGGGCTGCATGGCAAGGAAACTTTCCCACCACGAAAGCGCTGCACCTTCCAACTGATGGGAGGCAAAGAGTAGCTTCTCATGATTCTGACACTGAGCAACGTTGAGCTTCCGCTCAACCAGACGTAACCAGTCGTCTGCATCCAATGGGTCCTCTAACCAGGAGAAAGTGGGCGGCTGAGTGCGAAGGAACTCCGAGAGTCCCCCTCGCGGCTGATGTCCACCTCCTCCCCTTGATTCGGAGGCAACAGAAAGAGTGGAGGTATTGCGCGCGATAACCTCCAAGATCCTCGTCTGATCCAATCGGTTTCGCTCGATCTGAGCGAGAACCTCGGCCATGGTCGGAGGAGGCAGGAGCTCCTCATCCTGACCAGCTAATTGATCTTGACTGCTTCGAGTCCTTCCAGCCACCCTATTCCGAAGAGATGGGTTAGCAACAAAACCCGAAAACTGTAAGCGAAAGAAAGCAAAAGAAAAGCCATCGACTAGGGGAATGGGACCTCACCCTAACCGAAAACTAACAAGACAGCAAAGAAACAAGCTCTACAAGCTTACAACAGGCACAAGAACAACAAGAAACCACAAGACTTAAGATCAACTTCCCGGCACGACTAACCCGTATTGAAAGGACGAGCAATCGGTTGAGAAGACAAAATTTCAGAACACAACTCTAGATTTAACAAACCTAAAGAGCAAGGTAAAATCAACCAAGGAGGTGTTAGATACTTAGCCAACTAGTATCACATCTTACCTTTTTCCCCCCACAAGTTTTAGTTGAATTATCCTCTCATTATCTCCCTCATTTACTAACTAGGAGCTTGTTGTCCAGGAATTGGTGCTTGCTGTCCAAATTGGAATCCAAGCTCCAAGCACTTCTACTCTTCACCAAAGACAGCCAACACTTCAAATTTACTACTCTCATTGGTTCCCCAAAAACCGAACTCAACAAAGACAACTATCTTTGAAAGAAGGAGAGGAAAACAACTTTTTAAACTCAATTAAGAGCAAGGTGAGATGAGCAAGCTAAGACAGGTAAGGAGTAAAATCTGAGAACTTACTTAAGCTTTCATAAACCATTTGATATTTTGAAACTAAGTTTTTCAAAACATCCTAAAGATGACCAAGCTAGGGTTTTCTATGGTCAGTATGGCTCTGATACCAACTTTGTGAGAACCCGGATCGTTTGGCTTGTAATGCTTAACCATCCACTTGGTCCTAGCATTACAAATCAAATAATCCGAACCTCGAGATACATGTAGTTCCCAGAATTTGCCATACACATACCCCTTTACAAAATTATGCATCAATTCCATTCAACACACAGAACCGAAGCAAAAGCTTTGCAAATCAAAAGACATACATAATAGAGTTATTACAAAAGAGGCCGACCGGCCAAAAGATAGATAAAGAGTTAAGTAAACAACGGAAGCAAAAGCCATAAGATGGCGATAAACAAGAGCCAATCAGTGTGCCTTTAACTCACAAGGCAACCAACCAGGCTGCCAACCTAGTCGTCCAAAGCGAAGTCCGTCTCACAAAAGTCGATCCCTTGGGGATCAACCTCCTCTGCAACAATTAAGCAATGCAAATGAGTACAAAAATGTACTCGCAAGACTTACGGGTAACAAGTCTATACATATCTACATGCAAGCTTAATCAAAGGAGAAGGCTATGGTTCATTTTCAGCATAAAGCAAGTTTTCATTTGCAATAATGGAATAGATTTAAAGCAGTTTTAACAATCTATTTTTATTTGACAAAAACAGCGGGATAACAAGTAACAACAATATAAAGACATTCTGGAAGTGACTAACCCAATATCCACCATAACAATAGTATGAATTCCCCATTCATACCACCCACATCAAGTTTTAATTAAAGGTTATAGTCTAGTTCTTGCACGACCTTACCAAGTATGTCCATAACTTAGGACGAGGCTATTCGAATAGTTTGAACCCTACAGGGGTGTACCAATGTACCCACATGTCAGACCGCCTTTTTGCCAAGCTATTTAGCACACTTCCTTTGGTATGCTGGCACGGCTAAGTCCTACGAGACGCTTTCCAATGGATTGTGCTAATTAAGAGTCGACGATGGGGTTAACCCTTAGTGAACCGCCGTTCATGCTCCCACTAGGACCCACATGTTGAGTCGGACACACCGCTCGGCCAAAGCAATCTGCAGTGCTCACAGGTATGGAGAACCTAGAAAGGAACCCATCCCTCTCATCCCAACAACGAACATTTTTCTCTACAACTACCACCAGCGACTCATTAATTAACACTTCCCAAAGTACTTAGTCAAAAGAGGTCCCATATCCCCCTCGTGTGGTTAGCACGCAATAATCGCTTAGATCAGTGACACAAGTAACTCGGTCCTTGTTAACTTAGGCACCATTCCAGTCACACCAAAAGATCACACCATCATCCATTGTGCCCAAGTCGATAACATTTTGTTTTCGTTTTGACTTTACAATTAGCAAAGCACAAAGTCTTTGGACATAATGTAATAATAAGATTTGTGTGATCAAGGTCATCGACTAAGTCAATAACCGCCCAATTCTACCGGTAGCTAAGCATTTCTAAGCATGACACCGTAAAAAAATAAAAGAGCATAATTCAACCACCGGGCTCTAATTCTCCGGCGAGATTAATAACTTAAGGCTAGTGGCAGGGGATGAACAATTTAAGGAAACCATGCATTAGGATTAGCTACCTCTAACCGGCAAAATTAACTTTGACACAAAAAGCATGCATACATACAATTTGTAAACAAGATATTAGACTTTGAAAGTAATAGGATCAATATGATCAAATGGAAAACAACTACTTGCCTTGCTGGAGATACACAATGTGCTACAGAGGATCACTCACGTACTCAACAAACTCGTCGGCACCTAACGAAAGAAACAAAAAGAACTGATAAGAACGAAGAACACCGAAAAGACTCAAAAACCAAAGTCAACCAAAAGCCATGAAATTTACACAGCAGGATCATGATTTTTAACGAATTTAGCAATAAGAACCAATTGATTTGGATGCTCAATGCTAAAGTTATGATCAAAACAATTTCAGCCAGTTGGAAAAATGTGAAAAATTCACCCTGGTCTTGCTCATCCCAAATTAAATTTTTGGCATAAATTTCCAGAGAGGTGGTGCACCTGAAATTTTTATGGTAAACAGAGCACCACATGAGATGAACAACACAATTTGATTCACCTCATTTGGAGCTAGGCTGCATTTTCTATGATTTTTCAAAGACACGAAAAAGTGCATAATACAAATGCAACCACAGAAACTTTAGGGATAACAAAATGCTCAAAACCTATTCTACCATTAAGCACATTAACAGAGGAAACCAACAAACTTGGTTTCACTCAGAAAGGAGCTATAGAGAAATACTTATGCATTTTTCAAGTTAAATGAATTTTTAGAGCACAAATAAAGCCTAAACCTAAAATAAATCCACTAACACTTTGTTTGGAATAGAACCAAGCTTCCAACCATTTTTAGATTAAATCTTAGTTAAAACCAGAACTAACAAAATTTGAATCAACCGAAAAGGAGTTAAAATGAATTAGTTACGAATTTTTGAAGTTTAACACAATTAACAGTTCACAAATAAAAGGTTTTCGGGTTTTCTTTACACTAACTCAAAGCGGAAAAACTTAGGTCATTAAGATTGAATCCAACGGCCCAAGCGCGAGGGACGATCGGACGAGCTGAGGCCCAACGAATCTCAGCGATCGGATTAAATCGACGGTCCAAAATGAACAGGGATGTTCGGAGGTCCGAACGTTCACGCGAATCTGGGCCGTTGATCTAAAGATGGGCGGCTCAGAGCGAAGTAGTGTTCGTACGGTCCGAACGTTCACGTGATCAGAGCCGTTAATCAAGAAACAGACGGTCCACAACGATTTGGGACGTTGGACGGTCCGAACGTCTCCGCTGATCAAGACCGTTGATTTCAAATCAAACGGTCCACAGTTCTCGAAGTGCAGCGCACGCGCCCGCGGGGTTTTAAAAGCGCGGGGCCCACGTGTAAGTGGCAATTAATGCCACACACGGGATTTTAAAGAGCTGGGCCCACCGGTAAGTGACTTTTAATGCCGTTTAGGACCGTCATTAATTACTAAACCAAGATTAACAATGATTAAGCAATGATTAGCAATTAATGAACTAAATCAATGTCCTAATCGGCAACGCAACAGTGACAATCTCGTCCGACAAAGAACTGAGCACAAACAGAAGCTATCCGCCGGTGACTCCGGTCACGACGGCGCGAGCTAAAAGCAGGAATGGGTTCGCAATAGCCTTACGCACCCACTGGAGGTACCCTCGACGGCGGCGGCGGCCTAAAACAGCGGCAAGCCAGAGAAGAATGGCAACGACAAGCATGGCCGAAAGACAAAAAGCAAAAGAGCTCCGTAGCAGTCCACAAAAGCGAGTGCCCAAGCAACTAGGGACTACTAGGAAGCTACCTTAGAGCTGTAGCAGCTCAGAGGTGACCGGAGGAGCTCCGGCGACAATGCACCTCGCCGGCACTGAGGAAGATGAAGTGGAGAAGACGACCTGAGTAAAAAGATCAAGACCGGGTCATTGGGTTAGCTTCAAAATAGCTCAGAGAAGGCCCATGAGCAATTAATTGAGAAATGAAGCCCTTACCGGAGTTCAGGAAGAAAGGGGGTGATCCTCGGCCGAAAAAGAACAAGTCTCATATTTGACAATCTCTGTGAATGCCAAACAAAATTAAGTTAGGGGAAATGCTTAAGGTGCAGAGAGGCACGAAGTGACGCGAAAGGATTTGCAAAAGAACCACTAGAGCGCTGGTGGCGAAGAAGAAGCTCCACGGCCGACAATGGCGGTTTTGGGTTTTCTGTGGTTTAAGCACAAACCAACAGAGAGGAAGCTAAGGTTAACTGGAAAAGGATCCACAGAGGGGCTCAAGGGCTTTTTATAGCCAGGGAGCAAGGGTTTGAGCTAGGGCAAAGCTCAAGGATGAGCTTGGTCCACGGCTCTGCCATGGGCAAGCTGAGCGACGTGAGCAGGTAAAGAACACGACTTTGGGGGCGGCCACTGACGAGCATTAAATGTGCAGAGGCAAAGAGCCGTTGAAGGACGCCATGGAGGTGACCAGGCACTGCGTCAACCACGCCATGCGCTCTGGCACACACGCACGCACGCGGCGAAGAAGATGATAACCAGGATTGGCGAGGGCCCACAGTCAGTGAAAGAGAGCCAAAGTGGCTCAAGCCTAACTGTGAACGGGTTGAGTCAAAACAAATGACCCGAGTCAAAACTTTTTGACCGCTTGATTGGAAATGGACAACTCAGATTGAATTTGATCTCGGGCGGTCCGAACGTTCCTCCAAACATGGACGGTCTAATTGCAATCAAACGGTCCAAAACGCACGCGCCAAAACGACCGAGCCCGAGTGCAGTTAGTTGATTGGGTCGAGTCAAATGGCTCGAGCCTAACCCGAGCCCAACAGTAACTGACCTAGGGTTTGAATTTAAAGCTGAAACTTTGAGGAATTTTTAGAGGTAGCAAACTAACTCCAAAAATTCTGAAATTTTGACTGCAGGTTTCTAACTCCAGGATCAACCTTGTATAAATTTTCTAGAGGTTTTTATGCAGGTATTTTTCTCTAGAAATTTCTCAAGATTTGTTCTATGGTTTGACCAAGAGTCAAACTGGTTTGACTGCCTCTTAAAAATTATCAAACAATTTCTAAAAATTATGAAATTTTTCAGAGGTGTCACACAGCAGCCCTAGAACCAAGGAAAAATATTTCCAGGTGTTGATCACAAGATTCTGAACAAAGTTGAAAAAGGGTTCATGACTTAGTCAATTGGAGATTTAAGTTTTTGAATTCCACAATTCCTTTACAAGAATTATAAAAAAGTTCAAAAACAACAAGATGCAAGAAAAGTTTTAATTTCTTCTCATTTTCTTACATTTGAAACACACACCCAGATTTGGGATGTTACAGCCTCATACATCACGGCATGCAGGCTTGCTGCGTGTGATAACCCAGCTGCAACAAGGAGAGAACGTACCACTTCTATAACCGGATCTGCAGAGCAGGTGGTGCATGAGGCACTTGGGTGCAAACTTCTACAAGCGATTCGCAACCAAGATTTGATGAACTGTTCAGCGGTTGTGTAACCGTAACCAACAATGAAGTTCAAGCACTCGAAGATTCGGATGAGCGGACCAAGACGCATGAAGGGAGGCAGCGAGAAGGGTCGCCTAGCGCCGACTGCACCCAAGCATTGCCACGACTACAAGCAGATGCTCCCAGATTGACGAGGAGGACGGGGGCGCAGGTGAGATGCTTCTCGGACTGGATTGAGCACGAGCCTAAGGAGAAGTGGTCACTACTACATGATAGGGGTGGTGCTCAATATGATGTCACGACAACTAATCTAGCCGAGGTGTACAACTGGGTCATGCGCAGCGCAAGGTGCCTCCCTTTGGTGGGTATTGTGGAGGCAATTCTCCGCGGTACGATGAACTACTTTGTTGACAGAAGCAACAACACGTTGCTCGCCATGGCAAATAACAGGATACTCTACATTGCCATGATCACCAAGTACATGGAGGAGAAGAGCAAGAATGGTGAGATGCACCGAGCGTTCAAGATGGGCACAAGGGAGCTTCGCTTCGAGATAATGTGCAGGGATAAAGGACGCCGCGGGACGAACCGCGAGAGGGTCACCCACGAGTGCACGCTACGTCGCGGTAGTTGCACATGCACTTGCAACAACCCCTTCTTCTGCACAGGCCTTGCTCCCATGTCATAGCCACATGTTCGATGGTGGCGCAGCATTCTGGTCAGTACCTCTCTGACTATTTCACCAAGGAGGCGGTGATGCAAACCTGGACTGTGAAGATATATGGTTACGCTGTGGTTGGCTATTTCACTGGCCATCCGACCTGGGAGCAACTAATCTGGGCCGCGGACATTGATAGGCTCAAGGGAAAGGATGGCCGGCGACAGGTACGGCACATCAGGAACGATATGGACGAAGCAGAAACCGAACGTCGTACGAAGAAGTGCTCCATTTGTAGAGAGTTTGGGCACCTTCAAGAAATGTCCCACGAGAAATCCTCAGAACGAAGGAGACATCGACACTCCGGACGTCGCCACGGGGTCTCATCCGGTCACCCAACTCGAGACAGTCCACATGGGGGACGTTGAGGTTGCGACCACGAGAAAGCACGGACAGTAGTAATATGTTATTGCCAATGTTCTGAATTATCATTTTGATTAAATGTTGTCATGTTTTGTTGAATGTTATATAATATCAATGTGATTTATCGTAGTTTTGATAGTAATGACAAGTTCACATTTGTTTCCTTACATAATATGCAATGCATGTACATGAGCAAGTGTATGAATTCCAGGGCGCATCGCAATATCACTTACCTTCTTACTTACGAATCATTCATACCTCAATCTTCCTCGTAAAATTCTTCAAAAATTCACCGTACTAGAACAACATACGACGATCACAAAATGTTATTACGAGTTTAACAGATTTCATACCGTTCAAAATCTATAAAAATCACAAGTAGAAAAATTGGATTAGGGTTGCAGTCTTTCTGTCACCAGTTGAACTAGCGACAGGAAGATATCGCCAATTCAACTGACGACAAGAACCCATCGCAAGTTGAACTGGCAACATAGTCACATTTTTATAATTTTTTAGAACGACTATATATTTTTATAATTATATTTTAAAAAATATATTATTTTAAAAAAAATCGTGTCTTGAGTCGGCCCGGCCAGCACGGCCACCTCTACGGGCAGCTGAAGGCTATAATTGCATTGCGTCCCAAGGGAGGAGGATTATAGTACCCGACCGTCGGATATTAGTCGAACGGCTGCTCGGGCGGTATTCTCGGTTCTCACATGAATCTGGGTAATCACAAATTAAATATCAGAATCTTCACAGCAACTTTCCAGCTCGCATTTCAGATGAAAGTCAGATATTTGCAGGTTGCAGAAAAGAAGGATCGTGCATCAGAATCTGGGGAGCTGAATGGAATCAGTGAAATGTGACTAACAATCTGAATTCAAAGGCACGTAGGCACTAGGCAGGAGAAAGACCTGAAAGGCTGAAACAATTGTATTGCACCACACATATGTACCAGAATGTAACTAGGGACAGCCCACAGAAGTGCCACCGTCAAGGTATCAATCAAGCTGAACATCCATCCCCACCATAATACAGCCAAACAAAAAAGAATCACTACATAGAAGAGGTAAAAAGAATAGCTATTAGTAGCATGTCACAATTCTCAGAGTTCTAACGCGTCATGCTGCATGTGCTATATTCAGATCAGGAGAGAAGCGCATAGCATCAATAATGTGACAAGGATCGAGACATCGGTTCGCATTCTGATGGCAGCGTGCGAAGGCGCTGGAGATGTGGTGTTGTTGACGGGAGGTAGGGGTGACTCTGCCACTTCGGAGTCTGTCAAGAGCGGCATTGGGGCCATTGCTGGTGGCTGTAAAGATTTATCGACGGTCGCAATGAGGCCAGGCTGGGCAGGCAGCATGAAGATTGGCGTGCTGTTTCCCATGTTCAAGCAGGAGTTCACTGCAGAAATGAAATTCAAGATGCAGGGTGAGCAACAAATTCAATGAGAAATGCAGAGATTTGAAATGATTAAGGGTACAGTACTGCATGAAAATGTAATCGAGAACGTACATTTGTATCTGTGAGCTGTCCCTGGGAAATCAGTGATGAGCCCATCCACTCCACCACCTTGTTTCTGTACATACGCATTGATCTGTACTGTGGCATCTGAGAAGAAGTCATATGGTTGAGAAAAAAACTCATTCATGAGCAGATAAACGTAAACAGGAAGGTCAGCAGACTGCAGGGACCCGACAAGATGATTGGTCTGGGTTGTCAAAAACCCTCCCGTCTTTGGGTAAATGGATGTGGTGAGAACTGAAACAGCATCAGCAAACTTCTTAATATCTGCAATGGAGGAAGGTGCAGCATCTCTGACATCTTCATCGATCATGTATACAAGGTTGTACTTGGTTTGCTGCTTGAACTTCACTAGAACTGAGCTGTTGGTTGACTGAATCATGACTTTCTGGGCGGTTTGTTTGCTGTAACCAGAGTCATCAAGAGCTTTAATCACTGCATCTACGACACCGTACCCAAGTTCCTCTGCCATGAATGCAGCACGCTGCAAAAATTCAAAAGGGAAGTAAAGTGAAAATGAATTAAGTGTTATTTGGACTTGCTAGTTGCTACAACTCCAGAATAAGGTGCATTTTTTATTAAAAGAAGTTGTCCTTGGTGTTTTTGCTGGTCTACTCGATAAGAGATATGGAACAGCAAACCCAAGCCTCATCCAAAAGCCAACACTATGAATTAGCACAATATCACTCAAATATGGGTTTGCACTAGATACTTCCCCTTTCCAATTTCCATATCATTAAATTCTTACCTCTACGCTGATCATGATTCCTGACAAATCCTTTCCTTTTGCAAAGGCCAAAAAGTCTGATAATCTCATGAAATTTCCTACATTCTTGTTTCTGGGATTTCTGAATAGGTTGGAGTTGCTCATTGGGTTTGATATCATGGCTGTAAATACAAAAATGTCAGTCTTGAAATAAATGCATGATGAACGCGAGAAACTTCACAGATGGATTGTAAATTGTTCACCAGTTGATTAATTGTAAAACAACGAAATGACTTAGCATAATCATGCATGCATAACTTAATGTTTACTAAATTGTTTTTTATTTGCAAAGGAATACAAAATTCAGATTTAATAAAAAGGAGTTCAGATTGACTTACGCTTCAGGTTCTTCGCAATATCATCCCAAGTGAGGTTGAAGGTAAACACTCCTGGGTTAGCCTTAATATCTTTTATGACAACCGCTGGAGAAGCAAATCGTGAAGTAGCAACAGTAGTAACATCCATTAGGTCAATGGAGCTCATGCATATCAGTATGCCATCTTTGGTCAGTTGAACAGGACAGTCAATGACATCTGCACCATCAGCAACTGCCTTTTGATAAGCTAGGTCAGTGCAGCCTGGGTAGTCACCACTAGCACCATTGTGGGAGATAACTAGAGGTTTCGCTGCAGTGTAAATGTGAAGGCTGGAGTTCAATAACAGTACTAAATGGGGGGTTTAAGAATGGACGAACAAAGGAAGCAGGTGTACCATGATCTGTCTTGCTGTTGTTCAGGTTATTGAAGCAACCTGCAGGAACAAAATATAAAACAATTCAAGACTAGCATCTTCCACTTGTTCAAATACATACATGCCAAAAGTTGCAAAGTGGATTATGTCCATGATTCCACTTAATAAACGATCATGCTGACCAAGTGGCTAGCTTGAGTGTGTTAAATTCTTCAACAAACATTTATAGCATAGTGAAAGAAAGTATAGAAGGTGGAATCACTCACCAATGGCCTCTGAAGGAGTAATAGGGAAATCAGTCAATACACCATCAACAGAGAAGGCGCCATTATCAATGAAGGAAAGATATTCTGCTAATGGATCATAGCTGTAGTTGTAGCTGAACAAAAAGTCGTTCGCGAAATCAGCAGCATAAATTTCTAGCCCTGCTTTATGAGAATCATCAACGACTGAAGTATAGGGCTGCAGATAATTATCTTGTGTAACAGGCCATATATAGTGTTTGGGGACAAGTATTCCAGATGCAAAAGTTTTGATGAATGTTAGATTTTTCAACATTGAGCCATATGTCTGGTTTGTAGATTGCTCAACAGTGCGTTCATCAAGAAAGCGGAACACAAGCTTTGTCTTCTTGCTAACTCTTCCAAGTAAGCTGGTGAGGAAGTTCACTTCAGGTGATGAGATGTAGTCGATAACGAAACGTTTTGACACAGACATGATATAGCTTCTCATGCTCAGATTAAACTGGCTGTAGAAACTGTCATGCTGCGATTTGCACAAACCAGATGTTACCATGAGAGGAGAATAACCTAATTTGTAGTTCACTGCACGTAATCAAAGTTTTAGCTGTACCTGCACATTTAGCCAAACAGCAGGGGCCTGAAATTTGGACAATACATCTTCAACAGGAACTATTGGGAGGTATGTATCATAGTCAGGTGTACGAGACCATACTCTTTGCTTCACTGTAAATATTAAAATGGGTTAGACAAGCAAAATTTGTTATGAATATTGTGTATGTATTGAAGAGACCCAATGGACAATATATATAGGATATAAATGGATATACCCTATATAGATAAGGAAATACAAAAGACAGATAAGGAATACACAAGAGTCTCTATTCTAATACATTATTCTAACACCCCCCTCAAATGCAAGGCGTATGCAATAGCATTGCATTTGGAAAGAGTTGGCACTAAACTATAGAAAATCCAAAATCTGATTCTTGATAATGTCGTCGTAGCATGCAGCTCTTGGAAAATATGTCGAGTATCAAAAGATCTCTTCTCATCGGGTGTCGTGCGACAGCCCATAAAGCACAAGGTGCGGGAACAAAGTCGACCACGGTAACACGACGATGAAGATGATAAAACCGACAATTTTTTGTCAGTCATAGAAGCATAGGAATTTCTTTTGCATGCATGATTATTAAGGTGCTAAGGCGAGGAGAGGCGCCAAGGCACCGCCTCGATGCCTAGGCGGCACCTTGGACGTACAGGCAGAAACGTAAGAAAAAAGAAAAGGAGGAGAAGAAAGTGGCCAGCCCAGCCCACCCCCCCCCCCCAACCCAACTGCCCAACACTAGTCTCCCCATCCGGCGCCTAGCCATAGCCGCCTCTCCTCTCCTCATCTCCTACGTCTCCCTCTCCCCTCTCCCTACCTCTACAAGCAGATCCGCAGCCAAATCCGGTGGCGATGAGCCAAGATTCAGCGCAGAGAGGACGGGAGAGGAGGGGGAGGGAGAGGACGGGAGAGGAGGGGTGTACCTTGCTGGGCGACGGGCGATGGGGATGGGCTGGAGAGGGCAACGCTAACTCACTGAGGCAGGGAGGATGTTGGAGAGGGCGACGCCGACTCGCCGAGACAGGGAGCTGCAAGGGACCAGATCCGCTGTAGCCGGAGCTGGAGAGGGCGACGCCGTGCAGATCCGCCGTAGGCCGTGGCGAGATGAAGGCGCCGCCGCCTAGGGTTCCAGGGTGAGTCCTCTTCCCCCTTCTCTCTCGCGCTAAGTCCTCTTCCCCCTCCTCGGCTCCTCCTCGCACTAAGGCCAACAGCCCAGCACATCGTGCTCCTCCTCTGTCTAAGGCGTGCGCAGCAAGGCAGGGGCGACGCCTTGACCGACAACAGCGTCTTACCGCTTAGGCGACGCCTTAATAACCATGTTTGCATGACAGCCGCCGCCACTCTTCTCTCTGAGCCGCGTGGGGACAAAAAATTTGTGGACTCGCGTGTCTTAGACGAACTCAAATATAGAGTGGTACGGACTTGGATAGATGCAACGGAAGAAAAAAGACACAAAGAAAGGATAACTAGCAGCAGGGCGGCAGCAACAGAAGACGATCCTCATCCAACCAATAAGCACCAGTGCAGCCCACAAAGGATAAATGACTCAAATTTCCCAGCAGCCACATGATCCTAATTCCAGACAACCATCTCCCCCTTCTGACAACCGAACTATCCCAATCCAACCCAATCGGAACCAAGCCATCTCTCCTCTGCAGGAGAGCAGAGAGGCAGCGGCGGCGACCGGTCGAGAGGAAAGCCAAGAAGAAGACGGCAGATCCATCGTTCGCAGAGGGAGGCGAGCAGTGAAAGCACGATGTCGGGACGAAGACCCATTTATGAAGAGCTTGATATGGGGCGCGGTGGCCTTAGAAGCTCGTGAGGCGGCGAGAAACCTGAGGCGGCAGGAGACGCGCCGATTGCAGACGAGGCAGCGGCGTCGGGCGACAGGAGACGCGGCCGTTGCAGATCGAGGCGGCATCCAGTGATAGAAGACGCGGCCGTTGCAGATCGAGGCGACGTCAGGCGACAGGAGACGCGGCCGTTGCAGATCGAGGCGGCGTCAGGCGACTGGAGGCCACCCCTGGGAGTGGAGATAGCTCCTCCTAGAGGCAGCGACAACGGAGGACAAGCGAAAACGAGGAGGTGGTGGCGGCTCTGTACCATGTTATAAATATTGTGTATGTATTGAAGAGGCCCAGTGGGCAATATATATAGGGTACAAAGGGATATACCCTATACAGCTATGGAAATGCAGAAGACAGATAAGGAATACAAAAGAGTCCCTCTTCTAATACCTTATTCTAACAAAAGCAATTGCACTAATGAAGTAACAGAAAGATGCAATGAAGAGGCATTTGGCCCTTTCTTTTCTTTGAATGTATCTATATATATTAAACAAGTAATCCCCACTTACTACAATCAATGTTATTTCTCTATCCTCTCATGCAGTCATATCACCCCTATTGTTCACAACCTTTGGATGGAGTGTCACAGATGTTTCCTCATTTGCATTGTCTTCTAATTCTTTTTGGCTCTACCATGTTTCACCTTGATTTGTTCAAACATTACAATCAACAAATTCATTTCTACAAATTCCCGCTGCAACGCGCAGGGTGTCCTTCTAGTATACTAGAATAACTATTACCACGACATATGATCAAAATGCTCAGAACATTAGTAAACTACAAAAGTGTGATTGCACTTACAATTTACTTGCCTAAGCTCGGTGCTGTTGTAGTCCACGGGGAACCATCCCGCTGTAGATACACCGTTCACATGGTAGGTCTTCTTCCCCTGTGGATAAATGCTGTCTATGACCGTGCAGTTATCCATATTTATGTCCGGAAGGCATATGCCAACGCTATCCTTGGTTAACTGAACATCGCACCACAGGGCCGTGTCGGGAGAGCTAGCACTCGCAACAAACTGATAAGCAAAACCACTGGAATCGGGAAATAGACCCGAGAACCCGCCCTTAGCGATGATTGCTGGAGGATTGCCTGAAACAATGAGATGACTGTTAGGCTTGTCGCTTGAGGACGGCCAGAAGTGGTGGATCCTAAGTTCATTGCCACAGCAGAAACTCCATAACCAAAACTAACGGAGGCGCATACAGCTGATTAAACTTAAAATGCATGACCAACCGGGTAATCGACAAATATCATTGATACATCAAGAAGGAAAAAATCACTCTTTCGAATTCATATCCATGGAACTGGTTCACTCCAATTCTCAAAGCAAGCAATCCCCTGCTCTATAAGCAGTCGATGAACAGTAAACGCCTGCAGCTAGTGATTAAGCTAATCTCTCACCCTAGGAAGCAAATAAGCATAGACTTATAAAGCATACCATCTAAATTAATCACAAAGATGTTGCGGTCGTATCCTAACCAAATGTCATTCAGCTGAAAAGGCTACCGTACCACTTTCTTTAGAAAGGAAAAATGGAAGCATCATGGCCGGCCCCCGAGCTTCCAATCAGAAATCTAGCCTCCCAGACAGCGCTAAAAATTAGCAAAACCATTTCGTTACAGGAAAAAAATAGAAGCTTGAGCAAAAATGGGCACTCACCTCATTCTAATCCTAAAGATCCAACCCATACAGCGAGACAAAATCAAAACCGCAAGAAAAATACGATCTTTGAACAAAAAAATCGCAAGGAATCAACCCAGATCAGATCACACGCGCGCATACTAAGCAACGAATCAAGAAACGCAGGGAGGCCCAGTGAATGTACCACTCAGCGTCTTCCAGGTCGAGCCTTTCTGCGCAGCGGCGGGGCCCAGCCAGAGCAGCAGCAGGAGCGACCCAAGAACGGAGCAGCAGGCACGGCTCCTCCTCCCCATTGCAGACCACCACCTACACCACCACCAGCACCACCAGCAACTCCCAAGAACTCTAGCTCCAGGCTCCCTCCAAGAACGTCCCGAGAAGGGATGAAAGAGGAGGAGGAGAAGCGAGGCGAGGAGCCAAGAAGCGCTCGGGAGGAAGGAGGCAATGCGCGTACGACGGCCGCGTTGGATTTTAAGACCGAGAGAGAGAGAAAAAAAAAAGAAATGGAGACGACGGCGGGGAGGCGATGATGCTGCTGAGCTGTGCGACGAGGCCAACAGGAGAAGGTAACATCAGGGGGTGAAGGTGGTCAAAAAAATGTGATATCCCACCTACCCAAAGCCCCAACTCCCAACCTTCCCTCTTCCCAACAAAAAAAGATATAGTATCCATTTGCTGAATTTCTTTATCCTTTTTCCAGCCTTTTTTTGGATACTTTTCTCCGCGATGCTGTGATCTCGACGAAACTAGAAAGTAGAGGTTGCGTAATTTTTAAGGGGAGAAAGGGGTAATGATATCATCCCGAATTAAGTGATTACACTAAGAGCGATGATGGGTGGATCATCAATTTATTTTAGAAAAAGGTTAACGATCCTTAGGAGTAAGGGCATGAGTCCACACATTGGTGCAGTTTTTACGGCGATCGTGCACAGACGCAAATTCATGACAGTTTTGTGAAACTTTATTTTGCGAATAGTTTGATCACTCACATAGAGCATTTTTCTTTCACTTTACTAGGTCCAACACAATATTGAGTGCTCTCCTTCACCATGCAAAAATAGAAGTGCTAAAAGCACTTTTGCTCTTGCAACTCAATTTAGTTCTCCAACTATGAAATTGCTCAAATCAGTCTTTATCAGAGGCTGTGATTTGTGTTGAGTAAAAAAAGAATTAGAGGTTGCTATGGTGAAGGGACATGTGTTTTGATTTGGATAAAGGGTGTGCTTGGGTACACCTTTTTAAGTAAAATTTATCAATTTTAAAGAAAAATAGTTAATATTTGGTGGGGTTAAATCTGTATTAACCTAAAAAATAAATCAAATCAAAGATTTGCCCCCACTTAATATTTAAATCTATATCTATATCTAATATTCAATTTGATTTATTTTTTATGTTGATGTAGATTTGGCCCGGCCTAATATTAACCACTTTACTTTAATGAATTTTTTTAAAATGATTAATTTTTTATTCCGAATTACGTGAATAATACTCTCTTTTTATAGTAATAATCCCTTGTCACTCTATGATTGGGCGACTAGCCCAAGTCGCCCAACCATTCGACGATTTTAAATAATAATATTATTATTATATTAATCCGACAGAAATAATTGTGGGGGAATAAATAACAATTTTTGTAGATAATGCATTTAGCAAATATTATTTATAGCTTATTATTTGTTTTGGAAATAAAATGGCAGATAAGGTTGGTTGGTCCGTTTGTGATTTTCGTGGATTCTGAAATGTATGAAATTTGTTAGACTCGCAATAACATTTTTTTGGTCGTCGTATGTTGTTGTTGTACGGTAAATTTCTGAAGAATTTTGTGAGGACGTTTGAGGTAACAATAATTTGTAAGTAGGAAGGTAAGTGATATTGCGATACGCAAGAAATTCATGCACGATAGAGAACTTTGGATAAAAGGGGGAACGATAACAACATGATAGTTGATCTGACAAGGGGGTTATATGACACGCAGGCTAACGAACCAAGAATGGTACACGTATGCCTTTAAGGAATTAGAAATACATGGGACATGTGGACGAAGAGGGTCGAACTACCGCGTGGAACGTGGTCATTTGCCCTTGCGGCCCAGCTCGGTGTTGTACTCCTCGCCTTGCGCCTTAGCTCTTGCCGCGATGGCCCTCTTCCGCTCCCTCTTGGCCTCGCGTCGCCTGGCATACTCGCGCTCCTGCCCCTTGCGCAGCCTGTCCTACCTCTCCTTCTCGTCCTTCTCAGCCTGCAGCTCCTCGAGGCGCCTTTCACAGTCCTCAATGTCCTCCCTTACCCAGCTCTTCTATGTCAACAACATCCACATGTCGTAGGGGTGGATCTTATCGTTGATCAACTGGCTGAAGTCGCGTAGGCGCGGTGGAGACTACGGTGGGAACAAAGACGTGGTTACAACGTAACAGGAAGCAAAATAGTAGTGTGCATTGAAATGCGATTTCATTACCGGCTGTCTGTGGCTCGATGTGTCAAACCTACGGTCGGGGGTAGTCCGCGTTGTAGTTTGGGCAGCACCAATAGCGCTGCCCAATGGTCCACTCGTTGGTTGATTTGACGCACTTGTAGGCGTCCCGACACTAGCAAAGGGGTGACGCCACCCTCTGTAAGATCGAGGAGGCCGATTAGAGGGGGGTGAATATGCGGTTTTTTAAAAACTTTTGGCTAAAACCGATTTGTAATACAGAAGCTAACAACAATTTGGTTTTGTACAATTAAAGCCTAAATCAACCAGTCTTGACTACGTGCACCAACAATATTAGACTATTGATAATGATAGCAAACATACAAAGACAAGTAAGCAATTTAATTCTAAGAATGTAAATTGCACAAAGTAAATCACAATAGAGCAAACCACAATGATATAATGATATTTTATCGTGGTGTTCGGAGACTTACCAGTCTCTCCTAATCCATGTTGAGGTAAGCCCAAACTAATTGGACCGGCTCCACGAGTTAAGCCAAACACCTCAATTCCACTAGTGGTAGCTCTTTCCCCGCTCCGGGTAGGTGAGCTCCAACCTTCACAATACGCCGGGCCTTCTCACAAGCTTCTTAAGAATATCACCGGTCCACGATGCCATCACACCGTCTAGGTGTCAGCAAACACCAAGAGTAATAAGCCAAGCCCCTTGCTTGACTCTCACCATGTACAACGAATGCACAAGCTTAAGTGGATACGAAATCCACCTCTAGATGCAACACATACAACTAGAGACCTCTCTCCTTGTTCATAAGGTGCAACACATGCACAATTGAGAGGAGAAGCTCACACTAGCTCAAGTGAGTGAAATGAGATGCCAAAGAATGTCTCTCAACTGGTCAAGGTGGGTATTTATAGCCCACACACAAAAACTAGCTGTTGGGAGCAGAAATCCCCAAAAATCAGGATTTGCAGTAGTACCGCTTTACAAACTCCGGTACTACTATTTTCTACTGTTCATCGGTCGCACGGGTGCATTAACAGCTGAAAAACTAGCTGTTAAAGTTTTTAGTGCGGTAGTACCGCAATATAAAGGGCGGTACTACCATTTTGCGGCAGTACCTCTCTTCTCGGGCGGTATTACCGCGGTCCAATTTCAGCACAGACAACACTCAGTAAAAAGGTCATAACTTTTGACTCCGATATCGGAATTGAGTGATATTGGACTCTATGGAAAGCTTATTCAGAGGGCTACACAACCCACTTATTTGATCGATCTCAAACATATTTGATCAAATCAAAAAGCACAACTTCAAATAGCCACTACCATGGTTTAAGTCCAAAGAAATAGCAACAAACAATCTTAGACCATACCAAGGGAAAATGCATGAATTCCAAAAATTTATAAAACACATTTGCAAACTTAGATCACGCCACAAGGAGTAGGTACATGGACTTCAACCATTTGCAAAACATATTTACAAAGTATAGTCACATGCAACAAAGATTAGATGCATGAGCCTCGACTATTTGCAAATAATAGCAGCATGCCACGGAGAGCTAGAGCAAGCGAGATTGAGCTATTGTTGGACCGAAAAGAACTAGAGGGGGGTGAATAGGAGCACGCTCACCTTTTCACAAAGATCATATTCAACACCAATTTCACTCCGGTAGCTATGGAAGCTATGAAGATCAATCTACAAGTACAATGAAAGACTTGTATTGAATCCAAACCAAAATCCCCAAAGCAACAGACCAGCACAAAAAGCTCAAACCCTTAGGGTGGTCAGACTGGCATGTATTGCGCGGTCGGACCGAGCAACAATCGGCCGTGACAAAATCATGATCGACCATTGGGTGGTCTGACCGGCGTTGTAAAATCGGTCTGACCGGACCTGATACAAAACAGTGGAAACAACCCGAAAATTCAAACTCAAATCGGTCTAACTTTTGATCTATTCGGCCAAACTCCACGAAACTTGAGACACATCTTCTAAAAGAAATTAGAAACCTATTCCAATCAAGGATCGCATAGATCCATGCCAAAGTTCCTATCTTTTTCAGATTGAACAAAGTGTGCTCCAAAACCGAGCCAAATACGAAATATGATCTAAAGACTTGCTCGTGGGTGATTGATGATCAAGATGATCCTAGATGGGTTCTCACATGTCATTACAAGTTAGATCAAGGCAAGAAACCAAGCAAAAACTCGCGGATCAAAGAAGGACTCAAAATCACCAAATAGAGAGAAAGAAAACAAATAGACTCATCTTTGAGAGAACTTTCTTTGGATTGATTTGATAAGGTATTGGTTTACAGCCACTCCATCAATGGAGGACAAAGACTCAATACATGAGCATGAAATCAAATCCAACTCTCTAGAACCCTAACCTCCAATAATCCTCTCCCTAAGTAAACTAGGGTTTGAAAACAATGAAATGGTTGAAATGGGTGTAGCCACCTCCCTCCTCTATTTATAGTGGAGGCTTAGAGCTTCTAGAAGATTGAACCCTAATAGGCTCCCGTTAAGGCCCACACACAAACGGGTCACACACACACACATTTTAAAGCGTTGTCTTCATCTCCTCTTGACCTAATCCGCTTCTCCACGCATCGTCTCGCGCTGCGGGTTAGCAAAAGGTCACCAAGGCGGTATTTGGTAAAATTACCAAAATACCCTTTCTCGATCTTTCTGCAAAGACCGAGTCCCATCCTCGTGAAGCACTTCCATGTTTCGCCACGTGTAGGTTGATCCAGCGGCTCTCATCATGTCGGTAAGTCTCTCCCATCCAGCTCCCACCGAAACCACCATGGCACTTGCACCGACCCCCGCGCCGCTTGATCCAACCCGTCGCACCGAACTGCCCGTTCGGTCACCTTTGTCCCTTTTGCGCCACACTTGACTCCATTGACCTCACCAGGCATCCCCGATCGTTCCGAACCTCAGCTCTCCAAGCTTAGTCCCGATCATCCTCGCCGTTGACCGTCGTTGACCTCCAAGCAACCTAAACAACAATAGACAAAGAAATCGATTCCGAGAACAAGTTCTTCACAACTTGACCCACGTTAGTCAAAACATGCATCATGCAACACATATGTACTGAAACCCATGAACTTGACCTAACCCAACACTCATCGCCACCGATTGGCCGATGATCAGCAAGAACCCGGTCAGACCGCCATTGAAAGGCCGGTCTGACCGCATGCCCAACGCCGGTCTGACTGCACCTGTACTGACAGCACATTAAACTTTGACGAAAACTCATGTTTCGACAAACCATTAATGACATTGCCAATTGTAACATCATCCTAAGATCGTGCACATATCCCCATGATATCCACAATCTCCCCCTTGATGAACACATTGGCAATTTCCCACAAATGCAAATTTTGAGGTTTGAAAAGTAGAAACTCGACGTTTTCGTACAAAGGCACAACTTGGTCCAAAAGCAAGAGAAAGTAATGGAAATGACCAAGTTGGCTTCAGAATAGCAAAGGCAAGTGAGACAAGACAAAAGAAAGCGAGAAAGCTTCAATTTCCAGAAAGAGTCAAAATCTCACTTAAGGTCCATATGAAAGAACAATTGTTCGATATAACCTTAGATCATCGTGAGGATCAAGAATTGCAATTCAAGTTCAGAAATGGCAATAAAACCATAAGAATGCAAATAAGAAACTCCCCCTCATATTTTAGAAAATTTTAAATTCTCCAAATTTCTCCAAAAAGGCTTCCCTTTTATCATTTTTATATCTTCTCCCCTTTATACCATTTGATATATATTCTCTCCCTTTGACAATGGAGTCATCAAAGAATCACGCATTCCTCTCATCCAAAGATAACAAATGCAGAATGAGGAAAAAACATAAGAAGGAGCATACATGAAATGCAATGGAGTGGCTTCATTTTTTTTGTATTTTTCAATTTTTGATTACAAAAAGCTTTGGAGATTACCCAAAAGAACAAGCTAGCATTTCTAATATTGCACAAACAACATATCAAGCCTAACCGCGCTAGTAAGATCATGATAATACATATATATCAAAGCTAAGCTAGAAGGCTCAATGTAACGCAATGAATTTTATCAATTTAAGCAAAACTTCAAATTTAGCAAGTTCATCAACAGGGATCCTAAAATGATACTAGCCATGTCAAAATGTCAACGTGAGATCAAAAAGCTAACAATGACCATACTAAGAGACAAACAGGTCCTGAATTGAATCATTTTGCTCAAGTTTCTCAAACACCCATTTTTCAACAGTTTTTCATTTGCAATTAATATTGAAATTGACTAATGGTCTAACTTCGTGAAGAAGATCCTGGACTAGGAGCCATCCACAAACTCTTCCTAAGCTTCGACGAGAAGCTGATTAAAGGTATATCTTAGTGAAGAAGATCCTGGACTAGGAGTCATCCACAAACTCTTCCTAAGCTTCTACCAGGGCTACAAATCTTGAGGTTCATGTCAGTTTTGACAAGCAGTCCCCATGAGATCGTCTGGATCATCAAACTATCTCCAAGTTCATGTCTATGACATGTAGTCTCGTAAGAGTAGTTTGGCACAATTTAAGCATCAGACAATCTTGAAATTGATTTTTCATTTTTTTCATTTTGCACAGGAGCAGTTTTAGATTATCATAAACACATGAAGCTCAAGTAATGATTAATTTTAGATTCAAGAGCTAACAAAGTAATTTTGACAGGGCCAATATCACAAAAGGAGCACTAATTGCGCAACTAGCTAAAACATCCACATATTGCAGATTTTAGTTCAAATTGTTTTAGTGTTCTAGGTCTCATCAAAATCTAACCCCTCAACCTGGCTAAAGCCCTGAGCTACCAACCTAGCCTTGTTTCTAACCACAAAACCATCCTTATTTTGTTTATTTTTGAACACCCAACGGGTTCCTATAACATTATGACCACTAGGAAGTTCTACAAGGTTCCAGACTTTATTTCTTTCAAAATTCTCTAACTTCTCATGCATGGCATTGACCCAACTAGAATCAGATAAAACATGTGATATATCGCGGGGTTCAAAAGAAGCTACAAATGCAGAATGAGAGAAGAGACTCGGATCATGATACCTGGAGCGAGTGACTCACTCATGAAGATTACCAATCATCTGATTCGGAGGGTGTTGCTTCTGAATGTGCAGTGGAGCACCTAGGGGGGATAGCATCTCCTCAACCTCCGCAAGTACTGCTGATGAAGAAGAAGCAGTAGGAGCCTCAATTGGAGGTGAAGCGGTTGTAGCAGGTTCTGTAGCATGGACAGGAGCATCAGCAACAGGTGGAAGAGCAATATCAACTTCATCATCATCTTCTTTTTCAATAAAAATACTCTCTGTCACTTGTAAGTCACCTGAAATATCGGATCTAGCTCTAGGGCTAGTCTCATCAAAAGTGACATTACATATCTCCTGGACAATGTTAGTTTCAATATTAAAGACCCGAAAACCCCTCGAATGAGCAGGATAACTCAGAAATAACCCATCACAAGTTCTTGATTCAAATTTATCTAGGTTTCCTGTCTTGATAATAAAACACTTTGATCCAAAGACTCGAAAATGAGAGACAGAAGGTTTTTTACTAAATCGAAGCTCATAAGAAGTCTTACCCAAAGACGGTCTCAAGAAGATACGGTTTGAAATATGGCAAGATGTAGCAATAGCTTTGGCCCAAAACCTCCTCGGTGTGCTATACTCATCTAGCATCGTCCTAGCCATCTCGACTAAGGTTTTGTTCTTCCTTTCCACAATAACATTTTGTTGACGGACGTGTGGAGAAGATAACTGATGCTCAATGCCACGCTCGGTACAAAAAGAGGCAAAAGAAGCATTCTTGAACTCTATGCCATTGTCACTGCAGATCGCTCTCAAGGCACCAGGAAGTTCAGAAGCCAAACGAAGAACAAGATCATGATAATGATCAAAAGCCTCATCCTTTGAAGCAAGAAAGAATACCCAAGAGTATCTCGAAAAATCATCAACTATGACAAGGATATACCATTTGCCACCGACTGACCGAACCCTAGCAGGACCAACAATATCCATATGAAGCAACTGTCCTAGTCCGTCAACCATGACAATAGTCAATGAATGGTGTGAGGCGGCAACTTGCTTGCCATGCCTACAAGGCGCACATACAGCATCCTTGACAGCTTTGAGTTTAGGCAAATCTCTCATGAGATCAAGTCCGCTAACTCGTGTTAGATGATCAAAATCAATGTGCCCCAAACGTCGGTGCCAAAGCCAGACATCAAAAGAAGATGCAATTAAACACTTAAGAGATTCGGCAAGAGATACAGAAAAATCAGCTACAAAGATTCTACCAACTCTAGAAATCCCAAAAACAAGCTCACCGGCAAAATCAAGCACACGACAGGCATTTTTCTTAAAACGAGTTCTGTAGCCATTATCAAGAAGCTGCGAAACAGAAAGCAAGTTGTACCTTAGCTTGTCCACAAGGGTGACGTCCTTTAAGATGAATCTATCATTCACCTTGATTGATCTTGTTCCTTCAATTCGCCCTTGTGTATCATCTCCAAAGGTGATGAAGTCATCACCAGTCGACCGCGTGAAGGAAGTGAACCATCTTGAGTCTCCTGTCATGTGACGTGAACAGCCGGAGTTGACGAGCCACGTGTTCTTCCTCCTTCCACGGCGATCCTGAAAATTAAGGCACAAAAGAACAATGTGTCTCAATACTGGGGTTAGTTAAAAGCGACTTGGGAACCCAGTACTGAGACACACGTCTGCGAGTAGTATGCAAAGCAGAAGTGCTATCCTTGATTTTATTAGGAGTTCTATTGTGAGCAATGGTTACTTTAACATGAGAAGCATCCTATTTAGGAACATGATGAGCATATGAAACAAATCCTAGTCCAGATTTCTTATTTTCTAAGTGACCATGTCTCATAAAAGTTCTAGGTTGATGAGATGAAATTCTAGCAATATTTCTCCTAGCATTTTTCAACCTACGCCAACAGAACTCTATCAAATGTCCACTCTTCCTGCAATAGGTGCAATGGTATTTGGTACCACTGGGAGAAGCACTTTTTGACTCAAAAGAAGGTTAGACAAAACCCGCAGATTTGAAGATTGTCTTTGCAGGTTGGGTTGTGAATTCAACTAAGCCATTTTCCAAGACCTGAATGACATTAAGTTTGGATTTGTCCTGGGCAGAGTTGTATTCTAACCCTGCTTCTTATAAGGAGTTTTCGATGTGTCCAGAATTATGTTTAATTGTTTCTTACCTTTAGAGAATTTCTCTAGTGTGTCCTTAAGGTAAGCATTTTCTTTTCCAAAGTTAACACATGATTCACAATTCTTGGCCTTAATGGCTCTAGCATGTTTCTCCTTAAGAAAAGCAACTTCAAGCTTATAGGCTGCACATGAGGCACAAGGTGTAGACTCAATTGTGTCCTTAAGCTTGGCATATTTAGCTCTAACTACTTCAGAATGTCTTTAAATTCATGTTCACATTCTAAGCAAAAAGAGAAAAAGCTAGATTTAACATTACCAGAGGCATCCAACTTGCTAGACTCTAAGCATTTTTCACAGGGAGCAGATTTAACCTCAATTAGCTCAGTCCTAGCATTTTCAAGTTGGTGCAAAGCAATATCATGAGCAGATTGCAATTTGGACAGTTCATAATGTAAAGCATGGCAGGATGAGCATTCATCATCATCAAGTGTCTTAGCATTTGTAAGTTCTAATGTCAAATTATCTACTTGTGATTCTAAATCCTTGTTCCTAGCCATGGTAAACTCTAAGGCCTTATCCTGACTCATGAGTTGCTCAAACATGTCGTCACATCTAGCAGAAAGAACATCATAGGAAGGAGGTACCTCATCGTTGTCATCAATATCGACGATGTCGGCCATAAAGCACATGTCGGTGAAGTCCTTGGCCTTCCCTTTCTTGTCTTGAGGGAGCTTCTCCTCCTTGTCCTCCTCGCTCCCGGAGTTCACATCGCTCATGGATTGCTCTCCAAAAGCGACAAGGATCCGGTGAGCGGTCTTTATGAGCTTGACAGCATTGTACTTGGGCTTGTTCCCTTGAAGCATCTTCCAAGCTGGCTTTTCCTCCTTGTGGTTGCTCTTACCTTTCAGCTTGGGGCAATTTGCCCGAATGTGATAAAGCTCTCCACACTCATAGCACGTCACAGGGTCACCTCTCTTCTTGTTTCTAACATTGTTATATGCCCGTGTGACTTTCTTGACAAAAAGAGCTAAATCAGCCTCAGGAAAACTCTCAAACTCTTCTCCTTGAATAGCAGATAAACATGCAAGAGAAAAACCATAAGAAGATTCAAAAGAACTATCAGGGGTCCCTTTGAGAGGATCAGCCACCAAAGCCATGTTATCCTTCTTAGGAAGACTACCTCTCTTGATCTCATGAGTTTTGAGTTTGCTATAAAGCAGCTCCAAAGTGAGACTAGAGATCGGCGTTCTCCTCAATAGCGATAGCATTTATCTCCCACTCCTTGGTGTTGATTGCGACCAAGAGGTGGGTGGCATTCTCGATTGAGAGTACTCAATGTCAATGACTCTCATCGATTGATCACCTTGTTGAAGCGAGTAAAACATCATCGATGCTCTCACCAGGACGCATCTCGAATTTGTTATACTCTCGCTTGTAGACCGTCTGGCGCACTTGCTTGATTTGAGACGATCCCTCATGGCAAGTTTCGAGGGTGTGTCAAATCTCATGTGCAGTCGCAAGGTTGCAAATTCTATCATACTCTTGCCTACCAAGCCCAGCATATAGAAGGTTCTTTGCCTTGTTGTTGTTAGCCAAGAGGGTTGTTGAAGCCAGCGAAGCAACTTCGGGCAAAACGAGCGGGGCTCGAACAACCTCCCATATAGCTTTCCTTCGCTCTCAAGGAAGGCTCGCATGCAATTCTTCCAATAGGCATAGTCGAGCCCATCGAAGATGTGCGGCTTAGTCGAGTACTTATCCATCGCCAAATTCGGTGACCGGTTAAGATCAAGATTGAACTAACCGGGCTCTGATACCACTTGTTGGACTGAAAAAGCGACTAGAGGGGGGTGAATAGGAGCACGCTCACTTTTTCACAAAGATTGGATTCAACACCAATTTCACTTCAGTAGCTATGGAATCTATGAAGATCAATCTACAAGTACAGCGGAAGACTTGTATTGAATCCAAACCAAAATACCCAAAGCAAAAGACCAGCACAAAAATCTCAAACCCTCAGGGCGGTCAGACCGGCATGTATTGCACGGTCGGACCGACGGGCGGTCTGACCGGCGGCAAAATCGTGGTCTGACCACTGGGTGGTCTGACTAGTGTTGTAAAATCGGTCTGACCGGACCTGATATAGAACAGTAGAAACAGCCCGAAAAATCAAACTCAAATCGGTCTAACTTTTGATCTATTCGGCCAAACTCCACGAAACTTGAGACACACCTTCTAAAAGATATTAGAAACCTATTCCAATCAAGGATCGCATAGATCTATGCCAAAGTTTCTATCATTTTCAGATTGAATAAAGTGTGCTCCAAAACCGAGCCAAATACAAAATAAGATCTAAAGACTTGGTCGTGGGTGATTGATGATCAAGATGATCCTAGATGGGTTCCCACATGTCACTATAAGTTAGATCAAGGCAAGAAACCAAGCAAAAACTCGCGGATCAAAGAAGGACTCAAAATCACCAAATAGAGAGAAATAAAGCAAATAGACTCATCTTTGATAGAACTTTCTTTGGATTGATTTGATAAGGTATTGGTTTACAGCCACTCCATCAATGGAGGACAAAGACTCAATACATGAGCACGAAATCATATCCAACTCTCTAGAACTCTAACCTCCACTAATCCTCTCCCTAAGCAAACTAGGGTTTCAAAACAATGAAAGGGTTGAAGGGAGCCACCGCCCTCCTCTATTTATAGTGGAGGCTTAGAGCTTCTAGAAAATTGAACCCTAATGGACTTCCGTTAAGGCCCACACACAAACGGGTCACACATACACACATTTTAAAGCGTCGTCTTCATCTCCTCTTAACCTAATCCGCTTCTCCACGCATCGTCTTGCGCCGCGGGTTAGCAAAAGGTCTCCAAGGTGGTATTTGGTAAAATTACCAAAATACCCCTTCTCGATCTTTTTGCAAAGACCGAGTCCCATCTTCGTGAAGCACTTCCATGCTTCGCCACGTGTAGGTTGATCCAGCGGCTCTCATCGTGTCGGCAAGTCTCTCCCATCCAGCTCCCACCGAAACCACCATGGCACTTGCACCGACCCCCGCGCCGCTTGATCCAACCCGTCGCACTGAACCGCCCGTTCGGTCACCTTTGTCCCTTTTGCGCCATGCTTGACTCCATTGACCTCACCCGGCATCCCCGATCGTTCTAAATCTCAGCTCTCCAAGCTTAGTCCCGATCATCCTCGCCGTTGACCGTCGTTGACCTCCAAGCAACCTGAACAACAATAGACAAAGAAATCGATTCCGAGAACAAGTTCTTCACAACTTGACCCAGGTTAGTCAAAACGTGCATCATGCAACACATATGTACTGAAACCCATGAAGTTGACCTAACTCAACACTCATCGCCACCGATTGGCCGATGACCAGCAAGAACCCGGTCAGACCACCATTGAAAGGCCGGTCTGACCGCACCTGTACTGACAGCACATTAAACTTTGACGAAAACTCGTGTTTCGACAAACCATTAACGACATTGCCAATTGTAACATCATCCTAAGATCGTGCACATATCCCTATGATATCCACAACTATCAACACATGATGAGACTCAAGCTACTAGACAAGACCCCTCTTAATAGTACGGTAAACCTATACTATCAATCCGGTCTTCCAACCAAACACTAAGACCGGTAAAAAACTAGGAACACATCCTTAACCCTAACTAGTCATACCTTTGCCTTGAACATCCTCTTGAAGTTTGATGACGCACATCTTCACTTCAAATCCGGGTCATCGTCTTAACATGAACCAACCCATGATGCATACTTTACTTGACCTCTATCAACACATGATGGGTCTTCTCTTGGCTTGATGATCAACTCATGATCATCTTCTCTTTGAGATTTTGATATGCATCAACACATGATGCATCTTCTTCTTGAACCTTGACTTGATGATGATTAACTCATGATACCATCCGAAGTCTCCATTACCATGGAACATAACCTATTCACCCAACTCATTGAAAATGTTAGTCTCATAATGATTAACATTAATTACCAAGATATATCTGCAATAAACGCTTCTTAACAAGTCGTTGCAGAATGGTGCGGTATTACCGCCATTGATCATGCGGTAGTTCCGCTCTCCGGTTGTTCTGTTCACATAGAACGGTACTACCGCTTCCCTTAGAGGTCCAAAACTGGTCCTTTCTGGAGATAACGTACCGCCAACTAAAATTCAGAAATTTCCGTGTGTGGTAGTTCTTCCAAAGGATTTACGGTCATATCGCTACGCGGTAGTTCCGTCAAATAAACTCCTGTACTACCGCATATCGGTAGTACCGCTTACCAAATGTGGTTATATCGATTTCCATTAAAATTCTTCCAGAAGCTTTTCGAAATGCAATGCATAACTCTTTGTCTTGAGCCATGTCGATCTTTTATCATCTTTGCATTTCCTTTTCATGTCATCATTCAAACTCCTGGACTAAGCCTTGAAAACATCTTAGCACACACATTAGTCCCATAACACAATTGCAAATAATTAAACATAAAGCAATATGAGTATATATAAGCTACACAAGTTTTATATACTCAAAGGATATGTTTCAAAGTAGAGATCCCCAATATATGTGGATAAATAAATATGGATTAATACTAATGAAACCACAAAACATAGAATGAACTCCCCTAAATGTGTGCATACACGAATGTGTAATGAAAACATATACACATATTCAAGTTAGACTTTTAGTGGAGTTCAACCTATATTTTGGATCCGAGGAATGCAACAAGATATGAGAATATGATGTCGAGTGCATACCTCCATGATGTTTTACCTTTTTATCCAAATAAGACTACACAATAGGTATATTAATAGAAGTGTTAGTCTTACATATAGATTTATCATTAATCACCAAAATACTCTATTAACTCGTAATGGCGGATCTAGATTCTTCACCCCCGTCGGGGGGCCTTTCAGAGGGCGTTCATCGGGAATAGGAGGGGGGGGCGCGGCTCGGCCCAAAATCGTTGGATGTACTGCGAGGCAGCCTCCCTTAGATCCACAAGCTCCGAAGGTGGGTGGTGAGTGTAAGGCTGCTGACTAAAAGCCCTGTGGTGAGCGACGGTTTCCTAGGGAGACACCTAGTCCTTCAAAAGCTCACGGATGTGCCCTCATTCCTTCTCCTTGTCCATGTTATCCAGGTAGTGTTGTTGGTGTGGTGTTCCTGGCTGAGTAGCATTGTATCTATAGTGGCCAAAGTGCAATTCGGTTGAAGCAGATTTGCGTCTGCGAGGAGGAATCTTGTTACAGCGTTGGGTCATGTCGTTGCACAAATCTGCATAGTTGGGTCACGTCACTGCGCAAAGCTGCCTCCTTGGGTGTCATGTCGTGCTTTGCAGAGAGTGATCATATCCTGCTTTGTAGAGAGTGGTCACGTCCCGCTTTGCAGAGAGTTGTCTCTTATGGGGCACCATTGGCTATATATGGATGCTTTGGCTATCATTCACCTCACTATTCACTTCCTTTTCTCCTTTATTCCGGTCTTAAACGGGATGTATTCGGCCTCATCTAACTTTCGAGTGAGCAGACAATTAGAATCACTGCGGCAGCACCTGGTTTGCCCTCGTTGCAGGGATCCAGCGAATGTGTTCACCTCGCATACACCAACGAATCCATGCAGAGTGTTTATGAAGTGTTCAAATCTTACGTTAACTTGCTGAAAATCATGCTGAATGAATTCTATTCGAAATAGCATGTTGTTTTATTTTCATTTGAAACTGCAATTCTTTTCCAGAACACAACATGTGGGTTTTAGCAGTGGGCTAATGAAGCTGTCCCAGTGGCTCGAGATATTGCAATGCAAATTACTGCCTTACAAGAAGACTCCCGTGGTATTGCTGCATATTGTCTAGTGGCTCGACCCTCTGATCAACTAATGCAAAATGAAGAGAATCGACTTAAAAGACTGGACGAAAGGATGGAAAGAGTTGAGAAAATGCTTCAGAAATTAGTTAAGATAGTTAGTTTTGCGATCTTTTTTATATTATATGTTGTTCTTGCCAAGTAGAAGTTTAGTTGTAATGAGATTGTAATGTCCACTCTTTACCTATGCATCGCAGTCCTTTATGAATGAGAACAAACTAGTTGATCTGATAGGGGGTTACATGGCACGCAGGTACATGCATGCCTTTAGGGAATTAGAAATACATGGGACATGATGCTTGTAACATCCCAAAATGCTGTTACCAAATTAAAATTAAATAAAGTTATTATTTTGTTGGATTTTCTGAAATTTGAAAGAGTTTCATTGCTTTATTTGAATTTCTGAAGTTTTAAAAGTCAAAAGTAAAATTTATTAAAGTTTTATTTGAGTTAAAGTTGAAAAATAATTTTTTATTAATTTACGGAATTTTAAAAGCTTTTCTCTAATTATTTTAAAGCCAAAATAAATTATGTGCAAAAACTATTACCAATTTTAAATTGAAATTATTTTATTTAAGTCCAAAATAACTTTAGGAATTTTTGTGAATTTTTCTAGATTTTTTGAATTTTATTTGCTATTTTCTAAAGTCTTTAGGAATTATCAGAATTATTTTATTTGCTAAATCGTGAAACCCTAATTTCTTAAACCTAAAGTCCAAATTTTCCCGACCTAAATCCTAAATTTATGAGACAATTCCAGAACACATATGAAATTGTCAAAACATTACACAATCAAGTCCACTGCTTGAGGAGCCTTAAAAAATCATAATTTTTGGAGCCTATTTTCTACATTTACAAATTCGTACAAACGGTACATGTTTATAAAATTGCAAGAAAAATCCTGAACGAATAAAATTATGTCACATTTACACAAGTAAGTACACTGTGTCGGAAGACTCACGTAAAAGTTCATAATTTTTTGAAGTCATTTGCTATATTTTAAAATTCCTATGAACAGCCGAAACTCTATGCGGCATGAACACGTAGCGGGCCGTGGGCGCTACCGCACGGTGGCTATGCGGCAGCGCCACATGGCGGTCGGAGAAGTGCCACCGCATGATGGCCATGTGGACAGAGACCAAATTTGTAATAAAAAAATTCCTAAACTATTATTTCTGTAAATACGAAGCCGAACATGCCAATGTGGCAAAAAAAATTCCACACCGGAGTCCAACGATCTATGCCTTTTTTTTCCTGATCGCTGGAAGGCGCACGGGCTCATCTGGGGACCCCTTATAATTTATGTTTCAGAAGCAAAAAAAAATATGCATGCCGTGGGCTCATCTGGGCACCTCATCACCTCATCCGGGCGCAACTCGGCCCGTGCTGTACTTGTGCCTGCACGCAGAGCAGCGTCCTTCTCAACCGCGCGCGCGCGGCCGGTCTAAAACGCGTGAGGCGGCGATAACTGACGGACGGGAGTGAGCGCAGCGGCGAGCCGTTTTTAGGTAACGCCGAACGCGGCCTGGCCGCAACTACTACGCCTTGACGATGCTCTCTCTGACATGCCTACAGCGTACTGAACAATTGCAACAAAAAAAAAACAGAGAGAGCGAATATAATTATTTCAGGCGCACATGCACGCAGCCTGTAGCAGAAGAACGGCCATGCATCAATTTTGAGTAAATTTTGCCGGATCCGTCTTGGGGTGAGCTGCAAAACTTTCGTGGCCCAATGCAGGCCTCATCATCGTTTGACTAGTTGGGGATAGCTTTTATTGTACTCTGTTCCATTGGATTGTCCGTAAAGGACATAGAACTATGCCAAAAACTCAAAAGCTACCAATGTCAAATTTTCACTCCTTGTTGCATAGGTAAAGATCCGGTAGCAAACTAGCACTAGCCCAAGCAAATGTGGACAGCCACGAATTATGGACTCTTGGAAGGTTTTCTGAAATGTGAGGTTTTATTGATGAATTTACTACAAACTGTAATGTTGTGCGTACATGACATTATACTCCAGTTCATACAAAACTCGTTACACGATATAGCCTTTTTCGATATCGCTACCAGTTCCTTTAAATTTTGGTTTTAAAAAAAGCTCCTTTAGATTTCAGTTGTACAAGTACTTAGCTACGCCCTCCAAAGTAGCGAAGAAATTTCACATGTGCACAGCAGCGTGCCGTAGGAACAACTTAGGAACGTTGGATACAATGCTAGGTTAGGAGCTACAATGAAATGATACAATGCTCGCCTGCTGCAATGACGGAAACAAATTTTCTAGGAAGGTCCTCCGTGAGGCTATTTCCCTAGCACCGTTGATCCCTGACACCCCGCACTGTGTGCGCCTCAGATGGACGGTATCCACACGGAGCCTTTGCCGAGGCCGGACCGCAGAGGATTTGCTTCGACTACCACAGGGAACCAGGGGCGGACCCACCATTCTGGCGAGCTGTGGCGGACGCCAGAGCTACTGTCAGCCGGGAACCCTCTCTACTAAGCGCCAGTAGCCAGCGTCCTTGCCCGTCGCCTGAGACGTTGAACCTCTCGCTCGTCGCCATTGAGCTGTCATCATTCATCAGCCGAGCTAACTTGTTGTAGTTGTTGGGCCGAGCCTAGTTTCCCATCCGTGGCCGGAGGCGTAAGCCCGACCCCACGTGATCTTTGAAGCATTAGGCATCAGCGAGTGAGGCTTGGGGCATTGCCGCGTTAGGCGTGGCGAGGCTTGAGGCGGTCGGCACTGCGCAAGCGCGCATCCCTAATCCTAGGAGGCGGCGGCTCGGCGCTGCGGATGGTGGGGGCTTGGGCGGCGTGGCTTGGCGCCATGGTAGGGGATTAGGGCGGCCGTGGCGTCATCAATCGAACAATCGCCGCGTGGCGGCGGCGGTGAGGAGGAGGTGGCTGTCTTGGTGGTGGGCGTGGTGGTCGGTGCCGCCATGCTGCGTGTCGCGAGGCACCGAGGCCAAGCTGCAGTGGGAGGCCGACAATGGGAGGCCGAGAGCGGGAGCAGAGCACCGAGTCACGGGCGCGACACTTTTGGTAAATTACTTCGCATATTACTTAGATCTAATCGGCGGTCTCATGAAAGGTACATCATGTATTCGTACTATCGTTAGTTGTAAAATCTCCATATGATCAATGTAAATTTGCTAATTTCTTTCCCATAAGAAGCTTGAAACAACTTGGCAGCATTCCACATAGGCATTGTGCTGCCCACCAAGCGCTTCGACGAAATGCCTAGGAGGTCAAGCTGCTGCTTTTGACTTCACGGCTCCGGGGCACACAAATAGTAGTTGTTGATCTATTTAGTGTCGTATACTAGTGTGATTGCAATATAGTTTGTGTATGGATTTCTTTGCTCTTAGGTAATACTTTTTGATCCATGTTGTTAAATCCGCCATACCTAAAAAAAATTCCTGGGTCCGCCACTGCAGGGAACCACTGTAGTGACCATTCAATTTGGATCAGGTTCTGTTGAAGAAATAGAGCATATCACCAAGCAGTGTGGATCTGTTGTAGCGTAGAGGATCTGGATCAGAGATTGCGTCGTGGCCAAAACCTGAGTTGTCAGGGTTCGGATTCTGTGCTGCAGGGCCGTTCCTAGGCAAGGGCATGAGGGGGCGACCGCCCACATAGTCTAGAGCAGCCCTCTTCTATCGTATATTTGTGGTATATAGACATGTATAGGGACGTGTATTAGTGCCTGTTCGTTTCACTCCATAGATGTTCATTTTTTATGTACTTTTCATTTCAAAATATATGTGATGATCTTTTCTCTAGAGAAAAACATATATGATGATAGTAGACTAAGATATTCTCGGATACTTTTACAATTCATACAGATATATCGTAATATAAACTAACAATCACATTATATTTAATTACTATAAGTTAAAAATATTGGTTATTTATTTATTTTTGTGAGAATCGGTAATTCATAGTTGGAAGGACTATAACTATATTATAATATAAACTAGCCGAATTACCCTGTGCAATTGCGCTACCAGATACTAAAATGCATATGTTTGTATTCGAAAATAGATTGGTATTTCTATACAGCTATAATTTGTATTTCACTTTTTTCAATTAAAGTGGGAGTTTCTAGCCTTTTAATGTGAATGAAGAAGCTCTTTTTAACCTTGTTTAATAAATTAATAGATATCGGTAAAACTTTTTTTCAAGAGAGTAAAGGTATATTTTTAGTAGGTATTTAGATTTTATTTTGAGAGGGTAGTAGGTATTTAGATAAGTACTTTGCCCCAGGCCTACTAAAGTTTAGGACCGGCCCTGCTACAGAGAACATTGTGTGAACAGTACTCTGCGGTACACGATAGCAAATAATTGTGAAAACAATGTGTTTACGGTACCAAATTGCGACGATTTGACTGTTCCTTTGGTGCTTTAGCGCTCAATCTAGACTGTTCATTTTAGATCGTGTGGTAGAGATAATGCTTTAATGCATGTCATTGTAGTTTCTCTGCATTTTTTTCTTCAATGCAGGGATCCTTTTCTGAGTTGCCAATAGAGAGGAGAGGGAATGAGACTTGCCTAGTGAAAGTATGGTGCTCGTTTTAGCTGTACAATTGCTAAAATGTTGGTTGTTAGAGCATCTACAATAGTCCATATCACTTGTTACTAAGGGATGAACACATCAACATTTAGGTGATATAAAGGAGAGATGGTAATGAGAGAATGTGAGCTTATTTCTAGATGAAGAAACAAGCAAATTGTTGATACCAAAACACAAGAAATAACAAAATGGCTGACTTGCTTGTTACCTAAAAACTTGTTTTGTAGGTAACAATTAAACTCTTAGATACAAGCTCAAGAAACAATTCATTGGAAGACTTATTTCTTTTTATTAGATTGAGTACTCTATCTCCTCTTAGTGACAAGCTAATAAACAAACTATTGTAGATGCTCTAAGGGCATCTCTAATAGTTAGAAATAACATTGTCTCTAACATATGCTACATCATCTTTAGAGACTATTTCTAATAGATAGTCTCTAGCACATTCTCCAACATTTATATTTTATAATTTTTATTTGAAACGGGCCTACATATCAACTAGAGTAGATTAATGTATCATGTCTTGTTTCGCGTGCACGACAGTCTCTTCAGGAAAAAACGACATGTGCTTCCTCCTCCCCCCTCTCTCCTCTACGTGAAATTTTATTAACGCAGCATGACTAAGAGACAACAATAAATATACTATTAAAGATGCCACGATAAACAGTCTAGATAGATGTACATAACACATATGCAAACCACTCGATTTCTTTTTAGGTCAATGCTAATGCTACTTTGCCAGCCTCTCGTAATGCTATTGCAACCACCCGTACTTGTCCATTTTTTTGCTGCAGAGAGACACAAGTGCAAAGATATTTTTTCAGCTAAGGGAGGAAAAAGAGAGAATAGCAAAAGGGGGTTTCTGGATCAGGGGATGATGGGAAGGATGTGAAAAGGAGCTGCCAAGCATAAATTCCCTCTTATAAAAGGTTTCCAGAGGGAGAGGAGAGAGAGAGGGGAAACTGCGGAAATGCAATGCGTACAGCTCATGCCACATGGCCAGCTCGGCGACGGCGACGCCGAGGGAGACGGCAAAAAACTCCTCCCCACATGACGCCCATGTTGTGGGCCCGACTCCTTCCCTTCATCTGTTCGGATGCCACGTGGGCTCACCTCATCTATCTGGACGCTACGTGGGACCCGCCCCGCATGGACGCTTAATTGGGCCCACCTCCGTCTCGCGGGCCCCGCATGCTCGCCCTCTTTTTTATTTAGCGGTGGCGCCGCGTAAGCTGCGCACCGCTTTGCTTCGGAATTCGGACTGTTTGATTTGTTGGTTCCCTGCGTGGTCGAACCCGCGCATGCGTGCACCGGGTGCAGTGAGCCACGGACACAAGCATGTGGGCGTGGGACCCACGTTTCGGTGAGGAAGGAGCGATGGGGATGGTCCGGGGAGCCGGTCCACGCATGGGCTGCACGCTGGAATTTGCTGGGCACAAGAAGAGGACCAATTCTCAAAGTGCTGTGCTGGCTTGCACTTTGAACTGCGACTGCGAGCTAGTGTGACGCGTACGATGTTGATGGTTCCATGGTGTTTTGTTTGTATCTGAACAGGTCGATGTTTTGACACTTGCTACTCTTGTAAGATTTTTTAAAAAAAATATTATTAATTTCAAAGATAATTAAAAAAATAGTGAAAAAATTACAAAAATATGTGTTCGGCGCTATTTAGAATTGTCAAATTTTCCTGTCGCCATTCCAATTGGCGATAATATCCAATTGAAATAGTGTGGAGAGGTTCATGTCGCTAATTGAACTAGCAACAGGACAATTTCGCCAGTTCAATTGGCGACAGGGTCCTGTCACCAATTGAACTGGCGACATAGCCCTATTTTTTTAAAAAAATATATGTATAGAGAATTCAGCCTAAAGATTTAGTTTATTTCATAAAGATTTTTTGTAATACCTTGAAGTGTCCGCGTAGTTCGGAATCCGAAATTGGAGAACATAACGAAATATAAAGTAGAGAATGCGATATCGGCGACGCAATTTGCTACACGAGTTCGGCTATGCAATAACACAAATAGCTCCATTTGGAGCGAAATAAAAAAAGTATTTTGGTTTAGGGTTGCCATGCGTGTTGTTGTCCCGATTGTATTGTTGTGAAACCAATTCCTTCGGGAAAAGATTATGTGATATTTAATAGTTGAAATATTTGGAAAAAGATATTTAAGTTTGAAAGACTTCATAATTTAATTGCGAAATACATGGCACGCTGGGTTTTGTTACGAATATTAGAAACGCCAACATGCACGAATCAACAAACTGAAATACATTTACGATACATGTGCGCCTTTTTGGAATCCGCAAAAAAGTTGATTGGAACGAAATCGGTCGATCTGGCGGACATCGATCCTTCCTCGTCTCGATCGCGCATGGCGGTGGCGATCTCGAAGTCAGTCATGTTCCGCGAGACGGGCTAGACGATTGAATGATGTTAGGATAGCACGACGTAGGGCCAAATTAATAATCAGGATGCAAACTGAATATAACTTACCTCTTTGATCCGAATCGCACTGGGTGACGAAGTCTTTGGACGGCCACGGTCTCGCTAGCGAGTCTTCCCTTATCGTCGTCTGCGTCTTGGTCATACTAAACTTCCTATTCGGGACCTCGCGCCACATCGCTTTCTGGGCTCCTTCGGTGCTTTTTCAGTAGGGGTGGGTACATAAGGTTTCTAGCGTTTGAAGGTCTCGGCTCGCATCGCATAGTTCAACATCCTTCATAGAACAATCGGGGTAGGGTTTAGCCCTCTCGGCAAGCCACTCGTGCTTTCGCATCATCTTTGCGTAGAAGTTTGTCAACGAGTCCAACATACCCTTCCTCTCAGTTGTGTGAACCAAGCTTTGGTGAAGTGTTCTCCTCTAGCTCTCTTCTCCTCCACTTCTCTTCTCCCTCCTTTTATAATGGGTCTTTTCGGTCTAAATAGGTGGCGTGACAGAGTGTGGTATTTTTGGTCTGCACATGTAGTGTTGTAGTGTGTTGTCATCTTGGTATGCAAAAGTGGCAGTTTGTGGAGTGTTGTGATGTGCTCTTTTTTGTCTAAAAAGGTGGCGTGACAGAGTGCGGCCTTTTCGGTCTAAAAAGGTAGTGTCGTAGTGTGTTGTCAACTCGGGCTGAAAAAGTGGCAGCATGTGGCATGATAGGGTTCGGTCTTTTCGGTCTAAAAGGGGGCGTGGTTGAGTGTGGTCTTTTCAATGTGGAAATGTAGCACCGAAGTGTGTTGTCATCTCGGTCTATAAAAGTGACAGTGTATGGCATGACCGGGTGCAGTCTTTTCGGTCTGAAAAGGGGGCGTGGTAGAGTGTAGTCTTTTCGGTGCGGAAAAGTAGCATCGAAGTGTGTTGTATCTCGGTTTACAAAAATGACAGTATGTGGCGTGACCTGGTGTGGTCTGAAAAGGTGGGGTGCCGCGATGCTGACTCCCTCACATCATTACCTGCAGACACAAAAACAAATAGTATCGAAACACGAGACTAGCTTAATGTAAGTTATACAGAACATTATATTTACATGGTATGACTAATATTTACAAGAACAAATATCTACTCGCGGCCCCTCTTGGGGAGTACCCCACGTATGACTCTCGCCCTCGTCCGGGGCAGTTGCGGGCGCTGGTATGAGTAGATCAAAGGCTCAGGCGGCTGAGACACCCCACCGGCTCGAGTAGCCTGAGGGGTTGTCGCGAGAGGGTGTTGCGTCGGTTGGCTCGCTTCAAGCGCACCGTGCAGCTGTGAAGCCCCCACAGAGACCTGACTGCTCTCGCCGTGCGAAGGCCCATCACCACCCTGGTCGAAATCAAAGTCCCCGGAGCGTGGCTCCTCGTCCCAAAGGGGTGTACGAGTTGTGAAATAGTACATTATGCATGTAAACATGACGAAAAATGATGAAATAGTACGTTGTGCATGCAAACAAGATAGACATACCTCGTCACACGAAGGTAGCGGACCGCTTCGCGTACTCCTACCTCGTGTACGGGTGGAACTTAGGACCTGTCAGATAAAATCTCCGTTAGTAACTAGTGGAGTTCAAAACAAACAACCAAACGTGAGTGTTTCATGCTGACATGCGAACTATGCCAGGGTACTCCCAGTACGGTGCCACGAGGACCCGCTCGCCACATTCGGGTGAGGAGATGTGGGGCGTGACGCACCGTGGCTCACCTCTCGTCCACGCACAGGTGGGCCCACCACCTCCCTCAGCCTACGGTAAGATGCCAGCTGGATGCCTCACCTCGTCTTCTCGACAAATTGGTCCATGACCTCTCTAATCTCCTACGCCATCATGCTGAAGCGCTCCCGTGCATACCTCATCATGTGCTTGTCGACGTTGTGGCCGCGGGACCTTAGGAACATCACCCACCCGAACAGCCACAACAAATAGACATCGAAGTGCTTCCTCACCATGTACTTGGGTGCATACTCTACCATACGCTCCAGCTGCAAGAAGACAGATGCACATCACTAAGTTGCACAAAGCAATTGAAGCGAAAGGATAAGAGTTAGAAAACTTATGTAGAACTGGCAGATCTACTTCAGCGATGGCCCGTGGGTGTTGCTGAACTCCTTGTAGCTAGGGGTAGATAACGAGCTAGCTTAGCTCGGTAAAGCTCGTTAAGAAAAACGAGCTTGGCTCGGCTCGGCTCGTTAAGCTAACGAGCAGAATACCAATCTCGTCTCAGCTCGTTCAAAAGCTTGAACTCAGCTCGTTAGGCTCGTTATTAAATTGATACTAATGAACTGAATTTGCACAACTTTGAGGAGATGGACATCCAAAATTAATTCATTCTTCTATGCATGCACATGTATTTACCATTGCAGTGACATATGTAGGCTCTAAAGCAATATCGAAACAAAAAAGACTGCAGTCCACGCTCCATGCAGATCAATAAACAGAAAACATGAAATGTAATATCACTTAAAAATAGTTACTCCATGCAGTGATGCAGATCAATAAACATCCATGCAGATTACAAGTTCACAATCATCAAGAAAGGTCCATAATATCACTTAAAAACATAAAACATAAGGTCTTGAGTATTCTTGATTCTTGAATGAACTTGGCCATCAAACAAAATGTCTTTTTGTGATCTTGTCAACTTATCCTCTACCAAACGAAAGGTCTTGCCAACTTGTGATCTTGGAATCTGGGTTGGGTGTTCCTGCAAGAATAAACACCTTTTACACAAAAAGGAGAAAGTTGAAGCTTATCCTAGAGTATCTTTGTTGGTATTGTGCATAACATTATCCTGAAATGCTTTACTCTTTCAAATAGGATGGCCCATCCTGGAGGACCACTAACTACAAACAAATTTCTTTGCTTTAGCGAAATTCCTTGAAAGAAAAATTCACTGACTGATGGGTTGGACTCTCTAAATCTTGACCTTGTAAATCTGGCTGTGAAAAATGCGAAGGAAACCATAAAGGCTAGCAAGGGTACAAGTCTCTTACCATTTCACTGTTATATGTGCAGTTCTTTGAAAAGCAAGTTTCTTATCATTCTATGTTAGCTACAGGTTATCAGTAGGCACTGAGCAACTAACGTTGTGATGTTTCAAAAATTCATCATTGAATCAGTAAGGCTTAGCAATCTTTCATCAAGCATATCAGATTGTATGAAAAATCATTGTACTCACAGCAAGCCAAACTAGTATTACAAATATGAAGGTTCTATGAAAAATAACTTACTATTTTACTAGTTGCTAGCCACCACACCCTTAGGAAATGGTATAGATTCTACATCGTCCTCATCGTCTTCTTCCTGTTGAGAAAAATGATAATTGAGTTAGATATAATATTAACAAACAGGATATGAAAGAGGACAATAGTTAGAATGGGAAAACATACCACAAACATTGGAGGTGTCATGTCATTTTGAGAACCCTGTATCCAGCTAGAACCACAAACTAATGCCTCAACCATACATGGACGCAGAACACTACGATAATCATCAAGAACTCTACCTCCAGCACTAAAGGTTGACTCAAAGGATACGTTGCTGGCAGGTACCGTCAAGAATTTCTTGGCCATCTTTGACACAACTGGGAACCTATGAGCATTCAATCTCCACCAATCAAGCAATTTAAAACCCGTGTCTGCTAAAGGATAATTTGGTGCATCTAGATTGATGAGTAAGTCTAATTTAGATGGCTCTGTAGGAGTAGATCGTAGAAAGGTCTAAAACTCACTTGAAACTGAGACTAATGAGCAACTGGTATCAATGGTTGAAGAGGACTCAGCCCTGCTGCTGGCAGCCTTCTTGTGGCGATGTTGCATCTCATGTTGGGCATAGAGATCAAACAACTCGTCATGGATATCATTTTCCTCACTGGCGGCTTTGGATGAGTCATACATCTGTGTGAAATACCAACTAACAAATCTTATCTTGAACCTTGGATCAAAAATAGTAGCAATAACCATAACATTGTTTTTTCCAGCCCAATACTTATTGAACTTATCCAACATTGCTTTACCCATACTCCTCAAATGTTGAACACTAGAAGTACTTGCGGCCCTCAATGCAATCTTAACATTCACTATATGAGGATAGAACATGTTTGCTATGGGGTATAGCGATCCTAAAAATGCAGTAGTTACCTCTGCAAATGCCTTCACTATTGGCTGAATTTGGTTGTATAAAGCCCATTGTTCACTCGAAGGAAGCCACTTGTAATTAGCATCCGAATCAACACAGTACAATAATGCGTCCTTATAAGCAATGCTAACAGACAACATTTTATATGTTGAACTCTATCTTGTTGACACATCAAGACTCAACCTTTTCCAACTTCCAAAGCAATATATTTACAAATTTCTAAGAATTTGTACATGCGGGATGGAGACTTCTTCATGTATTTTACTGATTCCCTAAGATTGCTTATCAAAGATTCCAATGGTGTCATGCCATCATTCACTATCAAATTCATTATATGACAACAACAATGAACATGAAAATATTTAGAAATGAACTGTGTTGTTCCCCTAGCATTGAACTTGCCTATCAAATTCTTAGCGGCAACATCATTTGAGGTTGCATTATCAAGAGTGATAGTCATAATTTTATCTTCTATTTTACATTCACTAATGCATTGAAACACTGCCTAAGTTATCACATTTCCTGTGTGTGGAGGGTCCAACTCAACAAAGTTCAAGATACGGCATTGCATAGCCTAATTAGCATCTATGTAATGAGCGACCAAACTCATGTAGCAAAGGTTTTGATTTGATGTCCACAAATCACATGATAAAATTATATTGTCAAGACCTCTGAGACTCTTCCTAAGGAGTGATTTCTCTAATTCATAAACCTTTATGCATTCGCTTCTTATAGTCTTCCTACTAATAAATTGATATGATGCATTCATATACCTCACCAACACATTAAACCAAATGTGTTCTACCATCTTAAATGGATACTCACGGGCAATTATTATCTTAGAAATTATTCTACGTGTTTCCTCATGATCATATTCAGTGGGAATAACAACAAGAGATTAACCTGGCTTGTCTGGATCATAGTTGAGTATACCTTGAGCTTTCTGTCTCCCCACTTTGTTCAAATAGGGTGTGCACTTTAGTACATGCCTTAAGAGAGTAGAAGTTGACCCCTGGCTTGTAAGGAAAGAGCCCATAGCAAAACTGGCACTTCACCTTTGTCTCAGTCTTCCCTTTCTCCTTCTTGGATGGAACGTTAACCACCTTAAAAAGCTCCCAACAATTTGAACGCTTTCCTCTGCTCCTTTTGGAAGGAGACACTGGAATACCCTTCTGTCTTTTGGCTCTTCTCTTTGCCTTGGGAGATCCAAACACACATCATCTTCTTTCTCATCATGAGTTGCAGAATCAATGTACACATGCGAAGGTTCGCCCTCATATGAACCATCAAGAATGTCAAAATCACTATATTCAGAGTCCTACGTAGTACACAAAACACAACCATAAATCATGCCCTTTTTCACCAATCACCATCACACTGAGGATCAAGTGACAGAAAAATAGAGGCAAAACCATAAATGTGCTTTCATTTATGATTCATATTAGTACAATTGCAAAATGCACTTATATCAAGTGACAGAAAACAGATCAGAGGATGTATTGCCCTAATTTGACTATCTTACTTTGCTTCAAAGTGAATTGCTGCTTCTTAGATATTTTTTAAGAGGTTCTGTTGCTTAGAATTTCACTTGACAACCAATGAGTTGGTGTGCAAAGTCTGAGAATCCTGTTGTCCAGAGTCCCTCTAGACTAGTTTCAGGTTGTTAGAAAGTTTAGTTATTTCAGTATACAACTAAACTGTATCCCTTGTGCCTTTTGTTGTAACTAAATGATTGTTGTCTTGTTTTTCAGCACTTAACCCTGAGAAGTGGTTAGAGTTCAAGCTCCAAGAGAAGACAATAGACTCATACCAGATCAGAGGAAAGCAATGTTATACACGTATTCATACTAGTAAACACTTATTCATACCAGATCAAAGGAGAGCAATGTCATACTCATACACTTATTCATACTACTCAACACTTATTCATACCAGATCAGAGGAGAGCAGACACTCACTGAGGGGACAGACACAGTCGGTGCCGTACCTGCTGGTTGGCCAGGGCGAGGCGGCTTTCTAGCGGACGCTGGTGTTGAGGCAGAGGATGAAACGGAGTCGGAGGCGGATGACCTCCTCCCTATGCGGTTCTTGGACTGTAGGCTCAGTTGTTAATTCATCATGGGAGGTGGGCGAAGTGGAGGCCTGGGGGGTGGACACAGAGGCCGAGCGTGAGGAGGGAGCGGGCGATAGTGGGCGAGAGGTAGGTGAAGTAGAGGTGGAGCAGGCGTGAGGGGTTGGCGAGGGAGTAGGAGGTGAGGTGTCGAGGGAGAGCAGCACTGCCGTCGAGCCCAGACAGGAGCCGGGGCGGGAGACCGGAGCTAGGGCGGGAGACCGTAGCCTTGCTCGTGACCGTGGCGACGTGGTTTACTGGGGTGGGGTTGGCGAGTGCGGCCGTGCGGGGAGTGGGTTGCGTAGCTTGTGCTTAGGGTTGGGGCTTGGGGCAACTCGCTAGCCTTAGGGAGTTGGGCTGATCGCTGGCGTCTGGCCAGTGAACATGTGGGCCGTGGGGTGGCACGGTGCTCAATCAGTCTTGGTTTTCTTAACGAGCTAAACGGGCAACTCGCGAGCCAGCTCGAACTCGGCTCGTTTAGAAAGCAAGCTAAATGGCCAGCTCAGCTCAGCTCGTTAAGGGATTGAGTTTGAGCAGAGTCGAGCCGAGCCCTTAATGAGCCGAGCTAGCTCGCGAGTTTCGAGCTTTTTTCCCGCCCTTACCTGTAGCCGCTGTTGGGCGGCAATAACCCCTGAAACCTCACGAGGAACTCCGTGCACCACGTGGTTGGGACGTCGTGAAGCCCGCGCAAGGCACCCCAGTCAGGAAGGTCACGTCCTGAAGCGTCAGCGCTATCTCCCTGCACGGGTGGTGAAACGTGTGCGTCTCCGGCCTCCACCGGTCAACCAGTGTCATCAGGAGGCACCGATTGTACGAAAAGCGCCTCAACGTACAACCACCATCCACGCGGTCCTAGTCATCCTCCCACGTCGCCTCCACCATCCTCACTAGTGGAAGGAGGTCTGCCGCTCTCAACCTACGTCGAAAAGATTAAGAGCAAATGTGAGTCCACCAAAAGTAGTCAGACTGTAATTGAGTACATAAAGGTCACAACTACACGTACCTCAAAACCCAACATGGGTCCACCGTCCATGCCCTCATGGGTGTGCACAGCCGCAACACGCCAAGCTCAATCGCCATCTCGCCTTCTTGGGGGAGGATGGTACTAAGGGCGACTACGGGATGCACATCAATGGCCGAGTCAAGCAACTGGTACAACCACTGTGCAGCGTTTCCTGGGTCCGCGATACCTGAAAATTCAGTGCATACATTGTAAATACTATGAAATATATACAAAAAGTAATAAGAAGCGACATATCTAATTATTTCAATTATTGCACGATTAGCGATACATAGAAAATTGACCTGACACAACTATATCGACATATAAATTTTTAGAGGAATCTTGCCGTGTACATATGGAAAGTAAAATTAAGTTCACAATGTTTTAATTAACGTCTACATCCCCTATTTAGCTACTCTGGATTTCTTAGAGAATTTTTAGATGCGTCTTGCTATTTTCCTAGTTTAAAAAGCATTTTCAGCATTGACAGAATATTTACCGTGCACAAGTGAAAACCAAAATTAAGTTGGGATGATTTTGATTAAGCTTTACATACCGTATTTAGCTACTCTGCAATTTATATATATATTTTTATAGGTATCTTGTTACTTTCCTTATTTGGAAAGTGTCTCCAGCATTTACAAAATATTTACCATGTATAAATGGAAAAAAAAATTAAGTTCATAATATTTTAAGTCAGCTTTAAATACCCTATGTACCTACTCTAGATTTCTTGGAGAATTTTTAGAGGTGTCTTACTATTTTCCTAATTTAAAAAGTATTTTTGGCATTAACATAATATTTATCGTGCACAAATAGAAACCAAAGTTAAGTTAGGATTATTTTGATTAAGCTCTAGATACCCTATTTAGCTGCTCTGTAATTTTTATAGATTTTTATTAGGTATCCTGTTGTTTTTAGAGTTGTCTTTCTATTTTCTCAGTTTAAAAAGTATTTTCGGCGTTAACAAAATATTTACTATGTAAAAATAAAAACCTACAAAGTTTTCTTATTATTTTTGCGGATTTATTCTAAATCGTTCGAGTACTGCTACATAAATAATATCTATACGATGAACTAAACTATACATAGCTAAAATGATGTACTACATCATACAATAATACAACTAAATTTTATCTAATCCATTGAATTCTATGTCCCTATTTTTATTTTCTAACTTACAAGGTTTCGAATTTGTATAAAAAGTTGCAAGAACATTTACCTGCAACATGTGCGACCAGATCTGCTGCCTCGTCTCTCTCTCCTACGCTAGAAACCGGCAAGGCTTCGCTACGTCTCTTCTCCCTTCTCTCTCTTCTCTTTTTTCCGGAATTAGAATGACTTTTCCACCGAATTTTGGGGGTTTATATAGTTAGTTCCTGTCGCCAGTTGAACTACTGATAGGAACCCACGGGTTACTATCGCCATTTCAACTAGCGATTTGCACACTCTTCAATGCAAATCGTTAGTTAAAATGGTGACAGGTAGTTGAAACGACGACCAGCAGTAAATAGGTTTCTATCGCTATTTGGAATGACAATACGGTGGAATGATAACAGGATATGTCACAATTCCAAATGGCAATGCGACGACATGAGCTTATTTTTTTAAAAAAATTCTCTCTTGTAACAAGCTTTTGAAGGGATCAGACTAAAGCGGCCAACCAAAAACTCAAAAGCGGGTTCCGTAGCCTACCTGGCTAGTCGAGGAAAAAAATTGAGTAACTCCCCCAAGTTTTTATGTGCTATGAGATTCGTGCCTCGGCTGTTACTCGGGCTCCGGTGAACCCAACCACGCGACGTGCATTGGTGTCACTTTGCACTTTAGATTAAGGACGACGTGTCGCGGCGCCGTTCGTCTTGTGTGGGCACTGGAGGTGGCGACAACGTTAGGGTGGCGATGATGTACTGACGGTGGAGGCGACAAAGCGACGGCGATGTTGGGGAAGAGAGCAGAAGCCAGGGGAGGAGCATGGGATGAAGGCAACGGTTTAGGTGACAGTGCAGGAAAGCATGTAAAAATTCTTTTATTGCCACAGAAGATCATTCAAATACAAAGCAGAAGAAGAAAAATTAAGAGTAAATTACACTTTGCACCAGAGAAGTTTACTCGGTTTCACCTTGCACCAGGTAAGTTTATTTGGTTTCATTTTGCACCACGTCCCATGGCATGTGAGATAGTGTTGGACTAGAACTGCGACTAGAGGGGGTCTTTTTCGACCTCTAGAGTATTCAACTTCTTCTTCACTTCAGTAGCTATAGAAGCTATGAAGATTAGAAAACATAAGCATAGCAGAAGTCTTGCATTGAAACCGAAAATCCCCGAGGCAAAGCCTGCTTGGCTGGTCTGACCGCTGAGTGGGTGGTCTGACCGCCTGAGATTGCGGTCTAACCATCCGCTCCAAGAACAACAGCTCGTGACGATCTCAAATAGACCTAACTTTTGATTCTGAGATCCAAATCTCCTGAGATTTCAACTATAGCTCACCCAGAAGGTCAGAAACATATTCCAATCGATGATCAGGACAATCGAAGCCAAGGTTCCGTGAATTTCTAGGATGAGATCAAGAAGACAAAAGAACCCAGGAAAATCAAATTTTGATCCAAAAACTTGCTCATAGGTAGATGATGGTCAATATGACCCTAGATGGATTCCCACACGTCCTAGTAAGCTAGATCACATCAAAAACCAAAGAAAAATCAAAGGAACACACAATATCCCTAAGGCATCAAAGAGAGTGCAAGAACAAGCTAGAACTCATCTTGGGGGGCAAACCTTGCTTGGATTGTTTCAAAATATTGTTCGTTTACAACCACTCCACCATAGAGGACAGAAACTTAACACTTGAGCACTCAATCAATCCATCTCCGTCAAACCCTAGCCTCCTCCATTTTCACTTTCTCTAAATCACAAATTAGAGTTTCTTCTTGGAAATGCTCAAGGTGAAAATCCTGCACCTCTTCCTTTTATAGTGGAAGCTAGGCCAAGAGATAGAAAACCTTATCGGGTGCCCGTTAAACCCACACACAAACGGGTCTACACTTACGCACGTTTCTCAAAGCGGATGATGAACCGGGTTTCCCGAATTCTTCTCTTTGTGATCTTCTTTTTCTCTTGATCTAAACTATTTCTCCTTGCATCATCTTGCGCCGCGGTTTCTCCAAAGGTCGTCAATCCAATATTTTGGCAAACATACAAAAATACTCCTTCTCGACCCTTCTCCGAAGACTAAGTCTAATCGTCGTGAAGCAATTCTATGCTTGCCACGTGTAGGTTGATCAATTACTATCTTCATGTCGGTAAGTCTCTCTCATCCGACTCCCACCGGCACCACCATAGCACTTGCACCGACCCCCGGGCCACTTGATGCAACCCTTTGCATCGAACCTCCTATTTAGTAATTCTTCTCCATCTTGTGTCATGCTTGAATCCAACCACTTCACCCGACATCCTCGACCGTTCTAGATCTCAGCTCTCCTAGTCTAGTCCCGATCTTCATCGCCATTGACCGTCGTTGACTCAAGCCACGTGCACAACAATAGACCAAGAAATCGATTCCAGGCATAAGTTCTTCGCAACTTGATCTATGATAGCCAAAACATGCATCATGCAACACGTATGCACTAAAACCCATGACTTTAGCCTAACCCACGAAATTCGCTACTTTCCCGACGCATGAAATAGCACTAACGGCCGATCGCCGCTTATGGCCGATCGACCGCCAACCTCCAGCAGATTTGCCGCTCCGTCATCGTCCGATCATCAACTAATGACTGGTCAAACCGCTCGAGACTTAGGAAAATTCCCAGTGTCTTCGGCTGCACTCTTTTTGGATTTTTCAAACTCTATCTAGTTTCGGTTCGAAACTCCATTTTTAATGAGACCAAGTACAAACACACCCTCCCACTTCCCACATTATGTGATTTTTGGTCGATTCCAAAAATTCAAAAATTCACTTTTTGCCCGGTCAGGCCACTGTACCTAGGCCGGTCTGACCGTCACCTAAGGCTGGTTAGACCGCTAGCACTAGCCAGTCCGATCGTTACCATGGTCGGTCAGACCGCCTATGCTCTGACAGCATCCTGAATTACTAAAAAATAAAAGATTTTTTTAAACATTTCGACACTATTTCCGATTATTCAGCACACTAAAATTACGATCATCTACCCGTAAGCCGGAGAGTCACAATTGTCTCCCTCTCTTAGATCTCCTTACCATTTTGTCTCTCCATGGTCGCCGGCATCCAGAATAGCAAACGGGGCTTGTGGTGATAGCAAATGGCAGCAGATCTGAGCACGAGGAAGCGACGTTTGTAGATGGTGCCGGATCTCGGTGTCGAGGAGGAAGCTAGCGGAGAGGATTATGGCATTGGGAAGGCGACGCGGAGGTCCGTGGCACCATAGGAGGAAGTCGCGTCAAGTCGGTGCTCAGGGTGACAGTGGCATGGGACATCCAACAACGGTTCAATCGGGAGACGCTGGGTAGGTGCAGCGCTGCTCCTGCCACCGCCCTCTCCACCAAAGAGAGAGAGATTAGCGTGAGGGTGAGGGAGAAGAAAGGGATGACATGTGGACCATCTGAGAGCTAATTTAACTCTTTTCACCGACATGTGGGTCCTACTTACAATATTCCTTTATATGATACGAGATGTAAGTTGTAACAGAAACTGGCGTTTTATGCGACTTTTGCTTAAACCTGGTGCAAAGTGAAAGTAGTTTTGTAAGTGAAAGTAGTCACAAAACCTAGTGCAAAGTGAAGCTTACCTTGTGCAAAGTGAAGCTTACTTGGGGAAAAATAGCTGTTCGGTGGCACGCACGTTTGGTGTTCTGCCTAAATTTTTCTGGGCCTCTCATTCTCATCGAGCTCATTTACCCACGTCTTCTGCAGAGGCCCAATAGATGGGGGCAAAAGTCCACATTTGTTATCAGATCAGATGTCATGTCACCCATGCTGCACACGCATGGCGTTCTTCTTCTCCATGGTAGAAGGGCGAGTCGAAGTTTTCGGCTTCCAAGATTGGCCATTTGCTTTGCTATTCTAGGCAAAAAAAGGAGCCACCTTTTTTTAGCTTCGTCTCTCCCGTGATGCTTTCTCAGGCACAAAATTTAGCTCTTTCCCTCTTATGGATTTCTGCAATCCAACCACACGTCCGCTTCCCCATGATTCTTGGGGTTTGCTTGGGAGCTGGAAGCAGTGTGTATGGAGTGAATAATTTGAGCGCTGGGGGAAGGAAGGAAGAGAGAAAGGAAATTGAAATCCCTCAATTTTTTATTTTCTCAGGAAGGTTGGTGATGATCTGTTCTCTTGTTCTTGTTGTGGGCATTATTTTCCTGCAAGTATCCTACCAATTTCTCTCTTCATTTTGACGGGGGATTTGATATTTTGACAGATTCTGTCATTGATGATTTGATTTCTGATTTATGATATCGTGTGACCCATACATGATATCTGGTCGCGGGCAAATCAAGAACGCCAATCTTCATCGTAATGTCAAAATATCATTTTGACCCTTTTTCTGTTTGGATATATCTATTGCAAACATCATGCCGAATTGAATAGAGGTTGATGGCAACTAGTCATAGCAATTCAAGATCGTGATTGCCTTTTCTTATTCCAGGTCTCCAATAACCGAGGAATCGGCGCAAGAAGTAATTTGGCACAAGAAAGGCACTGAATTTGGAAGGCAATGTCTAGCTTCTTCGGTGTTCTTGTCTCCGATCCATGGCTCCAGAGCCAGTTCACCCAAGTGCAGCTCCGAACCCTAAAAACTAGAGTAAGCACTAAGAGCAATTTTCATCCATGTGAAAATTCTGTTGTTCCATAATTGTGTAATCACATTGCTACCTCTTATGATCACCGTAATAGTTTGCGTCTGCGAAATCGGATGCTGATCATGTAACTATAAAAGATTTGCCACCGGTGATGGAGAAGCTTAGGGGCATCCATGAGGTTCTATCTGAGGAAGAGATCAGCAGATTTTTGAGCGAGTCTTATCCCGATATGAATCAAGCAATAGAATTTGAGCCGTTCCTTAGGGTACATTGGATCATCTTGGCTTACATTCTATTGATTCTACCTTTTTATTGACATACAATTTTTTTTATCATTGAATGGTACAATCTTGCAATTTGTTAGGAGTACTTAAATCTTCAAGCAAAGGGGATGAGCAAAACAGGAGGCAAAAAGAAGTTGAAGGGATCTGTGTCATTTTTGAAGGCTTCCACCACCACTCTCATGCACGTTATAAATGAGTCGGAAAAAACTTCTTATGTGAATCATATCAATAATTTTCTGGGAGAGGACCATTTCCTGAAGAATTTCTTGCCACTGGATCCTGCATCAAACGATGTATTTAATCTTGTTCGAGATGGTGTGCTACTTTGGTGAGTTTGTTCTTATCAATGCTCATTATATTCTTTTAGTACTAGAACAATTCTTCAGTTTGGTTTGTGATAACCCTTTCACTAAGGCAATTGTTGATTTTTTTCCTACTAAATCAGCAAATTGATCAATGTTGCTGTTCCGGGCACAATAGATGAGAGAGCAATCAATACAAAGAAGGATCTCAATCCGTGGGAGAAGAATGAGAACCATACCCTTTGTCTCAACTCTGCAAAGGCCATTGGATGCACTGTTGTTAACATTGGTACACAGGATTTGATTGAAGCTAGAGTATGTTTTTTATGTTACTATTGCATTTACAAAGTTTATTAATATATTTCATGTGTTCTTTTTTGTTACTATTGAATATTCAACTTGATATGATTTTTTCCTTGTGTTCCTATCTAAATTTGAACAACTAAAACAATATATATAATGACGTTGTTTCTTTACTATGTTGTGCATATCTTGCATTGCAATGTAGGTAACTACAGATTTATCATATGAATGTTTGAGGAGCATTCCATGTCGAGGATCTTAACAAAGTTCATTTTTTTTGTATTAAACAATTCTTGGAAGAGGATAAACATTATTACTGTGGTAGTCAATTTATTATCATTGAATCATTTTACGCTGTTTTTACTACTGAAATATCTTATGCTTTTTTGCAGCCTCATCTAGTTCTTGGTCTGTTATCCCAAATCATAAAGGTGTGTGTGCTATAACCTCCATTTTTATCACTATGTTAATTACTAGAGAAATCTTCAGCAATATGGTGGATCATTTGCTACCGAATACGGTGGATCATTTACAACATGTTTCGTTGTTTTGGTCTCAGATACAACTATTAGCTGATTTGAATCTGAAGAAAACACCACAGTTGGCGGAGTTGGTGGCTGATGATAATGGCAAGGTTTGAATCATCACGAACTTGTATGTGCATTAACAAAGTCTGGCCAATATAAGTTGTCATGATGTTACACAGGAAGCAGAGGAGCTGGTCACCTTAGCACCAGATAAGATGTTGCTCAAATGGATGAACTTTCATCTCAAGAAAGCAGGGTACAAAAAAACTGTAACGAACTTCTCTACTGATGTTAAGGTATGTATATCATAGTAGTAGACCTGGATACTACCTGCAAGACAATTCTTTTTTCCGTATCGATGAAAAATACTATGACTTTTATGGCATGTTTATGTAAGGCTGTTAAATCATTCTACATCTTCACCGCATTTTAAAAAATTCTAACACAAAATGGCGACAACTGTTTTATATTTATTGTTTGATTTCATTCTATTGTATCATATGAATAGTGTATTTACAGGATGGTGAAGCCTATGCTTACCTTCTTAGCTCCCTTGCTCCTGAGCATAGCTCAACAACCATGATAGAAACTACAGATCCTAATGAAAGGGCAAAGAAAGTACTCGAAACTGCAGAAAAGCTTGAGTGTACAAGATATGTAACACCTAAAGATATTGTTGAGGGTTCTGCAAATCTCAACTTGGCATTTGTTGCACAAATATTCCAGCACAGGCAAGTGGAATGAACTGATCTTTCCTATTATCCGATAAATTTGTTTTGCCCCTTAGGTTTTCAGGCAAGAACTTACAAGAAATAACATCAATTTGTTAGGATTTATTCTACCTGTTATCTATTCCTTAACCACAAACAAATTACAACAGCTTTATATTTGCAGAAATGTACATGTTTCAAAGCATTTTCCCCTTGGTCAAGCGTAGTGTTACATAATTACAAACTTTGTGCAGAAATGGTCTATCAACCAACAATGTGGCTCCCATCGAAGATACTCCTGATGATGTTGAAGCATCTAGGGAAGAGAGAGCATTTCGCCTGTGGATCAACAGTCTTGGAATTGCAACTTATGTGAACCATCTGTTTGAGGATGTTAGGACTGGGTATGTCCTATCTCTAGCAACAGCTTGACCTTTCTTGATATATATTTTGCTATCTTACAAAAGTTCGTTTGCAGATGGGTCCTGCTAGAGGTGCTTGACAAAATTTCTCCAGGATCAGTTAACTGGAAGCATGCATCGAAACCACCAATTATCATGCCATTTAGAAAGGTGGAGAACTGCAACCAGGTTATCAAAATCGGGAAGGAGTTAAAATTTTCTCTAGTAAATGTAGCAGGAAATGACATTGTTCAAGGAAATAAGAAGTTAATTCTCGGTAATTCCCTGCATATATTTTAGCTTCTTCTGTACCTTATTTCATTTGTTGCTTTTTATACTCCATATAATATTATTTTGAACTGTTGTTCACTTTGTTACTTATCATGGGTACAATTTGTTATTTACGCTATCCTTGACCAATCCTTGAAAAGAGGAATAAAAACATATAGTTTTTTAAGTAATCATTTACCAAAAGGGGGGGGGGGGACCACACACACACAAATCTTGCTTTTGTAGGGGGGCATTGTTGCCCATTAGCTGCTATTTCATCAAGACAGGAAAAAAGAGAGATAAATGGGTAAAGATTAAACAAAACCTAAAATAAATCCATGAAATTGGCACTTCGAGTTTCCAAATGTTTTTCCTAGAATTGATATTGTTTAAAAATATTCTTATTCCAGCTTTCCTGTGGCAACTCATGAGGACCAGTATCCTACAATTACTAAAGAACTTGAGATCCCACTCTAAAGAAAAAGAAATCACAGATGCTGACATTCTCATTTGGGCAAATAATAAGGTCAAGGAATCAGGCAAAACTTCCCATATTGAAAGCTTCAAGGTTCATCAACATTCCCCATTTTGCTAAATTTTAGTCATCTCGTCATTGGCATGGCCTTAAGCACTTGTCTTGACTATCTAGGATAAGAGCATAGCAGATGGAGTGTTCTTCCTCGAGCTTCTAAGCGCTGTGCAGCGTAGGGTTGTTGACTGGAACATGGTCAAGAAGGGGGAGGATGGTGCGTACCTTTGCTCCCATGTACACTGTCCTTGAGTCAATTTCATATTTTCATTGTATGAACTTCTATTGCTTCATGATTCTCTTGTCATTTGCTTTTTGGTTGCAGATGAGGAGAAGAAGTTGAATGCAACATACATCATAAGTGTTGCTAGGAAGCTCGGGTGCACCGTATTCTTGTTGCCAGAGGACATAATGGAGGTAACATGGGCAAATTTGTTTGGTTCTATGAACTCACCAAGTTCAGAAATTAACAGTAATCATCAATCAAATCTTAGCTTGACCTCCATTTGGTTAGCCAAAGAACAGGCAGCAATTTCTGCTTTTCATTTTGTTGTGGCAGGTAAATCCAAAGATGATCCTCATTCTTACTGCAAGCGTCATGTATTGGAGTCTGCAGAAGCAAGGACCTTACCAAAGCCCTGGGTCATCAGAATCTGCAGTGTCGCAAGCTCTTCCAGAGGAAGAGGAAGAAGAGGAGGTAGAAGAAGATGAGGAGGAGGAAGAAGAAAGTATTGAAGATGGTGTCACCAATCTAACTACCTGACGAGAATGTCACAGGAGTGACCACTAAGTGTACATGAAATTGCCGGTTTATCAGGAATGGTTTCTTTACAGGAGAATCAAACATCTGCAAAGGAGAGAGTTTTGGTCTATAGTTGATTCATTCTTTGCATGCCAAAGAACATCGACTGAAGTTGTCTGTATTGCTTACTTTTTAGATAATGAAAGAGAAAACCTCTTTCGACCTCTGTATCCGAGGATAAATACAACCCAAAGTTTATTACAAGTACCAAAAAATTCTTAACTAGACGAAACCATAGCCCCATAAACCATAATGAAGCGACAAAACAAACGACGCAAAAGTATAAACCAACGGCAAAACAAAAGCCGTAAACAGTAAATATCCTTCTGAAAGTAAACAATGACCTAACAGTGCATCAAACATCTCGAAGCTTATTATATAGCTTTCACCTATTCTTGTTGAAGATATCATTTGTAATGATCTCCAAAGCTTTGCTCCCAGCTACTAAGGCCTCCCTCCTTGCTTAGCAATGCAAAGACGACAAAGAGTTGATCCAATGGATACATCTGAATATTACCTGCAAAGGATGGTCAATAACTTTCTTGTCGAAAACGTTATCATTACGACATAACCAGATAGACCAGCATAGTACAGCCACGCTCACCAAAAAGTTGCTTTTAAATCCGAATTAAGACTTAATAACCAGTTCCCAAAGATATGCTGAACAGTATTAGGTCTGTTAAGATTAAAAGCAATTTGGACTATGCGCCAAGCAAAACGGGCAAAGCGACAATTAAAAAATAGATGTTGTATAGTCTCATTTTGATTGCAAAAACAACAATTTGTGTCACCTCTCTAGTTTTGTTTTAATAAATTATCCTTAGTCAAAATAACTCCTCTTCAAAGGTACCACAAGAAATATTTTTTAATCTTGAATGGTACTTTAACTTTCCATAAGTTTTGATATCGAAAACGACAATTGGTGTTACCCAAAACAATATACATAGATTTGACTGAAAATTGTCCATTCCTATGCAAATTCCATCTAACCGTATCCTTATCCATGGTAAGATGAGCATTACCTATTCTCACTATTAGATTATTGAAAGCAAGCAAGTTTGGGCCAATAATCATTCTCCTGAAACTCAAAGTGAAAGGCCTAGTTCCTAAAACATCTGCAACCAAAGCATGTTTCTTTCGAACTACCGCAAACAAAGTTAGATAAAGTTCATAAAGAGGTCGATGTCCAACCCAAATGTCCTTCCAAAATCTGATTTGTTTCCCATCCCCAAGATTAAAAGAATGATTTTTTTTAAAAATCCTTTTTTTATTCCAAAATACAGTATTATACCTACCTTTTTTTTTTAATTTTACAGAAATAATCCTTTCTCGCTCCCCCGTTGGGCGACTTGGGTCGAGTCGCTCAACCAGTGGGTGACTGATCCAAGTCACCCAACAGTCTAGCGACACATGGACTAGTCACCCGGTGGTTGAGCGACGAGTATCAGTCGCCCAATGGTTGGGCGACAAGTCCACATGTTGCTGGACCGTTGAGCGATTTAAAATATTAACATTTTTTAATAATCCGATGGAAATAATTTTGGGAGAATAAATGATAATTTTTGTAGGTAATACATTTAGCAAATCTTGTCTGTAGGTTGTTTTTTTTAAAAAATAAAAGGGTAGTGACAAGGTTGGTTGGTCCATTTGTGATTTTCGCAGATTCTCAAGGGTACAAAATTTGTTAGACTCGCAAAAACATTTTGTGACCGTCGTATGTTTTTGTAGTGTGGTAAATTTCTGAAGAATTTTGTGAGGACGATTGAGGTAACAATGAGTCATAAGTAGGAAGGTAAGTGATTGCGATGTGCCAGGGAATTCATACACAGTGGAGAACTTTGGAGAAATGGCGCAACGATAACAACATGACGGTTGATCCGACAAGGGGGTTACATGGTATGCAGGTTAACGAATCGAGGACGGTACGCTCATGCCTTTAGGTAATTAGAAATACATGGGACATATGGACGAACAGGGTCGAATTATTGCGTGGAACGTGGCCATTTGCCCTTGCGGCCCAACTCGACGTTGTACTCCTCGCTCATCCGTGATTACATTATCACAGAGTTGAAGACTTGTACAAATTCTGGCCATGCTGGGTCAGTTCTTCGAACTCCTGGTTTGTGATGCCAATGATTTCTATATTCATGCAAAAAGCTCATAAGATTATTGCTGGCAATTTACATAAAATGGTTGCAAAATTCTCATAATACTTTTCAAACTCTCGGTTCGTGATCCCATAGTTTTTCTATGCATTTTTTATAATTTACTGCTATTTTCAGTGATTAAAAGTAACATGAACAATCACAGATAATCAAAACAGTAAATACAATACATAAATTGCATAGAAATAATAATAAATGTGTTAAACATGCTTCAAATGCAAAAACCGATTCAAAATTTGAATTCTCGAGGCCTTTTTCTGCTGGAAAATGAATTTTCGATGAATTCTGCAATTTTCAGGGGCTAAACCGCTAAATTTCTATTCTGAGAAAAATTTTCCGCGCAATTTTCAGAATTTTTGAGGGCCTTTTTTTTGTTGCAAATTTTAGGATTTCTTTTGTTTTTCCCCCTTTTTTTTTTCTTTTTTTCGGCTTGGCCGGCCGGTCTGATTTGCATGGCCCGTTTTGGCCTTTTGTCAGGACCCCAAGTATGCAACCTCAGGACCCTTTGTGTATTCTGAACTGGTCCCATGATCAGTAGCTAGCTCACACAGTTGCAACATTGGTGTAATCATATCCACACAACCAAACTAAAGATGAAGCAGACAAATTAATATTATTTAGCAAAAGGACTTTATGGTCAAGTCTTACAACGCTTGCCACGTAGGGCTTAACGACAAAAGGAAGCTTGCAGCAGAAACCAAACAACTGGAGGAGGTCACCCAATATGCCCACAGGCAATCGAGTGGAGGACGCGACCTAATTCTCATAGTCTTCAGAGTAGTCTTCTTCGTAGAACTCGGTGCTTCCTGGTTCTTCTTCAGCGAATGATCAACCAGAGGGCATAAAGCCGTGAGTACTTTGAATGTACTCAGCAAGTCGCAGATAAATGTATGCAAGTAATATTCATGCAAGGTTTGACAAGGATAGCTTTATGGCTATTTTGTAGAAAGCAATATTCGACATTAAATACAATAAGTAGATTGTAAAGTACAATTTAAAGGATTAATACATAAGTAATCAAGTTTCTTTGAACAACTAGTGAACACCCTGTTCACTTCCCAACCATCAACCATAACCATCTACTAGATTCGACCAACCCATTCCAACATCTTTGATAAAAGTCTACCCCTCGTGTGAAATCACCAGGCATTATCCATAACCGGGGACACGGCTATTCGAATAGTTTTACACTCTGCAGATGTTGTACAGCTTGACCCATAAGACATGAGTTCTCTAGTTTGTTCGGTATATATTTATGCCACCGCTCACTACCTTAGGTAAGCAGTCTAGAGCACGTGACAAGGCTTTTACAAACCTCTATTTTGACTCGGTTCTGCTCGCTAAGGTTTCGCCTCGATCTGACCCCCTCTTGCGCCAATTCAACATCCAAAACAGAACCGACTCAAAATATTGCTAATTAATTGGCCAGGTCCACCCCATAAATGAACTTGTGGTTGCACGGTAAGGCCCAGATCAATGGTGCACAAAGTTAAGTCCTTAGTGGTTACTCAGGCGAGGCAACCTCATCCCAAAATCATTCCCTTTACTGCACGATCACTCGCCTGAGTATAAATCATTTGGGTTCAACCCGGCCAAATGACCACCCTAGTCATGGCACAACATCTTTTATCAAAAGTGGCTCCGCCAGAGTTCCATATTTCCTTTAGTCAAATTCCATCATTCTTTGAGTATGTGATCGTGAATCTATCGTATAACTAAAGCATTGGCTAAGCATAATACGATACCCATGTTGGTGTTACAATAATGTCCAACTATTAATTAACCATCCTAAGGTGTCCAAGGAATTATGTCATTCAAGGATACATGTCATTCTCAATTTATCAAGGGGGCATAATGGCAATTAGGTAATTAAGTACTCCCGAAACCATTTTTATACAATTAGCCATGCATGTTTATATCAAACAATATACTTTTATAAATTGGGTTCAACATGATCAAAGGTCTATGACTTGCCTTCATTGAAGAGTAGAGATGCTTCGGTCGTCGGGTCCACGAATTCGTCCAAAACACCGGAATCTATACGTGCGAAACAAGCTAAATAAATAAAACAACTACAAATAAAATCCAAATAAATACTAATAGGAAGATAAGGAATTTAGATGAATTTAGAAATTTGAATAACTCGAATCGGAGTACGAATGAGGAAGTTATGGCCTTCGGAAGTTTGAAATTGCATAAAATGACAAAAGAATTGGATTTTCGGAATTTCTGGATTTATTTTTAATTCCAAAAAATCCTTGAGCCGCTAATGAGTGGGGCTCGCAAGATGCAGGTCGGCCACGCGTGCGTGATACCGCCATGCTGCCACGCCGCCGTAGGTCGAGGTGGTGCCCAAGTGGCTTTGACGTGGCGCTGTGTCAGGGGTGGCGGTGGCACCATCGTCGGCGGCTTGGCCGGCGCTTCACAGGGCGCGAGCTCGATGCGAGGAGGCAACGAGGAGAGGAGAACGTGGCGGCGGTGCGCGTGGTTTCAAGGATGCGAAGGCAAGGAGGCCGGCGAAGACGAAGGCGCATGAGGAGGCGGCGGGTTCCGGTGGCCTCGGGTGGAGCGAGAGCGCAAGACCAAAGGCCATGATGAGGCGGTGCCAGCGGCGAGGTCGACGGCGTAGGAGGAGGCTCGACGGCAGCGGCGGGTGCGGCGGAGTGAAGCTCGGCGACGGCGGTTGAATTGCAAAATTCGGTGAGCTTGGAGAGAGAGAGGGGGCGCGAGGTGAGGGGAAAGAGAGAGGAGAGGGAGAGCTTCGCGGTGCTCACCTTAAATAGGCGCGGGTGAGGCCAGAGGGCGAGATGGGCGGTGGCGTGTCTTGGCGGCCATGGCGGAGCTTTGGCATGGGCGCACAATGGGCAGAGTAGGGTATGGGAGGTGGAGTGGGTGGCGGCAAGAAAGGAGGTCGTCACGCATTGAATGCGAGCGACGGAGGCGAGCGCTGGCCAAGAACGCAGCAATGGCTGACGCCACATGGACATGGGCAGTCGCAGATGACCCGAGGAAGGAGACGACCTGGAGGCGGTGGTGGCTGACAGGGCAGGCCCGCAGGTCAGCGAGAGAGAGAGAGAGAGAGAGAGAGAGAGAGAGAGAGAGAGAGAGAGGAGCAGAACGGGGAAACGGTGCGGGGATGCGAGCCGTCCGATCAAAATCAGACGGTGTCCGATGGAGGGGGCGACGACAAGCGTGGAAGTGGGCCACGAGGTGGGTTCTTGTGGCGATAGAAATGGGTCAAGAAATTCGGCCCAAGATGAATAGGAAAGAATTTTTAAGGATTTTGATTAAATAAAATACCAGAAATAGAAAAGCATTTTTAGAAAATAGCTAGAGCCATCCAAAAATTCAAGAAAAATACACAGAAATCTCTTGAATTATTTAGAACTTGATAAATTTTTTTTAGCTTAACTTTTTCTTTTAATTTTCGTAATTAATTATTTTTAACTTAGGGACAAAGGGAAAACCTCTTTTAAAAACCAACAAAACCAAGAAAAGGCTTTAAAATAACACTTTTGTTTTTTTAAATCCAATTAAGATCCAGAAAACTCAATTAAACCAACTTGAATTAGTTGAAGTTTTAATTAATTGAAATTAAATTGCTTTTAAAATTCTAAATTACAAATTAAGCTTTGGCGAATTAATAAAACCAAATGGTTAATTTTTAAAGTTTTCAAAATTTTCAAAAAGCCCAGAAAATAGGGATGTTACAAACCTATACCCCTTAATGGGAATCTCGACCCCGAGATTCAGGCTGATTAGAGAATAGGTGGGAAAACTTGGCCTTCAGATCTTCTTCACGCTCTCAGGTGGCTTCTTCTTCGGTGTGATTGCTCCACTGGACTTTGCAGAAACGGAGGATCTTGCTTCTTTTCACACGCTCGGACACTTCCAAGATCTTGATGGGTTGCTCCTTGTAGGTTAGATCTTCTTACAGGTCAGCTGCTTCTGACGGCATCTGCTCTTTTGGCACACGCAGACACTTCTTTAATTGAGACACATGAAAGACATCATGCACTCCTAATAGCTGAGGTGGGAGCTCTAACTTGTAAGCAACTTCTCCTCTTCTGGTTGAGACTGGAAAGGATCCGATGTATCTTGGTGTGAGCTTCCCGCTTACTCGAAAGCGGCGCATTCCTTTGAGAGGTGAGACCTTCAAGTACATGATCCCCAGGTGCAAAGGCTAAATCCCGGCGACAGTTATCAGCATAACTTTTCTGTCGGGTCTGTGCTGTTTTTAGCTTTTCTCTGATTGACCTAACTTTATCTTCGGCCTTCTTCAGGATATCTGGTCCAAGCACTTGCCCTTCGCTTGATTCAATCCAATATAAAGGTGTTCTGCACTTTCTTCCGTAAAGGGCTTCAAACGGGGACATTTGCAAACTTGATTGATGACTGCTGTTGTATGAAAACTCCGCATAAGGTAGCATTTGATCCTAGCTGGTCTGGTTCTCTAGAGCACAGACTCTCAAAATATCCTCTAGGATTTGATTTACCCTTTCTGTTTGACCATCTGTCTGAGGATGGTAGGCTGTACTGAAATTCAGATTAGTGCCCATGACACTCGCAAAGATCTCGCCGTAACCTTGAGGTGAATTGAGATCCCCGATCTGACACGATCTTCTTTGGTATTCCATGCTGACATACTATCCTTGCCATGTACAATTCTGCAAGTCGGTCTCCTGAGTAGGTAGTCTTGACTGGGATAAAGTGAGCTACTTTTGTTAGGCGATCTACAATTACCCAGATATAATCATAACCAGCTTTGGTTCTTGGCAGTCTGGTGATAAAGTCCATGCCAATTTCTTCTCATTTCCATTCAGGTACGTTCAAAGGTTGCAAGAGTCCAGCAGGCCTCTGATGCACGACTTTAACCCGTTGGCAAGTGTCACACTGAGCTACAAATTCTACAATCTCACGTTTCATGCTAGGCCACCAATACATTTCCTTGAGATCTTGATATATTTTTGTGCTTCCGGGGTGAATGGAATACAAAGTTTCGTGCGCTTCCTTGAGTATTAACTGTTTAAGTTCCTTCTGATCCGGTACACAGATACGCTTATCGAACCATATGATGCTTTGCTCATCTTTCGAAAATCTTTGGGATTTACCCTTCTTCATGTTCCTCTTGATCTCCTTGATATCTGCATCTTCTTCCTGAGCTTTCTTGATCTGATCTTGAAGAGTTGGCTGAACTTCTAGAGCAGCTAAGTAACCTTCTTCAACTAACTCGAGCTTGAGCTTTTGAAATTCTTCGTGCAGTGCTGGCTGACTTTCCTTGATCATTAGAGTATTGCAATAGACATTTCTACTTAAAGCATCTGCTACAACATTTGATTTGCCTGGGTGATAATGAATTCCCATGTTGTAATCCTTGATCAATTTCAACCATCTTCTTTGCCTCATATTAAGATCAGCTTGAGTGAAAATGTACTTCAAGCTCTTATGGTCTGTGTAAACTTTGCAGCGATTACCAATGAGGTAACGACGCCATATCTTCAGAGCATGCACTACGACAGCCAATTCTAAGTCATGAGTGGGGTAATTGGCTTCATGAGGCTTCAACTAGCGTGAAGCATACGCTACTACCTTCCTTTCTTGCAAAATCAGTACTGGGGCGGTGGTCAAACGCTCCTTTAATTCTTGAAAACTCTACTCACATTCTGGCGTCCAAGCAAATTTCTTTTCCTTCTTCAGCAATTGGGTAAGGGGTCTTGCTATTCTCGAGAAACCTTCTATGAATCGGCGGTAGTAACCTGCCATACCAAGGAAACTTCTGATCTGAGGTACTAACTTGGGTGACTCCCAGTTGAGCACATCCTTGACTTTGCTGGGGTTGACATCAACTCCTTCTGCAAACATGACGTGTCCCAAAAAGGTAACTTACTTCATCCAAAACTCACACTTGTTGAATTTAGTGTAGAGTTGATGATCTCTAAGCTTATTCAAGGCTAAGTGAAGGTGCTCTTCATGCTCTTATTCACTTTTAGAGTATACTAGAATATTGTCGATAAAGACAATGACAAACTTATCTAGATACTCCATGAATACTTTATTCATCAAGTTCATAAAGTAAGCCGGGGCATTGGTCAATCCAAAAGACATGACCGTACACTCATAAAGTCCATATCGGGTTGAGAAAACTGTCTTGGGAATATCTTTTTGGCGAATCTTCAACTGGTGGTATCCTGACCTTAAATCTATCTTGGAGAACACTCCAGCTCCTTTTAACTGGTCAAACAAATCGTCAATCTTAGGCAGGGGATACTTGTTCTTGATGGTGACTTCATTGAGTAAATGATAGTCCACACACATCCGCTGGGTACCATCTTTCTTAGGGACAAAGATCACTGGGGCTCCCTAGGGTGAGGAACTTGGTCGGATAAATTCTTTATCTTGCATTTCTTCAATCTGCTTCTTCAGCTCAACTAGGTCATCAGCCGGCAAACGGTAGGGCCTCTTGGAAATAGGTGTAGTTCTTGGAACTAGATTGATGACAAACTCGAGGTCCCTGTCCGGAGGCATCCCAGGTAACTCATCCGGAAAGACATCTAGAAATTCTCTGACCACTGGCACACCTTCCAAAGATATAGCACTAACATTGCAGACTAAGGCTCCATCATGCTTTTCTGCGGAGGCTTCAAATTTTACCTTGGTTCTAGCTGGATCAACCAAAGTGATTCTTCTACCACCACAATCTAAAATTGCTTGGTGATTAGTAAGCCAATCCATACCCAAGATCACATCTAGGGACTCGGTGTCAATGATTATGAGGTTGGCTTCAAACTCCACCCCTTCTATGGTTATTTTTACCTTTTGGCAACCTTGGTTCGTACTTAACTCTGAACCAAGAGATTGAACCAACAAAGCAATTTTAAGAGTCGAAACCTCCAACTAAGGCTTTGTAGCAAAAATCCGAGAAACAAACGAATGTGTAGCTCCAGAATCAAACAAAACTGTAGCAGGTGCTGAATTTACTAGGAACTTACCTAGCACGACGTTCGAGGCTGTCTGGGCTTCCGCCACGGTGACATGATTCACACGGCCTCTCCCAAAAGGCTGAGGGGTCTTGACTGGTGTAGCTGGAGTCTGAGGTGCTCCACGTCCTAGTCCTGGCATGGGGGTTCTGGTCGGAGTAGCTCCCGAGTTGGATTTGATAGGTGATGGACCTTGCTTCAGGGGATAATTGCTAGCATAGTGACCCAATTGTTGACAGTTGAAACAGGTGATGCCTGCGGTGTAAGTGTTGTTTCTTGGCTGCTGGTTGTTGGTGTTGTTGTTGTTGCCGGGGCTGCGGAAACTTGGAGTAGCTGGGCGAGGGGCTGTTGCAGGGCCCCTGAATGTAGCAGGAGGGGCAAAGCGGGCAGGATGTTGTGCAGTCATTCTGGCTCTCTGCAGATGACCTTGTTGTGCACCATGCTGCATCATCTTCCTCTTATGAGATTCTGCAAGTTCGCAACGTGACTCTTCTATGAGCATAGCCTTGTTTACTAATTGCTGGAAATTTGCATAGTCGTTGCCAACGACTTGAACCTTTGTTAGGGTTGAGTCCTCGCTAAAATGCTTCGACAGCATCACAGGCAACGTCCTCTTGAGCATAGCGTGAGAGTTGAGTGAATTTGTTGAGGTATTCACTCACTGACTGGTTCTCTTGTTTCAGCTCACGAAACTCATTCTTCTTCATTTCTACCTTTCCATCGGGAATATGAGACTCGCGAAAAGGTTCTAAAAATTCGGTCCAAGTAATGTTCTGATGGTTTGCATAGGCAGCGTAGTAGTTCTCCCACTATTCTGCTACAGTGCCTTTGTAACATCCCAAATATGGGTGTGTGTTTCAAATGTAAGAAAATGAGTAGAAATTAAAACTTTTCTTGCATCTTGAAGTTTTTGAACTTTTATGTAATTCTTGTCAAGGAATTATGGGAAATCAAAAACTAAAATCCCCAATTGACTAAAGTCATAACCTCCCTATTAAAAATCTTGTGTCAACCCATGGAAATATTTTCCTTGGTTCTAGGGAAGCTGTGTGACACATCTGAAAAATTTCATAATTTTTGGAGTTAGTTTGCTATCTCTAATCATTCTCCAAAGTTTTCAGCTTCTATTTCAAACCCCAGTCAAACCCTAGTCAAAGCTGGTTGGGTCCGAGCCACTTTCAAGTTGGTTGAACCCAACCACATCCCAACCAACCGAGCCTTCCGTCAGCGCTTCCTCACCGTTGATCGGCTCCAACGTCGCGGTGCTTTCTGCGTGGCTCATTTCTTTCTAACGACGCTGTTTTCACCGTTGATTCTAATCCAACGCCACAACAGCATTTTCGCGCCCGGTCGTTTTAAACCGATCGCGCCACTTGGTCCAAATTTAGTCAACTTAACGCATCGGTTCAACCACTTTGGCGCAGTGCTTGTCCAAATTGCTAGATCTCGCATCTAATGCTCCAGATGGATTGTGCCGCTCGACCACCCCATCCCTCTCTATCTTGGCCATCCATCTTAATCGGCCGCCCAGATTGTTTCAATCTCGTCCGCCCGCTTTTAATCTAGCCGCGTGGTGTGGGTCTCAGACCAGTGGGTGCGGCTCAACCTGCTCCATTCCTTTAGCCCGAGCCGCTTGCTCCGCTCTCTCGTCGGTGGGGCCTTTGAACATGGTCGCCCTTTCTTCGCCAAGACGCCATGGCGTGAGCAAAGAGGGAGAGAGCGCCTTTGTCACTCTCAATAGCTCTTTGCTGCTACTAATTAATGCTTGCCAGTGCTTTCGGCCCCAAAGTCGTGTACAGAGCTGTCCCCATCCCCTCCGCGTCCTTGGCCGAGCTCATCGTGGGTGTTTGCCCTAGCTCAATGCCTTGCTCCTCTGGCTATTTAAGCCCCTTGTTCCTCCTTGGCTTCCTTTAAACACTCTCTCCACTTGCTCTCGCTTTATTGAGCTCAAGTCACCCCAAAGCACCTTGGTCGCCATTGTTGCACCTCGAGCTCTTGGTGAAGACAAAGGTCCCAGTGGCTTTTTTCTTTTCTCTTTGCTTCACTTGTGTCTCTCATCTCGTGGTCAAAACCCTAACTTAATTTTAGCTTGCTTCTCACAGAGCGCTTGAATTTGAAGTTTAGATCCTTGCGGCCGTGAGCACCCCCTTTCTTCTCCATCGCCGGTAAGTCCCGAGCTTTTCAATTGCTTGCTCATGGACCATCCATGGGCTATGTTGAAGCTCTATTGATGACCCGGTGTTGTAATTTTTGCTCAGAGCATCTTCCCCGCGTTGTCTTCTTCGGCGCCTGCAAGGTCCTCCGCCGCCAGAGCTTCTCCGCCACCCTTGACCTCCTCCGTGCTCAGTAGCATTCTAGTAGTCCCTAGATGCTCGCACCCGCTTCTCGAATCATGGGCGAGCTTTTTGTCGTTTGTCATTTCGCCGTGTTTGCACCGCCGCTTCTCCCTCCGGCACGGCTGCTTCGGCCCGCCATTGCCGAGGTTGCCACCATTGGGCGCGCGTCGTTATTATTTAACCCATTTTGGGTTTTAGCTCGCGACGCCAGGATCGAGTCGCCATGACGAAGCTCGACCGCGGCGGGTCTGTTGTCGGACGAACGTGGCACTGTGCCGTGGCCGTTTAAGACAAATCTTGTTCATTAAGTGCTAATTGGTATTAATCAGTGGTAATAAACGGTTAGTAATTAATGATGTCTTAAGCCGGCCTTTTTCCTGTCGCTGAACAGTGGGCCTGCGCCTTTAATAACCCTCCCGCGCGCATTAAACCCCCCACTGTGCGCATTAAAACCGCTGTGGGTGTCTTGTTAGTCACTAATAGTGGGCCTTCTTTACTGTGTGCGTGCGCTTTGAACTTCAATCACGGTGGACCGTTGGATTTTAGATCAACGGCCCGGATCTGGGTGACGTTCGGACCATTGAACCTTCACCGTCCGATCTAGATCCAACGATCTAGATCGCCGGAACGTTGACCATCAACCCCACCGGCCCATTTCGGATCTACTACCGAGATTCGCGTGGTCGTGCACGCTGGTCGGTTGCGTTCGCTAGAGCCGCTCATTTTCAGATCTGCGGCTCAGATTGAAGTGAACGTCGATCATCCGAACCTCACTTCAATCTCGCCTCCTTTCTCAGATCAACGATCCAGATTCGTTTGAACTTTCGGACCGTCCGAAGGTTAAATCAATATGGACCATTGATCTTGATCTATCGGTGTGTTTGTCATCTCCGTATGCTGCGCGCTTGTTGTGTTTGCGCAAGATAATGTGGGATGGCAAATCAGTGGCTCAAGTTTTGCCGCGTCGTTTATTCTTTTTAAAAGCCCGGGAAGGTTTATTTATTAACTGAAAATTCCATTTAACTTCAAAATTGCATAACTAATTCATTTTAAATCATTTTCGGTTGATTCAAATTTTATTAATTCTGGTTTGAACTAAAATTTAATCTAAAAATGGTTTTAAGCTCAGTTTAGTTCCAGAAAAAATTGAGAATGTATTTAAATTCAGATTAGCTTTATTTACTGCATTAAAAATTCATTTAACTTGGAAAATGCATAAGTAATTCTCTGTAGATCCTTTTTGAGTAAAACCAAGTTGATTGGTTTCCTCTGTTAGTGTGCTTGCTGGTAAAATAGGTTTTGAGCATGCCACTATTTTCCAAAGTTTTGTAATTGCATTTAACTTGTGCCCTTTTCATGTCTTTGAAAAATCATAGAAAATACATCCTAGCTCCAAATGAGATGAATCCAATTGCGTTGTTCATCTTATCGGGTGCTTTATTTACCATAAAAATTTCAGGTGCACCACCTTTCTGGAGATTTGTGCCAAAAATTTAATTTCGGATGAATAGTAACCGAAGTGAATTTTTCAACCTTGTTCTAGCTGAGCAGAGTTGTTTTGACCATAACTTTTGCATTAAGAATCCAAATCAATTGGTTCTTGTTACTAAATTCATTAAAAATCATGATCTTCCTGCTGTAAAAATTTCAGAGTTTTTCGCTAAAGTTGGTTTTTGAGTCTTTTCGGTGTTCTTCGTTCTTATCGGTTCTTTTTCGTTCTTTCGTTAGGTTCTGACGAGCACGTTGGTCTTGAGAGTGATCCTCTGCAGCATAGTGAGCAACTTTAGCAAGGCAAGCAGTTTGATCATGCTAATCCCAATATTTTTCAAGTCTAATATATTGTTTACAACTTGTATGTATTGCATGCTCTATTTTGTTGTTAAATTATGGTTCGATTAGTTGATCCTCTAGTTGCATAATCTGTAGGTAAATGATTATCCTCTACTACCTGAGCCTAGGTTATTTGCTGTTATTTAGGGTTCGTTGGATGAGCCCTTGTCACTTAGTAGATTCGAGTTAATATTGCTTAGGCATGCATATTTGCCGGTAGCATTGGGTGGTCATTGACTTAGTTGATGATCTTGATCACACAAATCTAATTATTATTCCATTATGTCCAGCACTTGTGCTTTGTTAATTTGTAAAGTCAAAAACTAAAAATGAAAACTGTTTGGACTTGGACACAATGGATGATGGTGTGATCTGTTGGTGTGTGGAATGGTGCCTAAGTCAACAAGGACCGGGGAATGGTGCCTAAGTCAACAAGGACCGAACATCTTGCTACACTAAACCAAGCAATTTTACGTGCTAACCACACGAGGGGAATATGGGACCCCTCTTGACTAAGTACTTTGGGGGGGGTGTTAATTATGAGTCGCTGGTGGTTCAAATGTTTTTTATAAGGATGGGAGCACCGCAGCTTGCTTAGGTCATTTGCATCCTACTCACTGGTTGTCGAACTTTTAATTAGCACAATCCATTGAAAATGTCTCGTAGGACTTAGCCGTGCCGGCATACCAAAGGAAGTGTGCTAAATAGCTTGGCAAAAAGGAGGTCTGACGTGTGGGTACATTGGTACACCCCTGCAGGGTATAAACTATTCGAATATATTTGTCCTAGGTTATGGACACGCTTGGGGAGGTCTTTCGAGAGTTAGACTATAACCTTTTAATTAAAACTTGATGTGGGTGGTATGAATGTGTAATTCATGCTATTGTTGTGGTGACTATTGGGTTAGTCACTTCCAAGATTGTTGTTGTCATCTATCTAGTGTTATTATGTTGTTGTCTCGCTATTATTTGCAAATTAAAAACAGATTGCAAAACTTGCTTTAAATGTACTACAGTATTGCAAATGAAAATTGCTTTATGCTAAAAATAACCTACAGCCTTCTCTATTGTTAAAGCTTGCATGTAGCATATGTATAGACTTGTTACACTACACGTAAGTCTTGCGAGTACATTTTTGTACTCATTTGCTTTGCTTAATTAATTTATTGCAGAGGAGGTTGATCCCTAAGGGATCCACTTTTGTGAGATGTGCGGTGGATTTGACGACTAGGTTGGCGGCCCGGTTGGTTGCCTTGTGGGCTATAGGCAAACCGTATGGCTTTTGTTTATCGCCATCTTATGGCATCTTGCTTCCGCTGTCTATCTAGTCCTTTAACTGTCTTTTGGCCGGTCGGCCTCTTTTGTAATAACTCTATTATGTATGTCTTTTGTTTTGTAAAGTGTTGCCTCGGTTCTATGTGATGAATGGAATTGATGCATGATTTTGTAAAGGGGTGTGTATACTACATTTCTGGGAAGTATACATATCTCGAAGACACTGGTTATTTTGTTTGTGATCCTAGGGTCAATGGAAGACTAAGCATTATGTCGAATAAGCGGGTCCTCACAAACCTTCGGTGGTGTGATGCATACAGACTTTCTCACTGGCCGTCAGACCGTAATGGCGAAGCTTTTTTTCAAGAGAGCGCTAGTTTAGTCGTTCTGTGATCCAAAGGCTCGGAGCAGCTGGAGAAGGTTGGTGGATGGGTCCTCATAAACTCTGCCAGCTTTGACTGATGAAAAGCTGGTGGTGGCGGTGGCGGTGGCGGCGGCATGGCAGCTGCTTGGTTATTCTGGTTTAGGTGGTCATTTTTGCAAATAAAATTCGGTGACAGTCACTCTCGTAAATACAGGGCAGAAATGCACCAAAATAGCCAAAAATTCCCAAATTGCTCGAGCTAGCTAGCTCGTATGTAGACAAATTAAACACGGGAACGCACCTTGTAGTTGTACTATGTATACGTCATCCTTTCTTTGGTAAATAACATCTTAATTAGAGTTTGTGCAGTACGTCGAACATTTAAATTTAAGCCTAATTTGTTCTCAGTATGTCATTTTTGGATTCAATCTGTCGTGGATTCGGATGGGATTTACACGGAACTTGTTTGTTCTTGAGGGGGGGGGGTGACATACGAGCCATATATGTTAGTCTCCTCTGGAAACGAGGGTAGTTTGGGCAAATAATATAATGCGTCCAGAGTTTACAAGACAAAATTTGTAGCTTCAATTCTTTCTTGTATTGACCATATTAAGGTCCTCTTTGGTACAACTCCTACTTTCAGCTTCTCAATCGAATCTCGTGGAGCCGTGCCAAACACCTACTTCTCAAATCGACTAGATTATGATTCTCATGAGGAGTTGTCTCGAAAATGAACTAGTAAGGAGAATCAGCCTTCCCGCAGATTCTCGTGAGAATCCAACCTTGCAAAACAAATATACCCCTTGAAGTTCCTAGTATTTACCCGCAAATGCCATCCAACTACCCCCTCAGGAAAATCGCATCGCACCGCGCCGCCAGCCTGTACCCCTTCGCCCCTTCCCCTCGCCTCCTCATCTTCTCTCGCGACAAGTGATTTTCGCCTTGGCGCCGTGCGCCTCCTCCGCCCCCCCCGCTGGTCTTGGATCGCCCGCCAGCAGTTCTTGAGGCGCCGCCTATACGAGAGCCACCAAACAGAAACCCTAGAGGCCATCGTTTCCCAACTTCTTCACCGTCGCAGTTTCCCGAGGACTACCGGTGAAGGTAATCTCGTCATCCGTTGCTTTGCCTGATAATTTGTGCAATGCAAATGTTCTTTGCCCGATCTGTAATAACCCGTTGCTTTGCCTGATACATAATATCTTGCATAGCACTTCCCTATCGTGTATCTGAATTCATTTTTTTAGATAATGGAAGAGTTTGAACCTCTCCCGTGATCTAGGATGCACATGCCCAATTTATTACAAAAATCCAAATCCAAGTTACCAACGCTTTAAAGTGTCACGAAGCAAACTCAACCACAAAAAAAGAACCGAACGATAAATTCACTCATTACAAATTCTGTGACTACGCCGCCACCCATGGAAGTTGAAAATTTGCTTTGCTACCCATTCCAACCTGGCACTTCCGTTCAACATCAACTCCTTCTGGATTGGTTTCTGCATAGTTGCCCATGCCCTCATCCAGTGCACACTCAATAAGATAACCTGCAAGGGATTATTGATATCTTTTTTTTTTATCAAAAATTGCATCATTCCGACATAGCCAAATAGACCAACATAAGGCACTGGCTCCAACCAGGAGTTGTGTTTTTAATTTATTTGGAATGCCTGCTAACCAATTTCCAAATAAGTTGGCTATATTTACAGGAGGAAATAAATTAACGCGACATTGAACAGTCCACCATACAAGACGTATAAAAGGACAAATAATAAAAGATGTCGGATTGTTTCTCGTAAACACGTAAACAACAAATTTTGCTTCCCCTCCAATTCCTTTTGATCAGGTTATCTTTAGTTAAAACTACCCCTCTTTTGAGATACCAAAGAAAAAATTTTACCTTTAAAGGAATTTTAAGTATCCAGAAAGAGTGCTTATTGGGGACTCTATAATTTCCAATAAGAGCCGCATAAAAAGTCTGTACTGAGAAAAGTCCAGACTTATTTAATTTCCAAATAAAAACATCATTTTGAGGACTTAAATGAACATTAATAATTCTCAAAAGTAACTCATTCCATGCCTGTAACTTGGGTCCAATAATAGGTCTACGAAAAGAGATATTTAAAGGAGTTGAACTCAAAATATTTGCTATTGTATCATCCTTTTTCCTCACTACATGATAAAGGGTTGGATATTGTCTTTTTAAAGGCAGGTCTCCTAACCAAATATCTTCCCAAAATCTAGTTTGCATTCCATTTTTAACTTGGAATGAACCATAATGAAATAAAAGATCTTTCATTTTCATAAGACCTGACCAAAAATGCGAAGTACCAGGCTTATTAACTGCCTGCGTAAGACTTTTCTCATTCAAATATTTCTTAGTTAACAACGTTTGCCAAACCCCTTCTTCATTAAGCAACTTAAAAAGCCATTTTCCTAGCAAACTTTTGTTTTTATGTCTAGATTCTCAATGCCTATACCACCGCATTTTGGGCGCATACATTAAACTCCACTTAGCAAGTCTATATTTTTTTATGATTGTCATTTTGCCAAGAAAATCTAGATCTATAAAAATCCAAATTTTTGAGAACCTCTTTAGGAATTTCAAAAAAGACAACATAAACATAGGGAGGCTACTTAGAACCGAGTTAATAAGAACTACTCGACCACCTACAGACAAATTTTTTCCTTTCCAACTGCTTAGCTTTTTTTCAACTCTCTCTTCCACACTTTTCCACTCCTTATTTCTTAATTTTCTATAATGAATTGGAATCCCTAAGTACCTGAAAGGAAATACACCCACTTCACAACCAAATAATTGCGTATACTGTGTTTCAACATCCTTGGCTTTGCCAAAACAAAAAATTTCACTCTTGTGAAAATTAATCTTTAGCCCTGATAAAAGCTCAAAGACACAAAGAAGAAGCTTGAGATTTTTTGCTTGCTCTAAGTCATTATTCAAAAAAAGGATAGTGTCATCAGCATATTGTAAAATGGACAACCCATCATCAATCAAATGAGGAACTATTCCTGAAATAAGTCCCTCAACTTTAGCTCTTGAAATAAATATGGCAAGCATATCTACAACGAGATTAAAAAGAATAGGGGACATGGGGTCACCCTGCCTAAGACCTTTCTGAGTTTGGAAAAAAGATCCTAAATCATCATTAACTTTTATTCCAACACTCCCTCCCTTAACAAAACTCTCCACCCAAGAACACCACTTGGCCAAAAAGCCTTTCATCCTCAACGTTTGGAATAAAAACGGCCATTTTACTTTGTCATAAGCTTTTTCAAAATCAAGCTTGAGCACAACTCCATCCAACTTTGCTTTGTGCAAACTATGTACGCTTTCATGCAAGATAACAACTCCATCTAGAATATATCGCCTTGCATAAAAGCCGATCATGATGATCTAACAACCTTATGAGCTTACATTATTAATTCTATTAGTTGCCACTTTAGTAAAAATTTTAAAACTAACATTTAGAAGACATATAGGTCTATACTGCTGAATTTGTTTAGCATCTATTTTTTTGGGAAGCAGCGTAATAATCCCAAAATTCAAGCTAAACAGGTTCAAGGAGCAACTATGTAAATCATGAAACATGGCCATCAAGTCATTTTTAATAACTCTCCAAAATTCCTGATAAAACTCCGCTGGGAAACCATCAGGCCCAGGGGCTTTGTTATGCTCCATTTGAAAAATTGCTTCTTCCACCTCCTTCTCAGAGAAAGGCATGGTGAGAAGATTGTTTTCAGAATCAGAGATTTGAGGTATATCATTTCTAAAACCATCAATCATGGAGACATTGTTATTTTCATACGGCCCAAAAAGATCTTTGTAATAATTGGTGATATATGTTTTTAATTGTACGTCACCTCTAATTATCCCCTCATCCTGATCGAGCTGGAAAATTCTTTGCTTTCTGTGTTTACCATTCGCAATTAAATGATAGAAACGCGTATTCCTATCTCCCTCCAAAAGGAACTTCGCTTTAGATCTTTGATACCACTTAATTTCTTCTTCTCTTAAAAGCTGCACCAGTCTCTCATTAGCAATTCTTTTAAGATTAAGGTCTTCATTGGACAAACTAAAAAGCTCTGATTTTTTTATCAAGCTCATCAATTATTAAGTTAAGCGCTATCTTTTCCTTTTTATAAGTTCCACTGCAACTTTTAGCCCAACCTCGAAGATATTGCCTTAGAGATCTAACTTTCCATTGCCATCTTTGCAAGGCCGTACCACCTCTATTTTCATTATGCCACACATCTTTCACCATTTCCTTAAACCCGTCTCTACATAACCAACCTAGTTCAAATTTAAATAAAGGTTGATTCCCTCTAAGAGAGGCCGCTCCCGAATTTAAAAGCAGAGGCGTGTGATCGGATAGAGAACGTTCAAGAGCGTTGACTGTGACCAAAGGGAATTTTTGTTCCCAGTCTGTGCTCATTAAAACTCTGTCAAGTTTTTCAAAGGTTGGGTTATTTAAAGAATTAGCCCATGTAAACTGCCTACCAGATAAATTAATTTCCCGTAAATCCAGAGTATTAATCACAGCATTGAACAGAAAAGGCCACTTAGAATCAAAATTATCATTATTTTTCTCCCCCGCATGTCTAATGATATTAAAATCACCCCCAACTAAAATGGGTAGAGAATCTTTTCTACAGACATGAACAAGCTCTTTGAGGAACTCTTCCTTAAAATGAGTTTGGGCTGCACCATAAATAGCCACTAGAGCCCATTGAAAATCATCCTCTCTATTTTTAAGATGAAACTTCATATAAAAATCACCGGCATCAATAGAGCCAATATCAAAAACTCTATTGTCTACCCCTAAAAGGATACCCCCTGACCGACCATGAGGCGGCGAAAAATGCCACAAAAAATCCTGACCACCACAAAGGTGATTTAGACTAGCAACAGAAAAATCTTTTTTACCAGTTTCAATGATAGCCACAAAGTCTAAATGTTGCTCCTTAACCACCTCACATATATACCGATGTTTAGCCAAGTCTCCTAGACTTCTGCTATTCCAAAAGATCCCTTTCATTTTAACTTTAATGTTATTGGCCTAAAATGAGAACTATTGGTTTTCTTCTTTCCGGAGCTAGTTAACCTCTTTTTAATTTTAACTAGAGTAAAATTGTTGTCATCCTCCGCTAAAGAGTCACCATCTAAATCACTACAAAAATGATTAAGGGATGCTATATTAAAATCATCCTGGTCCTCATCTACCAATTCTTCCACCTCTACATGACCTTTATTTTTAGCTCTTCCTAACTCAATGTTCTTAATACTTTTAACAGAACTCTCAATCGCATCAATATTTTCGCCTAAAGATATGCCAATGCTAGATACTTTTTCAATAATTTGCTCATCTGAAAATGACAAAATTGAAAATTTATTACTAGACTTACTTGGATCCATTTCAAGATTACGAATTTTCGCGCGTCGCTGAGCCTTCTTGATTGAATCTTCATCTCCTGATTGCTGCTTCCTGAGTCTTTCACTTTGCCTAGGCTCCACTGGGCTCGCATTCTTGGACATCATGGAATCAGTCCCCCCCTCCCTGCTTTGAGCCCCTTCAGTCTTTTTTGACAATGCCTCCAATAACAAGGTATTTTCAAAGACTCCCCCTACAACATTCATTTTTGCATTCCTGTCAAAAATTCCCTCATCCGGTTCTGCCTTGTTTAGCACCACCAGCGGTATATCAGTTTCCCCCTCGTCCGACAGCATCACTAGAGGTAAACTGCCGGATTCTTCCTGTTGCTTTGGAGCAGCTGTAGAGAAACTGAGCTTCTAAATTGCCAGACGCAGCAGCCAATATCTCGTCTGTTGGTTTTGCCCCATCTTTAAAGGATCCGACAGCAAGTGATGCATCTGCTGATTTTGCTACAGCTTTAGACATCCCGATAGCAACCAGGTCTGACTGAGCTTCTAAATTGCCGGACGCAGCAGCCAATATCTCGTCTGTTGGTTTTGCCCCATCTTTAAAGGATCCGACAGCAAGTGATTGGACTGTGTGTTTGCTGGACGCAGCAGCCAAAAGTGCATCTGCTGATTTTGCTACAGCTTTAGACATCCCGATAGCAACCATGTCTGGGACAGCATACTTCTGCTTAGTAGCTTTGCGAATTCATGTAGTGGTAATACATGCTTTGCCTGATACATAATATCTTGCATAGCACTTCGCTATCGTTCATGGATGCGGTATCTGAATTCATGTAGTGGTAATACACGCTATGTCTCCAGTTGAGAGCAAGCCTGGGGACTCTGAATTTCTGTTTGGTATGAGACATTCATTGAGTTTGTAATGCTGACCATTGAACTGGTAGATGTTTTATTGGTTGGACAATTAGCAGGAAGTAGCTAGTCATTCATTGAGTTTGTTATGCATCCATGGCCAAGGCATCCTCCAGATTCTTCACCCCATGTAAAGGCTGTGGTTGAGAGAGGGTTTGATGGGGTCTGCTCAGGTATATAAATAGTGAAGTGGGTTGAATGGTAACAATGATTGCAGTAGTAAGCAAATTGACGTGGAATCATAAACATTTGCGGTCAACGTTTCATTGCAAAAGTAACTGAAGTAATATGGTTAGCGCTTGTTTTCTTGTTTGAAGATCTTCTTGTTACCATGAATCGATGCAAACTTTTCTTGCCAAATGTAGGCCGAATCGGGATCATCGAGCAAAGGCACCACACAGCAATCACGAGTGCAGGTGTGTTTGATGTGATGAGTTGGGTGCTGCCTGGCTATACTTAAAACTCTTGCTAATGTAGCTATTGCTTGCAGGAGACAAAAGGGGCCAACAAAAAGGAGTCATCTAGTACGGAACGATTACAAGGATCAATCGTGAGTTCGAGAAAACCAAATTATTCAGACTAAACGTATTACATTGCTTCAGGATCTGAGCAACAACATGCACATCCGTTTGTATGTATGTACTAAAAATTGATGAAACTTCTCGAGTTCTACCTATTCCCCCCTTTTCCACTTTCACCTTCTCAATTGACTCCATTGCGTCTTCAAATGATTTCTGCACAGTAAATGCAACAAAAACTGAGTTCATTTACACAAGTAATTAATAATATGGCAAGATGCAATCAATTAGCAGCAAGAATAAAGTTCAAGTGGTCATATATACTAGTTGGCCCGCGCGCGTCTTCGGCGCGCCGAGAATGATCGTGGCTGGTGGGGGCCATGCGCGTGGAGCGACGTGAGCCAAGCCCGCGCGTGGAGAGGCTGGCGCGAACGCGCGTCATGCGTGGGGCCCACGCGTGGAGAGGGCCGCGCGTTCGGCCAGCGCGTTGGGGAAAATCAGCGACGGATCTGATGGCCGAGAAAGGAAGCGAACGACGATCGGACGGCTAAAAAAAAGAGTGACATGGCGCAGCTCTTTAAGCCTCAAACTACTCTTTATTTATAGGAGGATACTGATGTCTGACACCAACATTTACATATAACCATTATCCTCCCTTGTTTTTTATCACGCGATTATTTCAAACTTTACCAATCTTTTTTGAAGGAAAAAGGTAGGAGAGCTACCCTTTGCATTAATAAAGTAGAAGAAAACAAGATAAAAGAAAGATACAACCCGATAGGGAAATTATCCCCAGCGTGAAGGCAAAAACTTTACCAATATGACCACTCGCCCCACCTAGCTGAACTGAACGTCTTCGCTGACCAGCTTGAGGGGTTTGTTGTCAGTAAAAATGCTTTACACCTTTATCTATGGTACGATATGATTATCAATATTTGCGTTTACCAGTAGGCACATTCTAGAATTCCAATTGTTACTGCAAATTTACAACATGCTGATAATTACCATAAAATCTCCGGAAGTCTTAAGCCTCTACACGTTTACACAAATAGCCACATCAATATGTTTCAAATAGCTAGACCTTGCACAGAGTATCTAAAATGCTACCCTTGTATGCAAAAAAAGCATAGAAAACATATTGTAGCATTAGAAAATTGAAATCAGAATATAAATAAGGACCAGAAATGTTCAGCTGAGCTCAGGCATACGTACACCCGAAATCTTGCCGTACACATCCATTGGGACATGAGCTTGAGCTCAGCTTTTGGTTTACTTGCTTCACGAAGGAAACTCCTAACCTGGTAATTTAAACAAACTCAAATTTGTGAATTGGCATGTTATCTTATTTTCTGGGGATTATTGAACTGTCTGATTGAACATTAAATTTTCTATATATAAGCAGTAATAAAGAATTTGATAGAGGTTTTCTTGGTTCGGAACTTCATTGAACTGTCAATTTGATAAATAGAATTTATGAATCAAATATGCAGATAGCTGATAACGCTGAGTGAAACGATAAAAGAAAATGCTCCAATATATAGGCATAATTGGCTATTCAACCGACCTTAATTCCATGACACACATAAGACGTACAATACATCACATCACAGCCACTACACACTTGAGAAAACGAAAGGCCATACCAAGTCGCAAACGGACAGTACTTAAACCTTGCAAGAACACGAATTTTTTTAAATAATCTATTTTTTATTTGGAAATACAAAAATAATACCGCATAATTTTTTTTACAGAAATAATCCCGTGTCGCCGTACGGTTGGGTGAGTCGTGCAGGTCGCCCAACCGCAGTGCGACCAATCTTCAAATCGCCCAATGGAACGGCGACTAGAGCGTGACTGAACCTAGTCGCCAAACGGATGTGCGACATGTGTTGGAATCGCCCATTTGTAGAGCTTAATTTAGTAAAGTCAAGATGGTTGGACGACTTAGTTCAAGTCGCCCAACCAAAGGGACGATTTTAGCTAATAAACCCGAATTATGCAAATTCAATTGGAACAATTGTGTTAAAATAGATATTACATTTTTTAGGTATTGTATTTAGCAAATCGTATTATATGATGTTATTTTTTTAAAAGATAAAAGTGTGGTGACAACGTTGGTTGGTCTGTTTGTTAATTTCGTAGAATATGAAGGGTACGAAATTTGTCAGACTCACAATAACATTTTGTGATCGTCGTGTATTATTGTAGTGCGCTAAATTTCTGTAGAATTTTGTGAGGACGATTGAGATAATAATGAGTGGTAAGTAGAAATGTAAGTGATATTACAATGCGTCAGGGAGTCTCTCCTCGATGAAGTCGTCTGAACATATACGCGTATATAGGCAGGTAGTCGATGAAGTACTTTATGAAGCTTATACAGAATATGATTGAAGAGGCTGAGAACGCTCATTGTGGTTATGAAGATGCCATAAAACATGGAGGATTTGGTGGCGGTGCGAATGGTTCTTTCTGGGATTCCACTAGAAGAGGCATACTTGCAATATAGGCTTGCTTTGATTGCTTAGCAGAGACACAGAACGAGAAGTACATTAAAGTCCGCGGACAGAAGCACATTACACGTAGTCACATGTCATGATGGTTCGGCTAATTGCTTTAGTCATCCTCGCTACTACTACGGTACACCGCGACACAAGCATCCGGACCATATAAGTATACACGCCTTTAGGGGATAGTAAAAAACATGGGGGGTAGGACGGGGGACTATTACGTAATGATCTGATCTACTGCGTGGACCGGGGCCATTTTCCCTTCCTTGCTAGCTTGGCGTTGAACTCTCGCCACCTTCCCTTCCCTTGTCGCGGACCGCCCACGCCGGGCCGGTATGTCGGGTTGCTCATGTCCCGCGATTCCATGATGTAAGTGCACCGATAGTGAGAATCGAAGAAGGATGTAAATTCTTCATAACTCACATCGTGAATACAGACACGCCGGGCGATCGGATACGCTTGTGGTGGTTGCTCACCAAGATGAGCCTTTCCCATGCTCTTGTCGCGGAACTGTCCATGTCGGGCTAGTATGTTGAAGTCGTCCATGTCCTACGATTCCATGATGTAAGTGCACCGTATAGTGAAAATCATAAGAATGATGTAAATTCTTCATAACTCACGTCGCCGACACGGATTACGCCGGCGATCGATACATCGGGCGCGGCCGAGCCGCATGAGCCTTTTTCTTGCCCTTGTCGCGAGACCGCCCACGCCGGCCGGTATATCAAGTCGCCCATGTCCCGCGATTCTATGATGTAAGTACACCGCATAATGGAAAACGTAATAAGGATGTAAATTCTTCATAACTCACGCCGCCGATATGGATTACGCCGGCGAGTATCGGGCTTCTTCGGTGCCTCCTCAACAGGTCCCAGACGTAAGGTTTCCACCAGACGAAGTACTCGCCCGCACCGAGTAGTTCAAAGATGTACTTCGCCGATGAATGCCTTGTCGCACATCTCCGGCCGCCGATCCATCGAAGAAGTGGCAGACATCTCGGCCGCTATTACGGGGATGAAGTTAAAAATTTAAGGAATTCAACGTTGAGAAGAAAATCGGCGCGCGGAAAGAAACGCTTACGAGGTGGTGTCCGTGACGTAGTATGCCCGGCGGCGGTGTTTGGGTGTGTGGATCAATGATCTATGCCGTTCACCACACACACACACACCGCGGATCGAAAAACGTGGTGGTACCGAGCATCTTTCATTGATTTATCCGGTATTGTAGCCGCTTCTCTTCGCTTAAGCCACTTTTGCTTCTACAACATCCTTGCGTAGAAGTTTGTCGAAGAGTCCATAGCTGGGTATCTATTGTGTAGTGTTGGGTTTGGTTCAACCCCCTTTTATAAGCACCATGGTTGGCATGATGTGGTTAATTTCATGCAGAGTCCTGTTTTTTAGTTCTGAAAAGCTGAGGAGGTGGAGTGTTGTTATGTCCATCTGAAAAGCTGAGGAGGCATAGTGTTGTCACGTCTTACTCTGCAGAGAGAAGTCATGTCTTGCTTTGCAGAGTGTTGTCTTATCGGTCTGAAATGCTGGCGAGGTAGAGTGTTGTCACGTCTTTCTTTGCAGAGTCTTATCTCCTTTGGTATTATCACTGTGCAAATCTAGCCCATGTGGTCTTATCACTGCTTAAAGATGTCGCGAGGTGCACGTTTCGCGCTAAGTGCAGAGGGTAGGAGTCGGTCGGTGCTGGCACGTGAGCGGGAGGAGGGTCGACGACATGCACCAGCCTGGTGCGTGTCTGTGGGGGCATACCAGCGAAAGTACTCGTCGTACGCACTGGGGTCGTATGGGCCGTTCTATGGCACGCACTCCTCGTGGGCTTTCGCCTACTGTGCCACCCACGGCTCCATCTTGCCCGGCCATTGCGTCCTGGTGCCACCCCTCCTACTATGCTTAAGTAAACGCATTAATCGCAATTAGAAGCCACCGTTACGTAAATATCAAAACATATGTGAACATGTGTTGTATGTAACTCACGCGGGTCGAGTCAGCACCCTCGCCTCGACGGAATTGGAACAACTCGGCGGAGGCCGAATCGGGCGATCACCCGGCATCGCGTAGTCTCGATTTAACAAGTCGAAGACGAGCCTTTGCATCCGCCAAGACGTCCGGCCGCGCCAAAGACATGTTGAAGACAACCTGCGGGAGCACGGCCTCCGCTCTCGACGGAGTACGGCTCCCAGCCAAGACGCCGTCGCGGTGAGACGGTCTAGTCGCTTCCACAAAGTGCTCAGACGCATGTGTGACTCAAGACGACGTGCATACTCGGCTCGCGAGCCGTAATAAAGTGGTTACAAAGGATTACCAGAATACGATCAAGAAAAGATATAGGGAAGTATGTACCGCTTCACGCACCAAAGGGACCCTACAACGGCCGGTCCATCAAGGCCCCCATGGTACATGTCCGCTACAGACATACCGAGTCTACAAAGATGGGTCGTCCGAGAGAAGCGCCGAACCACCACAGCCTACAAGCAGAGGGGGCCTGTGAGGATAGATGCGACCTTCGCCCCACAAAGATGCATCGCACATGCCGTGGTACATCGCGACAAGCACGGCCGATCCTCAATCGATCTCTAGCTCTCACCGCCGGGCGATGGTTCTCTCGCATTTACGAGGCGGCATCGACGGAGTCATCGTGGGTCAGCCGGTAAACAAGACTCACCAAGAGCCATAATAGGTACGCCGAGGTGCCGCGACACCTGGTCGACGGTCGGCTGTGGGACCATCCGCTCGACCTACGCAAAAACAAATAATTAGTAAGCCCGTCATATGGTCAGGCCTCAATGAATCGCTAAACATGGAAAATAGGTAGTATACATACCCAGAACTGCGAAAGCCACCGCAGGGGCGGGCCATGCCATTGCCGCCCGAGAAGTCGGCGATGGAGGCGCTGCCTCCGCCCCAAGAACCTCAAACCCGCCTAACAGTATGCAGGTTACCGACACCATGTCCGGCGGGAATGCAGGGCTCGCTAGGCAAGCCGAGCAAAGATCGCGACATCCCGCAGAGTAGGGGCCATCTCCCGTAAAAGGAGGTGGGAGGTGTGCGCCTCGGTCCGCCAACGGTCCACCAGTAAGGGCCAAGAGCGACGGTCGAACGGAATCGCCGTGGACCGCCCGGACCGGCTCGACCTCCCCATCATCGCCGACTGCATCACCGTCCTTTCGGTGGCCTCTACCATCCGCACGAGAGGTAGAAGGCCAGAACGGCTCAGCCTACAAAGCACGAAGAAGTAAGTATATAGTGCGCATACGATACAAAAAAGTAGCACAAATTAGGACAAACCTCTCTACCCAAAGATGGGTCCAGCCTAAGCCCGTCGGGTGTCCGCGTACGAACCACCCCCAACTCAGCTGCGTCGTCCCCGCCAACCGGATGTGGCACACAACGGCTCACGTGGTGCTGCACGTCGACCAACATGTCCAGCAGACCGAAATGCCAATCCGAACCACCAGGGTCTTGAGTCATACCTGCAAATTAAGAAATTAAAAGCATTCATATTACTTAAGCATTTAAATTATATTCCAATGGGAAATAAATCATATTTGATATGTTCTTAGTGGCGCCTAAACACTTTGCTCCAACACAATGGTAATACATATACAATTTCATGAAACCCATGTGGTAAAGACATAATTTTTCCTACGAAAGGCTATATTACGTTAACGCCTGTACCGACTGCTATGGATTGCAAAATATTTGATACATCATCGTTACTATGCATATTTATAATGGGTGAAGCTTTCAGGAAAAAAAACAAAATTTTACATGTTTGATAATCCTACGAGTTTGGAACCATGTATTTGTGATTCCTTAATCCAACCAAAACTATGAAGTAAATGTTTTCAATTCTTTATTGTACAAAAAAAATACATGTATTTAACATTCTACAAACTAAATGTATTTTCACTAACTCATTTTTCCTTCATACGAACTTTTAAACTAATTGTATTAATCATGCTATCTCTAAACATTTGCTAACAATATGTCACTACACACGATGTTGCTCGCTAACGTACCATGGTTACTAATTAATCATGCCATCTCTAAATATTTGCTAACAATATGTCACTACACATGAAGTTGCTTGCTAACCTACCATGGTTTCAAAAATAAACTTGTACAAAATAATAATACAAACTCACCGTTCTAGTCATCGATGCGAAACGAAGAACCACTTTTTCCTCCTCTTCTTCTTCCCCTCCTCTTTTTTCCCTCTCCTTCTTCTCTTTTTCTTTCCTCTCGATTCGGATTTCGCCGATTCGCCGTGGAATGGCAACGTTCGCCGCTGCTGGTTTTATAGTCATTCTAAGTCGCCATACGGTTGGGCGATTTGGGTTGAGTCATGACCTATTCGCCGATCAGATGGCGACTTCTCCAAGTCGCCATGCCATAAAGTGACGACGCCAACCTTTAAATCGCTGTTTCATTGGGCGACTTGAAGATTGGTCGCACTGTGGTTGGGCGACTTGCACGACTCACCCAACCGTACGGCGACACGGGATTATTTTTGTAAAAAAATTAAGCGGTATTATTTCTGTATTTCCGAATAAAAAATAGATTTTTTTTAAAAAAATTGCAAGAACACAGGGCTATTTGCGTTCTCCAAGATCACATGCGCATTCTTTTTATCGACGAAACCAAACTTTTACTGATTAGGTAGGTATCGTCATTGGCGAAGTCAGGAATTTGGCAATGAAGGTGTACACTTTAAGTATGAAAAAAAATCTTATACGACACATAAATAATTTCATAAGTCCAACACAATTACACAAAAGAGTTCGAAATTAGTTAATAGTGCAGTACAAATAGTTTAAATAAAATCTTACATGAATAAAATAGTCCTAAATATCTAATGAAAATCACAATACCAAACGACGCGATCTCATTCCTTGGAAACACTTGATTACATCATCATCACTAACTTTTGAGAAGATATTTCGCTCTATAAAGGTGACTAAACAATTATTCAATACTTGATCGTCCATACTATTTCTCAACTTGTTCTTCACAAGATTCATCGCCGAAAATACTCTTTCAACACTCGCCGTTGCCACCGATAGAAGCAATACCAATTTGATAAGTAAGTACACCAACTTGTAAATGTCATGCTTATTTGTTTCAACAAGCTTAGTACTAGTAGAAAGCTCATCGAGATAAATCTATCATCGCTTCGTATATCATCAATGAAGTTATCAAGTTGGAAAGAAAGTCTCATTAAATCTGTGCTTGAAAAACCATTGGATAAAAGTTGGCCACATGAATTACTCCAAGGAACCGCTCACATACCTGTCTTTCTTTATCAACATAACGTAAGTAAAGAGCAAGTTGTTCTTTGTGAGATACATCACTACACTCATCAGCTAGAATTGAATAGTGATCATCACCAATTTTTTCAATAATGTGCTTGGTAGTTTGGATGGCACAACAATTAATTATGACCGTTTGTATCTCATGGGCAATCATCTTACAATTCACAAGGGCATTGCTTAAGACAACCTTAGCAACCTTCTCATTGTTGTTTGCAAGTCATTCCAAAAGTTCAAGAAAATTCCCCTTATTGCTAGAATTTGCACTTTTATCATGTCCACGACATGCTAGTCCTTGACGCAAAATAAATCTCAAGCATCTAATTGAATAAGTCAACCTAGAAATGTAAAGTTGTTTGTCCTCTTCGGTTTGCTTCCTAAGAGTTTGAGCAATAAATGTTCTAGGTTTAACAAAGAAGTTGTATTTCTCTTGGGCTTGATTATGGACACTTCTTATACTACCCACATGCTTGTCAACTAAGTCATACCTATTCTAATTTCTAAATCCTCCTTTAGCAAAACTATCGCCTCCCACAAATTTCTGCTTGAACAAATAATAGACAAAGCAAAATGCAGTATCCTTCTCGACACTATCTCAGGCTGAGAGTTGAAAGAATTAAGATTAGAGACTAGGTCACTTGAGAATTTGAGATAGAGAGTTGAGGGCGTAATTGGTGGGCCACTGGGCAGTCTGGGCTGAAAGATCACATGATGGCTATTGGGCTTTAGCCTTCAGGGTTTGGCCAGTTGTCCTGGATGCCTAGTTGCTATTTGCTATTTGTGCATTATAGAGTATTAGTCCATACTAATATGTTATTGACATACTAATGATATCTCATACCTAGGTAACAAAAATTTACAGATTTTTTTGGGGGTGCCCATGCACCAGGGGCACCCCCTGCCGCCGCCCATGGGTATGGTAGCACCGTATCATGTACAGAGCTCCGCCTACGGGTGCGAGCTGTAGTACGGGTCAGCTGGTAGTGGCATAGGGGTGGATAATGAGTTGGCTCAGTTTGGTAAAGCTCGTTAAGAAAACGAGCTCGGCACGTTAAGCTAACGAGCAGAATAGCAAGCTCGGCTCGGCTCGTTCAAAAGCTCGACTCGACTCGTTAGGCTTGTTATTGAATTCACAACCAAAAGTCACTGTTTTCATTGCAATTGCCATTCTACACAGTACAAGATTTCTTCCAAACATATGCATCCTTAATCGCATCAAATGAATGAATGAATGCACAAGTAACACAGTAGCATCATCCGGCAGATAGCGGGGGTGGCGGCCCAGAGTCGTCAGACTTGGGGGCAACGGACATGTCGGGGGTGGGTGGTTGGGCGACGAGCTCAGAGATGCGGTGCTGGTAGTAGGCGTGGTAGGGGTTGGAGGGTTGGAGGAAGTTGAACTTGGCGTTGCCCTAGTTGTGGGAGATGATGCGGCACTCGAACTCAGGCCTGTTCTTGGTGATGAAGGTGGCCGTCTTCTCAATAATCACGTGGATATCGGGCGGTGGGTGGATGATGCCGATGGTGCGCGTGTGGGTCACCACCATCGACGGGGGGAGGAAGAGGATGGGGGCTCCCATGGCGGTGGGGATTAGGGTTTCGGCGAGCGAGATGGGCAGGGGATTGGGAAGGATTGGGCGAGCCCGCGATGCAAGTGGTATGGTTAAACTCGACTGCTCGAGGTGTGGCCGAGGGACCAGGTGGAGTCTAGCGTACTTGGGCTGGGCTGGTGGGCTGGTGGCTTGGTAGGCTTCTCTTTTGGGCTGGTTTTGTAAACGAGTAAACGAGCAATTCACGAGGCAGCTCGAACTTGGCTCGTTCAGAAAACGAGCTAAAATGTCAGCTCGACTCGGCTTGTTAAGGGACCGAGTTCGAGCTGAGCCGAGTCCTTAACGAGCCGAGCTGGCTCGTAAGTTTTGAGCTTTTTTTTCTACCCTTAGAGGGGCAGCACCAGAGGCACTCGCCGTAGTGCCCACGGGCGCAGCAGCCATACTGGCAGTGCGACGGGTAGTTGATCGGTGGTGGGTAGGGACTGTATGGAGGATCATGGACATATTCCCAGTGGTCGTCGTAGCTAGCTGATCTGCCGCCGCAGCCGTCACCGGCTGTGTTGGGTGTTGAGTTAAGTTAGTAATATAGTATTTTCTGTTTTTAGAGTTATATTGGATTGCTAATTTGTTAGGCAATACTGATGTTAGTTCTACTTGATATACTTCAGCCAGTATAGCTTGTTGATCTAGAGTCTATCTCGAGTTAGAATCAGAGTCACTCTCTATTTTCAGTAGTAGCAGGTTTCAGAATCCTATAGAGTTTCTGACAATGAGTCAAATTGTAATCTTCCGATGACTAGAAATAACAGAGAAAAGAAACAGAAAAGCTGCAATTGTTGTAGCACAAAATACACATATCGGTTCTAAACCTTTTCCTTCAAGCATTGTGTTTTCTGATCTAGGTCTGAACTTTCAGAATCTTTGAATTTCTGAACTTTCAGAATCTCTGAGTTTCTGACATTTGGTATCAGAGCTCCAGAGAAGTTTCTTCGCAAGGAGTAGCAGAGGACATCTTCACAAGGGATTAGCAGAGAAGGTTCGTGGATGGAGGAGGGTCTTTGTCAGGAGTAGGAGAAGCATCGGAGACGAAGAAAGGAGGCCTTGTACCGATTGCATATCCACAACTCATGAGGAACAATTATACCATCTGAGTGATGAAATGCGTGTGGTGCTGCAAGCATAGGAGGTCTGGGATGCCATGGAACGGCGATGCATTCAAGAAATGCGACTCTGAGTACTAGAAGGATTGACTGGCTTTAACAACGATCTATCAGGCTATCCCAGAGAGTCTGATGTCAACACTTGCTGGAAATGATTCGCCAAAGTTGGCGTGGAAAATGATCGAGACTGCAAACCCGGGACACGAGTGTGTTCGAGAGGCAAGGTTGCAAACTCTCAAAAGAGATTTTGAGGCACTGAAGATGCCAGATGACGAGTTTACAGAAGCGTTCTCCGGTCAAATTTCATCTTTGGTCAGTGGTATCTGGGAACTCAGAGAGAAGACATTGGAAGAAATCGATGTCATCCGACATTTTCTCCGAGCAGCTCCTGCACGGTACATGCAACTGGTAATCTCGATCGAGCAATGCGTTGATTTAAACACACTTTCTGTTGAAGACTTGGTTGGCCGGTATAAAGCGTATGATGAAAGAGTACGTAGTAGCTTTGGTGGTGAACATTTGATGCTATCTCGTTCTCAATGGGAGGCATTATCAACTCAGAGCAAGAAATCTGGGGAGACTTTCAACAGTGCTGCTAAGAAGGGAAATTGGCATTGCAATGACCATGGACGCAACAAGGGAAGCTGGCGAGGAGCTGGTCAAGCAGAGGCAGAGCGCAGCACTCAAACCAAACCCAAATTTGACAAAAAGAAAAATTAAATGTTACAATTGCGGAGTCTACGGTCATTTTGCATCAGAGTGTCAGAAGCTGAAGAAGGACAAGGGATACAAAACAGACAAGGAGGATGATGCTCCAGTGTTGCTAATACTTGAAACATGCGAGCTGATGGAAACCAAGACAGAAACCACCAAAGCAGTCAAGCTGGTTGAAAAAGATGTTCAAATTCATCTTGGAGTATATGAGAAGGAAGCCAACAATTACTGGTACCTTAATACGGGCGCCAACAATCACATGACCAGTTGTAGAAGTCAGTTCACAGATCTTGATACATCGGTCAGTGGCTCTGTGCATTTCGGTGATGGCTCTCTGGTGACCATTGGCAGCTGTGGCACAATATTAATTGAGGGGCGCACTTGCGAACACAAAGTTTTAATGGATGTATACTACATTCCTGATTTGACCAGTAACATAATCAGTTTGGGTCAACTAGAGGAACGTGGTTGCTAGGTTGTACTCAACGATGGGCAACTGAAAGTCTTTGATCGCCAAGGACAACTACTTGTTTGAGTCAAGAGCGCAAGGAATAGACTCTACGTGCTCAACCTTGAACTCGTGCAGCCGGTGTGTATGATGGCTCGTTTCAACGACGATGCATGGAGGTGGCACACATGCTATGGTCACCTGAATTTTCAAGCTTTGCGAAAATTAGGTGGGGAAGGCCTAGTTGAAGGACTACCACCACTGAATCACAAAGAACAAATATGTGATGGTTGCCTCGTTGGAAAGCAACACTGTGCACCGTTCTCGCAAGAGGCAAGGTATAGGGCAACCAAGGTACTGGAGCTTGTACATGGAGACTTGTGTGGGCCGATTTCTCCCCTAACCCCGGCAGGCAACATGTACTTTCTACTATTAGTTGATGCCTATAGTAGATATATGTGGATTGTGCTATTGAGATCAAAGGATGGAGAATTTCAAGCTTTCAAAAAGATCAAAGTAGCAGCCGAGGTTGAAGCGGATATGAAGATAAAAGCATTCCGCACGGATCGGGGAGTGGTGAATTCACATCGAACGAATTCACCACCTATTGTGAGGAGAAGGGCATCAGAAGGTACTTGACTGCTCCATACTCTCCTCAGCAAAACTGAGTAGTCGAGCGAAGGAATCGGATAGTGGTCGCTATGGCATGAAGTATGATGAAGAGCATGAACATGCCCTGTGTATTTTGGGGAGTAGCCGTAATGACTGCAATATATATTCTGAATCGCTCGCCAACTAAGAGTGTGGTTGGCATGACGCCATATGAAGCTTGGTGCAAACACAAGCCGACAGTGCATCATCCGCGGACTTTCGGGTGTGTAGCACATGTAAAGAAGGTTGGCGGTCATGTTGGCAAGCTCGATGATCGTAGTACTCCTATGGTGTTCATTGGGTATGAGAGTGGCTCAAAGGCTTACTTCACTTATAACCCCACCACTAAGAAAGTAACTGTGACGTAGGATGCAGTGTTTGTAGAAGAAAAGGCATGGGACTGGAGTATCGAGCCTCAGGTAAATAAGAACATCTCTGAAGGTGTATTTACCGTGGACTACGATCAAGTTGCTGCAGTAGATCTCGATGAGGACGTCCATGAACCAGAAGAGCAGCAAGATCCTTCTACTCCAGTGCCAACAATACAAGGAGGAGGAGAAGCCTTCTAGGTATCACTTGCCTCAGCATCTGGAGAGATACATGCCACACCAGTGATAACTTCGGCGGCCGGTTCTAGTTCAGCATCTACCTGGGGAGCACTAGAACGGATGTGCACTTTGCATGATATCTTTGATGCAACTGAACCGGATCAGTTCGAATTTTCTGGTTTCTGTTTGCTTGATGCAGAAGAGCCCGCCACTTTTTAGGATGCTGAAAAAGAGAAGAGCTGGAGCTGTGCAATGTAGGAAGAGATGGAGTCGATTGGCGACAATGATACTTGGAGTCTAGTAGACCTTCCTGCTAGATAGCGTGCAATTGGGCTCAAGTGGGTTTATAAAGTAAAGAAGAACTTAGAAGGGACAATGGTAAAACATAAAGCACACTTAGTCACAAAGGGATATGTGCAGAAACAAGGCATTGATTTTGAAGAAGTGTTTGCTCCGGTTGCTAGGATGGAGACTGTAAGATTACTTATCGCTCTAGCTGCTCAAGAAGGATGGCGACTGCATCATATGGACGTCAAGTCAACATTTCTTAATGGGGAACTAGAAGAAGAAGTATATGTAAGTCAACCTCATGGTTTCATTAAAAAAGGGAGTGAATACAAGCTACTAAAACTACACAAAGTTTTGTATGGTTTACGACAAGGCCCTAGAGCTTGGAATTCCAAGTTGGACAACACCTTGATGTCTCTTGGATTTGAGAGAAGCCCGCTTGAACATGCCGTGTATATGAAATGAATTGATAAAAGTTGTCTTCTTGTTGGCGTATATGTGGATGATTTGGTGATTAGAGGAGTTTGTGAAATTCAAGCAACAAATGAAAAAGCTTTTCAAGATGAGCAACCTCGGCTTATTGAGTTATTATCTTGGCATTGAAGTACATCAAACACCAAGTGGTATCTCGCGTTGTCAGGAAGCATATGCAAAGAAGATGTAGGATTGTAATGGCAATCAGAAGGGGGGGGGTTGAATGATTGCAGCGAATTGACCCCCTAATTCCAACTTCTTGTGTGCAAGAATTTCAAAGAACTTCTCTGTTGACACTTGAAGAGCTTCACAACCGAGACCACCTCAACAAGACATGTGAAGAACACCAAATCAAGAATCAAAGTAGAACGAATCTGGACTTTATATATCAAAACTTGATTTGTGTCTACAAAGTGCTCAAGAAGCACCCTCAAAGCCCCAATTCAAGGACATCTAAATCACAAAGAACAAAGAAGAAGCTATGATCTCAAAAACATCTAAAACTCACGTCTAAAAACCCGTACACAAGGCGCACCCTCTACCTCTTCTTATAGCCTAGAGTCCTATCCATGTCCAACACGACACCAATACGGACTCTATCTCAAAACAATCAGATTTGGAACTCCTTCCAATTCTGTCTTTCCAAAACTCCACGCCGTAAGCCTCTAGGACTCCATCCCGTAGCTTCCAGCGTGCACCCCTTGATCTCCACGTGCTCCAGCGCGATCCAAACCACCTCTTGACATCCACGACTTCCAAGACCTCAGATTCCCCATCCTAGTCCGAGTCAATCCCTTCACCGACCGTGATTCGTCCTCAACACCTAACCCGCACATGCACAGATCAAGGAAACCAATTCTTGGCACAAGTTCTCCAACTTGACCATCCATTAGCTCACTCACACCCATAAACACTATCATGCATCATGCAACAAGATATAGCTCATGAATTTAACATATCCTCACCAAATCCCCAAAACGACAACTTCCTGTGAGCATAATCGAACTACCGCCATTATACGTCCAGATTATACAGACACGCGGTCGCATCACAAGAAAGCATCGGAACTACCGCCATTTGGAAATCTCAAGATCTTCCAAAACATGCTCTCGAATTTCCATACCGCAACATTGCGGTCATATTTTAGCGGTACTACCGCCGCTCAAATCCGCAGTATTATCGTCCCGCGGTCGCACTGCTTTTACGAGCTATGATTACCGATTTTGACTTTAAAGACTGCCGAATCCGCCTCTCTTGAAGAACAAGCACGGTACTACCGTCGGCAAACCCACAGATTACCGACAAACGCAGATTACCGCTGCTCATCCCGAGTACGAATGTTTGGCAAAACAATTTACAAACCTCAAAGAAGCACGAACGGCCCAGATGTGTTGGCCGATCGGACCGCGGCTTCACAAATTGCCGATCTAGAAAACATCAGAGTAAGTCCGAGATGATTTCATTCGCCGATCTCAAATCAACAAACTCACAATGCTTTCATCTCTGACGGTCCGAACGCTACATCAATAACAAACCGCCGATTTCAGATCAAAGGCTCACATTCCTTGAGGAGTTCAGACGGTCCGAACGTTCATCTCAATATCAGCCGTTAGATCAAGATCTAACAAATCAAGCAAAACGCATTAGAGAAAAAGACTTGCAGTACTACCAGAACTACTCATGTACTACCGCAAAGCGGTAGTTCCGTGAAAACAACGCCGTATTATCGCAACGCTAAAAAGCTCAAAAACTTTAGAACAAAGCCCTTTTGCCACGTGGACGCCCAGATCGATCTAATGAATCGAGCTAAAACACGCTCAAAACAAGACCGAGGTACTATCGCAGACACCCGCGGTCATACCGCACTTCGGTAGTTCCGCATGTACAAAGCCGGTACTACCGATAAACCTAACAAGAATAGATTTTCGACAGAAACTGACAGAACTCAAATGCAAGTCAGTTGAAGAGCACAAACAAGTTCCAGAGACAATGTATTCATCTTTAAGTACTGAGACTAAGTCTAGCTTATTGTCAATGTGTTCATCATCAAATATCATGACCAAAGACCTCTTGGTCTTACAATCTCCCTCTTGATGAATACATTGACAACACTTTCAATATCAAGAAAAGAATGAGAGGTGATAGAAAGTGTCAAAGAGTCAAAACTGCCAAGCAAAGTGAACTGCAGCTGAAAGACTTCCTCTTCAGACTAGAAAAACAAAATTTGTCCCATTTTTCTCCCCCTTTGGCAATGTGATCATCAAGAGCAGAAAGAGAAAAGAGCATGAAAGATAAAAGTCCAGAAGCTTTTTGCAAGTTAATGTACTGAATTAGCCAAACCAAATTGGTTGAGTAGAGCTAACAAGATCATATCAATGCATATACCATATAGCAATGTCCAGACAAGTATTTCAAGGTGATGAGATAATTTAGATGCATGACAGGCATATCACAATTAGAAGTCACCAAAAAGTGAAAAGCCAAACAGTGAGACAAACTTTAAATCTGGATGAGCCACAGTCTCATATAACATCCTTTCGCTTCACTTTCAATTTTTATTTGCATGTGGCATGCTTAAAGCATACTTCTTTTCCAGGGTGGCATGCTTGAAGCATACTTCTTTTGATTAAGGCACTTTTTGTGCATTTTTTTTATTTCAAAAACATATAGCTGGGTATGGCATGCTTGAAGCATACTTCTTGTCCTTTGAGCACTATTATGTACCCTTTTTTTTTGTTTGATACACAGCTATGCATGACATGCTTGAAGCATACTTCTTTTCATATTCGTTTTCTCAACCCTTTTATCTTTTAAAACATGCCAAATTGAGTGAGCAACATAGGACTGAAAAGGAGGACCTTTTAGCTTCAAATCCAAGACTTAAAAAAAGGACTCACAAATCAGCTTATCCTTTTCAACAAACAACACAAAGTGATTCCAATAATCAAACTAGTCAAAGATTTCAGCCATGTCATGCTTTAGTTATTTATGTAGCAAGTTTATTAGACCAGTCCAGATCAAGGCTACATAGCACATGAATAAATATGATAAAGATAGCTCAATTACTCTTTTGAAATCAAAGGCTTGACTTAAAAAACAAAAACTTCTGAAATTTCACACAACTTCCCCTCAAAATAAGCCCATAGGATGAACAACACCCAATTCACTACGCAAACGAACAAAACGAGAAGTATCAAGTGGCTTAGTGAAAATATCAGCAAATTAGAAATTAGTCTCAACAAAGTGGAGAACAATATCACCTTTTTCCACATGATCTCTGAGAAAGTGAAATCTGATATCAATGTGTTTGGTTCTAGAATGTTGCACTGGATTTTTAGCAATGTGAATAGCACTAGTGTTGTCACAATAAAGTGGAACAGTACCCAATTCTAAACCAAAGTATCTAAGAGTAGAAGAAATCCAAAGGACTTGAGAGCAGCTAGCAGCAGCAGCAACGTACTCAGCTTCAGCAGTTGATTGAGCAACAGAGGATTGTTTTCGTGAAGACCAAGACACTAGTGATGTGCCTAAAAAGTGACAGGTGCCAAATGTGCTTTTTATATCAATCCTACACCCTGCAAAATCACTATCCGAGTATGCACGCAACGTAAGACAGGATGAAGATGAATAGAAAAGACCAAATTCTAAGGTTGATTGGAGATACCTGAGAATTCTTTTCACAGCCTGTCGATGAGATGCACGAGGTGATGCTTGAAATCGAGCACATAAGCATACAAAGAAAGTGTATATCCGCCTTGAAGCGATTAAGTAGAGTAGAGAACCAATCATACTCAGATTCTTTTGATCCACTACCTCACCTTCTTCATCCGGGTCAAGAACAGTTGTAGACCCCATTGGTGTAGAGATGGGTTTGCTAGTTGCCATGTCAAAACGCCTAAGCAAGTCTTTAGTATATTTGGTTTGATGAACGAAATTTCCTTACTTGGTCTGTTTTACTTGCAGCCCTAAGAAGTAAGTTAACTCCCCCATCATACTCATCTCAAACTCCCTGCTCATAGAATCTGAAAACTTAAAAACCAAAGCATGAGAGGAGCCCCCCAAAGATGATATCATCCACATAAATCTGAACAAGTAATAGATCATTGCCATGTTTAAAAGTGAAAAGAGTTTTGTCTATCTTGCCCATTTGAAAATCATTTTTTAGCAAAAATAGCTTAAGCCTCTCATACCAAGCTCGAGGAGCTTGCTTCAAACCATACAAAGCTTTTGAGAGTTTGTAGACATGATTAGGAAACTTGGGATTTTCAAAACCAGGTGGTTGCTTAACATAAACTTCTTCCTCAATGTAGCCATTTAGAAAAGCACTTTTAATATCCATTTGAAACAATTTGAATCCTTTAGATGCAAAGAAAAGCTAAAAGAATTCTAATTGCTTCAAGTCCACTCACAGGGCAAAAGTTTCACCAAAATCAAGACCCTCCACCTGAGAAAATCCTTGAGCAACAAGTCTAGCCTTATTTCTCACAACAACACCATCCTCACTTTGTTTATTTTTGAAAACCCATGTAGTTCCAATTACATTATGTCCATAAGGAGGTTCAACTAAGGTCCAGACTTTATTACGCTCAAAGTTTTCTAATTCTTCATGCATGGCATTGATTCAAGACTCATCAGAACTTACATCATTAGGCTCAAAAGAGGCAACAAAAGCAGAATGAGCATGAGAATCAGGAGAAGTAAACTTAGAACGTGTTACCCTTTCATGAATATCACCAATCATCAGTTCTGGAGGATGAAATCGCGGAATCCTCAAAGGTGCAGAAGGTTCTAAACTGTCTTCAATATTTTGAACATCCACTTGTGGTGGCGGAACAGCAGTAGTAGGAGCTTGATCTTCAGTAGTTGATGGCATGGGAGAAAAGTCATTACCAAAATCAAGATCATCTTCTTCATTAAGGAATATGCTTTCAGACTCCCCCTGAACTTGTGTACCTGAAATGTCAGTTCTAGAATAAGTACTGACCTCATCAAAAGTAACTTCACAAGTTTCAACAATTTTGTTAGTTTCAAGATTAAGCACTCGATAGCCACGAGAGTGAAGAGGATATCCAAGAAATATGCCATCAGTTGATCTAGCTTCAAATTTATCCAGATTACCATGTTTAAGAATAAAACATTTGCAACCAAAAACTCTGAAGTGAGAGACACTGGGCCTTTTGCCAAATCTCAGCTCATAAGAAGTCTTGTGCAAAGAAGCTCTCAAAAACACTCTATTAGAAACATGACAAGCAGTTGAAATAGCCTCTGCCTAATACTTCCTAGGAGTGGCATGTTCATCAAGCATGGTTCTTGCCATCTCAACCAAGGTTCTATTTTTCCTCTCAACTACACCATTCTATTGAGGAACATGTGGAGAGGAAAATTGATGTTCCAAACCTTGTTCAGAGCAAAAGGAAGCAAATAAGGAATTCTTAAACTCAGTACCATTATCACTTCTTATTACTTTCACAGCACCATTTAATTCATTATTCAATCTGAGAAATAAATCCTTGAAATAACCAAAAGCTTCATCCTTAGACACCATAAAATACACCCAAGAGTACCTAGAGTAATCATCAACAATCACAAGAATATACCACTTACCACCAACAGATTGAACTCTTGAGGGACCTACAGTGTCCATATGCAACAATTATCCAGGCCATCTGTGATGATTACGTAAATAGAAAATGTGGAGTCGCAACCAACTTACCATGTCGACAGGAGAACAAACCAAATCTTTCTCACTTTTCAATTTGGCATTTCTTAATGAGATCGGCCCACTAATTCAATAAGATGATCAAAACCAATATGTCCTAGTCTACGATGCCAAAAGAAAAGATCTCTAAATTCGTGGTTACCAAACATCTAACATTAGGTGAGAAGGAATGATTAAAATCAGCTTTAAAAAACTCTCCCTAATCGAAAGTGATATTAAAGACAAGATCTCCAGAGGCATCTAAAACCCTGCAAGCATGTTTCCTAAAGCTTACCTAAAGATTTTCTTCTATCAATTGTGAAACCGAAAGCAAGTTGTATTTCAATTTACTTACCAAAGCAACATCTTTGAGAATGAACTTGTCATTAACACGACAAGACTTTTGCCATCACAATTCCAGTTGAAGCATCTCCAAAAGTAATCAGTTCATCAATGGATGCCTTAGTGAGGAGGAGAACCATTTTGAATCACCAAATATATGCCTAGAACATCCTCGAATCAACCACCAAATGTTCCCTTCCTCAACTCTACAGATCTACATTAAGCAAGTATTGGTCTCACAAGATATTGGGGTTAGTAAGACATGATTTAGGAATCCAACATCGTGACACACTAAGAGTAGGAGCAACAAAAACATTTCATTTTTACATCTTTGTCGGTCCGACCATTGATTAGGAGCCATTTTGACTAATTGTGCAAAAGCTTTGTTTAGTGAAGACAAAAGGAACATGAAAATTCTTTCTCAAATATATCTCTTTTCTTTCTTTGCTTTTGAAAGCAAAACTGAACAAATGACCTTCTTTACTACAAGAAGTGCATCGACACTTTTCTTGATAAGAAATTTCAGTTTTCTCTTTATAGTGCTTACTTTGGTAATAAGATCCTTTGCAAAACCAAAGCAGATTTGAACACAACATGTTTAGGTTCAGATTCAATTTCAAATTTTCGTGTTCAAGAGGCTTAAGAACTTTGGGAGGATGATTCTTTGCATGAACAAAGTAATTAAAACCTAGACCTTGTTTTTTAGAACTCACTCTTGATCTGTCTAGAATCATGTTCAGATTTTTCTTGCCAAAAGAAAACTTCTCCAAAGTGTCTTTAAAATATTCATTCTGTTTAGCCAATTCAGGACAAGTTGTGCACTTAACAAAACCATTCACGATTTTCTTAGAAGCAACAAACCGAGCCATTTTTTTCTTTTTCAAAGAAACTCACTTAATTGTCTAGTCAAAGCATCAATTTCGGGCCAGAGTTTAGGACAATTTGTGCAAGAAAATGTCTCATGGTAAAGCATTTGTTATATAGAATCTCGAGATGACTTTAATCTAGCTTCTAGCGATTCACAATTAGAGCAAGTCTTAATTTGAGCATTCACAAGATTTGTCTCTAAACAAGATGAACTAGACTTGAGCTTTTTCAATCTTAATGTAGCAAGTTTCACTTATCATCACATGAGTTATGCGCCATTTTTAACTCTTCAAATTCAGCATGAATTGATCTAGCAAGTTCAATTCAGAATGCAAAACTTGGCAAGATTCACATGATTCATCATCAGGAATAGCAGCCTTAAGTCTATCAATTTCAGAATTCAAGCTATCAACAACAAGGTCATGCTTCTTTGCTTTCTTTTTGTATTTTTAAGCTCATTTGTCAATTTCAGTACAGCACGTGATAAATCAGCATAAGAGGGCTTTACCTCATCAGGGTCACTATAGAGATCATCATCGTCATTAGTTTCTTCACTACTTGCCATAAAGCACATTATTGTGAAATCAGCCTCTTTTGCCTTCTTGTGATCATCCTCGTTGTCACTGTCTGAATCAACATCACTTAGCCCAATCTCCTCAACGGGTTGTTTGCCACTGTCATTGATATTACTTATCATGCTATTTGTTATGCTTTCGTTAAGCTTATTCTTATACATGATATTGATGACATTGAGTGAATGAGATTACGAAATTGAGTTAATGGGAATGAGATATTGAGTTAATGAGATGAATTATGTTGATGAATAATTAAAGATATTGCATCATTTACATTCATCATGACAGGAGTTGCACGAGCCAGGTCGGTGAGAAAGTCATGTAACTATTCTGGTGAGGTCGGTGAGAAAGATACATGACTAGTCCGGAGTGCTCTAGATAAAATCCTACTTCGGTGGGGACTTCACGGGAGTGAAGGATAGAGTGTGTCATCGACAGGTGAACACTCCGCTATACCGGTATCAGCTGATGAGATGCATGTGAGCATGAGCATGATGGTGCATTCGCATATATGAGCAAATTGTTACGATGTGCAACTTTACCTATATGGAATATGGCTTGATTGTTTGAGTACTTGAATGGCATTAAATAGATAGATGGTGATGATAACCTTGAATATGGTTGATAAACTGTTGTTTATGGCTTTATTATGTATTTGCTGAGTCTTGGACTCATTCTTGCTCTATTGTTGTTTTTAGGTGATCGGTGATGGCGTTTCACTCGGGAAGGGCTAGCGCACTTGTAATCACAATCTACACCCAAATTATTTGATTCATTGGACATGAGAAATTTTTATTATAATGTAATGAATTATATTTAGAATATGATGGTGTTGAATAACCCTAGATGATTGGTTGGAGTTGAATATTCATTCAATAGACTTTATTCGATTGGTTTTGAGTTGTTCGTGAATTGTTATCTCGCTATGCTTCCTCGAGATCAATTATCTATGATTGTTATATCATTATACTTGTTTTCATGCGACCCATGGATGGGTTTTATCGTTGATATGTTTGCTGTAATTTATTATGAAATGATGTTAAAATTGATAGCTAGTATAGTTAGTGGCATTCTGGGCTCCGTGTTGGGCCGGGGTGTTACATTACCATTAATTGGTTTTGAATTAGCAGTTACTAGTGTTTTAATGTGTGCTATATTGAGCAGTTACTAGAGAGTAATTGACTTGACTCTTAAAATGATCTGCAGACGTCCGGACCAAGAGAGATTTTCCATTCCAATTCTTCTTCTTCTTCCTCTCTGTTCTCTTGTGCTGGAGGGTTGTGCTGTTTGAACCAAGTCGTCCCTTCTCCTCAGCGTGCACTGGGAAGGAGGGTGAGTGGTATCTCCGAACCATTGTCGCAGAGTTCATCTACACGGGAGGCAATAAGGTTTCTGGGTAATGCATCTGCGCGACCGCTTGCTACACTGCGACGTCTACGATCTACACTGCATAGAGTTTGCACTGCTTCCTGTTCTTCATCACGCTCGACTGTAAGTTGGTCTTACAACCAAACTATTCTGTTGTAAATCTTTTATTGTGCATATTTAGAAGCGCAATGAGTAGCTTGCTGTTAGTATCGATTTATGCATCACTAGTTATTTGTGATCTTTGCCTTATAATCAAATCTGGATCTAAAAAGTTGTCCACTTTTCCAACAATCCAGAAACCTTATTGTGGACCTTTTTGTGATTCAGCAATGACTGGTGCTTCTAATGCTCTGAAACTTGAGAGGTTTTCTGGTCAAAACTTTCGTAGATGGCAGACAAGGGTCAAGTTTTGGCTTATGTCTTAGGGGCTGTGGTGGGTGATCCATACATAGTATCCAATTACAAGTGAACAAACCATGCGGTTTGACACAGATAACAACACCGCCCTTGGATGCATACTGACCGTATGTTGGACCCGGGAGTAACATCCCTAAATCCTTTGTGTATTTTTGAACTAGTCTCATGATCAGTAGCTAGTTCACACAGTAAACAGATATGGTAACATCCATAAATCACATAACTTTATTAATAATCAATAGAGTTATTTACAAAAAAGGCTTACAAGCCAACATTAAACAAATACAGCGGAAAATGAAGAAGACATAGTAGAGTCCAGCTGATCTGCCACAGGTAATCGACTGGGGTAGCGGCCTAGTCGTCGCAATCCACACTGGTAGCGAAGTCCTTTTCCTCTGAAATTTATTTACATTAAGCAAGGGTGAGCACAACTTCCGTGCTCGCAAGTTACACCCAATAACAGATTATAATGCATGCAAGGATATATCAAAGGAAGGCTTATTGGTTGAATTTGCATAAAGCAATGTTTTCTTTAAATATTGGTACTAAGTTCCAAGCAGTTATTCTATAACTAAAATTCATTTTATAAATTCTCAAGTTTTATAGTAGGATAACCTCTATATGAAATATGGTGATGTATACCCTCCTATCACATGGCTAACCGCCAAATTTTACCACAAGGATTATCCATCCTCAAATCATTTGCAAAAATCATTTTAAAACAAAATCAAAGTCTAACTTTGAGTGGCTTTGCTCAGCATATCCATAATCGTGGACACGACTATTTGAATAGTTTTACACTCTGCAGAGGTTGTACAACTTTACCAAGAAGAGATAATCATCTTATAATGTCCGTCTGACACACTTCCGTAGGTGTGCGACTAAGTGATTATCACGATGCCTTTACAATGTGTCATTCCAAAGTAGTTATGCTCACTAAGGTTTTACTTCCTTTGGACTAACCATCCGCCAGAAGCCTCCTCTTGCGCCAAGTGGGAATACTGTCTAACCGACACCGGCACATCAAAATGGCATAACTAATAATGGAACGTTGCAAATTATTTAGCCTAGTCTGTCCCATTCCAGACTTGTGGTAGTACAGTGGGGCTTAGCAAAATATGCTCGAAGACCGGTCCTTAACTGACTTGGCGACTTCCAAAATAACCCCTGGGTCTAACCCTACTCGAATTGAGCCCGTGCATGAACCTGCACCCACCAACCATCCATTTCGCCCAAGTACAAACCAACTCTTCCTTTTTGCTTTTCAAAATCATTTGCAAAATATTCCATGACAAACCAATACCATAGACTTTTAAACAACATTTGATTGTTGGCTGTAAATTCCCAAATCAAGTATTTTACGTCTAAGCATGGCTAAGCATAATTTTTCTCAAAATGTTCTAGTTCATACTATTGCATAAACTAGATTTTCATCTAAGGTGTCAAGGTAGGTTTATTTCAATCTCAAGATTGGCAGTACAAAGGATTTAGGCATAACTATAATTTAAAAACATGTATTTAAATTACATTGAATAGAAATACGTATGCAATAAAAATTTAAAACAGAATTTAAATAATTTTAAATAATGGGATCAAATATGATCAAAGGTATAACTTGTCTTGCTTAATTAGTCGTTGTTCTTAAACGGCGTCGAAATCCGGTTGTCTGAAGTCGTCGAAATCTATACGCGTAAACGATCCAAATTCAAATAGCATTCAAATAAAATTCAAAAATTATGAGAAAATTCACAGAAATTATCTTATTTATTTTGGACTTAAAATTTTTTTTCAACTTATAATTGGTAATAGTTTTTGCATATAATTTATTTTGGCTTTAAAATAATTAAGGAAAAGCTTTTAAAATTCTAGAAACTTCAAAAACTTCACTAAATTTTATTTTGGACTTTTAAAACTTAGGAATTTCAAGAAAAGCAATAAAACGCTTTTAAATTTCAGGAAATCCAATAAAATAATAACTTTATTAATTTTATTTTGGTAACAGAACTTTGGAATGTTACACCGTACTATCTGGCCATCTCTATGATGTGTACATGGACTTCAAGTCCACCACAGAGTTGTAGGATGCACTCGAGCACAAATATGCCAAAGCTAAGGCTGGTCGGTGGCTCAATATGTGTGAGCAATTTTTCGACTATAGTATGGACGATGCTAAGTCGATAGTTGCATAGGTTCATGAGATACAATTACTGGTCAGAGAGATTGCACATCTGGGTTGTATTTTGCCTCCTAAGTTTGTGGTTGTGGGCATTGTTGCCAAACTTCCTGCTTCATGGCGGAGTTTTGCCACTGGCTTAAAGCACAAGAGAGAAGAGATATCTATTGAGGATCTCATTGCTGCCCTTGATGTGGAAGAAATGGCAAGAGTAAAAGATGCACTAAGCACTTCCAGTCAGAACAATCAGATCAATGTAAATGTCATAGAGAAGAGATATGGCAAGAATAACATGGCTTTAAACCAAAAAAGACAACTAGCTTTAAGAAGAAAACTGAGAAGAAGGATATGAGGAACATCACCTGCTTTGTGTGTGGGAAAAATGGTCATATGGCGAAAGACTGTCATTTCTGCAAGAGCAAGGATGGTGTACAACCAAAGAAAAAGGCTGTCAATGTGGTCATAGGTGAGGCCTCAACAGGAGGGTATGGTAATCCACTTGTTGTATCTTCAGCATGTCAATCCACTGATTGTTGGGTGTATACTGGAGCCAATGTCACGTATGTTCTGATATTTCCTTGTTTTCTTCTTATCAAGCAGCCGGGGCTTCCTCTGTCCTAATGGGGGACGGGTCGCATGCTTCTGTTCTTGGCATTGGCATGGTGGATCTGAGGCTTACTTTAGGGAAAATTATCCACTTAAAGAATGTGCAGCATGAGCCAACCATAAACAAGAACCTTGTTAGTGGTTCCCTCCTATGCAGGGATAGGTATAAGCTAGTATTTGAGTCAAATAAAATTGTATTGTCTAAGTTCGGTAACTTTGTTGGTAAAGGCTATGAGAGCGAAGGCTTGTTCCACATGGGCACTTTAGAGTATAATCTGAATGTTGCAACTGGTTTGAATAAATGTGAGGCCAATATATGGCATTCTCATTTTTTTTCATATTGGTTTTGATAGTATTGCTAGAATGTCTAGATTAGATTTAATCCCAAAATGTGAAATTATCAAAGGATCAAAGTGCCAAACTTGTGTAAAAGTAAAACAATCTCGAAAACCCTTTGAGGGGTTACAGGAGGAAAAAACTTGGCACCTTTAGATCTTGTCCAATCTAACTTGTGTGAGGCGAATGGATTGTTGACCAAAGGAGGTAAAAGATATTTTCTAACTTTTATCTGAAAATAATACGGAAACTATCTAAAAATAATACAAAAAATATCTAAAAAATAAAAACCTCAAAAAAGACTTTTATACTAAGAAAATCATTTTAACGAGTAATTAGTTGACATGGATACTTCAACATAACAAAAACTACATCAACACTTGGATTTACTTCAGAACAAATTACACCAGCACTTAGTTGACATGAATGCTTCAACATTCAACAAAAAAAATCACTCCAGATATCTCATTAAAAGATATCATCACCATCCCCATAATCAACTGTCCCTGGCTATTTTCATAGTAAAACATAGAAATTCAGACTTCCAATAGCCACAAGTGTATGCAAAATCAACTGTTGATGAACTATAATGACACACATAAGAAGAATGGATAGAGTGTATGCAAACATAGTTCAGATTTCCAATAGCCACAAGTGTATGCAAAATCAACAGTTCCCTGGTCTAAACCGCGGTGGCCAGTGAACTGCTTGGAGGTCAGGTGAGAATGCCCGACATTCGGTAATTACGTCGTAACGCCTCCTTTGTAGAAAAGAGGGGTTGACGTCGCCAGGGGATCGTACTCGACGATACTCAGCAACAGGTGAATCTGACTTATGGTAAGTCTCCTCGTACTCTGTCCGCTGTTGCAGACCTCTCGATCGGAGTAGTGAATGATCACCTCTCCTAGAAACTTTATGATCGTCAGGCGTTCGAGGAACTCTTTTCCGGTTTAGGGAACGATGCAACTTGCGGTGACCCCCATGCGATGAGTTATTCGAATGACTGGAAGCCGACGAAGTCGTACTGCCACGACTTCCAGCATCATGTCGGCGGGGTCGTTCGAGCTTGCTCATCGTGCTCCGCAGCCTTCGTGCGATCTCTTCAGCGAAGAGGTCATAGCCAGGTGCTCGGGCAAGTTCTCGAGATGGGTTCTCGAGCAGATCGTTGATATGCTGAAGTTCCTGAGCTTCTTCCGACTGGTATTGGGTGCGCCTAGGCAATTTTCTCTGAACCGCAACTCGTTTCCGTCGGATTGTTTCAGAATCATCCATACCTGATCCTTGAGCTTGCCTTAGTGAAGTGCGATGATCTCGAGAATTTCCCGCACGCTCATCAGAGTATTGACTCTGTTCATTGCCGGAGGTGTCCTTGTCATCGCTACGAGCGATCGTAGGTTGTGATCTTCGGAGAGCGTCCTCAGCCCTGTCTCTAGGAGAGTTATTGTCACCTGAGGGTAGGACGAAGACCTCCCATTGATGATCTCCAGTTGCGCTAGAGGCCTCCTCGCTTGAAGAGTCGTCGAATGACACCATCTGACGACTTGGAGCAAACCCCTTTAGGAAGGGGAATTCTGGGTTATAGCCGTCTCCGTCCGCAAGTGAGCCCTGCGTTGGGATGGTCGAACTTGCAAGAAGAGCATGTTCGAATGCATCCTTGGCTGGGCTAACCGGAGGGAGAGAACCTCCAAGTGCTGATGAAGACCCAGAATTATGACTTCCAGGAGTTTTTCGCGCGCAGGTCGGACTGTTCAAGTGGACTTGAACATTTGGAGAGGGAACCCTCGCTATGCCCTGAGTCTACCTTGGGACAGCCCTCGTTGTGGTCGGATTGACCCTTACCCTCTGAGGAAGCTGGTTCCCCATCTGGACGTATTGTTGTGGGGGATAAGGATCCCTCCTCAACTCCGTCGGTGGTAAAGTCTCCTGGAGAAAGATCTCCGGGGGCGACATCACCATCGGATGATGCATCACTCGGCTCGTAGTCGAAACCAGTATCCATGTCGATATCTATGTAATCAGCCAAGTCAAACCAGTTCTCCTCGTTCCACTCTCCTGCCATGAGAGCATGAGAATTGGAAAGACAAAGGAAAGCTGATGACTTGAAGATCCCCACGGTCGGCGCCAACTGTCGGTGTTTTAGGACCGAACTTACGTAAAGAATATTGTTTGATTAGGGGGTTCCTCTAGGCTCAAAATCACATAGGGATGGAGACTCGGGGATTTTTATACAGGTTCGGGCCTTCTCCTGGGAGAATAACAACCCTACTCCTGTGTGTATGTATTGAGTGTGCTGAATTAAAAGATGGAGCCAAAGACTAGAGTATTGTTCTTCTGATCATCTCTCGATCGCTCCGATTGTCCTGATGATTATGCCTTTTATACAGTCCTCAAGGTGTATCGTTGCGCCTCTAGTGTAAAAACTACCTTAATGTCCCAGATTATTGAGCCAATTCTGGAGGTTATTATGGGAGTAGTAACGTTCCCATGCTGCCAGACAGTTATCACCATAACAAAGGAGTTAAAATCGTGCCATTATTCCAGAGAATAACCACGTAATTTACTGCTCATATTTTGAATATGGTGCGGAAGATTCCCTAATCGACTAGGCCTACATGTCTGTAAGCCCTGTCGATTAGGGACTGGTCGTGGAAGAGATTACAACCAGGTGGTGGTCGTAGAAGATCTTACGACCACAGACTGATCGTAGAAGAACTTATGATCATGAGATAGTCGTAGAAGGACTTACGACTATAGGGTAATCGTAAGAGGACTTACGACTACTAGGTGGTCGTAGAAGAACTTACGACCTCCAAATTCTCCCTTATGGCTATTAAGGGGCATACTCAAGAGTTACATAACATCATTATTATCCATAATATGAATTATAGATATATAATAAAATGAGGATTGTTATATCCTCGTCATCCAGCCCCCCAGCTTAAGCAAAAATAACTTACTTAGAGAAGGAGCAGTAGATGGTCTTACGGTCAATAGATGGTTGTAGAAAGATGGCCGAAGGAAAGACTCTTCGACTAGTGTTTCATTTGATCGGAATTTTACTTGGTCAAGAAAGTTGTGGAGTAATCTTGTGACTTATAAGTTGGTCGTAAGGAAATCTTTCGAGCACCGAGTGGTCGCAGTATTATGGTTGGAAGTAAAAACTTTCCAGTCGCTGTTGTATTTGACAAAAAAAAAAGACTTGGTCAAGATGGCAATTTCGCTTGAGGTGTAAAAACTGACCTGATTTCCTCGAGTAAACAAATTTAGGAATCCCAATCGACTCCTTATTTCGTCATTGAGCGTTCTCAAGTAGTGGCAACTGCTGGGTAGCCATGTCTTTTAACTTCAGATGCGGTTATAAATATTCACCGCGGTGAGGATAATGTCTTTACCTTCCCCAAATTGCACTCATTGTTCAAGCTTTCGAAGTTCTCCGTCAATCAAATCGAGCCTTCTTCCACAATCTTTCCAAATCCAAACCTTCAGCTTTCGGGAGAAATGGCCGGAGCCGCTTCCCAGTGGGTCGAATCGGAGATGGATGCAGCGAAAATAAGAGCTTTGGTCGAGTCCGAGAAGATCCCGAAAGAGGAATTTGTGAAGTGGATTGACGCCGTTGGGCAGCATTAGCCGTCGGGGGAGATTGGGCAAATCCCCGTTTTCTAGGCATTTTGTGAGTGTGGTCTTCGATTGCCCGCTCATCCTTTCCTCACATTGGTACTCGAATAATTCCAGGTGGAGTTGGTGAATATTGTTCCCAATTCTATCACAATGTTGGGGGTGTTCGTGTACCTATGTGAGGCCTACTTGAGGATTTCGGTTGATTTGGAGTTGTTCCGGTACTACTACGGAATGACTCGACTAGTCGGAATTGCTGGTAGCTGCAGTCTGAAGCTCCACGATGGAAAGTCGAAGGAGTATATTCAGATGTTTACTCGGTCATCGTGGCCGGGGTGGAAGAAGAGGTGGTTCTATTGGGAGATAACCAATGAGAATAGCCTCTCCTTCACCAGGAAACCGGTCGAGAAGGTTTCTTCCTGGGATGCGACTCCCAAGGATCTCGGTCGGATCACTCCCTTCATTCGAGCTATTGCAGACTTGAGGGAAGAGGTGCTCACTGGATGGCACGTGGTGAAGGATTTCATCACGCGCCGCATCAGCCCTCTGAAGAAGAGGGCTTATCCAATGTGGAGGTACTCTGGGTCGAAAGACCCGACCAGGGATTACGAGGAGGGTAAGTAAACTTCAAGCTTAGCTTTCTTTCTGTTATTTTCGAAATTGGCTTATTGAAGGTTCTCTTACCCCTGCAGATCTCTCACAAGAGGAGATTGATACTCGGGTCAAACTCATCTGTGAGAAGCCCCCAGCCCATGTGGTGGCGCCTCCAATCTTGGCTAACCTGTCCCTAGAGGACAAGGTGGAGCGCCTAAAGGTAATCGAGAGTTGATTTCATCTTTAGGATTTTGTAGTCATAGAAGAACTTATGACTGGGTACTAGTTGTAGGAAGGCTTACGATCAGGTTCTGGTCGTAAAAAAGCTTACGACCAGGGGGTTGTCATAGAAAAGCTTACGACATGATGATGGTCGTAGAAGAACTTACGACTACTTTATAATATCTGTCTTTCTGATTTCTGCAGAAAGTAGACATGGAGAACCGTCAGGACGATGAAGAGGTCGAACTAATAGTCGTCGGTGGAGCTGCAGTAGAGCAGCTTGTTTCTCCCCCTGCCAAGAGGCGTTGGCTCGTTAAAGCCGTTGACAAGGGAGGCTCAAGCTCGAGTCCTGCTGTTGAGCAAGCAGATGCTCCTCAGACTAGGAGGAGGAAGCTCGCGCAAGCTGTTGATAAGGACGGCACAAGCTCGAGCTCCACTATTTCGTCTGCACCTTTGGCTAATATTGCGGCTAAAATAATTGCTGCAGAGGAACAATTGCGGCAGGAATAGCTGAAGTATTCAAACCTAAAGCCCCCAAGACCAAGGTACCCTTCTATTATGATAATAAAACCTTCAGAGTTTCGCTTTCGCGGCTTTATCTGTTTACTAGAAAAGGAGAACCGAAGGATTTCATGTCTTTGTGAAGGAAACCGCTGCGCCAAAGAAGCACGTGGTCGAGGGTAACGATGTCCTTGAGGCGGTCGAGACAGGAATCGACCGTCCGAAGAGCCAAGAGTCTCAAGGAGTGATGGCGCTCGATCAAGACCCACGACCAGACGTGGTCATGGCTGCTCCTCAACTTGAGTCTCGAGCAGACGTGGTTGAGAAAAAGTCGAAGAAACCTTCCTTAGGTAGGGTCTTTTCCAAACTTAGGATCAAGTATGACACTAGGAGGTATGTAAAAGAGACAAAAGTATAAGAACATCATTTACCTTTTGCTTCTTACTACCTAATTATGCTTTCCTTTTTACGATCTTAGCTCGGCACCTGTTACCCTCGAGGATGTTCCTATCAAGGAACCCACTGCTATTTCCCCAGCAGGCGAAAGAACAGCAGTAGCAGTGGTCGAAGGGTCGTCTACCGTCCGAATGGTGGAGGGTACCGTTAGTGCTGGAGTGGCTACGACCACCGGGGCGGTCATGGGGCCAGAAGTGGCTACGACCACAGGAGTGGTCGTAGAGACCGAGGCAAAGACAATGCCTGATACTGCGGAGGCATCGGGCCATCGCCCCGGGAAGGAAGTCGTTGTAGACTTTCCCCCAGGTCCTCAAGGAGGAGCTGGCGTTACTGAATCAAAGTAGGAGGAATATACTAACTTTGCCTCTGAGTTCTTCGGGCCATCTTCCAATGTGGGATCTTCTGCTCTCAGACCTCGTGCTCGTGTCCCTCACCCCCAAAAATATTCCTGATGGAGGTGATGTTTTCGATGACGCGCGTCTTGAAGAGGTGTGGTGGGACCGAGTGCAAGAGATTGATGAACTGAGGAATCCCACGAGGGTAGTATCTTCGTTTGCACGAAGGGCAATGAATGTAAGTACCTGTTGTTCGGTATTTGCACTCATATCTTTTCTCACTTCCAGCTGTCTTTCACTATGTAGAGAGCGTTGGAGCAAATTGTTACTGTTGTTGAATACAACAGGCAACTTGTCCAATTGTGACAGGAAAAAGTAGAACTCTGAGCGAAAGAGTAAAAGTAGTAAAGCTTGCTCGCCAGTAGTCTTTTATGTTTCGACCACTCACACAGTACTTGTGAGGCTTGTCGTAGAAGATCTTATGACTAGGTACTGGTCGTAGAAGAGCTTATGACCAGGGTTTTGTCGTAGAATGTCTTAGACTAGATCTTGGTCGTAGAAGAACTTATGACCGCTTGTTTGGTGCTAACATCCATTCTTTCTCTTTGTAGGTTTAAGAGTGACGAGAAGACCTTAGCTGATTCTCTCGACTATGAGAAAGCCGAGGTGAAAAAGCTAAAGGAGGAGATTGAAGACCTCCAGAAGAAGCTTCAGGAGGCAAACTCTGCAAACCAAAAGTTGCAAGGACGACTAAGCGGTAAGTGCTGAACTTGAGACCGCCTTCAACCTTCATTTCTTTTTCTGAATCTTATTTCTTTTCAGAGAAAGACCAAGAGGTCCAGATGTATGAGCATCGCTACCTCAAGGACACTGCCGCTCACGCCAATGAAGTCAAGAAGTTAGATTCTCAACTAGTTGGTAAGCAAATCTTTACCTGCGATTAGTTGTGTTTTCCTCTCGAGGTCATTTTATTTGACTGGTCTTATTCTTTTCAGAACAAGTAGTACAAATAAAACGACTCCACGAGGCTTTGACTTGCAATTAGGAGGAAATGAAGGCTTTGAAGATCAATCTTCAAGACAACGTTTCACTTCTGAACAATGTACTCGGTGGGCTTCATGTTGAGGGGATTACTCCTTGAGATGACACAGTGTCTGTCTACTTAAGTGCCATTAGCGAACAAGTCGGAACTTTGCAAGAGTTGTTGACTACCCTGAAGGCTAACCAATTCGATTCGATAAAGGATGCAATCGAAGAGGGAATAAGATTTTTCCTGGCGAAACTTAAAGCCCGTGATCCAAATCTTAATCTACAACATGTCATAGACGACTTCGTCTGCCCTAAAGCAGAGGCGGAGTAGTTAATGATAACACTACAGCCGATCGCTGAGGCAGTCACGAAGGGTATGCATATAAGATCTCCTTCACCAGAGCAGTATGTACGAGAGTCCTGAGTCCTGTAAAGACAAATTTTTGTTGATGTTGATATATATATATATCCCTTCCCTTTTCCTGAAAATCATCTTGTCGAGTAGTTAGTAACTCATAAGATAATGAATGGAAAAAAGAGGAAGACTAAGAATTGAAGTCAAGTTAATAACTTTATCCTAGCCTCCGACTATTTGCTTGGTTTATTTAGATAAACCGAGTAAATAGTGTTTAAATGGGTTTTCTAAAAGAGAGAGGTTTAGCTAACTTGTAGTTTTTTGATCACGATTATCATGCACTGGTCGAAAGAGTAGGAATGAGTCGACACTAGGAAGTTCCTTCTAGTGGGCAGGACCATGTGCAGAGAGGAAAGGCTTCGACTAGGTGATGTTACCATCTCCGACCAGAATAATCAAATCAAGAATGGTCAACTTGAGTTAGATAAACGTCTGGAGTTCCTTTAAAAAATTTGTTCTACTTATTTCAATGCACTCAGTAGGTTCACTCTGGCAGCAAGAGTTAGAAACAGGACGACGCTAGGAAGTTCCTTCTAGTGGGCAGGACCACGTGCAGAGAGGAAAGTCTTCGACTAGGTGTTGCAACTTTCTCTGACCAGTTAAAACAAACCGAGTTTACCGAAAGTAGTCGAGCAAATTTAAAAGGTATACTTGGCTTAATTTATTTTTCAAAAATATGAATGGAGAAATAAACTAAGGTACTAAGAGTTGGCTTGACATTATTTCGACCTTGTTTTGAACCCAAGCTCTTTGTGTTGGTAGCAAAAAGGGAGGAACGAGTCGACTCTAGGAAGTTTCTTCTAGTGGGCGGGACCACGTGCAGAGAGGAAAGGCTTTGACTAGGTGATGTTACCATCCTTTCGACCAGTGTAAAGATGAACTGGGTACTGGTCGTAGGATGTCTTACGACTAGTGTATTATCGTGGAAAAGCTCACAACTAGTAACTGGTCGAAGACGGACCTTCGACCAGGGTATGGTGGAAAGAATTGTCAAAGCACTACTCAAAGTAAAACAATAAATATAGAAAGAACCTGATGGTTTATTGAATGGTTGGTCATTTACACGTAGAATTTGCGTAACTGGTTGATATTCCAAGAATTAGAGAGAACCTGGTCGTCTTCCATTGCTAGTCGTACCGAACCTGGACGCATGACTTCGACCACTGTGTAAGGACCTTCCCACTTGGGGGAAAGTTTGTTTCGATTAGACTGGGATTGAATTTTCCTCAATACCAAGTCACCTACAGCAAGGCTTCGAGGTTGGACCTTACGATCGTAGTATTTGCGCAAGGCTTGCTGGTAGACCATTGAACGGATTAAGGCTTGATTTATCTTTTCTTCGAGCAGGTTAATGTCATCCGCTCGACGTTGTTCTTGGGCTGAGTCATTGAAACTCTCGACCCTTGTTGACCTGATCTTTAGTTCTGGCGGAAGCATGGCTTCGGCACAAAAAACTAGGAAAAAAAAGAGTTTCGCCTGTTGCCCGACTAGCGGTCGTGTGAACTGCCCATAATACTGAGGGTAATTCTTGTACCTAAGCCCCCGAGCACTTAATAAGTTGGTCGAAGACTCGAGTTTTGATTCCCTGCATTATTTGGCCATTTGCTCATTCGACTGCCCCATTGCTTTGGGGATGGGCGACAGAGACGTAACAGAGCTTGGTACCCAACTCGCCGCAAAATTCATGAAATTTTGCGCACGAAAATTGTTTACCATTATCTGTGATTATTTGACTTGGGACTCCAAATCGAGTAATCACACTTTTCATCATGAACCATTTTGCGGCTTCCGTTGTTATCCCAGTCACAGGTTCGGCTTCGATCCATTTTGTGAACGAATCAATAGCCACAAAAGGAACTCAAAGCCCCCTGGAGCCCGTAGGAACAGTCCTAGGATATCGACACCCCAGGTCACAAAAGGCCAAGATAGAGGAATTGTCTGCAATGCCTAAGCCGGTTGGTGTATTTGCCTGCTATGAAACTGGCATTGTACACATTTCTTAACCAACTCTTTGGCATCGTAGAGGGCTGTTGGCTAGTAAAAATCCTTGTCGAAAGGCTTTTCTGATCAACGTTCTGTAGGAAGCATGAGTTCCACAGATGCCCCCGTGAATGTCGTGAAGGAGGTTTAGTCCTTCTCTCTGTGGTATGCATCGCATGAGTACCCCTTGAGTGCCTCATTTATAGAGGACTCCTTCGACCAAAGTATACATTTTGGCCTTTCGGGATAAACGATCTGCTTCGAGATTGTCATCGGGTACGGAACCCGACTGAAAATACTTGTAGATGGGATCCATCCAAGTATCCTCATATTCTAGGGATGCTGTCTCAATAGGAGATAACTCTGATGTGTCCACTAGAGATGGCTTCTGGAGTTGCTCCAAGAAGACTCCCTTTGGTACTTGTGATCGGGAAGAAGCTATCCGAGCAAGATGGCCCGCGAGGAAATTATCCTTTCGAGGGATGAATTGTACCTCGAAACTGAAAAAATGCTTTTCAAGCTTTCGAACCTCCGATAATACCGAGACATGGTCGGGTTAGAGCACTGGTACTCTTTTCTGACTTGATTCACGACTAGTTGAGAGTCTTCTCTCACGAGTAGTCATCGAATTCTGCCACATTGTTAGTAGCCTGAAAGTTTAACTGTATGGCATACTTTAAGGTCTCTCTGTTAGGAGATTCCAGAACCACCCCAGCCCCCGAGCCACTTAAAGTAAGTGACCCGTCAAAGTACATCGTCCATTGGTCGTGGGTATCATACTGGGGATCCTGAATAGGTTCAGAATTTGTCCATTCGGCAACAAAGTCTGTCAAGATCTGGGATTTAATGGCCGTTCGGGACACGAAATGGAGGTCGTACTCCCCAAGTTCTACTGACCATTTAGACATGCGTCCCGCTGCTTCCCTATTCTGGAGGATCACTCCCAAGGGAAACTCAGACGGCACAATTATCTTGTGTGCTTGAAAATAATGCCGCAGTTTCCTCGAAGACATGAGGAGGGCATAGAGAAGCTTTTGGACCTGAGGGTAACGCTCCTTAGGTCCGTGCAAAACTTCACTTACGTAGTACACTGGTCGTTGAACGTTTTCACGTTCTACGACTAGTACTGCGCTCACTACCTATGGCTTGGCAGCTAGATAAATTAAGAGTGTCTCTTCTGGTTTTGGGGAAACCAGAACAAGAGCACTCGTAAAATATCTCTTAACATCCTCGAAGGCAGCGTTTGCCTCGTCCGACCACTCAAAACCCTCGTGTTTCCTTAGAAGTTTGAAGAAAGATAGTCATTTTTCTCCCAGACGTGCTATGAAACGACTTAAAGCCGCCATACACCCTGTGAGCTTTTGGACTTCTTTCTTCGTGGTTGGAGGGCGTATTTGAACAATGGCTTTTATCTTTTCGGGATTTGCTTCGATCCCTCGTACAGAGACCAGGAATCCAAGTAATTTTTCCGAAGAGGCTCCAAACACACACTTCTCAGGATTGAGTTTCAAGCGGTGTTTTCTAAGGTTGTCGAATGTCTCCTGCAAGTTTGAAACATGATTAAGCCGTTTGATGCTTTTTACGACTAGATCATCAACATAGGCTTCCAAATTTCGGCCTAGCTGAGGTGAAAAAGTCGATTGCATCAAACGTTGAAAAGAAGTGCAGCATTTTTTTAGACCAAATGACATTTTTACATAGCAAAATATACCAGATGGAGTAATAAATATGGTCTTCTCTTCATCTTCTAGACACATATTAATTTTATGGTAGTCAGAATATGCATCTAGAAAACTTAATGTTTCGTAACCAGCAGTAGAGTCAACCAACTGATTGATACGAGGTAAAGGGAAATCATCTTTTGGACAAGCTTTATTAAGATCAGTGAAGTCTACGCATATTCGCCACTTGTCGTTAGACTTCCTAACCATTACAGAGTTGACCAACCACTCGGGATGGTCGACTTCTCTTACAAAGCCTGCTTTAAGTAGCTTGTCCAATTCTGACCTTATAGCATCTCGTCGATCAGGGGCAAATCCCCGTAATTTTTATTTTACGGGTACTTTGTTAGGCTGTAGAGCTAGCCTGTGCTCGATCACTTCGCTGGGGACTCCGGGCATGTCGGATGCTTGCCACGCGAAGACATTTGCGTTTGCTCGGAGGAAAGTGATGAGGGCGTCTTCCTACTTGGGGTAAGAAGTATCTCCGATACGAACAGTCTTCGAGGGCTCCTCCTGATCTAGGGTAAGTTCTTTGACTTGGTCGTTCGGCTTGGGCGCACCTTTAGGCTTCGAGTGCTTGGTCGAAGGCTGCCCTTTTTCTTCCCGAACTGGTATCTGACCCATCATCTCGAGGGATCGACGGTCACACGTATGCGCCATCTTCTTATCACAATGAATTGTGATTACTCCTTTGGGGTCTAGCATCTTAAGACATTGATACCCATAATGAGTTGACATTAAGAATTTTGCCAAAGCTGGTCGTCTGAGTATGGCGTTATATGCCGTATCGAAATCGACCACATCAAAGGAGATCTTCTCCGTCCTGAAATTTCTTGGTGAACCAAATGTTAAAGGAAGAGAAACTTGACCAATGGGTTTGGCCGAAGACCCTAGTATAATACCATGAAATGAATATCTTACCGGTCTTACCTTGGTCCTCGGGATTTGCATTTCATCCAGGGTGTTCGTAAACAAAATGTTCAACGAACTACCACCATCAATCAACACTCGATTTACTCGACAGTTGTTGATGGTGGGTTCGACCACAATCAGAAATCAACCTGGTCGAGTCGAAGGGATCGGGCAGTCAACCTTCTCGAAGGACATGGTGACTTCTGACCACTTCGGCAACTTATTGACAAGAGGAGGGTCAATGGAGTTTACCTCATGTTCGACTACCTTAAGCTGTCGTTTTGACTCGTATGCCGATGATCCTCCAAAGATGTGTTCGATGGTGTGCTCGGGATCTTGAAACGGCATGTCCTCGTTGTCGTCCGACTGTGTACGACCACTAGGTTACCCTACCTCCTCGAGAGTAGGAAGTGGTCCTTTGCCATTGTAGTAGTCCTCGAGCTTTCGTTGGAAAACTCGGCAATTGCGAAGGTCATGTCCTTCCTTTTTATGGAAAGGACACCACCTAGGTTTATCGGTCTTCCGTTCAGGGTGCTTACCTTTGCCTTGATCGGGGTGTTGTTTGGCAGTTCGTGGCTCTTACGGCCAGGACCTGCTTGAAGGCTCTGATAACAGATGAGTCAGAAACCTCAGGAATCGAATTGCGAACCTGACTGAAACACCTGATGAATTAGCGTAGTGTTTCGTGGTCGTTTTGTCACATCCTGTGTAGGTCGTCCTCCTTTCCGGGGCGGTGGTAGGTGCCCTAGAAATTGGCCAAGAATAGATCGCAGAGATGTTGCCACGAGTAGATTGACTCGACTAGTTGGTTTAACAACCACGATCGAGCAGACCCTTCGAGCACAGTCGGAAGGTAATTCGCCATGACGTGCTCTCCTCCTCCTACTACTGGGACATCGGTCATATAAATTTGAAGGAATTCAATGGGATTTTGAGACCCATCAAATTTCTCTATGTTCCCTGGTCTAAACCGCGGCGGCAGTGAACTGCTCGGAGGTCAGGCGAGAATGCCCGACATCCGGTAATTACGTCGTAACGCCTCCTTTGTAGAAAAGAGGAGTTGACGTCGCCAGGCGATCGTATTCGATGATACCCATCAACAGGTGCATCTGACTTATGGTAAGTCTCGATCCTACGAGGGTAATACTCCTCGTATTCTATCCACTATTGCAGACCTCTCGGTCGGAGTGGTGAATGATCACCTCTCCTAGGAGCTTTATGATCGTCAGGCATTCGAGGAACTCTTTTCCGGTTTAGGGAATGATGCAACTTGCGGCGACCCCCATACGGTGAGTTATTCGAATGACTGGAAGCTGACGAAGTCGTACTGCCACGACTTCCAGCATGATGTCGGTGGGGTCGTTCAAGCTTGCTCATTGTGCTCCGTAGCCTTCGTGCGATCTCTTTAGCGAAGAGGTCGTAGCCAGGTGCCCAGGCAAGTTCTTGAGATGGGTTCTCGAGCAAATCGTTGATATGCTGAAGTTCCTGAGCTTCTTCCGACTGGTATTGGGTGCGCCTAGGCAATTTTCTCTGAACCGCAACTCGTTTTCGTCGGATTGTTTCAGAATCATCCATACCTGATCCTTGAGCTTGCCTTAGTGAAGTGCGATGATCTCGAGAATTTCCCGCACGCTCATTAGAGTATTGACTCTGTTCATTGCCGGAGGTGTCCTTGTCATCGCTACGAGCGATCGTAGGGTGTGATCTTCGGGGAGCGTCCTCAGTCCTGTCTCTAGAAGAGTTATTGCTACCTGAGGGCGGGACGAAGACCTCCCGTTGATGATCTCCACTTGCGCTAGAGGCATCCTCGCTTGAGGAGTCGTCGAATGACACCATCTGGCGACTTGGAGCAAACCCTTCCAGGAAGGGGAATTCCGGGTTATAGCCGTCTTCGTCCGCAAGTGAGCCCTGCGTTGGGATGGTCGAACTTGCAGGAAGAGCATGTTCGAACGCATCCTTGGCTGGGCTAACCGGAGGGAGAGAACCACCAAGTGCTGATGAAGACCCGAAATTATGACTTCCAAGATTTGTCGCACCAGGTCAGACTGTCTCAAGTGGACTTGAACATTTGGAGAGAGAACTGTCACTATGCCCTGAGTCTGCCTTAGGATAGCCCTCGTTGTGGTCGGATTGACCCTTGCCCTCTGAGGAAGCTGGTTCCCCATCTGGATGTATCGTTGTGGGGGATAAGGATCCCTCCTCAACTCCGTCGGTGGTAAAGTCTCCTGGAGAAAGATCTCCGGGGGTGACATCACCATCGGATGATGCATCACTTGGCTCGTAGTCGAAACCAGTATCCATGTCGATATCTGTGTAATCGGCCAAGTCAAACCAGTTCTCCTCGTTCCACTCTCCTGCCATGAGAGCATGATAATTGGAAAGACAAAGAAAAGCTGATGACTCGAAGATCCCCACGGTCGGCGCCAACTGTCGGTGTTTTAGGACCGAACATACGTAAAGAATATTGTTGGATTTGGGGGTTCCTCTAGGCTCAAAATCACATAGGGATGGAGACACGGGGATTTTTATACAGGTTCGGGCCTTCTCCTGGGAGAATAACAACCCTACTCCTGTGTGTATGTATTGAGTGTGCTGAATTACAAGATGGAGCCAAAGACTAGAGTATTGTTCTTCTGATCATCTCTCGATCGCCCCGATTGTCCTGATGATTATGCCTTTTATACAGTCCTCAAGATGTACCGTTGCGCCTCCAGTGTAAAGACTATCTTAATGTCCCAGATTATTGAGCTATTACTGGAGGTTATTATGGGAGTAGTAACGTTCCCATGCTGCTAGGCAGTTATCACCATAACAAAGGAGTTAAAATCGTGCCATTATTCTAGAAAATAACCGCATAATTTGCTACCCATATTTTGAATATGGTGCGGAAGATTCCCTGATAGACTAGGCCCACATGTCTGTAAGCCCTGTCAATTAGGGACTGGTCGTAGAAGAGCTTACAACCAGGTGGTGGTCGTAGAAGATCTTACGACCACAGATTGATCGTAAAAGAACTTGCGATCATGGGATAGTCGTAGAAGGAATTACAACTATAAGGTAGTCGTAAGAGGACTTACGACTACTAGGTGGTCGTAGAAGAACTTACGACCTCTGGCTTCTCCCTTATGGCTATTAAGGGGTAAATTCAAGAGTTACATGACGTCATTATTATCCATAATATGAATAATAGATATATAATAAAATGAGGATTGTTATATCCTCGTCAAGCACTTTATAAAGAGCACAAGGAATACTTGTACTTGGTTTGCAGTACAGATGCAAAAAAAAAAATTATTGATAACTATTTTACAAAATGATTTACATACTGTTTTCTTTTCTAAAGAACTAGAATGCTAGTTACAGGGGCATTTCACTACAAGTAAAGCCCCCCTTTAATTTCTATGGTTAGTTCTAGTTTAACAAGGGGGAATTAGAAATGTTTAGCTTTGGAAATGAATGCTACTTATCTTGTTCGACTTCCACATGCTCAGAAGATTATCAAGGCAAATTAACAAACATACACACTAGAAGATCATGAAGGCTAGTAAGCAAACATATACCAAGCCTTTTCTTGAGCCACTTCCACACAAAGAAAGAGATTAGATCACCATACATGATGGGGTGGTCCAAAGATTGTGTTCTCCCAACCAACGCCTCCCCACTCTCTGTCTCATGCAAGAATCAAGATATATTGCATCTAGCTCATGACATATGTATCGCTCACAATCACAAAGCTCTCTCTTTGCTATTGCTATATGCAAATTCAGAGTCTCTGGATGCGTGTATCCGAGGGTGTTAGTGTTCATGTAAATGTCATGGATTGGTGGTTAGTTCTAGCTAGGGTACCTGACGATGGCCACAGACATGAAAAAAAAGTTTCAGGTAGCTGCTGCTGTATTTCTTGTGTGAGAAAGAAGAGGTGCCCTTCACTTCAGTTCATGGCAAGGAGCAGGGGATTGAATGGAACAACCCAGTTACTGCCTTTCCTTGGAACTCGGTAGGGGTGCAAATGGGGCGAAACCTCAAAACCACTTGCAGAGATATCCACGATAGAAACCTCAAAACCTCCAATCAATACTCAAATGTCAGAATCAAGAACTCGCCCGCAGAAGCTAACACACACATAGGCCTAATATATCAACCAAGAACAGGGCCAAGAACAGGGCCGGAGTAGCCAAGAAACTCACCTAGATGATTGCGCCTAAGATGGGGGCGATGCTAGAGAAGATGGTTGCGCTAAAGATGGGGGCGATAGTTGAGCAGATGGCTGCGCCGAAGATGGGGGCGAAGGCAGAGGAGATGGTTGCACCGAAGATGGGGGCGAAGGAAGAGTAGATGGCTGCGCTAAAGATGGGGGTGAAGGCTGAGGAGGTGGCCGCCCCGACGATGGACTGATGGGGTGACGGCCGAGGCGAGGCCTCGAGCCCTCGACTGGGCGAGGGGCGAGGAGGATTGCGGGCGGCTAGGGTTCAGCCATTAGGGGCGAGGAGGAGGGAGTGAGCGAGTCGGGCCTTGGGTGTTAACGCGGCGCAGACGCGGGCAATGGAAGCTGGGGCGATTTTCTTTGCTATCGGCTGGTGGGCTGGCGAGCCGATTTTAGTGGGCTGGTTTTGTAGGGCGGGCTAGTGGCTTAGCGAGCTAGCCCACTCCACTTGCACCCCTAGACAGCAGGGGGAGGATACAAAGTCATCGGAAAGAATGCTACACCAAGAATGTACAGAGCCAATGCCACGATGATGACGGTGGATGGTGTCATTGTTAGGTATATACACACTTTTATGATTAGTTTAATTCTTAAAATAATAATCGATGCAATAGTAGCATATATATTAGACATATTTGGAACTATGAACAGTAGCATGATCATCAATTCAAATATTTCTATCTCATATATATGCGTACACATCACAAAGTTGGTGAGACAACACGATTAGAATGCACCCGACAAATATTATCGTAGCCGTGTCGTATTCTGTTTGTTGTGCAGCAGTACGAGGTCCTGCAAGACTTAGTATCATGACCCAAAATACATTCATAGCCAAGAACCTCAATTGGACCATTGTCTGTCATCTCTTGAAATTCACACCAGTGAATTTCTCCGGTTTTATTGCCTTGGCAAAACTAGCCATCACAAAGTGCCTATCAGGTTTTTGGATTATTAGGTATATGTGCACTTTTATGATTAGTTTAAATCCTAAAACAATAATCGATGCAATATCAGCATATATATTAAGCTTATTTGGAACTATGAACAATATCATGATCATCAATTCAAATATTTCTATCTCATATATATATATATATATATTAACAAGGCAAAGCCTAGAACAAGTACCCTACTAATAGAAGTAGGCATCAACATCATGACATGACTTATTTCTAGGAAGCAAGGCCTAGCCATATCAAAAGATATTACCGCGACTTACAGAGAATCGCTCTGGCAAAAGTCGCAGTAGAGTCTGATGCGAAGAAGACGACGGGAAGCGGATGATGGAGAAGGAGGAAGCCGTGAGCAGTCGCGCGAACGCTTCCCAAAAACCTGATTCACCCCAACCCGTGCAAGATCACGAGAGACACCGGCTTCGGAGACTCTGCTCTCCCCACGTCGGTGCACGCCGAAGAAAGGATGGAGAAGCCGAGGTTGCGCGGCACAGGGGAACAGGGCAATAGAACGACATTGATTTTGTCTCTATTATGTTTCTGAGAGGTTTCTCTCTGTTCTCCCCTTATGAGAGGAGATGTCTCTCCTTCATATAGAATCAGTCATAAGAAAGAAATTGAAGCAATAACTCTGTATTAAACGCAGTTAAAGCACGCTATAGAAGCCCCATTGAAACAATGTATTCAGTATTCAGTTTCTAATTTGTATGCATGGTTTTGGGGTGCAAAAAGAAGCTACAGTTCCACAGCTAACCAAACACGAAATCGCCGGACCATTCATATGCACGTTGTGCGCGATGGTGTGGCGAGGTGAGCGAGCGCACGCGTGTGTTCTTCTTTTACTTGATTCAACTAGGTAATATCAACTCCACATTATATATTGGTCTCCTCCCACTTAGACTAGCAGCGGCGGATCGGAGAAGGCAAGGGGAGAAAGAGGAATGGAAAAGAGGTAGCTCATGATGGAGAGATGATACGGGCGAGGAAAAAGAAACGGGGGTGCACGATGGGGGAAAAAGCAGGCAAAATTGATGGAAGAGGCGTGGTAGGGAAGCTGACCGACACGACGCGCTCGAACGTGGCGAGCTGAGCAAGCGCGTGCCGAGCAAGGCTCATATCCAATCGGACGGCGCGGATGAGCTGAGCGAAAATCAGACGGGCAAAACAAAAACGGACGATGTGGCCTGCCTCTCCAGCCCCCCTGGCTGCCTCCTTTTATATAGGAAGATTGTAGCTAATACTGTGAACAGATGTCAATATGAAAATCAGTCCGATTATTTATTGAAGAGTACTTACAAGGCGGATCCAATGCAGTTACGTGACCCGATGACTTGCATAGTCAAAAGTAGCGCTCTATATATACATGAGGCGGTTCTAATTGCTCAAGTAAGATTAGCATGTGGTGGCACCGGTGACCCAATTTTCTGGATCTACTGCTGAGTACAGATAACCACTGGCAGGCCGGTTCTTGCATTTTTTTTAGATAACGGAAATACAACTCCTAGCCTCTGCACCAACTAGGGATGTACACAACCATTACACCACCACTAGCTAAAAGCTTAAAACAAAAAATGGCCAAAAGCCAACAATGACAAACAAATTATCGTGCAAAGGCTAGCCTTAAAAAAACAACCTAGCTCCGCCTCCGAGACCAACCAGGAGATCGTCCACACATGAACAGCAGTTGTGCAGCAAAGAGGTGATGATGGACCAGTCTTTGTAGTGACGCCTCCAAGAAGGGATACGACTCACGCCTTCGTCGCCGGATCCAACCAGCGAATGTCAGATCAGGAGTTTTCACTCCGGAGCTCAGGTATCGGTGCTCTGAAGCAACGCCTTCAAGAAGATAACGCCACTCAGGTCGACGTCGTTGCCGGATCCAACCAGCGAAGGCTACATTAAGAGTTTTCACCCCGAGTCGAAGGTACCATCGCTCTAAGACCACACCATAGCATGATCTCGTTGCTGGATCCAACCAATGAAAAGGCCAGATCGCCAAGACGACGACCGCAACATCCCCAACGACCAACTGCCTCCAACACGAAGGAAGACGACGTCCACTGCAACCCACGCGTTGGCCGGTTAACAATCGTCCACCGGGGAGGAGCCGAGCGCCGCACAAGTCACTGCCATCGAGCCGTCGCGATTTCTACCAACTACGCTAAATCTGGATCTGCACCGCGCCACCTCCGTCGTCATGCCAGCCGGAGGAGGGCCCCGGATCGCCACGCCCGAAGACGAGCCGACGGAGAAGGCCCCAGATCTAACCCCTGACGAAAGTCCACACCGTTGGAAATCGACGGACAGATGTCGAACGTCAGGAGCACGATGTAGATCAGATGCCACTACCGAGAAGAAGAAGCTCCGTCGTCGCCGCTGTCCGGCCGACGACGGTGGCGAGGAGGAAGTGAGGAGGAGAGGGGGTTGTTTGGCGGCGGCCGGTTCTTGCATATAACGTGAATATATGATATATTGTTCGACCAACCACCGGTTCGCCGGTCCTGTGCTTTAATTCCTGCATGTGTCTACATCTTTTGTTCACGTTCCTTGATCAGCGTTCTTCGATCATTAAGTTCTTTCGCAGTGAAAGGGTTGAAACATAGTATATAGTACAGTCCTATTTGCAGTCTTATATTAGTACCATACATTTCTGACAGTACCGGAGAATTAATTATAATTCGTGCCATTCTAAGGAACCAAGTAATAGAGTTTTTTTTTAACACGCACTAGATACACAATTGTACGGAACACAATACGTGATGTATCATGTATAGATAGAAGCAGACTATTCCACTGTCCTTTATTCCATGATTACATGAGGGGTCGCACTGATCAATCTCAAAGTATACAAGAGACTAAGAGAGAAGGAAAACACAGGGCTGCGTTCTCCAAGATCACTGTGCAAACGCGTACGTACATACGTACATGCAGCTTCCCTTTATTATTGACCAAACCAAACTTTTATTAACTACGTACGTACACGTGTACGTACGTACGGCAACATCATGTAGAGTGCACGTACGTACGCACGGCGCACGCTGCATCGGGTGTTCGATCAGTTGTGGACCTCCGCCTCCGGGCGGTACATGGGCTCCGGGGTCTCGTCGGCGTGCGCGCAGCACCGGCAGCCACCGTGGTACCCGCCGCCGCAGCAGCCCCACCGGCAGCCGTGGCCGCCAGGGTACCCGCCTCCGTGGCCCGGGTACCCGCCGCCGCCGCCGCCAGGGTACCCGCCTCCGCCAGGGTACCCGCCGCCGCCGCCGTGCCAGTCCTGGACGCCGGCATTGTTGGTGGTCCCCTTGTCCGCCTTGTCATCTGCACGTACGCAACCGTGCATATATAGGCATGTAAAAAACTCGTGCATATTTGCGCACTACGTTAATTTTGCATTAGTACGTGATTCAGTATACTGGCAATGTTGTAACCAAGAACAGAGAAGACGATCGAGCTCACGAGCTTGCTCCGCCGCGGTAGCGAGGAGGACGGCCGACGCGAGGAGGAGAGCGAGCACGAAGAGAGTCTTGGTCGCCATGGTCGATCTTGAGGCTTGCTGCTGGTGCAGTGATGGAGTGGGATGCTTGCTTGTGAGTTTGAGAGGACTGAGCAGGTTCAGGTCTTATTTATAGTGCAGAGTAGCACCGATGACAAATATGTATGGGTGCCGCAAGAGATGAGGAGTGGGCATGCATGCATGCTTGGATCAGATCGATCTAACATCTATGCAGGACCCCAAGTCGTACTTGATCGGTGGTGCAGATGCATATGCAACTCAATTGTTTGTGCACATACTCTCTTGTTCCCACGAGTATATATGTCCTCACTCGAGTAAACTTTTGAAACTTTAACTGTCAACATCTTTTTAAATATTTAGATTATATGGATGAAAAACAGTTGTGTATATTTGTCCTGAAAAATATTTTCATAATATTACAATTTTAAATTGGGTTTTATAAATATATTACGATAGAAATTAGTGATCAGAGTTGTGTTTTAAGGACCGTGTCGATGTCCGAAACATCATGTATTTGTGACCAGAGAGAGTATACTATATGTCTGAATGTTTGATACATGGAGCAACTTCAATTTTGTACCTTTCTTTCTGGCTAGAGTACAATTAGCTCTCCTCTAACTTACTGCAATGAGACTAAGAGTGTTGTTAGTTATATATGCTCATTGATACAAAGGAAACAATAAACTACTCAGACACACTAGTTCCGTTCTAATTTATGTAACGAACGCTTAAAATGCCAATTGCTAAACGCATAAATCTCTGTCCTCTCTGCCTGTGGCCAGCTGAAGAGTACTGAAAAGCATGCGTGCACTGGCAACAAAATTGCACAAAGTTTCGATCAAGCCAACCCGTGGAACGCATCGATATATATGACTGACAAATGTATGATTGGATCTTTGACAGTTCAGACCGAATCTCGCCTCGTCCATGGCCTGAAACTGGGTAAAATTTGCAGGACAAGACTTCGTCAGCATGCAGCTACTACCTGATCAGTCTTCAGCGATCACATGGTCCTGCACAACCCACGTACACCGGACACCACTTCGCTTTGGCACTTCTGAATTGAATTTATGATCGATACGAACCCGATGAGTGGCTTGTGGGGCAGGGACATGTGACACGGACTCCTGTGTTTGACGACTCCTTGCTAGCTATTCAAGTTGTCCAGCTCCTGCTCCTGCTCCTGAAGTCTGAGCTGATCGATCAATTCCTTATCCCGTTTCAGATTCAATAATACTAGGCTAGCTGCCGCGGTGTCGTTCAGTGCGCGTACCCCAGGTCAAGCTGGTACAGCGGTCACTGTGTCAGAGAGCAGAGCAGAGCAACGCACTGACGTCTCAAATGAAGTGTGGAAAAAGGAGGAAGAGATATGTTAAACAAAATGTGGAAAAAAAAAGACAGCACATAATGGCATTGATTGGATCATGAGCTATATGGTAGTGCTAGGAAACTCTGGTGTAGATCTTGCAAGTTTGGTCTATAATAGATTTCTTATCTACCCTGAAAACTATATAAAGGAGGAGACTTCTAACTATTATATTATTGTTTACAGAACAACAATAAAGAGAAGCAAGAAGTCCCCTCATATTACGGTTCCTCAACACGTCATCAGCTCGATCGACTTCGACGTACTTCTAGGCCTACTTTACTTGGATCAAAAAGCATCGAAGAACTACGCTCGTAGATCGAATCGTATTTTTTCTAGATCGCTTACAATTCCGCAATTGTTGCTTTCTAGATTGTTTTCTACGGTGCAAATCCACTTTAATCTACCGCGAGCAGACTTGAAGTCGCTAGCCAAACTGATCGGTAGATCGCATGAAAGAGAAAATGTTGATTACATCAGAGTCGCCGCCGGTCCATCGACCGCCACTCAAGACGTGGTCCGTCTTTGCCACCACCGACCTCAAGCATTGATCGCCGCCTGACCCCCAAACGCATGGCGACCCACATGGCGCACTGTCGCCCAAAGCGCCTCCGCCGCGATATGTGCCCATTGTCGAACAAGCGCTTGCATCTGGCGCGTCGAAGCGACCGAGAACAAGTGCTTGCATCTTGCGCGTCTTGAGCTCGCCGAACAAGCGCATGCGCCAAGACGCAGATCGCTTTGCGCCACCGAGCCGGCCGCAACCACCACCAGTCGCCGCCCTCCCGCACGGCGCGACGCGTCGCCTGCAGTGGCCTCCACCACTCGTATGCGGCTCTCGCACCGGCCGTTGCCGCCAGTATGTGGCTCCCGCAGTGCCTACATGCCACCCTAAGAAGCCGCGCAGGCCTGGAGCAGAACTGCCGCCTCGAGCCGTGCTTGTGCCAGTCCCGCATGGCCACGGCATCGCCGCCTCGAGCTGCGCTTGCACCGGTCGCGCAAGAAGACCACGCGCAGCGCCAGCGCCTCCGTCGTCGAAGGGTCACCATGCATTGTTGTACCACGCCGCATGATTACACGCCGCCTTGCTTACCATCGGCCGACAAGACCATGCAATGCCGCCGGCTCCCATGGGATCGCCTGCGTTGTCGACTCCATAGGATCGCCACGCCGCCACTTTGATGCACAGGGCAGGGGAAACTCTACCCCTCCCTTGCCCCTACCCCCTTTGCCCTTTCGATCATGGGCCGACATGGGCCAAGAAAAGTGGGCTCGACCCAATTGAATTCTGAAAAGAAAAGGAAAAAAAAAGGGAGAAAGAAAATCCTAATTTTTTTGCAAAAGGCCCTTGGGGTTTTCTGAAATTACGCGAATTTTTTTCTCAAAACTGAAAATTCACGGTTTAGCCCCTAGAAATTGCAGAATTCGCCAAAAATTCATATTCCAACAGAAAAGGGGCTCAGGAATTCAAATTTTGAACTTTCGAAGCATGTTTAACTATTATTATTATTATTATTATTATTATTTCTATGCAATTTATTTATTGTATTTACTGTTTTGATTATCTGTAATTGTTTATATTGCTTTTAATCACTAAAAATAGCAGTAAATCATGAAAAATACAGGATCACGAACCAGGAGTTCGAAGAGCATTATGAGAATTCTGCAACCATTTTATGTAAATTACCAGCAGTAATCTTTTGAACTCTTTGCATGAATATGGAAATGATTGGCATAACGAACCAGGAGTTCGAAGAGCTAACCGAACATGACCAGAATTTGTACCAGTCTTCAACTCTGTGGTAAGATAATCACGGATGAGCAGAAGATTGAGAAGACTATCTCTACCTTTCACCCGAATGTGGTGCAATCCGCACGCAACTATCGTCAAGATGGCTACAGGGAGTATGCTGAATGGATTGACATCATGCAAGTTGTGGAAGCTCAAGATGATGTTCTAAGAAAGAACTACATCTCAGTGCTAGAAGCTACAAGGTGAGGAAGTCTCTCATGAAGGAGAGGGGCAAAAAGGGTAAGGTCGTGGGTTGCATATTATTGATACTTTCCAGTCTAAGAAGAAGGGCAAAGGACAGCATGAGGCATACCTCGCTATTGCAGGCACGGAGGATCCACATCCATTAGTTGAACTCATGGATGTGGACAACCCAGTAGAAGCCCCCATCATCCCTCTTTTGGACACGCAGCGGCCGCAGCCGTAGTTGCCCAAGAGGAGAAGATCGCCATGGAGCAGATTGAGGTAGAAGTTTCTGAATACTTCGCTGATTCGATCTAGTGCACGCATTGCACTTAGATCTTTCATAGTAACTTGCAGTTTGTAATTGAAGTAGAACATTGAATTATTTTATTCTTTGAATAACGGTTGTAAGCTTTAGGAGAGCAAAGCATTAAATTCTTATGATGAGTCCTGTAAGGCTTATTTTTCGTATTTATAATAGCAAGTTATGTTCTAATATCTGAAGTATTCTATTTATGTGTCGCTTACTTCCTACTGCATATTAATAAAGTACTTTATATTAGAACGCGTGTTGCGCCCTATAGAGGAAGTGTGCTTAGCTAATAGCAGCACAACAAATATCATCTTGAGAGAGATGAAATTCTTTCAGTCGATCAGCAAGAATGCTGACAGTCTTATGACAATCGCGAGCAGCGATACTTGTATAATAGGCTTAGGAAGGGCCACAATTATACTCCCGATAGGCACAACTTTGGTCATAAAAGAAGCCTTGTTGTACTCAGAATCGACTAGAACTCTCAAGGATATTCGAGTTAACAGTTTCCATATAGAGACTAAAGAAGAGTATGGTAACGAATATCTGCTCATTACAAAGTGCGAAGAAAGTGGAAAAGGGTATTAGAACGATTTTCTTCATATGAAACAGGTCTATACTACACTAATATTAAGGCATCTGCAGCCTATACTGTCCTAAAAACCGTATTTAGAAGCTCTGAACTTTTCTGTCTTTAGCATGATAGATTAGGCCACTCAGGTGTTAGGATGATGAGAAATATAATTAACAATTCACAGGGACATATTATTGATGTAAAGAATTTTCCGAATCAGAAAGATTTTGTGTGCACCGCATATGCCACCGGGAAATTAATTACTAGACTTTCTGCTATGAAAGTAAAGGATAAAGTCTCTACATTCCTAGACCGTATCCAGGTAGACTTTTGCGGTCCTATACAGCCCCTGTCAGGGCAATTTATGTATTTTATGGTGCTCATCGATGCTTCCCTAAAATGGTCGCATGTATGTTTATTGTCTACAAGAAACCACGCTTTTGCAAAGCTAATCTCGCAGATAATTAGAAATAATTTCCCTGGTCATCAAGTGAAGTCCATCAGAATGGACAATGCCGAAGAATTTACTTCAAATGCATTTGATGATTATTGCATGGCAATGGGAATTAACGATGAGCATTCTGTACCGCATATCTACACCCAAAATGGACTAGCAGACTTTTGAAGAATTATAATTTACCAACTACATGTTCGGGACACACAGTCCTGCACACAACAACTCTCATCAATTTTAGACCATCGGCATATAACATCCATTCACCTATGCAACTAGCGCAAGGGTTAGCACCGAAAATTTCTCATCTTCGCAGATTTGGTTGCAATGTTTATGTACCTATACTACTATCATAGCGAACTGCAATGGGCCCTCTCCGAAAGTCTGGGATATACGTTGGTTATGAGACAATAACCATAATCAGGTATTTGGACCCTATGACTGGAGATTCGCATACAATCCGCTTCGCTAATTGCATATTCGATGAGGATTGTTTTCCCGTCGTTAGGGGGAGGAAATCAACCCCTTGATGAAAAATGTCGGGAAATAACAAATAATGTGGCAAGCCACGGGAAGTCCAAAAGTCCATTGAAGTCTAGAAGACAATTGAAGTCTAGAAGATAATTGAAGTCCATGCACATGACCCGCGTACTAGTGAAGCAAACAGAGAAGTCCAGAAGATAGTTGAAGTCTAGAAGATAATTGAAGTCCAGAAGATAATTGATTTGCAAATATTAGCGAATCAACTACCTGACCACTTTAGTGATTTGAAGAGCGTGATCAAGTCGCATGTGCCTGCAAGCAATGCACCGGAGAGGATTGAAATACCGATGAAGGTATCCCTAATCCTGTTCTAAGACCTTAGAAAATGACGAGAATTCTGTCCCCTCGAATCTCGAGTAACCGGGGACGTCTGGTGAAAAAAAGATAAAAAGGACTTGACACAGCTGATCACTGAAGTTCCCCAAAACCATAAGAGGAGACAGTTGAGACCTGTCACCAGTATAGAACCTTCAGTAAAAGACATACCAGATTTGAACATCCCTACGGAAGGAGACATCAGCATGGATGTGTGCGCATACATCGGAGTTGAAAAAATAAAGGGACTTGCCCTCGTAATTGAAAGCAGCAGTGAGCAAGTAGAAGCACTAGAAGAATCGCCCTATGAAGAAATAGCTATAAACTATGTCACCACGGGAGAATCTATGAATAGGACAACAACCAATGTCGATATTTATTTTGTGAAGAAAATTATCACGATCTTCAATCTTGATCCAAAGCCTACATCGCTCGCTGAATGTAAGAAAAGATCAGATTGAGAAGATTGGAAGAAGGCAATAGAAGCAGAATTATTATCTCTGAATAAAAGAGATGTGTTTGGGTCTGTAAGCCGCACGCCTCTCCATGTGCACCCCGTATGGCATAAGTGAGTATTTGTTCGAAAGAGAAATGAAAATAATGAAATTGTAAGCAATGTTCGTTGCATAAGGTTTCACTCAACGTCCAGGAGTTGATTACGAAGAAACCTATTCCCCAGTCATGGGGCGGAACTATCTTTAGATATTTAATCTCAATGGTAGTAAACATGAATTTAGAAATGAAATTGATGGATGTGGTAACTGCATACCTTATGAAATTTAGATTCGGACATTTATATGAAGGTACCTGAATGTATCCCTGTCCCGAACCAAGACAGAGCAAATGAAAATCTATACAGTGTGAAACTCAAAAAGTCACTGTATGGACTTAAGCAATCTGGCAGGATGTTGTATAATCGCTTGAAATGACTTTCTATGCAAGAAAGGCTACACGAACAATGATAACAATCCCTGCGTATTTATACGATGATCCCAGGATAGATTTTGTATAATCTCAGAGTATGAAGATGATCTGAATATCACCGAACCCCTGAAAGGTATTAAGGAAGCAAGCTCTTACTTGGAGTCGGAGCTCGAAATGAAAGATTTGGGTAAAACCAAATATTGCCTAGGCTTGCAGCTTGAGCATGCCCCTGAAGAGATATTAGTGCATCAGTCAACCTACACTCAAAAGGTGTTAGAAAGGTTCTGCTTTGAAAAGGCATACTCTTCGAAAGTGCCAATGATCAGAAGATCCTTGCAGCAAGACAAGGACCGGTACAGACCTAGAGAAGAGGAGGAGGAAGTCTTGTGACTGGAATTCCCGTACTTGAGTGCAGTAGGAGCACTCATGTATTTAGCAAACTGTACTAGACCGGACATTGCATTTGCTGTGAACCTGTTAGCAAGGTATAGTGCAGAACCTACAAAAAGACAGATATCAGCAGAGAATAAATGACATCTTCTGATACCTCCAAGGAAGCAAAGATCTTGGTCTGTTCTACAGAAAGAACCAAGATCTAACTATGATTGGCTATGCATATGTCGGGTACCTGTCAGATACCACATAAACTCCCACTATTATCTATGAAGATAATGCAGTTTGTGTTACACAAGTGCAGATGGATTATGTGAAGAGTCCTCTCACACATCATATCAACCCCAAGTTCTTCTATGCTCATGAATTGTAAAAGATAGACGAAATTAAAGTACTGCATATTAAGTCATGTGAAAATCTAGCAAATTTATTCACTAAGTCACTTTCAGCATCTAAGTTTTGAAAGGTGCATACGTGGAATTGGAATGATGAGACTTAGAGAAGTGCAGAATTCAAGGGGAGAATCTTCACGGACACATTATTTAAACTTGATCACGAAGATTGAGTGCCCAAAGAATAAATCCTAGAGATTAAATGAAATTGGATGGATTGTACTCTTTTTTTCCTTGACGAGTTTTCCTGAAGTTTCTTGGCTAAGATTTTTAATGAGTTAATTCATGCAGCATAGCAGAACGTGTATCATGTACTCTTTCTCAAAAAAAAAATTTCACTGGATTTTTGTGGATTTTTGACGAGACATGAACATGATAGATGAGTGCTTAAGGGGAAGTGTTAGGAAACCCTAGGCTCAGACCTTGCAGGCCTGGCCTATGATGGGCTCCTCATTCACCCTAAAGACTATATAAAGGAGGGGACCCTAACCATTGTATTGCCGTTTACAGAAGAGCAATAAAGAGAAGCAATAAGACCTCTCATATCTATGTGTTCAATCTACTTTTTTCGATAATGGAAGTACAACTTTCGGCCTCTGCACCAACTAGGGATGCATACAGCCATTACACCACCATCAGCTAATAGCTTAAAACAAAAAACCGTCAAAAGCCAACAATGACAAACAAATTGTCATGCAAAGGTTAGCCTAAAAAAAGGACTACCTAGCCTCGCCTCCAGGACCAACCAGGAGATCGTCCACACGCGAACATCAACTGCGCAACAAAGAGGTGATAATGGGCCAGTCTCCGTAGCGACGCCTCCAAAAGGGATACGACTCACGTCGTCGTCGCCGGATCCAACCAGCGAAGGTCAGATCAAGAGTTTTCACTCCGGAGCTCACGTACCGGTTCTCCAAAGCAACGCCTTCAAGAAGGTAATGCTGCTCAGGTCGACGTCGTTGCCGGATCCAACCAGCGAAGGCCAGATCAAGAGTTTTCACCCCGGATCGAAGGTACTAGCGCTCCAAGACTACGCCACAACACGACCTCGTCACTGGATCCAACCAATGAAGGCCAGATCACTAAGACGACGTCCGCAACATCCCCAACGGCCAACCACTGTCAGCACCAAAGGAAGGCGACGTCCTTCGCAGCCTACGTGTTAGCCGATTAAAAGCCATCCACCGAGGAGGAGTCGAGCGCTGCACAAGCCACCCCTGCACGAGCCACCGCCACCGTGTTCAATCTACTATTATGTATTGTTTGTTCTTATGTTGTTCTAAGCGATTCTACTCTTGTCTATAAGGTGATCGTTCATACTAAAGTCGCCGACGCCGGTTTGTCAACAGGTACAACTACTACCGTATCAGTCTGTCTGGATATGATATCATCTGCAAGGTAGATGCATAGTGAGTATGCAATGCAACAGGCTGCCAGCCTGATCAAGCATTCAAGATGTCAATGTCGTCCCATCTCGTCTGTACAATAATAAAACGCTCCATTATCCAGATTACCTCACATCTCTTTTGACACAAAATGCATGCACTGTTCACTCTAGCAGCTGCAGACTAATTTTCAGCACTTCCGAACTGCAGTTTTAGGATGCATGGATTACGCTATCTGCTGATACAGTGCTATTGCAAAGTTTCTGCTTCAACATCAATTGATTTCTCCAACAGCATCATTACCGATAAAACATGCTGAGTTCAATGCACTGAACAACTCACGAAAAATCTTAATCTTTTATGGAAAGGTGGGAATTCAACTTTTGAGAACTTCACGAAGAACTCTGGACTCACATGTGCCGCAGCACCATTCACATTTATATACAGGATTTCCATGAGCAACTCTAAGTGCTCCTCCAGCAAAGTTAAAAGGCGAACAAATTTAAGCGTTCTGCTGAGTATCAACCAACAGAAAGGAACTGATCGTTAAAACACTCAAAAGAAAGGACAAGCGCTTAATCGCGGGGCTGCAACCTTGATATGTACTTGTCATACAACTTTGCTGCTCGCTCTAGATCGCCAAGCTCCGCGTAGCAGTCAGCGATTGCGCCATAAGCCTCAGTGCAGCCAGAATCCTCTCCCGTTTCCTCGGATAGCTCCAGAACTTTATAGTAGCAATTCATTGCTTCTCTGTATTTTCCCAACCTTTGTAGCGATGCACCTAATGAAAAACAGAATAGCAAATGAGAATAATACTCAAATCACAGATTCACTTTGTAGTAAACAGATATCAGCTCATATAATAGCTTTCTGTTTACCTGTACAAGTGCTTGAAGTTTAGAATTAAAACTCCATGAAAATTATTATTTTTTTGTCACCATAATCGAGGTTGACACAAGCAGCAAAAACTTTTCTAGTTCTAAAAAATTTCTCGGGAAAAACTGGCCAATAATAATTGAATTCATTTTTTTTTGAGAAATAGACATGAAAAAACGGTGACATAAAGTAGACATTGAAATATAGTTGATTTTCAAGAAAACAGATTTGAATCTGAGCCCCACCAAGAAAACAAATTTGAATGCCAGCCAAGAAAGTTCTCCCTGGACACAACCTCTCTCTAAATGGAGCATAAAGCAGCACTATAAACGAATGCAACTTGAACTAAGCACCACATAAGTGTGTCCAAAGGAGACGACTCAGTGCAAGCCACTACAGATAGTGAATATAAACGAATACAAACACAGCCACTCTAGCCAGTGAATATGAAGTCTGCTACTATTTAAGTACTGTAGTTTCTTAAAGTAATTCCTGAGATATGCAAATGTCCTAACTCCTAAGTTCTAAAGCAAACATACGTGCAGATAAAAACCCTCCCGTATTCAGCTAACTGCAGAATCTCCCATTAATTGGAATAAATAGGACAACGTTTTACTTCCAGATCTTTACTTGAAAGTTAACATACATTCTCCCAGAATGTTTGCAAGATAAATCTTTGCCTTCTATAACTAAAGGAGTTATTCAAATACGGAGCAGCAATAAAATTGCTTGCAGTAGTAACCAAGATGTAAGAATGGGCAAAATGAACCCTAGATGAAACAACATCAAACATTACGCTCGTTCTTGGGAAATTCTATAATTTTTCCATTCCCCATTTAGTTAACTGTTGGCACTTGGCACCTGATTGGGGACACCGATGCTGGTGCTTGATCGGTCATCCAACTTTTAGTGATTATGCAGCCTAACCATCATATGGAACCGGCTGGGCACTTGTCCTTGTATACGGCCAATTTTTAGAACAGTATAGGGTACAATACTACTTTCTGTACTTTTTTATTACCCCAGTGAACAAAAACATATATGATGATCATTATTAGGAAGATATGAACCTAATCCTCGTGAAGCTTTCTTCTCCTCAAAATGATCTCCTATGCTCTCTGCAAGCTCCAGAGCTGTCCTGAACTCCAATACTGCCCTATCATGATCTTGATTCCTAAGATAATTCTTCCCGTTTCTCAAATTAGCCATCAATTGCTGCTTCCTGGGATCAACAATGACTTCAGTTTCTGTTGCTTTCCCAACTGGCGCATAAGTGAGGCCAGGAGCAAACGACTCAATCTGCGCCTGTCTTCTAAGTGCCGTATTAATCTGGCGAAGTTGGTTATTCATCCGCTTCAGCTCCTCCTTTCTTTGTCGTGCTAATAATCCTAGTAAAATCGCAGAGGAAAACAGAATTAGCAAACTAGGTGGCTCCCTTCATCAAATTTATGCGTTCAGTTGTGCTTGCGAGCATGAAGGTTTGCATGTCTTACCACCAACAGCAGCTCCTATTAGAGCCACAGCAATAAAAATGGGCATATTGGCGAAAGAATTAGTTGGTTGACACGTCTCCGCTGATGCCTCAAGAGGCACAGAAAGTATTGACATGGTAGAGAGAACAACAGCTTTCAGAAGGTCAGGATGTGCCATTTTCTGCAGGGGCAAATTTCCCAATAAGATAAAAAATGCACGGTCACTAGCTGCACTACAACACAATGGAAGGGAAACAAAAGCACAAAGTTTGCAAACTTGAGGTCACCGTGCTCCTAAGTTACAATAACATCGTAATAAGCCTCCCAGTCCTAGGTAGGAAGAAAATTTGTTTGCCTAGATGCACGCCCTCCTGCGCTAATCGCGATCTACAAACTAGCTAGAAACCTGTAGTGGGCAAAAGGATAATCCAATCCGCGGAGCAACAGCCAAGTCACAGAAGCCGAGAATTGGAGGCTCTATCTATATACGTATATCACAGCTCCTCACACACGCAATACTCCATTTGGGGTTCAATTCACTCTACAACATCAGTCCATGATAAATTCGAACAACTATGCAGTTGGATCGATCAATCCGGTGCTCTTCGCAGCAATTCCAAGCCTAAACGATCGTACCTGGTGACCAGGAAGAACTCGCCGAAGGGCGCGCAGCAGCCGCGACGCCTCTCCATTCAGGGCCTCCAGGTGCGCGGAACCGCCGCCGCAAGCCCGAGGATGGGGCAGAGAACCGACGCGAAGTGGCGCCGCCGCCGCCGTCTCGTCTATCCCCACAGCAACACGCCAACACAAATCAATCGGCACAACGCTAACCGCGCAGCACATAGAGTAAGACTGGGTCCTCGAGGCTTACCGGAGAAGAGGTGGACGCGGTGGGGGGGGAGGAGGAGCGCGGGCCGGTACGGGTGGCCCGCGTTGTCCTGGCGGTGGGCGGCCGCGCAGCAGCGGCTGGCGAGTGCCGCGTGCATAGCCGCCGGCGGGTGGCTCGGCTCGACGGGACGGGACGCGACGCGGACGCGGAAGGGGCAGGGTGGCTGGCTGGCTTGCTCTGCCGTGCCGGCTAATGGTGAGGTGGGTGGAAAATGGAATTGGAACGGGCCGCAGGTTTCAAATGGGCCTGTGTGCGGTGGCACAAAGTTTCGCTTCGCCTTAGCCCACAGAGAAAACATTAGGGGCTTGTTTGTTTGGTGTGCCCGGAAAAATGGTGTGCTCGGAAAAAAAATAGTGTGGTGTCTGAAGCTAGCGTTATTGCTGCTGCCTGCAGCTAAGCCGAACGTTTTTGGTGCATCTAGGCCTCCAACCAAACACCTTGCATATAGCATCTAGGGAGGACTCCGGCCAGGCAAAATAGTCCTAGGTCTCAATCCCCCTACCCTGACCACCAACAGAGGCTAGCCCTTATCCTTATCCAATCACGCCCATGTCATCCACTCGTCTCTCTCTCCAGTTGCCACTTATGTCGTCAGCCTCTGACAAGTGAGTGACTTACCCGGGTACTCCATCCCACACGGCGGTGGTGGGGCCGTCGAGGCATCCTGTGCTTGGGTGCAAGAGGTGCTGGAGCTCCGTGTGCGCAGGGGTGATGAGGCCTCCTAGCTCCAGGGAGGGGCATGACAAAGCTTTTCGAGTTCCCTTCACAGCGAGGTCCCCCTATGATACGGGGTCACCATATCTTCTCGACGTAGGACGAAGATACTCACATGTAGCCTCTCGAATCGTAGTGATCCTCCGTTGCCAATGCAAGAACGAACACTCTTTAATTCGTGAGAACACACGCGCCGGACTTCTCGACCACTGAGCGAAGCCCTATCATGCTCCCAATTCCCAGCGGAAAGATTGAACGATCTCAATTAGCAAGAACTCTTAATTTTCCCCGTTCATGCCATCGGCTATCAAGAAGAAAGCAATATGTTTCTTTGTTTTTCTCATAAAATCCCGTCCCCCCACATGAGAGCGGCGGCTGCTACTTAAAACGTTCGCCAACATGCCTACCAGGCCTTGGGCCGGCTTCTTCTCTAGGCGGTCATAAGACCGAGGTGAATCCTGATGGGTGACCGAAACAATTGGTGCATGGTTCAGACTCAACTAACAAAAGAGGTTCACACTTTAAACTAATACATGATCGAACTAATTGGCTTCCTTTTCATGTGCTTGCATGCGTGAGATTGTCCCTTGCTGTTTGCCACATACGTGGGAACCTCCTCCAGCCGCATGGCTCTTGGGCTTGATGGCCGCATGGGCTGGCTGGATCTTACTCTCTTGGACTTTTTCTCCTGGATACTTGGTGGCCGCATGAAAGTTTTTCTCCCTTGCTGCTCTTCTAGTGTCGTGGTCTTGGTTCCCTCCTCATACCTAAATATACCCAAAACACTAGAATTAGGTAATAGCAAATTCTCATCAAAGAAAAGCTCTTTAAAGAACAAATTCACCTGTTGTTGTAGCTGCTTGGCTCATGCCCTTGTCAAGGGGCCTTTAGGTACATCATGATTATCTTTATACACACGTGGAGACATGGTAGTAGTAGGGATGTCCTCATCATCCTCCCCCTCTTGAAAAGGAGTCGTCCTTGACTCTGTATCGTCTTGCCCAAAGAATGGTGACAAATCAGAAAAATTAAAAGTGTACTTACCCCATAATCGTCTCCCGGAAGCTCTATCTTGTATGCATTATCATTGATCTTGGCAAGTACTTTAAAAGGACCATCTCCACGAGGCATCAATTTTGATTTACGCCTCTCTGGAAAGCATTCTTTGTGAAGATAAACCCATACTAAATCACCTGGTTCGAATATCATTTTTTTTCTAGTTTTGTTAGCTTTGGAAGCATAAGAACGTACATTCGCCTCAATTACCTCTTTAGTCTTTTCATAAAGTTTCTTTACAAAATCAGCACCCGTGGAGGCCTCCATATTAGCACGTTCTTGTAATGGAAGTGGTAACAAATCAAGTGGTGTGATCAGTTTGAAGCCATACACCACCTTGAATGGACACAATTGAGTAGTAGGATGCACCACCCGATTATAAGCAAATTCCACATGCGGCAGACAGTCCTCCCACTCTTTTAGGTTCTTTTTAATCATTGTCCGCAGCAACATGGAGAATGTACGGTTCACCACCTCTGTTTGTCCATCGGTTTGTGGGTGACAAGTTGTCGAAAAGAGTAACTTTGTCCCAAGCTTAGCCTACAAAGTCTTTCAGAAATAGCTCATAAACTTCACATCACGATCTGAAAGAATGGTGTGAGGCACGTCATGCAATCTCACGATTTCCCTAAAAACAAGTCAACTACATGCGACGCATCGTCGCTCTTATGATAAGGAATAAAATGAGCCATCTTAGAGAACCTATCCACGACTACAAAAATAGAATCCCTCCCCCTCTTAGTCTTAAGCAATCCTAACACAAAATCCATACTAATATCTTCCCAAGGTGCATTAGGAACTGGAAGTGGAGTATACAAACCATGTGGATTAAGTTTTGATTTAGCTTTATCGCATCTGATACATCGTTGAACAAACCTCTCAACATCACGTCGCATTCTGGGCCAATAGAAGTGATCGGCCAGCATCATGTATGTTTTCTCTCTCCCAAAATGTCCCATCAATCCACCTGCATGAGATTCCTATAACAATAATAAACGCACAGACGAATCTGGAACATATAGTTTGTTAGCATGAAAAAGAAACCCATCATGAATATGGTATTTATCCCATCCTTTCCCATCTTTGCATTTAGAATATGGTGCTGAAAATTCATGATCAGAAGCATATAATTCTTTCAAACTCTCTAATCCAGGTACCTTTACTTCCAACTGAGTTAAAAGCACATTCTTTCGAGATAAAGCATCAGCTAACATATTCTCTTTGACTTTCTTGTATTTAACAATGTATGAAAAAGTTTTAGTGAATTCAACCCACTTAGCATGTCTATGATTCAGTTTAGCTTGACATTTCAAATATTTCAAAGCTTCATGATCAGAATAAATTACAAATTCTCTAGGCCAAGGATAATGTTGCCAAGTCTCTAAAACACGCACAAGAGCATATAATTCTTTGTCATAAATAGGATAATTCAATTGTGCACCGCTAAGTTTCTCACTAAAGTATGGAACATGTTTTCTTTCTTGCATCAAAACACCACCAATACCTATTCCACTAGCATCACATTCAATCTCAAAAGTTTTAGTGAAATCAGATAAAACAAGCATTGGTGCTTCAGTCAAACATCGCTTTAATTCAGCAAAGGCTTTATCTTGTGATTCGCCCAATTCAAAAGCAATGCCCTTTTTAGTTAATTCATTTAATGGGACTGCAATGGTGCTGAAATCTTTCACAAAACATCGATAAAAACCAGCAAACCCATGAAAGCTACGATTTGACTAACATTGACAGGAGTAGGCCAATTTTGAATAGCTTCAATTTTAGATTCATCGACGTCAATTCCATGAGCTGAAACAACATAGCCTAAGAATACCACTTTGTTTGTGCAAAAAGTACACTTCTCAAGATTAGCATACAATTGCTCAGTTCTTAGCACTGTTAGCACTTGTCTAATGTGTTCAACATGTCCTTCCAATGAGCGGCTATATATCAAGATGTCATCAAAATAGACTACCACAAATTTGCCAATGAAGTGTCTCAAAACATGGTTCATTAATCGCATGAACGTACTAGGAGTATTAGATAAACTAAAAGGCATCACTAACCATTCATACAAGTCAAATTTTGTTTTAAAAGCCGTCTTCCACTCATCACCATGTTTCATTCTAATTTGATGATATCCACTACGCAAATCAATCTTAGAAAAGATAGTAGAGCCACTCAATTCATCAAGCATATCATCTAACCTAGGAATAGGATGGCGATAATGAATGGTAATTGTGGATATCATGGGGATATGCTCACGATCTTAGGATGATGATACAATTGACAATGGCGTTGAAAGTTTGTCGAATCACGCGTTTTCGGCGCAGTTCAAACTGCTGTCAGGCAAGTGGCGGTCTGACCGGTCCAGGTAGCGGTTTGATCGGCCAGGGGGCGGTCAGACCGACTTTGGGAAATCGGTCAGACCGGCCATTATGAGATATTAGATTTTGGAGCTAGGCCAAAAATAGAGGGTGTAGGCAAGAGAGTAGATTCTACTACTCTTGGTCTCATAATTTTTGGGGCTTCTAGGCAAAAGTTCTATTAGTTTGAAAATTCCAGTAGGTTGTCGAATTTCCAGGGAGGAATCTTGGCTAAGTCGGTGGGACGGTCGACCGGCGTTCAAGTGGGATCGGGCCGACCGAGTTGGTCGAGCCGACCTACCAGAGTGGTGATCGATTGGTGTTGACTTATTCATCGGCCAAAAGTGGCGATGAGTGTTGGGTTAGGTCAAGTTCATGGGTTTCATAGCATATGTGTTGCATGATGCATGTTTTGACTAACGTGGGTCAAGTTGTGAAGAACTTGTTCCCGGAATCGATTTCTTTGTCTATTGTTGTGCAGGTTGCTTGGAGGTCAAGGACGGTCAACGACGAGGATGATTGGGACTAAGCTTGGAGAGCTGAGGTCCAGAACGATCGGAGATGCCGGGTGAGTTCAATGAAGTCAAGCATGGTGCAAAAGGGACAAAGGTGACCGAACGGGCAGTTCGGTGCGACAGGTTGGTTCAAGTGGCGCGGAGGTCGGTGCAAGTGCTGTGGTGGTTTCGGTGGGAGCCGGATGGGAGAGACTTGCCGACATGATGAGAGTCGTTGGATCAACCTACATGTGGCGAAGCATGGAAGTGCTTCACGAAGATGGGACTCGGTCTTTGCAAAAAGATCGAGAAGGAGTATTTTGATAATTTTACCAAATATCACCTTGGTGACCTTTTGCCAACCCGCGGCGCAAGACTGCGCATGATGAAGCGGATTAGGTCAAGAGGAGGATGAAGACGGCACTTTAAAATACGTGCGTGTGTGATCTGTTTATGTTGGGCCTGAACGGGAGCCCATTAGGGTTAATGCTTCTAGAAGGTCTAAGCCTCCACTATAAATAGAGGAGGGAGGTGGCTGCACCCCCTTCAATCCTTTCATTGTTTTGAAACCCTAGTTAGATTTGATTTTGTGCTCATGTATTGAGTTTTTGTCCTCCTTGATGGAGTGGCTGTAAACCAATACCATATAAAAATCAATCCAAGGAAAGATTCCTCAAGATGAGTCTATTTGCTTTCCTTCTCTCTATTTGGTGATTTTGAGTTTTTCTTTGATCCGTGAGTTTTTACTTGGTTTCTTGTCTTGATCTAACTTGCTGTGACATGTGGGAACCCATCTAGGATCATCTTGATCATCAATCACCCACGAGCAAGTCTTTAGATCATATTTCGATTTTGACTCGGTTTTTTAGCACCCTTCGTTCAAACTGAAAAAGATAGGAACTTTGGCATGGATCTATGTGATCCTTGATTAGAATAGGTTCCCAATATCTTAGAGAAGGTGTATCTCAAATTTGGTAAGGTTTGGCCTTACGGATCAAAAGTTTGATCGATTTGAGTTTTGGTTTTCGGGCTGATTTCACTGTTCATTGGCCTGGAGGTCTGACCGCCATGTATTGAGAGGTCAGACCGATTTCTAGTTGGAGGTCAGACCGCGCAACTCATTTAGGTTTTGAGTTTTTATGTTTTTGGTCTATTTGCTTCGGTGTTTTGATTGAATTCAATACACGTCTTCCATTGTGCTTGTATATTGATCTTCGTAGCTTTTATAGCTATTGGAGTGAAAATCGTATTGCATTCGATCAAGGTGAAAAAGAGATCGTGCTCCTATTCACCCCCCCTCTAGTCGCCTTTTCGGTCCAACAGTAATATTGTTGATAGCTCTACAGTCTACGCACATTCTCCATGTACCATCTTTCTTAGGAACAAGAATGATAGGAACGGCACAAGGACTAAGAATTTCGCGTATATACCCTTTTTCCATGAGCGTTTGCACTTGCTGCTGAATTTCTTTTATTTCCTCCGGGTTTGTGCGGTATGGCGACCGGTTGGGAAGTGGAGCTCCCATTACCAAGTCAATTTGATGTTCAATACCTCGAATAGGCGGTAGACCAGCGAGTACCTCCTCCGAATAGACATCCTCATAAGCCTGCAAAATTTAAGAAACCACGATAGGAAGAGAGGTTAAGTCATTAGTAGAAAGCAACACATTTTTGTACAGCAATACAAAGTGCATCAAAGTGGGGGTCATCTCTTATCTCTCTCAAATCAGATTTAGTGGCTATCATGACTAACTTTTTCTCTCCCTCATTCTTTCTTTTCCCATTTAGTTTTAGCTTATGGCTCTCACTCACCTTTTGTGGAATCACACTCTTTTGCTCCTTCCCTCTCTCATTCTCTACGTTCACCTTAATCTTTTGCATGTTATCATTCACAATTTGAGAAGGAGTCAAAGGTCGCAATGTTATTTCTTTGTTATTCCACATGAACTTATATTGATTTGTCCTACCATTATGAATCACATATCTATCATATTGCCATAGTCTTCCTAAAAGTAAGTGACAAACATACATAGAAACAACATCACACTCCACAGTATCTCGATAATTCCCAATCTGAAAACTAACATCAAGAGTGTATCCAACATTCATAGAGCCATCATTATTCAACCATTGAATTTGATATGGATGTGGATGTTTCTTGTATTTCAACCTAAGTTTAGTGCAAAGTTCTTTACTAGCTAAATTGTGGTAACTTCCACTATCAATAATAACTTTGCAACACTTACCATCTTTACTCACCTGAGCTCTTGTTTGAAAAAGATTGCAGCGTTGCTCATTACTAGGTTTTGTTTGTACACTCAACACCGTCGGTGCACACACAAGGATAGGACCAGCCTCGGGGTCACAAAAACCATCTTCATGCGCTTCCTCCCCTTGTCCTTCCTCATGTACACCTCCAAATCTTCCAAAATCAGCAAGGGCCTCACCTTCCTCCTCGCTAGTAGAGTCATACTCTCCATTCTCTATTAGCAACATAACTTTGTTATTTGGACAATCCCTTTGCATATGACCTCGTCCAAGGCATTTGAAGCATTGGATGAAACTACTTCTTGCTGTAGAACCCCCTGAAGACAAGGTAAAAGGTGTTGTACTCTTCTTAGCAATGGGTGTTGTTGCATTTTTTCCACCTGGTGCAGCACTGGTGCTAGGAGCAAAACTTCCACTAGATTGATTAGTTTTAAAAGAATTGAAACAGGATGTGGGTTTACCTCCTGTAGGTGCTGAACGGGGTGTGTATGATGATATTCTTGTTGCACTTATATCTTGTTGCACTTTCCTTTCAGCCTTGGTTGCTTGACGCACCAACTCCACCATGTTGTTGTAGGGCTGAAATTCGGTGGTGCGCTTGATGGGAGGGTGCAAACCAGCAAGGAAGCGAGCCATTGTTTGTCCTTCTTGCTCAAATATATTAGCTCGGATCATGACCATCTCCATCTCTTTATAATACCCCTAAAATCACGTTTGTAATGTTTAGGAACAAACCTCGCTCTCATGTGATACTTCATCTCTTCCCATGTAGTGATGGGAGGTTCGTCGTACTCTCTCCTTTGATTTTGAACTTGTTCCCACCATATGAGCGCATATTTGTCAAATTCAAGTATAGCCATGTGTATTTTCTTTGCCTCAGAGTAGTTGTGCATATGGAACACCTTGTCCACTTTGAGCTCCCAAGTGAGGTAATCTTCGGGATCATGTGTACCTAAAAATGTTGGTATAGTAAATTTAAGCTTACCAAATTTCTCTTCATGAGGTCGTTCATTGCCGTAGCGATGTCGGCGGTGGTATCCATCATCATAGTGGTACAAGTCGTCGTTGTCTAAGTGAGGTGCTCCTCCACCTCGTCCTCCATGCCCACGGCCCCTCCCGGATCCTTGGGCGCCTCCCCCACCTCCTCTCCTAGGCGAAGGTGGCCGTATGGCTTGTGCCACCACACGGTCTCGCCGTTATTGAGCATCCTGTGCGACTTGTGCAGCGATCTCCTCATCTCGTGGAGGTATGGGAGCCAGCAGATGCACACTATCTTCTTCTTGCTGTTGGCGAAGTGCCCGCGCAACATCATTCACGATGCCCGTACGCAACACATTCATTTGTTGATTGAGGTCAATGCGGAGATCCTGCATATCCGCATTGAGTTCTTTCCCCATTGCTGTGGCCAGCTACAAATTCTTGTTGCAATGTACTTCTCAATGCCTAATGTTGGAAGCGAGTCACCGGGGCATTAAGATCAACAACATGCTCCTCACCATAGTTATCTTCTCCACCTGACATGGTTAGATTGTGCAAAAGAAAACACAAACAACAAGAATGTATATGGATGATTAGTAAAATTCACTCAATCTCTCTTTTCTCTCCCAAGTAAAGTTCTTACCCTTCCAAAGTGAATTAAGGCCAAAAGAAACTTACACTTGGTGGAAGCTACAATAGCAACGTGATGATCAAGCGAATTTAAGAGTGTTCACAATTGCACAACAACGGTTATTTGGTGGAGCTTGGTATGGAGGTGTATATCCTAGCAATCTAAAATTCTTGATGTTGTAAAGCTAAGTAACAATCCAAGTTAGATTATTTTGCCTAAGTGCTGATCCAAAAGGTTTAAGTGAAGTATATAAATGCACATGCAAATATCAATGCGACTCAATGCTAACAAAGGAATAAGCTAGTGAGATGCAATTTGAAATTGAGATGAAAACTAGCTCGTTTTGCACCAAGTACTAGGAGAGACGCTAGCCAATTGCAATAATATGAAATGTAAGGGCACAAGATTGCTAAAAGAAATTAAATACACAATCTAAAATTTATGAACTAAGGTTATCCTTTTCCCAAGTTTCGGCCAATATCTTCTTCTTTTCTTTCTTTCTTTTTTTTTACTTCATAGCCACGACTTTTTTTTTTACTTGTGGCTTGTCTTTTCTTTCGTTCTGTCTTTCTTCCTTTTTTTTTTGTATTGTTGCCAAAACTAGGGTTTAAGCTCCCCTCACACAAGTTCAAATTTTCAGCAAGTGTAAATAATTCAATGAACAGCCCCTAAGCAATTATCAAAGACTAGTCTCAAAGATGAAGAAAAAAGAACTTTACGCACACCGTTCACAGCTTCGGTGAGTATTGTAGCAAAGTCGCGCACTGTAGCAGACAGCATCACTGTAGCATCCCGAACTGTAGTAGTGCGGAACACTACGGCAAAGCGCACACTGTAGCAACGCGGAACACTATAGTGGTGCACACTGTAACAGATCTTTTTTTTGGACGTGGATTTGAGGAGTTCAAGAACCAACAATTTTTTAGGGTTTTGATTGGACATAAAGATTAAGCAACGCAAAAGAACACTAAGATCAGCACTAAACAAAAATTCCAATAGATTAAAACCTAACTAAACTCACAGGAAATAACATCTGCAAAAACTAGGGTTTGGAATTTTTGTGTTGCAATTTTCGGTTTATGGACTCTAGATATTAAGAACAGCAAATAAAATCAATCTAATCTAGGGATAAGTAATCCCACCGAGTCAACCACGCTCTGATACCAAGTTGATACGGGGTCGCCCAATCTTCTCGACGTAGGATCAAGGTACTCATGTGTAGCCTTTCGAATCGTAGTGATACTCCGTTGCCAATGCAAGAACGAACACTCTTTAATTCGCGAGAACACACGCGCTGGACTTCACGACTACCAATCGAAGCCCTGTCGCGCTCCTAATTCCCAGCGGAAAGGTTGAACAATCTCAATTAGCAAGAACTCTCGATTTTCCCCATTGATGCCATCGGCTATCAAGAAGAAAGCAATCTGTTTCTTTGTTTTTCTCATAAAATCCCGTCCCCCCCCCCACATGAGGGCGACGGCTGGTACTTAAAATGTTCGCCAACATGCTTACCAGGCCTTGGGCCAGCTTCTCCTCTAGGCGGTCATGAGACCGAGGTGAATCCTGATGGGTGACCGAAACAATTGGTGCATGGTTTGGACTCAACTAACAAAATAGGTTTACACTTTAAACTAATACATGACTGAACTAATTGGCTTCCTTTTCATGTGCTTGCATGCATGAGATTCTCCCTTGCTGTTTGCTACATACGTGGGAACCTCCTCCAGCCGCATGGCTCTTGGGCTTGATGGCCGCATGGGTTGGCTGCATCTTACTCTCTTGGACTTTTTCGCCTGGATACTTGGTGGCCGCATGAAAGTTTTTCTCCCTTGTGCTCTTCCAGTGCCGTGGTCTCGATTCCCTCCTCATACCTAATTATGCACAAAACACTAGAATTAGGTAGTAGCAAATTCTCATCAAAGAAAAGATCTTTAAAGAACAAATTCACCTGTTGTTGTAGCTGCTTGGCTCGTGCCCTTGTTAAGGGGCCTTTAGGTACATCATGATTATCCTTATGCACACGTGGATTGTAGTAGTAGGGATGTCCTCATCAACCTATTTTGGGTGTTCACTGTTCACCGATGTTGACCTAGAGCGTCCGACCAGAGACCTCCCATAGGACGTTTGGGCGATTAATCGCCCCCAAAACAAAATGGAGTGCACACTCTCCCTCCCTATCTCCCACTCCAACCCGTGCTGTGCGTGCGCACAAAGTTTATAACAACCTCACTAAAAAAAGTTTAGAGCAACCATACACAGGTCTACGAGAAAGACCATAACGTGTTTATCCCCATATACTTTTTTTAGATAATGGAAGTACAACTCTTGGCCTCTGCACCAACTAGGGATGCACACAACCATTACACCACTATAAGTTGAAAGCTTAAAACAAAAAACGGCCAAAAGCCAACAATAACAAACAAATTGTCATGCAAAGGCTAGCCTAAAAAACCACTAACCCCGCCTCCAGGACCAACCAAGAGATTGTCCACACACGAACAGCAGCTACGCAGTAAAGAGGTGATGATGGGCCAGTCTCCGTAGTGACGTCTCCAAAAAGGGATACAACTCATGTTGTCGTCGCTGGATCCAACCAGCGAAGGTCAGAACAAGAGTTTTCAGTCTGGAGTTTAGGTACCGGTGCTCCAAAGCAATGCCTTCAAGAAGGTAATGCCGCTCAGGTTGATGTTGTTGCTGGATCCAACCAGCAAAGGCCAGATCAAGAGTTTTCATCCCGGATCGAAGGTACCAGCGCTCCAAGACCACACCACAACACGCCCTCGTCGCTGGATCCAACCAATGAAGGACAGATCACCAAGATGACGTCTGCAACATCCCCAATGACCAACCACCGCCAGCACCACTGTGAAGTCACGAATGCACATGCCTCCACTGATCCAACACACGGATCGAGCCTCTGAAGATCCGTCCATCGCGTATCGAGGCCACGCATCGCACAAAGCAACACACCAAAAGAAGGAAGGCAACATCCACCGCAGCCCACGCGTCGGCCAGTTGACAATACATGTACTCTGAAGGGACCTATGACCCATGAGTGTTTGCTAATGAATACATTGCCTATGAGAAAGTTAGAAAAGATTGCTAATTCCAAAATAATATCAGATGACCAAGTGTGGACATTGACTTGCTTGCCATCCCTTCCTCGCAAAAAACGGAGAGAAAAAAGAATTGCTTGCCACCCCTCACAAAGTCGCAGTAGATATCTTGTACTCTTTGCTTTCTCATCTATTACTCACACTAGAGCCCGATGCACGCCCTAGCGCATGCGAAGGATACGTCTACGATTGTACAAAAACTGTAGGTCCGGAAGTGTTTGTGCAATAATTATACTCAATGTAGAAGACATTGAAGATAGAATATGAGGCATATGGTGAATCTACAGAGGAATGTGGAAGCAAAGTGTATGTGTACGTATGTTTGGTGCATAAACAACTGCTATTGAGAAGCTAATTGCAAAGGGACAATTTGTGTGATGATGTAGCTAGCAAACAAATTGACAAAAATATGAGTTTGGTATGAACTACCTTCAACTAGTGTTTGTATCCAAGAACAAACAAAAGAAAATATTCTCAATCTTCAGTATAAGTTTTATCCAAGATCAAACAAAAGCAAACTACACCAAAATTGAGCAAAATTTTTATCCAAGATGAAACAGGTTTCCATAACTATCTAGTTTGCTGTAGCTAGCAAGCAGATAAAATACCGCTCAATGTTGGATAAAACTACTAGAGGTGCTAGAGAATGAGTTTTAACAGTGGGATGTAGTTTGATTAGTCTTAGTCTATACATAAAGCGTTGAGGATAGGAAAACGTTAACTATTTTACATTAGTAGATATATATTATAAAGGAGTACCACAACCAGTGTTAGCTTGGCGAGTACCATAAAATGTTAATTCAGAGACATTGATTTGAAAACAAAGGCATGAAGAGTACCATAAAATTCAACAAACTTCCCAACAACACCATATTTCCAAAGCATTTGAGTTACCTTTAGAACCAGATCTGTGGCTGTAACTCCATTCCTAAGCTTCCCTGTTAACCTGAAACTGACAACTCTTGGCAAGACCATGCTCACTGGCTGTAGAAAGAAACGACATTTAAAACAGATTATTGGCATAGGCGAATGATCAATCAACATAAACCAAAGCAGTAAACAAAAAAAAATGATTTGTACAAAATACTACTTCGGTAGATATACTGGACCATCCTTCGTGGCTATAGGCACCCTACGAGCAGATGGCGCGTGGGGTAAACATAAGAGCCACTGGTCAGGGGAAAGTAAAATATGAGGCTATAATATATGGGCTTAACTTACTGAAGGCTTTGAGTAGATGCATGTTCTAAAGATTTATATGCAGTATATGAATAGTGGGTTATGTTATAAAGGTAGATGGGAGCTAGAAGTACATATATTGGTCTAATTGGAAATACAAAAAAAAGAAGTCAAAGCAAAATATCCAAAGGTCTCTTATCAGTTTTAGCTACAAATTTATATGTTAGTTTGTATATTACCGTTCTATCAGTCCAACTTATCTTCAATCTAGTTATGAGAATAAGCATCACAATTTATTAGCTATTATGCAATTACTTCTTTATTTCTCATGAAACTTAGATATATACATGAAACTTTTGCATGATGTCCAAAATAAGTTGTCTTAGTTAGAGGTGTTGGCAAGGTATTGATCAAAATCTGAATTTTATGTGAAATACAGGTTAGATATTTTTTTCGCCTACCTCTTATCATCTTATGAATAATGTAAAGTTAAGAAGTTGAGATGTCAATAATGTTTTACAAAGCTGAACTGCATCTCTCTCATGAGTAGAAAGTACAGCTGAGATGTCAAGAATGTTTTACAAAGCCTAACCGCATATCTCTTATGGATAGAAAGTACAGGTGAGATGTCAATAGTATTTTTAACAAGTACTAACCAGATCTCTAGCATTATCTAGATAAATCTGGACAATTGCATCAGAAAATGATGTAGGGTCTAAAGGAGCTGTGATATTCCATTTGCGGGTCCTAATCCACTGGCCTATGCAATATTTGCATAACAAAAAACTACATCGACATGGATAATCTTATTACAAGATACTTTCAAAGACGTTTTGCAATCTACCATAACACTATGCATCGACACTTTTGACAGTAACACAAGAAGGGAGGTAAATCATAACTTCTAATAAGAAAACAATGTAAAGCAAGTATAATTCATGAGGGAGAAATTTTCATATGTTAGAGGATAAAAAAATGCCGAAAATTACATTAATACAAGTGTAAAACATCGAGACATCCAAGAGATGGCCAATGTCAACAAAAACGTAATTAGGCGCATCACCAATTCTTGGTTAGGGATAGCTTAAAACAGACAACTCTAATGAAATTGAATATGCAACAGCATTCTGGCCCAATTTGCTGCAACTCTTCTATTGGAATATTACCATTTATCAACAAGAATATACAAATTTAACCATAATAATCAAAAGAAATTAAAGGAGGCTACTCTTTTAGCCTAAAGTGCACAATATTGAGAAATCTAGAACATATAGACTGCGACATATGAGTAGGGGGTGCTATATCCATAACAATATGATCAAGTAATACAACAAAAAGTAAAACACAAGAATATGAGTAAGCATAAAAGTGTTTCAAAAGATGGGTATCTCCTTCGAGCTGCAAAGAAAAGAGAATAGAAATTGGAACATACCATGGAAAACGAAAAATGCCATCTACAGCTACCATATGGAAACAAAATAGTGACATCTAGACCTTTCTTCACCACAAATAGAGATACCACGGCCATAAACATGTACTGCTATGATTCATTTATTCACAGCTCATTAACACTTAAATCACAAAGAGCCAAGATGCAAAATGTCCTACAGAAGCAAAACATGGGATGATTGTTTATTTCCTACTTTGTCAATCATTACTGAGATGCTAAGATCTAACATCTATATTACGTATATAGATAAAATAAAATCATGGGTTTTGACCAATCCTGCATTCCGCTGCTGCTAAAATCAAATAGTTGTCAAACGAATAAGGAAACAATCGAGATTTTGTCAAAAGAAAAAGGGAACAAAAAAAATTGTCAAAAAACAATCTAAACAAACCAAAAATTGAACAAATTCTAACCTACTCTCTTCGTTTTCTCTAGACCTTTTGATCTAACGCCTTAAAATGTCACAAGCAACAAGTAGATCAGATTACTCCCCGTCGGTGCAGATCAAGTAAACAAAGTACTATAACATAGGTATAAAAAATGAACGATATGAGTATTTGATACAGAATGAAAATTTGATCTCCAGTAACATGGTAAGCGATCATTACTATATGGTCTGTTATCATAGCAAAATAGGACATGCTGACAACTGGGATGTTAGGTGGAACCAATCAGTGCAGCAAGGGCGCTAAGCAAGTCAAATATGGGACAGAAAAATGAGTCTTTCGTACAATCTGCCACATAACTCAAAACCCCACTTATACAAACAAAATCATACCATGGTTGGCAACTGATAATTAGATGAACTAAGTATTTATAACAAATATTGAGACCTATAAAACTACATGGTTCTACCATTGAAGGCAATGAGTACTTCATAATAGATTCAGTTTTATGCTTCATAATGGTTAGTTGGTTACGCAATCTGTAGGAAACAATAATGGGGATTGCAAATGAAATATGTCTATTCTGGACATGTTATGTACTGCTGCGATGCCCCATGTCATTACCCTAGAGGGTAATCACACTTAAGCATACGGATTATTATTCATCTGCCCGGTAGGACACTGCTCTGACGAATAGTAAGCCTTACCAGAGTTAACGCAGCAGAACAATAAGATGGACATTGTTCTTTATTACAACAGTTAGCCACGCAAGGCTATGGTCTTACAAGTAGAAATTTACAACTGCAAAATAGGACTAAGTCCCCTCGCTTGCCTGCCCTGCTCCATCGGTCGTCTACTTGTCCCATTTGCCGAATAGGGTGCCCATCTTGCCCTGCTCCTCGTAGCCAGTGCCCTCGCCTCCTACAGACTCCTCGGTACCTGCGTGTCCTTTATGCCACGCAGGATAGTTCCTGGCCGGACTAGGATCTAACAAAGGAGAATAATAATAAGATTGAGTACTAGTATACTCAGCAAGCATTAATAGCAAAGATGCAATGTATGACTCATCTTTGTTCGTTATCACATTTTCTAGTCATCTCTTTTCTGGGAAATAATTCATTAAAACTTGAGTGGCCAATTTTAATACTGAAAAGACTACTAGTCACTTGGTAGGAAGATAGACCCCTAGTGGTCACCATAGACTCCAATCCAGGAGACATGCATGAATTCATGGTTTGATATATAGCACTACGCAGATTTTGTACCACTTTACCCATAGCTATTCTGAGCTCTCTCTGAACTAGGTCCCCTGCATTTCCTTTTATGTGGGTTCGAGCTCAGAATACATAATATTTTTCAAGTTACGTGATTAATTCTCCACCCATTATTGTAAGATCAAGGAGGCCGGCTAGAGGGGGGGCGGTGAATAGGCGGTTTTAAAATATTTTGGCTAAAACCGAGTTTTATGCGAAATTGTAAATCAATTCAGTTTTGTTCAATTAAAACCTAAATAAACTAGTCTTGACTAAGTGCACCAACAATATAAGCCTATTGATAATGATAGCAATCATACAAAGACATGTAAGCAATTTAATTATAGGAATGTAAATTGCACAAAGTAAATCACAAGAGAGCAAACCACAATGACACAAGGACGTTTTACCGTGGTATTTGGAGACTTGCCGGTCTCCCCTAATCCACGTTGAGGTAAGCCCAAACTAATTGGACCGGCTCTACGAATTAAGCCAAACACCTCAATTCTACTAGTGGTAGCTCTTTCCGGCTCCGGGTAGGTGAGCTCCAACCTTCACAACACGCCGGGCCTTCTCACAAGCTTCTTGAGAAGATCACCGGTCCACGACACCTCCACGCCGTCTAGGTGTCGACAAACACTAAGAGTAACAAACCAAGCCCCTTGCTTAACTCTCACCATGTGCAACGAATGCACAAGCTCAAGTCGATACGAAATCCACCTCTAGATGCAACAAATGCAACTAGAGACCTCTCTCCTTGCTCACAAGGTGCAACACATGCATAATTGAGAGGAGAACCTCACACTAGCTCAAGTGAGTGAAATGGGATGCCAAGAGTTGTCTCTCAATCGGCCAAGGTGGATATTTATAGCCCAGACACAAAAACTAGCCGTTGGGAGCGGAAAACCCCAAAAATCAGGATTTGTAGTAAAACCGCCATGCAAACTCCGGTACTACCGTTTTCTACTGTCCATCGGTCCACAGGTGCATTAACGGCTCAAAAACTAGCTATTAAAGTTTTGGTGTGGTACTACCGCAGTACAATGGGCGGTACTACCGTTCTGCGGTAGTACCTCAGTATAAAGGGCGGTAGTTCTGCAGTCCAAAATCAGCATAGATGACACTCGATAAAAAGGTCATAACTGTTGACTCCGATGTCGGAATTGAGTGATCTTAGACTCTATGGAAAGCTTATTCAGAGGGCTACACAACCCAACTATTTGATTTATCTCAAAAAAATTGATCAAATCAAAAGCACAACTCCCAAGAGTTACTATCATGGTCTAAGTTCAAAGAATTAGCAACAAGCAATCTTAGACCATGCTAAGGGAACATGCATGAATCCCAATAATTTGCAAAACACATTTGAAAACATAGATCATGCCACAAGGAGTAGGTATATGGGCTTCAACCATTTGCAAAACACATTTGCAAAGTATAGTCACATGCTACAAGGATTAAATGCATGAGCGTCGGCTATTTGCAAAACACATTCGCAAATAATAGCATCATGCCACGGAGAGCTAGAGCAAGCAAGATTGAGCTATAAACACATGATGAGACTCAAGCTACTAGACAAGACCCCTCCTAATAGTACGACAACCTATACTACCAATCCAGTCTTCCAACTAAACACCAAGACCGGTAAAAGACTAGGAACATATCCTTAGCCCTAGCTAGTCATACCTTTGCATCGAGCATCCTCTTGAAGTTTGATGATGCACATCTTCACATTAAGTCAAGGTCATCGTCTTGACATGCATCAAACCCATGATGCATCCTTTACTTGACTTCCATCAATACATGATGAGTCTTCTCTTGACTTGATGATCAACTCATGACCATCTCCTCTTCGAGATCTTGATATGCATCAACACATGATACATCCTCTTCTTGAACCTTGACTTGATGACGATCAACTCATGATGTCATCCAAAGTCTTCATCTCCCTGGAACATAACCTATTCATCCAACTCATGGAAAATATTAGTCCCACAATGATTAACATTAATTACCAGGATATACCTGCAATAAATGCTTCTAAACAAGCCATTGCAGAAAGGTATGGTACTACCGCCGTTGATCATGCGGTAGTTCCGCTTTCCGGTACTTCCGATCACAAGGGCGGTATGACCGCTTCCACTTGAGGTCCAAAACTGGTCCTTACTGGAAATATCGTACCGCTTCATAAATCTCGATTATACCAGGTTGCAGTAGTTCCACAAAAAGCACTGCGGTACTACCGCACCTCCAAAGAGCAGCCGAACTCCAAAAATACATCATTCTGTAAAAAAACGTTCTGCTCTACTTCGGACTTACCGAGCTGCGGTAGTTCCGCTCAAGAATTGTGGTACTACCGCTAAGAGGTAGTTCCGCCATAGGCTTTGCGGTCATACCGCTATGCGGTAGTTCCGCCACATAAACTCCGGTACTGCCACACATCGGTAGTACCGCTTACCAAATGCGGTCATACCGATTTCCACTGAACTTCTTCTAGAAGCTTTTCGAAATGCAATACATGACTCCTTTGTCTTGATCCATGTCAATCTTTTATCATTTTTGCATTTCCTTTTCATGTCATCATTCAAACTCTGGGACTAAGCTTTGAACACATCTTAGCACACACATTAGTCCCACAATACAATTGCAAATAATTGAATATAAAGTAATATGAGTATATATGAACTACACAAGTTTTATATACTCAAAGGATTTGTATTAAAGTAGAGATCCCCAATATATATGGATAAGGAAATATGGATCAATACAAATAAAACCACAAAACATAGAGTGAACTCCCCCTAAATGTGTGTATACACGAATGTGTAATAAAAAACATAAGCACATATTCAAGTTAAACTTTTGGTGGAGTTCAACCTATATTTTGGATTCGAGGAATGCAACAATATATAAGAATATGATGTCGAATGCATACCTCCATGATTTTCACCTTTTCATCCAAATAAGACTACACAATAGGTATATCAATAGAAGTGTTAGTCTCACATATAGATTTATCATTACTCACCAAAATAATCCATTAACTCATAATGGCGGGTCTAGGTTCTTCAATCTCCCCCTTTTTGGTGATTGATGACAAATCCTTTATCAATAACAACATTTGGATATAAATCATCACAAGATAAGAATTTAAGCTATTGAACTATATCCATGCATGTCCCTAAGCAATTTAAAGCTTCAAGCATTATGCATATGAGAATGGAAAGTTTATGCACATGATGCATATAGGAGGCTATGTGTATGAATGATATGCTCCTCCTCAAGACATGCATGAAATAAGGTGAAATCACAAGAGAGAATCCAAATGGAAATATATTGATCATATAAACATTCTCTCCCTTTTGTCATTAAACACCAAAAATCCAAAACAAATTGAAGCCAACATAGAGTTTTTGTAAAACAATGAGCTTGACAATAGAATTCATTTTATTTTGATCATTGAAACATTCTTCCTTTTTTGAAGTAAGGTTGTGTTTTCAAGATATTTGAGGAAAACCAAAATAGATCACAAACCTATTTGGAACACATTAAAATAAACTCATCCTTGAAATCTCCCCAATAAACATTTTTCATGAAGATACCATGCTCATTTTCTCAAAGTTCAAAGAGATGTGTGCATTTGAAATCATGTTGAATTCAAAAGATATAGCCAAAACAATGGAAAATGTGTGGAAAGAAGCTCAGAAAAATCTGAAATAAATCATAGAGTTAGTCCTTGTAAATAAAAACAATTTTTATTTCGGGAGGCTCAACCAAATGTCAACCATTTTGAATATATCAAAATGACAAAGTTCCAGAAAACTGAAAATTTCAGGTTTTCAGATTTTGATATTTCATTTGAGCTTTGAAACTTAACTGAAAAATTGGTTAAAACAAATCCAATAAATCTGAGAAAATTTTTCATAGACGATTAACTATAGAGGATAAAAAATCATCATTACATCTTCCTCAAATAATGAACCCATTTGGAGATACAAAAATCACAAATCAGCATAAAGTTATGCAAAAGTCTGAATTTTCCAGCATTTGATCAAAGAGAGAAAAAGTCAAAAAAATTTCCAATCAAGTCTAAATACTTTAAAATTTGGCATAAACAAACTTTGGACTCCTAAGAAAATTTTCCAAGAAGAATTTTCAAAAAAGGAGTCTCCGTTCAAAAGATATGGCAAATTGAGCTTTGAAAGCACGATTTTTGCTTAAAGTGAAGAAAAAGGCAAAACCTTTTCAAATGAAGTCCAAATACTTTGAAAATTTCTAGAATTTAACTTTGGACTATTTAGAATGTTTATCAAAAAAAATTGTTAAAAGTATTTTTTTTCTTTTAAAAGATAAGGCAAAATACGATTTGTATGCTAGAAAAGATAATGATTTTGCATTGAAGGTTCAAAATGCAAACCAATTTGAATTTCATGGAGTTTTTCACTTTCATGAATTTGTATGAGTTAGAACTACTATTTCAAGCCAAGATACACAAATAAATCCGGCTCAAATAGCAAAACTCACTATATGCAAGAATAGGTCATTTTTGGTAAAAGCTTGTTTTTCGGTGAACTTCAAATGGATATAACTTTTCAACGGTTGGTCTTTTGTAAAATCTTTGAACTAGATAAATGTTTAAAATGACCAACCCTTTGAGTTTGGTATTGACAACTTTTTCAAAAACTCAATAGATTTTGATTTAAGGAAATATGTCATTTAATTTAAAAACAAGATCATATAAGATCATTTTGAGGCCAAATTTGATATTTTGCTTCTAAAATAGGAATTTTTACTTAAAAAACATTGGAAATATATATTTAAGTACTTTTGTCTAGTTTTTCACAAATTTGATCCTTTTAAGCAAGTTTTTTTTACTTTTGACCAAAGAGGTTTTTTAAAAAGCTAAACTTGCATATCATTGACAATTTCATTCCCGGAATACCAAATGAAGCTAATGAGAATGAAATCATGCATTCATAAGATCCATAAATCATTTTGGGCAAATAGGTAAAATAGTTTTCCCAATATTAATACTTTACCCCTTTTTAAGTAAGCCCAAAATACTTAATAAGTTTTTCACAAAGAACTAACTCCCCTTTACACAAAGGTTCCTCTTGAAAATTCTTTCTTCTTCTTTGACACATAAAGGATTCTCTTCCATCTTGTCATCTTCTCCTTTGTCATATCTTTGAGATATATCCATCCAAAACTCATGATGACTTCAACCTCTTTCCTTTGACCATTATTTGCAACCAAATTCTCTTTCTTTGACATTAAGCACAAAAAAAATGTCTACATGTCGATCACACTTGAAAGATAGTCCTTAGACATCACTTGTAGATACCACGTGTCGACAAGGATTGAATTTGCAAAGTGCTTGAACTTCTCTCGCAAAGATCTTCAAAGAAAGCATCCAAAAAGAAAAGGGAAAGAGATAATTCAATCGTACACGAAGAGTACTTGAGCTTGATCAAAAAAAGTATGATCGACAAGGAATGAAATTAGATATCACTTTGAAGGAATAAGATGATATCATGTGAAAAGATGAATCTCATGCCGAGGTCAAAATGATCAAAAGAAGCTACCACTTTTAGAAAGAATACAATTTTAATGATAAAAACATCACAATACGATTAAAATTGCAAACAGAGTCAAGAAAGTACTTGAGGGTAGCTAGTGAATATAACAAGGATCAACTTGACCAAAAGAAACAACAAAAGTAGGTTTAAAATTTAATGGAATGAAATGGCTGTCTTGTTAAAGAAATCGGTAGTACCGACGTGCAAATGGTGGTAGTACCGAGATGCGGAAGTACCGCCTTTCAATGGTCAGTAGTACCGCAAAGCGGTAGTACATTTGTTAAGCCGCCGATAGTTTTGATTTTTTTGGAACTTCAAGGATAGATCTTGGAATTGAGAAATATGCAAATGATCCTTAGTTTTGCACTCAAATAAATGTCATTCAGAATCATTATGCATTGAAGAGACTAAAGAGTATCTAAGAACATAGTTTTTATGAATTAAACTTTTGTTTTCGCAAATGAAACTTATTTTGATGAAACTTCTTCAAAAGAACCAAAAGAGCATATGATTGAATTTAAAACATCTACTTTCATGTATGAGTCATTAATACCATTATGAACATATTCATGTGAATAAATTTGGCTCAAATGGCAAAACTCACTTAAGTGCTAGAGAGTGACCACTTAGGTCAAACTAGTATTTTGGACGAGTTTTAAAATCAAATAACTTTTGCTAGGTTGGCCTTTTAGAAATCTTGTGAATACCAAAAAGGTTTAAAATAGCCAACTCTAGGATTTTCTTTTTGGGATGATTTTCAAATTCCTTTTGGAATAGATTTTACACAAAAATCTAGTTTATATAAAAAAACAAGATACTATAATTTAGAATTTTGGCTAAAAACTCATTTTCGTTTAAAATAGGTTTTTATTGAGCCAAAACCTTTGATAAAACTTTGGAAAGCATTTGTATACATTTTGCAACTAATGTTTCAAAGGATTACTAATAGTTATGAAATTTTTGACTTTTGGTTAAAAGGCTTAATTTTGAAAAACATTACTAGCACTTAATTTATTTGGGCACACTTAGGGATGTGATATACATGATTATGACTTAGCACTCCCCCTTAATGTGCCACTTACTATCTTGCTTAAGATTTTAATAAACAAGATTTAGCACAAGAGCAAGAACACCCCTTTTAAAATATTTTCATGGAATGCAACCTACACAAGGTAAAAGGGCTAGATATTTCAATATAAATACTTGTTACCGAGATGCATTGGTTTATGATATGAAGTAATCATCCTCAAGCTTGGCTCCAATTTTGCATATGGTGGATTCCACCTCTTCATGTGTGAGCCAAACCTTCAATGCCTCTCCAAGTATCTATTTATCATTTAAGCATTTTGTGGTACCCAAACTCGGTTGGGTCCTTGAATGTTAGTCACAAGAGATTTGGGCACCCAAATGGCCCTAAAAATAGTCTTAGGTGAACTAACAATTCTAGCAAACATATTGCCATTTTTATCCTTCCTAAGCATATAATGATCATTATAGATAATAGGCTTAGGAGAGATACCTTTGGGACAATCCTTACTAAAATGTCCCTTTTTCCGACAATTGTAGCAAGTTGGACTTTTACTTCCCCTTTTTGTCTTCTTTGCTTGCTCTTTGCCGGCTTGCCTCATTTTTGATGTCTTTGTCTTGTTATCCATCTTGTTTGGACGCACCGTGGCAAGGTGACCATTCTTATTGCAACCAAGGCATTTGACATTCTTTGTGTGTCTTGCATTGTGCCTTGTCTTGCTATTCTCCTTCTTAGAGACAAAGCCAATCCCTCTCTTATCATTCAAGCTTCGTTGCTTGCTCAAAATATTATCAAGAGAGGCCTTCCCTTTGTAGCACTTCTCCAAGTCATTTGTCAACTTGGTGACTTGGTCCTTGAGCTCTTTGTTTTCCTCTACAAGATTAGTCTCAACAAGAATAGAGAAAGTAGACGCATTTTCACTAGACCTACAAGGTATATCTAGCAAGTCATCACAAGAAGTGGATATACTAACTTTAGATGAAATGCAAGAATTAGGAGCTATTTATGGCAAATCATCTAATAAATTACATGTCATGCCTATATCCACTTTGGGCTTATTGAGCTCATTTAGGAGGAGAGTTTCATGTTCATCTTTTAGAACATCATAATTATTTCAAAGCAAGTCGTACTCTTTCTTCAAAACTTTGAATTTTGAAACCTCCTTTCTTAAATACTCATTAAGCTCCTCAAGCATATCCATCAACTCATCATATGAAGGCTCATCATCATCATTTACCTTCTTATTACCTTTTGCCATGAAGCAATGAGGTGATGTGGATGGAGTTGAGGATTTCTCATTGTCGGAGCTAGAAGTTGAGCATTCTTCTCCCGACATCCATTCTTGTATGCAATCCTCATTCGTGGAGGTGGACTTTTCATAATGATCTTGAAGTTGTGTCCACATCTCGTGAGTACTCTTGAGATTGCATATGGCATCGAACACCTTTATACTCAAAGCACTAAATAAGGCGTTAGTTGCTTGAGTGTCGAGATGTGAGCATTTTTCTTCCTCAATAGTTTGAGCAAGAGGATCCTTGGGAGGAGAAAAGCCCACATCTACAATCTGCCATATTTTAGGGCTCATGGCCTTAAAATAACAAGACATGCGGATTTTTCAACTATCATAATTCGTGCCATCAAATAGGGGTGTCTCACCAATGTGCACTAAATTACTAGTCGTCATCCCTTACTCTCTAGACGGTTAAGTCTAATAAAATGAGAGACCAAGCTCTAATACCACTTGTAAGATCGAGGAGGCCAACTAGAGGGGGGGGGTGAATAGGTGGTTTTTAAAATCTTTTGGCTAAAACCGAGTTTTATGCGGATTTGTAAATCAATTCAGTTCTGCTCAATTAAAACCTAAATCAACTTGTCTTGACTAAGTGCACCAACAATGTAAGCCTATTGATAATGATAGCAATCATACAAAGACATATAAGCAATTTAATTATAGGAATGTAAATTGCACAAAGTAAATCACAAGAGAGCAAACCACAATGACACAAGGACGTTTTACCGTGGTGTTCGGAGACTTGCCAGTCTCTCCTAATCCACGTTGAGGTAAGCCCAAACTAATTGGACCGACTCCATGAATTAAGCCAAACACCTCAATTCCACTAGTGGTAGCTCTTTCCCGCTCCGGGTAGGTGAGCTCCAACCTTCACAACACGTCGGGCCTTCTCACAAGCTTCTTGAGAAGATCACCGGTCCACGACGCCTCCACGCCGTCTAGATGTCAGAAAACACCAAGAGTAACAAGTCAAGCCCCTTGCTTAACTCTCGCCACGTGCAACGAATGCACAAGCTCAAGTGGATACGAAATCCACCTCTAGATGCAACATATGCAACTAGAGACCTCTCTCCTTGCTCACAAGGTGCAACACATGCACAATTGAGAGGAGAACCTCACACTAGCTCAAGTGAGTGAAATGGGATGCCAAGAGTTGTCTCTCAATCGGCCAAGGTGGGTATTTATAGCCCAGACACAAAAACTAGCCGTTGGGAGCGGAAAACCCCAAAAATCAGGATTTGCGGTAAAACCGCCATGCAAACTCCGGTACTACCGTTTTCTACTATTCATCGGTCCACGGGTGCATTAACGGCTCAAAAACTAGCCGTTAAAGGTTTGGTGTGGTACTACCGCAGTACAATGGGTGGTACTACCTGTTGCACGCAAAAACGGTATCGTGCACAACACGATGATCACGGCAGCAATGGGATGCTTCGGATCTTGGAACCAGCGCGCAGCGCCTAGGCGTAGCTAGTCATGGCACAGCACAGTGGTGTTTTGCACGGTTTGATCTTGCAATCTCGCCGAGCAAGAAGCAAAAGGAGGTTGGAAAAGTACGGGACTACAAGAAGCTATGATAAAAAGTATATGTGATTGGTATTTGATCGATTGGTTTGTTGTTGTTTTTACATTTGGCCTTGCCCCTTTTAAAGGGCGGTAGGTCTCAGCCGTATGGACTCAAGATTCTTAATCCGATCAGGATCTTTACAGATAAGATTCGGTTACAACCTCCAAACCTTCTATACTTGACATATCTTTCCTAATTTAAATACGCAAGTTTTCCACATAGCAATTCTCCACGGGCGGTCTTGAAGAAATCCTCGCTGAAGATCCGCGCGGGAGGTCCTGAGAACATCTTGAACGAAACACGGTAGTTCCACCAAATGGCAGCCAAAACGACCGTAACGTGGTAATACCGCACTTACAAGCCGGTCGTATCGCTTTAACAGCAGCTGGTTGTCTTGAAGAAGTCTTCGTAAGGGTTCTTGAATGAACCACGGTATTTCCGCCATAAAACACTCGGTACTACCTTGGTGCGGTATTACTGCTCCACACTGTGGAACCACCGCTTCACAGAAAAAGTTCCTTGCAGAAGGTCCTGAGGAGATCCTCGCGGAAGATTCGCATGGGAGGTCCACGCGAGAGGCCTTGAGAAGGTCCTTGTGGGAGGTCCACGCGGGAGGTCCTGAGGAGGTCCCCACATGAGGTCTTGAATGGTCTTGATGAAGCCACGTAGTACTCAGGAGGAGGTCCTGATTGGCTGCGATTAAGCCACGTAAACACTTCAAAGAGATCCTGAGTGGCTCTGATTAAGCCGCGTAAGTGCTCCAAGGAAGTCCTGGACGGCTTTGATTAAGCCGCGTAGGTGCTCCAAGGAGGTCCTGAGCGGCCCTGATGAAGCCACATGGCCGCTCCTGAGAGGATCTTGATGAGGCCGCGTGAGCGCTCCTGAGGAGACTATGAACGGCCCTGATACACCCTGGAGGAGATCCTGAGCGGCCCTGATGGAAACATGTGGCCGCTCCTGAGGAGGTCTTGATGAGGCCGTGTGAGCGCCCCTAAGGAGGCCCTGAATGGCCCTGATGCACCCTGAAGGAGGTCCTGAGTGGCCATGACGAGACCCGTGGCTACTCCTGAGGAGACTACGCGAGCACCTCCAAAGAGGTCCCGAACGGCTCTGATGTGCTCAGGAGGAGGTCCTGAGCGACTCTGATTAAGCCACATTGCCATTCTTGAGGAAGTTGACGTCCAAAAGAAACCTTCACACTCAGACGGTCTGAACAGTACACGGTACTACCGCCAAGAGATGCACAGTCGTACCGCTTTAACCGGTAGTTCCGCTAGTTAGCCTCTGGTAGTATCGTTTTGAAGCCAGGACCTCCCAGGAGGTCTTTGAAGAGGTCTTAAACGGCCTTGATGAACCATATGGCACTCCTGAGGAGATCCTGAATGGCTCTGATGGAGGTGCGCAACACTCCTGAGGTGGTCCTGGGCGGTTTTGATGAAGCCACGTGGTGCTTTCTGAGGAAATCTTTGTAGGTGCCGCTCAGGACCACCTCTTCGAGCCAGGACCTCCTGTTTTTCGCGAAAACCACACTCCAGGACCTCCCAGGAGGTTTTTGTAGATATCATCTAGGACCTCTTGGGAGGTCTTTGAATTCAGGACCTCCCACGAGGTCTTTGTAAAGATCGTCTAGGACCTCCTTTGAAGCCAGGACCTCCCAGGAGTTCTTTGAAGGGGACATCCCAGGACCTCTCGGGAGGTCTTTTGAACCCCGGGCCTCCTAGGAAATCTTTGAAGAATCCGTCCAGGACCTCTCAGGAGGTCTTTTGAAGCTATTCTTTATAGATGCCAAATCTTGCCATCAACACATGCCCCTCCCCCCCTTGTTTTTTTGGTAAACAAACATGTTTGCCACAAAAATATCTTCAATTGTCCTTCAGGACGATGATTAAACACTGACCATATATGCGTATTTCTCAGGACGATGATCAACAACTCATTGGCCAGGCATGCTCCCCAAGTATCTTGCCAAACACTCGGATAATATTTTTTTTCAAATATTTGCCATTAAAAGCCTTAGGCAGCCTATCTCCCTGTAGACTTTGCACTATATAAGAATTTCCAGGAACAATCTCCACAACTTTATACGGGCCTTCCCAGTTTGGAGACCACTTCCCAAACTTATTATCCTTGTATCCCACAGGTAAAATCGTCTTCCAAACTAAGTCTCCTATTTGAAACGATTTTTTCTTTACTCTCTTATTGTAGGCTTTGGTTACCCTTAGTTTATCTTTTTCAATCTCCCTCAAAGCTCTTAACCTCTCATCTGCAATTTCATCTATCCTATCCATCATCAAGTCATGGTAATCTACGGCCGACAAATCATTTTGCCTGGCCACTCTAAGAGCGTTCAGATATACTTCAACAGGTAAAACAGCTTCTTGCCCATACACTAACTCAAACGATGTTACCTTTGTAGCACTATGTTTAGAAACACGGTGAGCCCATAATGCTTCAGACAACACCCTATGCCACTTTTTAGGGTTTTCATCTATCTTTTTCTTAATGAGCCTAATCAAAGTTTTATTACTTGACTCGGCCAGGCCATTAGCCTGAGCATAATAAGGCGAGGAATTAAGGAGCTTGATTCTACGTGATTCAGCAAACTCCTGTATTTGGTGAGACATAAAAGATGAACCTTGATCAGTAGTCAAAGTTTGTGGTATGCCGAATCTATAAATAATATGCTCCAAAATAAAACTAATCACCTCCTTATGAGTCATGTTTTTAAAGGGAACAACTTCTGTCCACTTTGTAAAATAATCAGTAGCTACTAAAACAAAACGATGACCTTTAGAAGATGCAGTGTGTATTTGGCTGATAAAATCTAAACCCCATCCACGAAACGGCCACGGTTTGATTATAGGATGCAACATAGCAGCAGGTGCCAATTGCACATCACCAAATTTTTGACATGACTCACACCCTTTGTAATATCTAAAACAATCTTCCAACATAGTCAGCCAATAAAAACCAACTCTTCTTAATAACCATTTCATTTTATGAGCCGACTGATGTGTACCACATATACCTTCATGTACCTCACCTATAGCGACTTTAAATTGATTCGAACCCAAGCATTTTAAAAGTAACCCATCTATGGTTCGGCGATACAACTCTCCATCAAGCAATATATATTTTAATGCTTGTCGCCGAAGCTTTCTGTCAACAGATTGACTAGGGTTTTCTAAATAACTAATTAGAGGCCTTCTCCAGTCATTAGGTTCAGCAACACTTGATGTTTCCAAAGTATCTGAACCACCAACATGTTGTTCGGCCATGCAGCTTGCAGCACCTCCAAGCATTAGCTTTTCTATCATGAACAATTTACCCCTTTTAACTTGATAACCAGATGCTTGTTGTGCTAGGTCATTTGCTCTAACATTCTTTTCTCTAGATATATGACTAATAGTAAAATCATCCGGAGTTGCTATGATCTCTAAACATTTTTCCAAATAGCTATTTAGTGATCCATCAAAGCACTAATACACCTTTGACACTTGCTGGACCACCAACAGTGAATCACCAAATGCTTCTATACTCTTTACATCCATGGACTCTAAAATTTGTAATCCTAACAGGAGAGCTTCATATTCGGTCTGATTGTTGATACAAAAGTACTCTAAACAAACTGATGTTTCAAAAGTGACATCTCTAGGTGAAACCAACACAATACCAACACCTTGTCCTTCTTTACAAGCCGAGCCATCAAAGTATAATTTCCATGGACGTAGAGACACATAATTAACCAGCTCTATGTCACTATCAATCCAATGATCCATAATGAAATCAGCTACAATATGGCCTTTCATAGACTTCAAAGATTCATCAGCCAAATCATACTCTATTAATTCATAGGCTCACTTTCTGATTCTACCACTTAAAATCAGCTGTTGCAACATGTACTTCATGACATCGGTTTGACAGGCAATCACACAAGTGTTAGACAGCAAATAATGTCTCAACTTGGCACAAGCATAATACAACGATAAACACAATTTTTCAATAAATGCATACCTTGTCTCATCTCCCAGTAGGCGTCAACTCAAATAAGTAATAACATATTCCTTACCGTCCATTACTTGTGTCAAAACAGCACCGATGACATCTTCTTGTGCAGCAATATAAAGCCGAAATGGCATCCCGGCTTTGGGCGCCCGCAAATAATAGCATCATGCCATGAAGAGCTAGAGCAAGCAAGATTGAGCTATAAACACATGATGAGACTCAAGCTACTAGACAAGACCCCTCTTAATAGTACGGCAATCTATACTATCAATCTGGTCTTTCAACCAAACACCAAGACTGGTAAAAGACTAGGAACACATCCTTAGCCCTAGCTAGTCATACCTTTGCCTTGAGCATCCTCTTGAAATTTGATGACGCACATCTTCACTTTAAGTCCAGGTCATCGTCTTGACATGCATCAACCCATGATGCATCCTTTACTTGATTTCCATCAATACATGATGAGTCTTCTCTTGACTTGATAATCAACTCATGACCATCTCCTCTTCGAGATCTTGATATGCATCAACACATGATACATCCTCTTCTTGAACTTTGACTTGATGACGATCAACTCATGATGTCATCCAAAGTCTTCATCTCCCTGAAATATAACCTATTTATCCAACTCATAGAAAATATTAGTCCCATAATGATTAACATTAATTACCAGGATATACCTACAATAAATGCTTCTAAACAAGCCATTGTAGAAAGGTGCGGTACTACCGCCGTTGATCATGCGGTAGTTCCGCTCTCCGGTACTTCCAATCACAAGGGCGGTATGACCGCTTCCACTTGAGGCCCAAAACTGGTCCTTACTGGAAATATCGTATCGCTTCATAAATCTCGGTTATACCAGGTTGTAGTAGTTCCGCAAAAAGCACTGCGGTACTACCGCACCTCAAAAGAGCAGCCGAACTCCAAAAATACATCGTTCTGTAAAAAAACGTACCGCTCTACTTCGGACTTACCGAGTTGCGGTAGTTCCGCTCAAGAATTGTGGTACTACCGCTAAGAGGTAGTTCCGCCATAACTTTTGGTCATCTGCCACTCTGTGTAGTTACGCCACACAAACTCCGGTACTACCGCACATCGGTAGTACCGCTTACCAAATGCGGTCATACCAATTTCCACTAAACTTCTTCCAGAAGCTTTTTGAAATGCAATGCATGACTCCTTTGTTTTGAGCCATATCAATCTTTTATCATCTTTGCAGTTCCTTTTCATGTCATCATTCAAACTCCAGGACTAAGCCTTGAACACATCTTAGCACACACATTAGTCCCACAATACAATTGCAAATAATTGAATATAAAGTAATATGAGTATATATGAACTACACAAGTTTTATATACTTAAAGGATATGTTTCAAAGTAGAGATCCCCAATATATGTGGATAAGGAAATATGGATCAATACTAATAAAACCACAAGACATAGAGTAAACTCCCCCTAAATGTGTGCATACACGAATGTGTAATAAGAAACATATGCACATATTCAAGTTAAACTTTTGGTGGAGTTCAACATATAGTTTGGATCCGAGGAATGCAACAATATATAAGAATATGATGTCGAATGCATACCTCCATGATTTTCACCTTTTCATCCAAATAAGACTACACGATAGGTATATCAATAGAAGTATTTGTCTCATATATAGATTTGTCATTACTCACCAAAATACTCCATTAACTCATAATGGCGGGTCTAGATTCTTCAATTATTCTTCGTCGGTGCCCTGAGATGCTCCATCGAGTTCCAAATAATGTTGGTCGGGTCGGTCATTCTCGCGTCCAACACTCCACCTAGCGCTATAGCACCTTAGAGCCCTCACTTTCAGGCTCTCTTACCAGTTCTAGTTTCCTCCATCACACTTACACAATATTACTTACCTGATGTGAAGACTATAACCATGTAACAAGGTAGTCTTTTCTGCCCGCCGACACGGGAAAAGGATTGGCACTTTAATTACGGCCCCTTATCCGGGTGAGAGTTTTGTTGGTCTTTATATATTAACCATATGTAAAGGGTCCCATATATTCCCTCATCTCTTTCTTGCCATGGGCTCCCTTTACCAGCCATAATATTAACTCTTGCAGTACAGCTACTCTTCTCAGCTGTACTGCCCTTTTCTCATTCATCATCTCTTTTCTTTTCTCTTCTTTCATTTATCCGGTTTGATTTTGAGACATAGTTTTTCATGCACATATGTATAGCTATACAGAATATAACTTTTACATTTAATATAACTATATTGATGTTCAAGAGATAAGCTTGCCTTCGTAATCGTAGAAAAGATTGGCATCGACAAAATCGGTATCAGCTACTCCTGCCTGCGTTGGTTCGCACTCTGCAATTATACGGTAGCGCAAATAATTAATAAATAAATACTTATTTGCTTGTTTGGTGCTACTATTACATAAATTAGATTATTTTCTTTTTCAGCAGATTTTAATTTAATAATATTTTTCGGGTCCCCTATTAGGTTAGCACTCCCCAACTATAGTTGTTCTATGGTCTACTAGCTCTGAAATCGTTGGTTGCCTATTTTTGCATTTAATCGCACGAGAAACAAAATGCTACATGTGCCCACATGCAACTAGGTCTATTCCATTTTACGCATGAAAATAAAAGCCTAATCAATTTTACGCAGATGTTGTTTTATTCAATTAATCTATCATGATCAAATTATCTTCTAACACATCAGATTATTTATTTAATTTGGGGAGTTCTATCGGTGATTAATTTCGTTATATAGTCCTCGATTAATTTTACGTTTTTTTCACTTTTATTTTATACCGGTCGGGCTACTGCTATTTATCCTAACGCGGTTCACAAATTTATTAGGTTCAACAATTAAACAACGCCGATATTTAATTTTACTGGTGTTTAATTCTACTACTAAATTTATTACCACTACTAATCTTTAATAGAATTTACTAATTTGCCCTTTTCCTAATTTCCCCTCTTTCCCCCCTTTTTCTTTCTTTTCCTAATCCCTTTTTTCTTTACCTAGCTTTCTCTCTCCTCCTGATCTTCATTCGGCCAAACCCATGGTGCCTTGCTTCTTCTTCATTTCCTCTCCCCCATTCCTCTTATCTCTCTCCATTTCTCATTCTTCATTCCTTCTTGGTGATTTTGCTTGGCCGAAGCTTGTCATGGCTCGGCTTCCTGTGCACCCTGGCTTGTCGGCACCACCGCTCACGCTGCGGCTGTGGGCGGCTCGCCTGCCGCGCCAAGACCAACTGCCTCAGCTCGGCTCCTCGACCCTCCATGGCGCGCCGTGCTCCTCCCACGCTCGACTCCTCGGCCCTCCATGGCACCGCCGCCTCCGACCGCCCGGTGGGGATTTTATAGCCACACAAGCGTTAACTGCAATCAAAAGTTACCCAAAGTCCAACGAACAGAAAACCTGTTCGGTTTCCCAGACTGTTCCTCAACTTTAAAGTGAATATAGACCACCTCATTATGTGCTCATCGAGTAGGAGTCAGTCGGAACGACGATTGGGTAGAGCCCTCATCGGACTCTTTTTCCCTTAACCCGACCGCCTGCATATTAGAGCAGAGTTATATACTAATCGGAAAACATATACACGATGAAGAAAAAATTGTTATTTACCTTAAGTCTCATTATTCTCTCTTCTTCAAAGACAACAGCCAGAATGCGGGGAAAAGTAGCCTTGACATCAGGCTCCCCGGTGCAGATTTTTTTGATCCGCTCTCTGACTTCATTAGGGGAAAGGGCTTAAAAAAAGGGAATAAGGAAATTTCGTGGTTACAAAATAATCAACAGAATAAATCATATTCGTTGGGATTTTTCAGAACTTACCTTCCCTAGAATCCTTGGTCGTGTCGTCACGACAAATGTACCCGAGCATGGAATGTGCTCGGAACTTCAAGGGACTTATCCGGTACATGAAAAAGTCCCTCACCACATGCCAAGAGGTCAACCCCTTGGAGCTAAGGTCTTTGATGGCTTCAATCCATCTTCCGACCTTTCCCGTCTTCTTCGCACTGGATCTTCAGTTTAGATTCTCGTCCACTTTGCCAACGAAGTAGAGGCAGTCCTCATGCATGAACGTCATGTAGAACCAGCTCTTCTTCCATGATGACCACAAATACTTTGAGTACATATGAATGTACTTGTTAGCCCTCCCATCGTGGATGCGCAATGAGCACTCTCCAGGTCTGGCCGCCGACTTCCCTGACCTCACTATCTTGTAAAAGTACCTGAAGACCATCAGATTCAGTCAGATCCCTAGGTATGCCTCGCAGAGGTAGATGAATATGCTGATGTTGGCAATTGAGTTGGGCACCAAGTTCACGAATTCAACTCCATAGTATTCAAGAACCTTGGAGAGAAATTTGTGTGCTGGTAACTTGAATCCACACTCAATGTAGGTGAGAAAGACATGGATTTCTCCATCTTCGCTACTCGAGAAATGCTCTCCGGCTGCTGATCTCCAGGAGATCAGATTCATGTCAAGGAGCATCCCTACCTTCTTCACAGCCTCGAGCTTCTTCCCGCTCAAGTCAGAAACCAACTATTCGGTCATCGAGTCCGACATAGTTGGATCTTTGGCGAAAAGATAAAGGGAGGTCAGAGAAGTTTTTGGCAAGAAGATGAGAGGAGGTCAGAGGAGATTTCTTGTGAAAAGATGAAAGGGGATTGAAGGAAAACCCGATAGCATAAAAGCCCTAAAGCTGTGCGCGATGGCGATTTTATAGCCACACAAGAATTAATTGCAATCGGGAGTTACCCAAAGTCCAACGAACAAAAAAACTATTCGGTTTCCCAGACACTTCCTCAACTTTAAAGTGAATACAAACCACCTCGTTTGTTACGTCATTAAATGAGGGCCTACCCGATACGATTTCATCGGAGAAAGGTTCACACTACTCATTCATTTAAAATTCGGGGGCTAGCTGGCAAGGATTAAAATATCTAAATATTACTTTAATATTTAATTAAAGACTGCATGTCCTTCATGGTCGTAACCCCTAAGGTTAATGACCCCTTGGTCGTAAGGATTCCAGAGGTTACTTTATGGGAACCCTGGTTAGAGAGGTCCTGTACCTGCTACCCGACTAGATGACTGCTTGTAGAAGCTTTCAACCAGCACTTAGACCCAGTTCCAAGTAATCCTTTTCGTGTGACGAATGGAACATGTGTCTAATTGTTCCAAACCACATGACATTTTCAGCCCTAAGTTACTGACAATAACCATAATATGGTTATTCTCCCACTGATATCAACCGCTGGTCAGTTGGCTTTCTACCAACTGCCACCGCTTCTTCGACCGGACGCGACACTTCCATAGGGTGCCACTTCTAGGAGTAACTTCCATCCCTTCATTAGTTATTTAAAGGAGAAGACAACTGGGAGAACAACACACCGAGCAAGATCAGGATACGATCTGCAATCACAACTCAAGGCTGTTGAAGCAACATCATAGTACATAAAGTGTAATTAGGGTTAGTCCATTGTCTTGTAGAAGGCACCTCCTGTAAAAGATCCAGTTCATTGCAATAAAGAGCAGACCTCATTCTCTCTCAAGAACTCTTAGCCATTTTCCTCTATTTTATTCGTAAGATTGGCGACTTGATCATCGATAGTTTTGGATGGCAGTGATGATGGTGCTGTGGTGATCTGGGTGTTCTTTGGTGTCCCTTGTTCCTTCTTGCTCCCTTTGGTGCTTCTGATCCTCATTGTCGGCTTGGCGTCGGTCCTGGTGGTTGTTGATGGTTCGAAGTCGTCGTCGATGCCATCCTTGCTTCGTCATCTTCCCCAACTCCTTTGCTCCTCTCCTTCGGTTGCTCTCTGTGGGTGGTTTGTGGATGGAGGTGATGGTGGGTGATGCTGGTGTGGTCTGCTTGTTGGTAATGGTGGTGCTTGGCTTTTGTCATGCCTTGTTCTTAGTTGTGGGGTGCCTTGGGAGCATATGGCTATCTGGCTTGCTTGCTTGGTGGCTTTTGACTGAGAGTGTTCCTGGGTGTCATGTTATATTACATTGTTCCACTTTGGTACAATGACTATAAGGATCCAGTGGTACCTACTCATGTATGTCACTATAGTCATTAAACCTAAATTCGTGCTGCGTATAAAGTACAAATGAAATTTATATAGCAAGTAGTGAAGCACTTACTCCTGGTTGAAAGGCACCACTATGTAGTCCTTCTGGTCCTGACGAAGCAATGCCACATTTATGTATTTCTCAACAAATGATATGTCTTCTTCGATGGTTTGCATAGAGACCACGTGTGGGTCGAGGAAACCCACCGGTTCGGACCAATCCCAGGCTTTTTGCATCATGTATCTATACATAAGCAATGAGTTGTGATATTTATCGGTATTACGTGAATGTAGAACTTGATTGTACACACTTACAGTGTCCAACATCGTAGAAGCGAGGTGTCGAGGGCAGTGAGGTTGAATAGGTCATATAAGTCATTGAAGCCCACGACGAAGTGGTCCAACCCATTGAAGAAATGCTTATCCGTGTATCTGACGGTGATTCCAGTATCGCACCCCTTCTCTTTGGTCTTCCGCACATACCAGGCATGCAAAAACTAACAATCTACTCCAGCGCGGAGTAATTCTGTGTCGGAGCCCAACGGTTTTTCCGATGGAGTACTTCCCGGACTTGGGAGGCGCCTTAATGTTCATCGATTTTGATTTAGCCTTAACGACTGGCCCGCTACACGTCTTCCTGCGAGACAACTCGGGAATCGATACGACGGCGCGCTTTTCTTGTTCCTTCGGCGTATTCTCCACAGGAACCGATAAGGTGGCCTTCTGAGGCAAAGGATGAGGTGGAGTCATCGAGGGTCCCGTTGGAGAGGAATGGTCGTGTCGAGATCGCGGCACTGCTGGGTCCAGGGCGATGTCCTTCTTGGGTCACTGGATAAAAGTGTGCATGGCATCCCCTAATGTTCTGATGTCTTTGTTCGGGCGAATCCCCAGCGGGACGGCCATGACATTGTCATGTACCATGTCCACCTGGACCCTAGCGTAACCCTACGCCAGCTAAGCACCGTGCTGCACTGTTCCTTCCTGGCATGGATACGCCATCCCCCGCCCAACCTCAATAGAAATAGACCCAAGCATCCTCACTTGGAGCTTGCAGGGCGTCGGCTCCTACAAAACGATACACAATTAGTTAAGATGTCCTATAGGTCTATCTTTGGAGTATTCCAGAGATGTACATTACCTTGATGTCGTCAATAGGTAATTGGACGTCATCATATTCAGAATTATGCATGGACGTGACGCTACTCCGATGTCGAGGAGGATTGGCTCCCAAAATAACGGGAGCGGCTTGCAACTGGTTCAGGAGTTGATTCATTTGATCATACAATCTTGTTATCTGTTCTTGAAATTTTGCAGTAAGCATCTGTACCAACCGGTCCTCATGCTCGGCCTTGGATCTCTTCCTACTCCTATACATGTCGTAGTCGCCTCGGAATCCATAACTCCAAGGTACGTAAACCCCAAGGCCTCGCGTGTGACCCAGGTGCTCCTTGTTTTCTAGGGCCGTAGATAGTATATACTTCTCCCTATCTACTTGAAAGGAGCCTTGGGAAGTTTCGGCAGTCAATTCATGCTGCAAGAGGTCATCATGTTATTATAGATACTATCAAGTTATGGATTTATTAACAACTAGGTAGTTCGACATATTTACCAGACGTTGGGACACTTCCTGGTCTACCAGGTTTGTGAAAGAGATGCTGCCCAAAGACGTGACTTTTGCCCTCGCTCTTAACCAGCTTAGGGCACGCTCGTCTGTGATCTCAGCAAATGGCTCGGTTGCGTTCTCGTCCTCCACCGCCCATTCCGTGGATTTACCCGCGTACCCAGCGGTGCCGAGTCTGTGGGGGGTGAGTGTTTCATGTCTGGAGAGCTTTGTGTGCCACACTTTGCTCCTGAAATTCGACCGTCGTCTTCATCCGCACAAACTCGTCCCATATATCCCACAACAAGAATGAAAACTTCGTGAAGGGCGTCCGACCCGTGTTCACGTACTTCGTAACAAGTGTACTCTTGAAGGTCCTCCACACGTGTCCCATCGCGAGCAACGCCCGCCATTCCACGCGTGCCATGTCTGCTTCTCTTATAGTGAACTTGCCTGAAATTTCTGTCCACAGCTAGCCTCTCTGTACGTCCGTCAGAGACTTCCAGCTTGGTGTAGTGATGGGGACCCGTTCCCTTGCAAGTATCTCGCAGATGGTCTAGAATCTCGCCACTGATCTCTGGGAACTTAGAGGGATGCCAACGTCACTGACCTCCATGATGATCAGTCGGCCCGCAGGCAATTTCGATTTTCCTCTGCCATCACGCTTACGTATCACTATCGTCAGACATCTAGACGCATTCGGCGACGTCGATGACGGTGGTGAAGATGGTGCCTCTGCCATCTTGCTTACTTGCTATCTATATAAGTTACATACGGAATAAAATGGATTGCAAGATTTGACATTCATCACAGCAGAAATAATTATGCAACAAGCATAATATCAGCAAGTAGTAAATCATCAATAAGCAACATAAAGCACAGAAGATTGATGATAGTTTGTGCTCTCAGAAGGAGAGTTGCAAAAGAACAAGTCTTTGCCATCTCAACCAGTTTATACTCCTCACTAATTGACTTTGACAAAACAATATAAGCCTTGAGCTCTAAAAACTTCTTCTAATCTGTCAAATATCCTAGAAACAGTAACAACAAGAACAATGTTCATTGTTAACATAATACCAATTCAGTAATTAAAAAGGCCAACAACCTTGATTTAACAATATTGGTTCACTGACAGTGAACAACCATAGTTAAAGTCAAGTCAACAACAAGTTTTCAGAACTAATAGAATAGCATGGGCAATACGTTTAACAGAAAAACATTAAAAGGGTAAAGACCATATAAGTCTTTAAGTATCCAAAAGTAATAAACTACTATCTCAAAATCAATTGACAGATTTGAACAATACTTTTAGAGCTCGAGTCTAAATTGGATTGCAATGTTAATTTCAGTATATGACTGATTTCATCACAAAGCATTTACAATATACCACATAGCAATATGTCATCATATCTAGCATCCCAAACCCTAACCATCAGAACACCCACCATGTCCAGAGACCAAACATTCACAATCAAGGATTAACCTTCATAATGCAAGGAGGAGGCCGGTGCAGGGGAGGAGGCCGGTGCATAGGAGGAGGCTGACGCGGGGAGGAGGACGGCACGAGGGAGGAGGCCAGTGTAGGGGAGGGGGCCACGGGGAGGAGGCCGGTGCGGGGGAGGAGGCAGACACGGGGAGGAGGACGGCACGGGGAGGAGGCTGGTGTAGAGGGAGGACACCGACACGAAGAGGAGGCCGCGCGTCGAGGTGGTAGTAGCATCATCGATGTCGGGGGCGGCGGCGGTGTCAGGGCTTACGGGGAGGTGAACGGGCGAGCCCTAGAGGAGGCGAAGGAGCGAGAGTTTAAGGAACCGTCGAGAGCGTGCTAAGGGCACTGGAGAGATGAACGGGCGAGCCCTAGGGTATGAAGGCATATCACAGACGGTTCTATTATGGAACCGTATGTGATAAGCAATCACAGACGGTTCTTAATAAGAACCGTTTGTGATATGGTCCACATCACAGACGGTTCTTATTAAGAACCGTCTGTGATTCCGTCTATGTTATGCCACTACCATTCTATTTATCCACATGAACCTGGTGACAAGTCCATAACACAACTCCAAATAATTTGACTAAAAATTAATTTATCCACTGACAATTCAGTTGACTTCAAAAATTCATATCTAATTCAATTCAACTCCAAATCAAGTGAAACCAATTTTGATACTCCACATTACAATGAAGTCCACATTGACATCAATATCAAAGATGACAAGTCCATACCACATTAACACATGATAATTCCACGTTGATACAAAATATATGAGAAATTACAAGTCCATAACACATTGCAAGTCCACATTGACATGTCTGATGTCATGGAATAAAATTCTTAATTAAAATATAGCCCTTCATGATGATCGACGCGCATATAGCTAGCTTCCTCACTTGGTTCTTCCTCGAGCCTGATGCTGTCTTCGAAAGGAGGCAACTCGTCAAATTGATTGTACTCTTCCTCATCCACGACATTCTCAACTCCGAAAATCCTTCTTTTTCCATGAAGAACTACGTGGCGGTTCTTATTTGCCGGGTCTGTTACATAAAAAACTTGAACAACTTGCTTAGCGAGTATGAATGGTTCGTCCTTGTATCTGACACATTTGAGGTCCACAGTGGTGACACCGTACTTGTCGACCTTCACACCTTGCGGAAGTTTAACCCAATGGTATCGAAATAGGGGATCTTAAAAAGTACGTAGTCGAGCTCCCAAATCTCCTCTACAAATCCATAGTAGGAGTTCAACCCACGTGCCCCGGCGGCATTGAACTGCTCGTGAAACGCATCTATCACGGACACCATCGCTACGGACTATGCTCTTCCTATCTGAAATAGCCAGTATAAAATGTGTACCTATTTATGCTGTATCCTTGCCATGTCACAATTGTAAATTATGGCCTTTTTGCCAACCATAGTAGTGTATCATCACCTGATGACCTCCCAGTGATTGACACCTTTAACCATTCATTGAATCGACGGTTGTGCTCTCTCGTGATCCAAACCTCCGACCAGTCTAGATTCTGTTGGCGTACTATGTCTTTGTGCACGTCGATGTACGGGGACACTTGTGTCATGTGTTGCAAGACCGTGAAATGGGATTGAGCGTATGTATCCAGATCGGAAGTGATTGATTTCCTTTCGATGGTCCCGATATCATCCAGTCTCCCCTCATGACGAGATAGAGGCACATCTATCGGTTCCACCTGACCATGTAGTCAACTCAGAACTCAATGACCTCTTCGGTTGCATAACATTCGATGATGCTGCCCTCCCACTACTACAAAAACGCTAATACTGGAAGCCTCATCACAGACGGTTGACTAAAACCGTCTGTATTACATGCAATCACAGTCGGTTTTGGTTTAGCGACCGTCGTGTTACTTTCTGCGCTAAAAGCTATGCGTGAAGAGGTAATATCACAGACGGTTCATGTTGAAAACCGTCGTGAAGTATCACAGCGGTTCTTATTAATAACCGTCTGTGATAATTCTACATATCACGAGCGGTTTTCAATAAAGAACCGCTCGTGAAACATCACGACGGTTCTAATAATAATAAATGCGTGATATTACCACATATCACGAGCGGTTTTTGCTATAACCATCGCTCCGAATTTATACCTTGTTTTATAAAAAGGATCATCTGCCATCGAAGATGTGATCATCCTACTTATAAAAAAACAGAAATAGCTGCCTCTTCCTTGTCGCCGGCATTGATGGCCTACCCGGCCACACTGTACGAGCACCTCTCTCACTGTATGTTGAACCGTGCTGCGGAAGAACACTGTTTCAACAGTGTCTTCACTCCTACGTCGGCCGAGAATTTGCCGGAGCAGATGACGGCCACCTTCCGCCGTCTTGACATCCTCCTCCGCCGTGTCTTCCGGGTGATCTCCCACTTTCGACGAGTTTACCACGTCATCGACGTGGTTCTCCAAAACGACGTTGCACGTCTTCAGGAGGCTTATCGTCACTTAGACTGCATAATCGAGGTGGCAGGCGACCGAGTTGACCAGGCCGAGACCCCTCAAGCAAGGGAAGAGAGCCTATGGGCTCAATTCTTCTTGGTTCAACAGTCTGAAGGTCTTCGGGAGACACTCAAGCGAGCGCGTCGTGAGTAGGCGATTTCGAGCTTCGTTCACGATGATCGAGAACCGTCCGATGCCGACATCGCCGCTATGAAGTATTGAAGATGGAGATAGCACCTACCTCCGCCACTAGAAAAACTTTGTTTAATTATAGGTTTCTACTTTTTTAAATATAAACATGTAATTTCTTCATGTCATGTAAGTGTATATACAAGATAAATATACTTGAGAGCGGTTCCATTATGGAACCGCAAATGCGTGATATAGGACATATCATGGGCGGTTCCATAATGGAACCGTCGTGATATGGGACCGATCGTGATATGTCCCATATCACGACAGTTCCATTATGGAACAAATGCGTGATAATTATCACCGATGGTTCCATAATAGAATTATGCGTGATAAGTCTCTTTATTAGTAGGAGCCGCCGCCGCTAGGTTTGCACTCTAACTCGTCACTTCGGTGGCCTTACTCTCGTCCGTTCCTCCCCACTGAATGACCTCGTCCGACGCCGCCATTCTTCCGTCGTTGCCGACGGTTAGACACCACGGTGACCTTGCAAAAGACACTAAATGACGATAAGAGTGTCTTTTGTAGTGTCACCGCAGTTACAACTCTGATGACGCCCTAACTCTCGTCACTCCCGGCTCCGCTTAGGTTTGCGCCCGCCCTAACTCGTCACTCCCAGCGCATTTACTCCGTTCCCCTCCCCACCTCGATGCCGCTCGACCCCGTCGCCGTCGCCGCCCAACCCCGTTGCGCCCCGCTAGGGCCCTAGCCGGGCTTTGCTTTCCCCATCCTCCCTCTATTCTCCTCTAGGTCTGTTAGCTTAATGTCTTTTGTTGAGTTTGATTTTTATGCTTGAGCCTTAAGTTGTGTCATGATGTTTGTGTGATTTATGCAAGGTGAAGGGGATGGATGAGGGTTGTGCTGGTGGTGGGGTCACCACCGTGGTTCTTATTTGTCTTGAGGTATCACCCTACCTTACTCCTCTCTGTCTCTACCCCCTTGCTCTGTGTGAAAATGGCTAGTGCTCTGAGATGGATCGAGGGCTACTCTTGGTGTGGTGGGTTTGGACACCCTTGGTTTTGTTTTTCTTCTCGATGAACTGCTCAATGATGTTAATAGTCTTATGCTAAAATTGAATTGATAATTAGTTTATATTAATAGTCCCCTTGCTCTGTGATGTAATGATGTCAATAGTCTTATGCTGAAATTGAATTGATAATTAGTTCATATTAATAGTCCCCTTGTTCATGCGGTCAAGTTCTCCTACCTCTTGTGTACAGTCGTCCTACCATTCCATTCATAATCTCTTCTCTATAAAGTCTCCAAGTCTTGTTGCTTGTGCCATTAAAACCGGTATCATATATATATTATTAAGTAGTCTGACCACTTTAGGGGTCATCCACATGACATGAGAAGGATGAGGCGGTATCCACGGGCAACCTCATTGAGCCCTGCAAGTTTAAAAGTATGGATGCAAGGAGGCGTCGGGACATCCAATTACGGATTGGGCGTCGCTATGTTGAAAAGTGGCGTTGATCTTAACTTCTCCGTGGGAAGTGGCATCATCTATCGACAACCAACAATTCTTAAGCATGTAATTGTCTTTAAAGCCAACAAGAACACCAAGCAATAAGTTGAGAATTCTTTTGAAATATGAGAATGGTTGCATGGTGTTCTTGTTGATGCCACTTCCCACGGAGTACACAAGATCAACGCCACTTTCAACATAGCGACGCCCAATCCGTAATTGAATTGCATACTTTTTAAACTTACATGATGCTCACTTTCATGTCATGCGGGACGATCCCCTAAAGTGGCCGAGATACTTAACAATATATATATATATATATATATATATATATATATATATATATATATATATATATATATATATATATATATATATATAGTCGATTTAATGGCACAAGCAACCACCGCTGGGGCTTTATAGAAAAAGTCATCACTGAGGCGGTTTTGACCAAGGCACAAAATGCAGGAAAGTATGCATCATGAGGCGATTCAAAGCGATGCGTGATGACCTCATGTCATCACTGACCCATAAACTTAGACGGCTCACGAAACCATCTGTGATGACGTTTTTGAACCGTCTGTGAATACCTTTTCTGTAGTAGTGTCCGGTCGAGATCGATTCCGTACGTAGGACTTGAGAATTCCCATGTACCTCTCGAATGGGTACATATGACGTAGGAACACAGGACTGCATATCTTTATCTCTTTCACAAGGTGAATAATGAGATGGAGCATGATATCAAAAAATGACGGAGGGAAATACATCTTAAGATGACATAGAGTCGTCACCACCTCGGCCTGCAGAGCATCTAGTTTTTGGGGATCGATGACCTTCTAAGCAATTGAGTTAAAGAAATAACACATCCTCAAGATTGCCACTCGGACCTTGTTCGGCAAGATACTTCTAATTGCAACAGGAAGCATTTGTGTCATCAGCACATGACAATCATGAGACTTCATACCAATTAATTTCAAATCTTCCATAGAAAAAAGTTTCTTAATGTTAGCGGAGTAACCGGACGGGACTTTCACACCATGCATGCTCTGGCACAGTTCATTTCTCTCGGCATTGGACAGAGTGTAGCAAGCTGGGAGAAGGTACGTTCGTCCTTTATTGGTCTCTTTCGGTGCTAACTCAGTCCTTAGGTTCATATCAACTAAGTCACGCCGTGCGTTAACACCATCCTTTGTTTTGCCACTAATGTTTAGTAAGAGACCAATCAAGCTATCACATACATTCTTCTCCGCATGCATGACATCGATGCAGTGACAAACTTCTAAGTACTCCCAATAAGGCAAGTCCCAAAAATTGACCGCTTTTTCCAGATGTTTTTCTGATGGGTTTTTAATTTATGTCCCTTCCCAAGCACAACATCGATATCCTTAACCATATCATAGACCTATTTCCCTCTAAAAGCCCTTGGAGCTAAATCGTCCTCCTTATTTCCGCCGAATTATTTCTTCATCTTGCAGTATGGGTGAATCCTGGGAAGGAACCTACGGTAACGCATATACACAGTTTTGCGTGAGTTGTTCAGCCATACACTCTCCGTAGCATCTAAGTAGTGCAGACGGGCTTTGGCTCCTTTTGTACTGAAGCCCGACAGGTTACCAAGGGCAGGAAAATCATTGATGGTATAGAACAACATGGCGCTTAAAGTGAAGTTCTCTCGTTTGTACGCATCCCATACTTGTACCCCTTCGTTCCACAGTGTCACAAGATCTTCCAGCAATGGTGCTAGGTACACATCAATATCATTCCCAGGTTGCTTCGGTCCTTGGATAATTAGTGACATCAAAATGTACTTCCGCTTCATACACAGCCAAGGAGGAAAGTTGTACATACATAGATTCATGGGTCAGATGCTATGTCGACTACTCATGTTACCAAAAGGATTTATTCCATCTGTACTCAACCCTAACCTTATGTTCCTCAGTTCTGCACCGAACTCTTCGAAACTCCAATCGAAGTTTCTCCACTAGGCAGAATCAGTAGGGTGTCTTAGCTTTCTATCTTTTTTACGCTCCTCCGAGTGCCAACGCAGCAATCTTGCCTCCTTTGGGTTCGCAAATAAATGCTTCATATGTGGGATCACAAGCAAATACCACAACATCTTAGCAGGAGGTCCTCGCTTCACCTTAGCAATATTCTTACACTTGTATCGGGATACTTTGCACACGGGACATACATGCATGTCTGCATACTCTTTACGGTAGAGGACACAATCGTTCGGACATACATGTATTCTTTCTACTTTCATTCCCAATGGACAGATAACCTTCTTTGCTTGGTAGGTGGTGTTGGGCAACACGTTTTCCTCTGGAAGGATATCCGCTAGGAGACCTAACAACGCCATGAAACTCTTATCAGACCAACCATTGCTTGCCTTTAATTTCAGCAGTTCAAGCACTGTTGACAACTTTGTGTATTTCGGCTTGCAGCCAAGGAACAAAGGTCTCACCAAGTCCTCCATTAAGCCCTTGAATTTACAAAACTCTCTCTCACTGTAGTTCTCTTCTGCATTGCGTAGCATCTGATCCAGATTATCATCGTGCGACCTATTCTCATCAAAAGCACAGTCCACGTCCGGCTTATCGTTGACTTCCTTGGTGATGCCGTCGTTATTAACTTCCTGTATAATCTGCACTTCACCGTGACTGGTCCAACATGCATACCCTTTTTTGAAACCCCTTCGAATCAAGTGCGCTTCGATCTACGTCGGGTTGTTAAACATCTTCAGATTATCGCAATCAATGCATGGACAGTACATAAATTTTATCCCCTTCTTCAACATATCTTGCTCAGTGGCTCTTCTAAAAGCAAGCACGCTATTAATGTACTCTTGGCTCACACAGCTCTTACCGTACATCCAGTTTCGGTCCATCTATACGCATGTAACAAATCAATGTCAAATTACATTAATAAACCGCAAGTACAGACTCTTCTTAATTATTGACCAAACATACTTAAATTGCTTAGCGATTAACCTAGAGCAAATATAAAGGGTTAAAGATCGTTACCTCAGAGCTCACGATGAAAATACCAAATATCCCTCGAGATTCCTCTCCTTCTCCTCCTCCGATCCCTTCCTCCTCCTCTTCTCCTCCTTTCCTCCTCTCTTTAGCTTCCTCCTTTCCTTCTCCTCTCTAAGGTGGCGCAATGGGGGTGGAGGCGACAAGGTCTTGAGTGGCACAATGGGGAGGAGGCAAAGGTGGAGGAGGCGCTAGGGGCAGGGTCGACCTCCTCCTCTCTAAGCTGGCGCAATAGGGGAGGAGCAGCAGGGTGGAGGAGCTAGGGCAGGGAGGTGGCGCATGGGGGAGGAGCAGCATAGTAGAGCCAGCGGTAAGGGTTGTGTCAGGTGCATGTATAATGCCAGAATATCACAGACGGTTCTTAATAAGAACCGTATGTGATAAGCCCTCATCACAGACGGTTCTAATTAAGAACCGTCTGTGATAATTCACAGACGATTCCTAATAAGAACCGTCTATGATTAGCTAGAACACAGACGGTTCCTATTATAGAACCGTCTGTGATTAGCTAAACTATCACAGACGGTTCATAATAAGAACCGTCATCAAATTATCATGACGGTTCTAGTTATAAACCGTCTGTGATAAATCACGTATCAAGCGGTTCCTTTGGAACCGTTTGTGATAAACTCTTTATAGACGGTTCCAAATGAACCGTGCGTGATTAAACATCTTCTATAGCCTGTTTTGTAGTAGTGGTTGTTAAAATCGTGATTCTAGTCATAGAATCATCTGACTCTACAAACCCACCAACCCCAAACGATCCAAGTTGTATTCGATGTATGAACATGAGGGATAGAGGGGATATGTATGAGGAAGAGAGAGGATCGAGCTAACCTAACCGTCACCGCCACCGAGGTTGCTAGTCATGACCATTGTCGCTGGCCACCTTGGCCTCTTGTTGCTTGCCCTTGCCGATGTGACCATGGTGTGGTGGGGGTGAGAGGGGCCCACAACCATCTGCTAGCATGTGGAAACGAGAGAAGACATCCGGTTTCTGCATATCTCCGCTGAGACACCACCATAGCGATCTGGGAGGCGGCGACGGCGTGGGAGGGAGTTGAGGTAGCGTGGTTTAAATGAGTTTGGGACTCGTCATGGGCTGGGCCAGCCCAACTGCTCACAACCTTTTATTTCTTTTACTAGCTGAGTGCTCGTGCGTTGCAACAGTTTTCAAATAAACATAATATAAGTTATTAACTTAGAAAAACCAATATCCATAAGGTAATTATCCTACAAACAAAAGTTTCATACATAATTTGCATCTAATCAACATGCCACATGTAATCTTATCACAAGCCACAAACACATAAAATTTAATTATCCACAGAAGATCATTCAAGTAACTTATACATGCATACATATATATATCCACAGAAGATCATACTAACTCAAAAGATGGGGAGGGGAGGTAGTACATGGCAAACTCACCACGACCATCAAATTCTTCTTTTATAATAGTAAAGATAAAGATGTATTAGAGCTACTAGGATCTTCTATGGTTGTTGATCTGTGTATGCAAGATCATGAGATTCCTATAGTTTGCTTAGTATGTTTAAAAAATATACTTTTTGTAGAATCAGTTAGAATCTTAGATTTTATCATTCAATCCTATGATGTGATCCTACCAAAGCGTCTCCGATCCGATTCAGAATCATGATTATGACAATCTTCTTTTATAGAAGCTGGGAATGAAGGCTGATTGGCTAAAAAAAGTGTTGTTCTTTGATGTGATTCTATGCTTCCGGTCCAAGTGAAAATATTTTTATTAATAGCATTCACTCGGGCGTAGCTTGACCTTGGGCTGGCCTCGGGCCGCCCGACCAAGTCTAACTCAAGCCTGATTTTACATGGTGATTTTTAGTCAATTAACATGAGATTTTCTTCTTTGGGCCTCGGGCCACGGCCCGAGAGGCCCGAGGCCCAGCTCCGCCCCTGATTCACTCCCATAGTCCCATTAGTATGTTATTGAAAATGACCTAGTTTTCAGGTCAGAATGTTCATTCTAACCGGAAACTGACAAAAGATACATTGCCAATACAGTATAAGTGTTGCAATGGCCAATGGGGCACTTTAAAAAGAGGTGAAACACTGTGTTGCAATTCACAACCCTTTTTTCAAATGGGAAATTCTTTGGTGACCAAGGGTTCCCGCGTCCCCATCTACGAAAAGTGTGGGATGCATTGTTCCAAAAATACAAACAAAAATACATGAATGTAGTACACATTATTAACTTATGTAAACCTGTAAAATTTGACATCGAAATTTTGTAGGTTTACCTAACTTTATGTATACTATGTCTATGATTCATTTTAGTATTTTTGGAGCAATGCAGCATGCTTGTTTTGCAAATGGAGACGCGGGACCCTTAGGCACTAAAATCACATTCTTTTTCAGATTGTGAGTTGTTCTTTTAGTACCCTGTGAGTTTTTCCAATTGCAAATATAAGCTAAGCATGATTCCATGCTCTCGCTAACAACTAAACTGGGCTCGTTGATTTTATTTTGAAATGGCTAGACATCGTTGAGTTCTGAAAGAAATTCAAAAATGCCTAAAAAATAAAGCAAGATTTTGTCAAAACAACAGTAATTGAGTACACACTACCGGAGACGGCTTCTTTGCCGAGTGTCCCATACTTTGCCGAGTGCTTTTTATCGGGCACTCGGCAAAGAGGCTATTTGCCGAGTGCCGAGATAAAGAACTCGACAAACATCGGCACTTTCGGCAAAGAGAGCTTTCTTGAGTCTTGAGCACTCGACAAACAATTACACTTTCGGCAAAGATATGGTTTGCGAGAGTGTGGGCACTCGACAAACAAGAACAACGTGCAAAGGGCACCACCGTTAACGGCCCGTGACAGCGTTAACCCTTTGCCGAGTGTCCAAAAGGACACTCGGCAAAGAGCACGCTTTCTTAGAGTGTCTTCTCGACACTTTCGACAAACTATATTTTTTTTCCACTTTTGACCTCCAAACTTTTACTGCGGTCCTCATACAATACGGTACTCCATGTTCCAATGTGGCACATTTCTCGGACTTTTTCTATATTTCTTTAATTTATTTCAATTAATTGAATTTTCTTGGATAATTCAAATTATAAGCTGCTAGTCATTGAATAATGGAAAAAAATGAATGGAAAAATGATATTCATGTTATTTAGTATAATGTGAGGTAGTAACGAGGAGCAGACCACCAATTTGAACATCTTGTTCACGAAACATGACTACGAACTTGCGGTCGAGTTGTTTTTAAATTGTATAAAAAGCAAGCGAAGTCGAAAATCGTGAAACTTGTCAAGATGTCATGATATCATATGTGGAGGCTGTGATAAAAATTTGAAAAGGTTTAGCGCAAGTTGTCACGTCACGATGCTTGCAAACCTTAGAAAAGCGAAGAATACATGACAACTTCTTGGAGATTCTTGGTTTGCAAGCATCGTGCGTGACAACTTGCGAAACCTTCTCAAATTTTTATCACAGCCTCCACATATGATATCATGACATCTTGACAAGTTTCATGATTTTCGACTTCGCTTATGCTTTTATACAATTTAAAAACAACTCGACCGCAAGTTCGTGGTCATGTTTCGTGAACAAGATGTTCAAATTGGTGGTCTGCTCTCGTTACGCCTCACATTATACTAAATAACATGAATATCATTTTTCCATTCATTTTTTCGTTATTCAATGACTAGCGCTTATAATTTGAATTATCCAAGAAAATTTAATTAATTAAAATAAATTAAAGAAATATAGAACAAGTCCGAGAAATATGCCACATTGGAACATGGAGTACTGTATTGTATGAGGACTACGTAAAAGTTTGAGGTCTGGAAAAAATTAGTTTGTCGAGTGTGTCAGAAATAACACTCGGCAAAGTGTGACATCAAAAGTAGGATCTTTGCCGAGTGTCATTTTTGACACTTTCGGCAAAGAATTTTGAAATTTTTAAAAACCCTCTTTGCCGAGTGCGGATCGGGGCACTCGGCAAGGGGATTTAAACTCCCGCCGCCCAGTCGGCCCACACACTCCCAGCGCCAAACCCTCTGCCCCGCCGCCGCCGCCGCCGCCCGCCGCCCGCCGCCCGCGCCGCGCGCCAGCCGCCGCCGCGCGCCGCGCTTGGCCGCTCACTTCAGCGCCCCCGCGTGAGCTCCCTCGCTCGGCGCTCCCCGTGGCGATCTCCCCTCGCTCGGCGCTCCCCTCCCGCTTAGTCTTGCCCGGCTCGGTGCTCTCCCGTGGCCTGGCGCCCTCAAAGCTCTCCCGTGGCGTGGCGCCCTGCTCGAAGCTCTCCCGTGGCCTTGAACACCCCGCCTCGAAGCTCTCCCGTGGCCTTGGCGCCTGCCTCGAGCTCTCCCGGTGCGTGAGCCTCCCCCTCAAAGCTCCCCAGTGCCTCGAGCCCCCAAGGCGATAAGTCCTCCCGCCAAGCTGTGTTATGAATTTTGCTATGCAACATTATAACTAATGCCTTTGTGTTATGAATTTGGCTATGCAACATTATAACTAATGTCTTGAACTTGACTCTATTTTTTGTTGTGCAATGTACATTTAAAACTATGAATTATGTAGTTCTTGGTTGTGGGTGGAGAAGCATTCCATTTGTACACAAGTTACGTATACATTATATGGTTGTGGTTGTGGTGGAGAAGCATTCCATTTGTACACAAGTTACATTATATCACTTATATGGTTGTGGTGGAGAAGCACTCCATTTGTAAGTGTATGTACACAAGTTTCGACTATATTTTCTTAGATCACAGTCATATATCTTCAAGAGGCTATCAAAAGCAGACTTTATTGTTTGATTAGTGGAGAGGTTGGTAACTCCATTTATCCTTATTCCATGTAATCAAAATTGCATGATATCCTCTATTTGATTTATGATACATGTGATGGATTGAACAATGCTCTTAATGCAATAGTAAGCACAATACTCAATTTGCATAACATAAGCTTATTCCAATTCTTTGTGTATTGATGAAAGACTAGCTTTTTCTTTATTACGATGACTTAATGTAGCATTGTTCTTATTATTAACACTAAGGCCGACTTGATTGTTCCACCATTTTTCCAACCTAATACTATCTTTTGAATGCTATATGCCTTCTACATGAAAACTTTGGGTATTTTTGTAAGTCTTTTCCTTTTTGTCTGCATGAGTTCTTGACAATAATTACATGTCTATTGGCAGCTGTGGATCTTGTGGATACCCTCTAAACCTTTCATCTTCTAACGGAACTCAGTAGTCTGTCAATTTTAGTGAAAATTTGGAAAGAGATACAATGGATGACAGCTTTGGAAACTATATCTATTGTCTATCTGATGATTGCTTGCTTTCTATATTTAACAAGCTTGATAGTGAATTAGGCAGAATGCTTTTGGGTTAACTTGTAAGAATTGGTTCAAGGTTGAAACATTGCGAAAATCACTAATATTCGAGGTTCTTTTAACCCTAAAGTATATAAGGCGTTCAAATGCCTTCCAAAGATATTGGCTCGTTCTCCTTATCTTAACTTGATATCCGTTGCGGGGCTCACAGAGCTACGACTCGGCTTTGTATGAACCGAGAATTTCGGATCATCTTTGCGGTCCCTTTCATTGTCTTGTTGTTACGGTATAACGGATGATGTGCTAGAGCATCGGCGTCAGGGATCCTAGGCCAATGATTTTGTTGATTTATCGACTCGGCGTGAACTAAGCGTTTGGGTGATTCCGTAGCATGTGACGACTGCTTGCGATTAGGATTCGCGTATCTGGATGGTTGTGGTTTTGGGCCAGATCAAAGATCTTAATACCGTAAGAATACTAGTACCAGTTTAATTGGATTGCTGTGGGTTAGGCATGTGTTTTTTGTGTGTGGTAATTTGATATGGTTGGGTGTTACAACGAAATGATTTAGCATCCGTAGGGTATGATTCAAAGAACAGTAGAACACCTCTGAAGCACGATCAATTTTGTATTGACAGTTTTATGTTTCTTTTTTTGCAGAGAAGAGCCAGTCGGAGCTAGCCTGACTCCACCGCCACCCTAGGTATAACCCCTCTTTCCGTATCATGGTCGTAGATCACGTAACCCAGTTAGGCGTCTCCCGTTCGAAAGAGATACGGTTGGAAATATGCAGATATTTCCATATCTAAAACCGTATCTGTTTCGAATTGTCCACGTTTTTTGGACAGCCCGCGGATGCGTAGGTGGGGTTAGTTTCCATGGTCTGCTCCGATCCGAGACAGAGTTTCGGCATCATCTCCCTGTTGTTCTCCGGATACACCTCCGCCTCCGCGTCCTGCAGCTGCAGCTACTCCTGTGAGTATGAAAGTTTTTTGCTTTCGCTTGTGCTTTGCTTGTATGACCTATACCTTCCTAGATTAGGTATCTAATGTAATCTTGTCTCACATGCAATCTCTTCTCCTTTATGCAGCCTCAATCGGCGGGTTGAATAATCCACCTCATGCGCCTCGAATGATGGAGCTTTTCCTTCACCACATCGCGGTGGCCACCTTGAGATGAATGCTAGTTGTATTTTCATGTGTTGTTCACTTGGTGATGGACTTGTGATATACTTGTGATGAACTTGTGGATTTGTTTGGATGGACTTGAGCACTTATTGTTATATATGTGATATATGTGATGGATGTGATAAATATGTGATGGATGAGATATATATGTGATGGATGTGATATATGTTTGGATGGATTTGTTTGTCGTGATGGAATGTAAAAATAAATAAAAACGCAGTTTTGGGTCACTTTGCGAGTGCAACACTCGGCAAAAGGATTTTTGCCGAAAGTGCCATGGTCATGGCACTTTACAGAGCTGGGAATATGGGCGCTGAAAGCCGGTTTTCGGCTTTGCCGAGTGCCATGACCATGGCACTCGCAAAGAATTTAAAAATAAAAATAAAAAATGCATGCCGAAAGTGCGGACGGGTTGGCACTTTCGGCAAAGTGGCAATCAGCGGGGCGGCGCCGTGATCGGGCCTTTTCTTTGCCGAGTCTTGACTCGGCACTCGGCAAAAGCCTTTACCGAGTGCGGAGCAAAGGCACTCGGCAAGATTGCTTTGCCGATAAATTTTTTCCGAGTGCCCTTTGCGAGTGTCGACTTCGAGAAGCGTTCTTGCCGAGTGCTCGAGGCACTCGGAAAAAGCCGGAATCGATGGTGACGACATACAAAACCAACATACACATGTTCTGTTGTATCATGCTTGCTAACGAATTTTTGGCAGAAATGGTGGTTTTTCACCTCGTATTAGCAAACATGATCAAACATGATCGTCTTCGGATTTTTGTTTTTTTGCAAAAATGATCGCCTTCGGGTTGTTTTTTTTTTTTTGCAAAAATGACTCCCTGTCACACGGCCACCATGCGGCAGGCCCTCCCCACCTGCCACGTCGCCCCCTGCCGCACGGCCACCGTGCGGTGAGATTTTTTTTTTTAAAAAAAAAAATCAACACCTGCCGCACGGTCACAGTGAGGCAATGGTACTGTAATATTTTTCCCCCTTTTTTCTTTCTTTTTTAAAAAATCATTTAAATATGTTTTTCTGTATGAATTTTTTAATATAGAAAATGAGCTTCAAAAAATATGAAATTTTTTGTGGAGCCCTCCAAAACAGCGTACTTGCTTGTATAATTTTTCATAATTTTATACATTCTGAATTGTTCTCGAAAATTCATTCAAGTATACTGTTTATAGGAATTTTTTAGAATAGTTCATAATGGATAAAATTTCGAAATTTTTTTACACAAATAAGTACACTTTGTCGGAAGACTCCACAAAAAATTTTATAATGTTTGAAGGTTATTTGCTATATTTTAAAATGCATACAAAAAATATACTTAAATGATTTTTTTTTAAAAAAAATCCTACAATCCCACTGCCGCACTGTGTCCATGCGGCAGGGACTGCTACATTGCCCCCGCACGGTGGCAATGCGACAAGTGCTGATTTTCAAGAAGAAAGAAAGAAAGAAAACCCCACAACATGGTGACTGTCCGGTAGGGGGAGATGTGGCAGGTGGGGAGAGCCTGCTACCCTGCAAGTGGCCGTGCGATAGAGGATCATTTTAAATGAAAAATCCAAAAACAACTATTTTTGCTAATACGTGACAAAAAACAACCGCTATTTCCGCCAAAAAGTCCTTGTTAACCAATGCTGTACGCCACACTAGCTTGAGAAGAACATACAAAACAACAGCGCATGTCCAAGTTTCCAACGCGACCGAAGCTAAATGCGCATGGTTCCTACAATCCTACCGAATCTCGCCTTCCTCCGCTTCTTCCACGCCGAGTGTGAAGATCGGCTGCCGCTCCTGCTCCTCGCCACCGTCGTCGTCAGCCTTCAGGAAGAGGCCAAGCTGCGGCAGAAAGCAGGGACAACCGGCCGCGAGGAGAAGCGCAGCATCGCGAGGCTGCGCCGGGCTCGCCTCCTCGTCGCAGCTCACGATGTACTCGACTGCGGCAATGCCGAGCAGCTTCATGTCCATCGGGTGTATGCTGTCGCTGGCCAGCGCCGTCCTCACCATCTTCAGCAACTCCTGACGGGCTTTCTCCCTCGCCTGGGCCTTCTCCTGCCGCCGCCTCTCCAGAGCCCCCTGGGCTTTGGCGATCAGTTCGGTCATTGGCCTCGCCGAAGGCGCGGCGGCGCACTGGTCCGGGAGCCTTTCTGGTTCTGCATTCTGCACCACCTCCGATGCAGGCTCCGGTGGCTGCGCAGAATTACCATTTGCCTTGGGAAGAGCTACCGGAGCTGGACTGTTGACGCTGTCATCGGAACCGCTGCCCGAGTCCGAATCAGAACCGCGGCAATCGCTACCGGAGCCGCTTTCTGAGTCCGAATCGGAATCGCTGCTTGAGCTACTGCTCAGGCTTCTGCTGCTGCTGCTGATTACACCAAAATTCTGTATCACCACAGGGGAGGCGTCGCCGCAGATGTCTACGTACTCGTCCACATCCTCGGCGATCGCGACGTACTTGCGCTGCAGCGGAGACAGCAGGTGGACCCTGGTAGCATCGACGATCTCACCGTATTCACGTTGGAACGGCGACGGCGCGGTCGCTAGCGGGGAGACGCCGCCGCAGATATCGACGTACTCGTCGTACTCCTCGACGACTATCTTGCCATCGTCTTCGCGCTGTTGCGGCGACGGGTGGGTAACGCCGGACGCGTCCATCGCTTCGTGCCCATGATGATTCCTCTCTTCGGCGAACTTCTCAAACTGCTGCTTCAGCTCGAACAGGGCCGTATCTTCCATAGAGTGGATATCAATCTCAACCTCGTTGCTGGAGCCATGGAGATGCCTCTGAAAGGTCTCGACGATGTGAGCGGGCAGCTTCGCAGACAGCAACGCCAGGCGGGCGACCAGCTGCTCCCTCTCGTCCGACGTCATCTTCGGCGCCTCTATGTACTCCACGAGAGGAAGCGTCTTCCTCCTTTTCGCTGCCTTGTTGCCTTTCGTTCTCCATCGGCGCCTCGGATCGTGGTTCGGCGGCCAAGAACCGTCCGTGCTTGCCGCGGGGAGCCGACGGGGACGTGGAAGAAGGCACGGCACCGCCCTTAACAGCTTCAGGGACCAAGAACTCCACCTTCTCGAGGATACCACGGATCGCGATGAGCTCCGACTGCAGCTGATCCTGAAGGATCTTCCGGTCCGCGCGGGACATCCTGCCGACGGCGAAGACCTCCCTCGTCTTCACATCGAACGCGCCGCGTGTCGCCCCGGCGCGCTTCCGCTTTGACGCGGAGGACTCCTCAGCGCCGACGCTGTGGCCCGACTCTCTTGCCATCTTCCCGCTCCGTGGGGCCGCGGGCGAAGCCCCCGTCGCCGCCGCTTCCGGAGCGACCACTTGCTCGCTTTGACGGCGAGCGCTCCGGAAATGGAGGTGGAGGTGGAGCAGGGATCGGTGTGTTGCGGGGAATGCTGGCTCCCGGCTTGCTACTTAAGGACCAGACGCCCACCCATTCCGACGGCAACGCATGCACGAACTGCGGATTCGGATTTCGGAGAGATCGAGCACGGGATGCACTGCCGTCGAGTCGGAATAAGAGTTGGACTTTGAACCGGCCGGGAAGAACGAACAGGGGCATGCAGCCACATGTCAATGAACAAGGTGGGAAATAAAAATTTCACAATGAATAGTTACCATTTTCATAATTTTCATAATCATATTCGGAATTACTGAATAACACACAACTAAAAATCCTAACAAAATTAGTCAAATTTCTTACCGTTGGATTTGCACCGTGATTTGTGCTTCAGCCAACCTGTCTCCGACGAAGGTCCAACGAGGTTTAGGGCTTGGGTTCACCTTGTTAGAGTCTGGGTTCCTCGGGAGCTAGCATGCAGAGGGAGGCCAGGGCGGCGGAGGCACAATAGTGGGTGGTGGCGCCGTAGTCCGCGGGGTCATAGGAGGGGCAATGGGGAGGTGGTGGAGGAGCGGTGGATGAGGAGGGGACGGCACATGCATCCGTATTGGGAGGCTGCAGTGGTGGGGAAGGGGCTCATCGGCGGGCAGTGGTGCGTTGGGCAGCTGCGGGGGGTGGTGGGAGGGTAGTGTCTGTCATTTAGGGCTTGGGTGTTTTGTTATATATGAAGGGTTGAGTGATTTGGAATGTTGGACGGAGATTGCAGAGGTGGAGGGAGGAGGGACTATGGGAGCTTTGGCTCCCCCAACATGCAAAAAAAAATTGTGCCCCCTGATTTTCTATCTCAAAAGAACGTGTCACTATTGTATGACACCCTCCAAACACTAGCATATACAATATATACATATTCATTCACGTTATACTCTACTAAACTTTTGGTAAGAGAGACATTATTAAGTTTTGCGTTTCTCTCCCTCTTTCCCTTTTCCAAGCTCCATCTCTCTCTCTCCCCCTCTTTCTCTTCTTTGGCCAGAAACTAGCAAGAAGCCAGGAACAAGCCAAGAATAGGTAAAGATGATTAGATAATAGATTATTCTTTGCCTTGATATCTTAAATTGCAAAGTTAATTCTAATATAGATGATTTCTATGCAATGAAGTCATGACGAGTACAACTAAAATGAAAAATGTTAGTTTTTCTATCTTCTTTTTGCCTACATTTGCTCTTTTGGCACTGTTTACACGCAAATTAGCAAATTTAGCCCCCTCGTCCAATCGAAGTAGAAAATGGCATCGCGGAGCCACACGGACGTACCACGTGCCCTAGTACATGCCCTAGGGGCTTGGAACCCGTCGTTCATGCCCTAGGGGCACAGACAAGACAAGTTCGGCCCCTAGGAGCACGGATGCCCCCTCCCCCTTGAGTGTTTGTCGGCATTTCATGTGAAGTTTGGGAATAAAATTTTGGAAAGTGAAATTGACGAAATTTGGGAATAAAATTTGAGAGACTTCACAATGTAATTTGCGAATTACATGACGCGCATGGTTTGGTTACGTGCATTAGAAATGACAGTATACACGAATCAACAAACCTAAAATCACATAGGATACATGTGCGCTTTTTTGGAATAAAAAATGGGGAGGATCAAAATTAGTCTTGGCAGCCCATCAGTCCCTTCCCCTTATCTCCTGACTATCGCGGTGGTGGCCAGTCTCGAAGGCAGCCCTATTCTACAAGACGGGCTGGAAGATTGAATGATATTAGTAGAACGTAAGGCGAAATCAATAATCATGATGCAAATTGAATAACACTTACCTCTTCGATCCAGAGTGTGCCAGGGCGACAGGGAGCGCTAGGACGGCTACCGGTCTCACTAGCAGAAGCCTTCCCTTTATCGACTGGTGCCTCTTCAATAGGGTTGAGTACATAAGATTTCCATCGTTCGAAGGTCTCGGGTCGCTTCGTGTAGTTGAACATGTACTTCTGCTTAATGATCACCTTATCGTACATGTCCAAACCGTCAATCCATTGGAAGAAGTTACAACGCGTCTTCGGCTGCCATTATGTGCGCATGAAATTAGGGATATGTGGAATCCAATGTAAGATGTGAAAAATCGATATGTGTGTAAGATTCTCTTACGAGGATGTTCCCGCACGTGTAGTATACCTAGGCAACAGTTGTCGGGTGTATAGACTGAATGATCTTCGCTGGTTCTTCGCACACACATTGCGGGTATGGAAACTCCAATGGTATCGACGCATCCTTCATAGAATAATCTAGCAATCCAGGTAGGTTTTAGCCCACTCGGCAAGCCACTTGCGCTTCCGTGGCATCTACGCATAGAAGTCCGACAAGTCTGGCATCTCCAAGGCCGACCTAATGTTATGCTCTAACTCATAGAAGAAGGGTGAGTCAGTTCGAAAAAAATAGAATGCCAAATTACATTTCTGTTAACATAAAATGACATACACAAAGGCGCAAATATTATAACACTACCCGTTGGCGTTCCCCTAACATGCATACAATATAATTAATTGAAACACAGAATGACGCCTAGATGAGCTCCGTTTGTTAGGGCAATCCTTCATGGAGTGGCCAAGGATCTTGTATATCTGACACTTCCTTGCACGGCTCAGGCCCCCACGCTGGCTGTCATCCATATCATTTCGGAAGCGCCGCGTTTGCTGTTGTCCCTTCCTAGTTGCTTCAAGGCTATGTTCGGGCCCCATTTCACCCTCTCCGGCCAAAGATCTCTATAGTTTATGTCCACGCCATACGAATGGAACTCAGCACTCCATGTCCCGAATGAGGGTGCATGTCATAGTACTCGGAGATGTACAACGTAAATATCTTCCTGACTTGCACGCACGCTTTGTACACATGCGAGCATGGCTTGTGCAAGAGTTTCGGCTTGTTGCAGGTGCGTGTAACCACATCACCGAGGGTGCAAGCATGTTTCTTTTCCCCCTAGCATGACTAATGACATATTTTTTGTAACATCCCGAAACTAATGATGTGTATTTCAAATGTTATAAAATGGGGATGAATTAAAACTTTTGATGCCTCATGATATCATTTGAAATCTTCTAGGGTTTTTCCCTAGTATTTTCTATTTCCAACAACACAATGTTTTTCTTAATGGAAATAGTCAATCTTTTAAAACTCCATGATCAAATGTCATGATCATTCCCTGGAAATATTTTTCCTGTCATCTTGAGTATTCTAGTGCCCTCTCTGCAAAATCTCAAAATTTTTAGATTTTGTTTGCTATTTCAAATGGGCTAGTCAAACCCATTTGAATTCTGGTCAAACCCTAGCTCAGCAACTTGTGGATTTTCTGGAGATTAATGCAGTGCATAAAAACTCTTGGAAAAATTACACAAGCTTGTTCACTTATCCAGAAAGCTCCCATAAAATTTCATAAGTTTTGGAGTTTGGGAACTATCTCCAGAAATTCTCTAATCTTCTCAGCTTTTTAAACCAAACTTAAAATCACTATTCATCGGGCTCAGACCCGAGCCCGACTCGCACCTAAACCTAACCTGGCTCAGCCCAACCGCATCGCCATGAGTCGCATGCAACCGTTGGATGGGGATCAACGGTCACCAATGCGTGCCGCCGGCTGGGTTTAAATCGCGTGTTGTCGTCGTTGGATCGTAATCCAACGGCTCGCATCGCCCGTTCCGTCCGAGGTCGCTTTCGCGCCGAAGTCGCTGCGCCGTGGGCGAACTGTCGGCTTCTTCTTCCTCCTCGCGTCACGTCGCGCAGGCTCGGCGCCACGCGCGCGCGCCTCTGCGCGCCGTCTTCACGCCGTGACGCACCGCCTCCTCGACCAATCCCCGGCTCCGTTAGCTCACGCCGCGTCCACCTCCGTCCTCACCCGAGGATAATACTACCTCGGGTGCCTCTTTCTCCTTCACTTCTCCTCTGGTGGCGAGGAGAGGAGGTGTACTCTTCTGCTCGATTCTTGGTAAATGTCCTTCCACCGAGACCCTCTCAACCTACCTTGGATGCCTTTTCCGTTTTTGCTCATTCGAGCCCTTGTCTTTGCTTGTAGGACCGGGGAACGCGTGCTCCATGGCGCCAGAGCACGCGCCCGAGGACACCTAGTGGTCTTCTTCTCTCTTGGTGAGTCCCTTGCTCCATCATCTGCGTCACCTTGCGTCCCTCTGTGTGAGGAAGGTTTCCCCAACTAATTTCATCTATCTCCCACAGAGGGCTGGGATTTCAAATTTTCCCCATTCTTGGCCGCCGAGCTCACCTTCTTCCCCGGCGACATTCGGGTGAGTTGTTGGTCGATTTCTCGCATTTGAGCACTCGGGTGGACTCACTTGAACTCTCCTAACCACCCTTTTCTCCCCTTTTCAGCCCGAGCTACCTTATCCTCGGGAGCTCAACGCCGCCGTCACCATCGTCGTCGTCGAGCCAACTCCGAGCCTCCCCATCCCTCTGCTGGCCTAAGGTAGTTTGCTTAAGCTCGATAGCTGCTTTGGCACCCACTCGCTTGGCCTCGCGGAGCTCCTTTTCTTATTTGCGCTGTTGCCGTAGTCTTCGCCGCCACCCATCCCCGGCGTGCCGTCGCTACTGGCCGCCGTAGAGGACCTCGCCACCACCTCGGGGTGCGCCTCGTTATTGCGGTCTTGCTTTGGCCCTTGGTCGGCTTGCTTACTGGACAATACAGCCACACCTTGCCGTGCCAGCCATGAGCATGATGGTTGTCAGACGGACGAGCAAATTATCAGAGCGGCATCATTAGTCTTAATGATAGGATGATTAGCTTTAAGTTTGTCTTAGCCATTTTTTTAGTCTATTACATGTGGGCGAGTTACGTAAACAAGGTGTTATTGTCGGTTTAGCGCTGTGAATGACAGTGGGCACTGGGAGTTTAGTGTAGTGGTGAGCCCATGGACCTGTCTATGACTCTCGGTCCATGCACTATGCATGTGGACCGTGTCAATGACAAAGGGTCCCACTTGTCAGGTTAATTAGAAATCCTTTGGAAAATCAGATTTGGCACTGTTGTTGTGACCCCACTGGTCAGTGGCTAGGGCTAGAATATCGTGGGTATAAAAAGTATTGCATGGTATTATAAATTTCCGAAATGTCTTATTTGCAAACTGAAAATTGTTTAAACTTCAAAATTGCATAAGTAATTCATTATAGCTCCAAATTGGATGATTCAAATTTTGTTAGCTTCATTTTTACATGTACTTTAATACAAAATGGTTAGATTCATGTTTCTGTTCCAGAAAACATTTTTGGTAAAATTACTTTATGATTAGTATTATTGATGCACTAAAAATTGCCCTAACTTTGAAAATGCATAAGTATTTCTCTGTAAATCCAAAAAGTGCAAACTAAATTTTGTTAGAATCCTATGTTACTGTAGTTTATTGTAAAATAGGTTATAAACATGTTTCTGTTGCTGAAAATCTCTTTATGCATGTAACTAAAGTACTACTTTCACAACTTAGAAAAATCGTAGAAAAATCATCTTAGCTCCAAATGAGGTGAATCCAATTCCATTGTTCATCTCATGGGGAGCTCTGCACGCCATAAAAATTTCAAGTGCACCACTGTTCTGGAAATTTTCGTCAAATAATTTAATTACATGAATAGTAACTTTTCCTATTTCTAAAGCTGAGCAGAATTGTTTTGATCATATCTTTTGCATCAAGAATCCTAATCGATTGATTCTTGTTGCTAAATTCATGATAAATCCTTATCTTGCTGCTGTTAAATTTTCAAGTCATTTGGAGAAAGTTGGCTGTTGAGTCTTTTTGGTTTCTTTGTTCTTATCGGTTCTTTTCGCTCTTTCGTTAGGTTTCGACATTTGTGGTAATCCCGAGAGTGACCCTCAGCAACAAATTGAGCAACAGCAGCCAGGCAAGCAGTTTGATCATGCTTAAGTCCTATTACTTTCAAATCTAATACTTTGTTTCAACGGTATGTATGCATGCTCTTGTGTCAAAGTAATTTTCCCGATTAGAGGTAGTTATTCCTAATGCATGGTTGCCTCTAAATTGTCATCCCCTGCCACAAAACATAAGTTATTAACATCGCTGGTGAATTAGAGCCCGGCGATTTAATTATCTCTTTATTGTCTTCGGCGTCATGCTTAGAAATGCTTAGCTATCGGTAGTTGGGCGGTTATCGACTTAGTCGGTAACCTTGATCACCTAAATCATTTTATTACTATTTGATCAGCACCTTGTGCTAAATTGTTGAAAACTAAAAAGTGCAAATAAAATGATTCATACTTGGGCAAGTGGTTGGATGGTGGTATATCGGGTTTGTGTATGTCTTGCCCAAGTAAATTAAGGACCGAGTTACTTGCGCCACTGTTCGAGCAATTTGCGTGCTAACCACACGAGGACATATGGGACCCCTCTTGGCTAAGTACTTTGGGAGGTGTTAATTGGGGTCGCAGTGGTTAAAACTGTTTTTGTAAGGAAAAGAACACAGATTCTTTGCTGGTTGGGCGGTGTCTCCTACCTTCGGGTTGTCGCGACTCTTAATTAACATCGCTCATTGGAAATGCCTCGTGGGACTTAGCCTTGCCGGCATACCAAAGGTAGTGTGCTAAATCTAGTGGCATAAGAGGCGGTCGGCGTGTGGGTACATTGGTACACCCTGCGCAGGTTAAAACTATTGAATAGCCTTGTCCTAGGTTATGGACACGCTTGGATCGCCCGTGAGAACTAGACTACAACATTTAATTAAAACTTGATGTGGGTGGTATGAACAGGGAGTTCATGCTATTGTTGTGGTGGCTATTGGGTTAGTCACTTCCAGGATGTTTTGTTACCTTTATTAGTTAGTATATCGCTGTTTTTATGAAATAAATTCAGATTGTAAAGTTGCTTTCAATCTATTATATTATTGCAAATGAAAACTTGCTTTATGCTAAATTGTGTCTAGAGCCTGCTCCACTTACATAAAGCTTGCATGTAGCTAAATATCAGGTCTGTTATCTCACACGTCAGTCTTGCGAGTACAATAAACAATTTATTGTACTCATTTGCTTTGCTCTAATTAAATTGTTGCAGAGGAGGAAGTGGAACCCCCAGAGTTACACTTTTGTGAGTTGTGCCGCCTGCCGTTCAGATCGACTAGCTTGGCGTGCTTGGATTGGTTGCCTTGTGGGTTATGGCACACTAATCGGCTTTTGTTATTGCCATCTTATGGCCTTTTGTTTCATTGCTATGATAACTCTTTAGTTGAATTTGGCGGTCGGCCCGTTTGTAATAACTATATCTTGTATGTCTTTTGGTTTGTTATGTCGTATTTTGGATTCTATGTGATTGAATGGAATTGATGCTTGATTTTTGTATGGGGTATGTGTACTACATTCGGGAAGTACATATCTTGAGAATCGTGATATTTGATTTGTAATGCTTAAATCATCTTTATGGTTAGGTATTACAAGTTAAATACCTTGTTCTCACAAAAGTTGGTATCGAGCCATGCTAATCATAAAGCCACTAACTTAGTCGTCATTTAGGATATTTTGAAAAACTTAGTTTCAAAATGTCAAATGGTTTATAAAAACTTAGGTAAGTTCTCAGATTTTACTCCTTACCTATCTTAGTTTGCTCCTCTCACCTTGTTCTAGTTAAGTTTTAAAAAGATGTTTCCTCTTATCTCCCTTCCAAAGATAGTTGTTACCGTTTAATATCGGTTTTGGGATTCAATGAGTGTTTTAAAATTGAAGTGTTGGCTGTCTTTTAGAGGAGATTAGAAGCTTTTGGAGTTGGAAAATTCAGCTTGGGGCTTAGATATAAAATCTAGACAGCAAGTACAAGTTTTGGACAGCAAGCACCTAGTTCTTCGTTAGGGCTGGAAATGAGAGGATAATTCAACTAAAACTTGTTGGGTTTAAAAGGGTAAGATGTGATATAAGATAGCTAACGTCTAACGCACCCTTAGAGGGTTTTTACCATGGTTTTTAGATGCAATAAGACTTGAGATGCGTTCTGAAATTTTCTTCTCAAAAGCGATTACTTGTTCATTCAATACAAGTTAGTCGTGCTGAGAAGTTGAATCTTGTGTCTTGTAAGCTTTGCTTTGGATCTTATGTCTTTTGCAATTGTTTGGAGTTCCTTTCCTTGCTGGTTACATGGTGGTAATTGGGTTAGGGTAATAGATCATTTCCCTAGTCAATAGCTTACCTTTTGCTACCTTGTCTCTCTAGTTTTCGGGTTTTTGTTGCTAACTCGCCTTGATGAAACAGGATGGCTGGTCGAACACGCATGCCGTGGTCACTGATGGTCGGGATGAGGAGCTTCCACCTCCCGACCATGGTGAGGTTCTCGCTCGATCGGCGGAATCGCATGGATCGACGAGGTCCCGGAGGCGATCGCTGGAACACCTCCAACTTGTCCAGCGCCTCCGGATCGAGGAGGAGGTGGCCACCATCGGCGGGGACTCTCGGAGTTCGCCGCACTGACCACCTACCTTCTCGCGGTCTGAGGACCCACTTGATGCGGATGATTGGCTGCGTCTCGTCGAGCGGAAGCTCGATGTTGCCCAGTGCCAGGAGCACAAGAAGGCGCTCTTTGCCTCCCATCAGCTGGAGGGGGCGGCCCTCTCATGGTGGGAGAACTTCCTCGCCATGCAGCCCGAGGGCCGGGCTGTTACTTGGGCTGAGTTCCGCACTGCCTTCCGGCGGGCTCATGTTCCCGCTGGAGTGATGAAGATAAAGAAGAAGGAGTTCTCTGCGCTCAAGCAGGGGCGCAGATCTGTGACCGAGTATCTCCACGACTTCAACCACCTCTCCCGCTATGCTCCTGAGGAGGTGCCCACAGATGAGGCAAAACAGGAGAAGTTTATGGATGGCTTGTCTGAGGAGCTTCAGGACAAGCTATCTATTGTTGATTTTCCTGACTTTCAGTCACTTGTTGACAAGGCCATTGTTGCTGAGCACAAGGCTAGGGCACTTGGTGATTCTCGCAAGCGCAAGTGGGAGGCCTACAAATCTACAAAGGCCTATGCTCCTCGATCTTATGGCGGGCAAGCCCCGGTGCATCACTCTCATACTTCAGCACCACCGAGGGCACCGGCGTTTGTACCACGCCCACCGCAGGCCGTGTCTCAGTCACGTGCACCTGCGGGACAGCAAGGAGGTCCCCACAACCCAGCTGCTGATGTCACCTGCTTCTTCTGCAACAACAAGGGGCATTATGCTAATAATTGCCCTAAGAAGACTGGAGCGGCCCCTCGTCCTAATGGAGGGCGCAGGCATGGAAATGGCCATGATCAGAAGGTTCATCAGAAGGCCCCGAATGTGGGCAGCGGCCGAGTCAACCACATCTCGGCCGAGGAGGCTCAGGAGGCACCCGACGTTGTGTTGGGTACGCTTCTTGTCAACTCTCACCCAGCTACAGTTTTATTTGATTCTGGAGCTTCGCATTCTTTTATATCAAAGTCTTTTGCTGCACTTAGTAATCTTCCTATTGTACTTATGCATGTGCCTTTGATTGTTCACTCTCCGGGGTCGGTAATGAGAGCTGAATTTGAATGTCGGGATGTCTCTATCGACATTGGAGGAGTGGGATTCTTGGCAAACCTCATCCTCATTGATTCAGCAAATTTGGATGTAATTCTTGGCATGGATTGGCTGTCCCAACACTTGGGGCAAATTGATTGTGCCAGAAAATTTATCACTCTCACAAGTTCATCCGTGAGCAAGTCGGTATTTCTCAAGTCGCAAGAGCCACACCTATATGCACTTGAAGCAAAGCCAACTTTGGAGATACATGAAGTCCTGTGGTGTGTGACTTTGTGGATGTATTTCCAAGAATTGCGAGGGATGCCTCCGGTTCGCGACATTGAATTTGTCATTGAGTTGCTGCCCGGTACCGCCCCAATTTCCAAGAGGCCGTACAGGATGCCTCCAAATGAATTGGAGGAGTTGAAGAAGCAACTTGGAGAGCTTCAGAGAAGGGTTTCATCCGCCGAGCTCATCACCGTGGGGCTGTCCGGTGATCTTTGTAAAGAAGAAAGACAAGACTCTGCGGATGTGTGTTGATTACCGTCCACTAAATGCAAGGATGCGGTGAAGAACAAGTACCGTTGCCTCGGATTGGCGACCTCTTGATCAATTGACCGGCGCTCGGGTATTCTCTAAGATTGACCTCAGGTTGGGCTACCATCAAGTCGAATCAGGTCCGAAGATATTCCCAAGACGGCCTTCTCTACTCGCTACGGGTTGTACGAGTATACAGTCATGTCTTTCGGCTTGACCAATGCTCCTGCTCTTTTCATGAATCTTATGAATATGGTATTCATGGAGTATTTGGACAAATTTGTGGTGGTCTTCATTGATGATATTCTCATTTATTCAAAGAATGATGAAGAGCATGCTGAACATCTGAAGCTAGTATTGGGAAAGCTTCGCGAACATCAGCTTTATGCGAAGTTCAGCAAGTGTGAGTTTTTGTTGAATGAAGTGGCATTCTTGGGTCATATTCTTTTCAGAAAAAGGCATCATTGTTGATCCTAGTAAAGTCGCGATGTGCTCTCTTGGGGTCAGCCCAAGGCGTTGGTCGACGTGAGGAGTTTTCTTGGTTTGGCGGGGTATTATCGCCGATTTATTGAGAACTTCTCCAAGATTGAAGCCAATGATGTAATTGCTTAAGAAAGACAAGAAATTTGTGTGGTCTGCTGTTGTGAGGAGAGTTTTCGGAGCTCAAGAAGAGATTGACCACAGCTCCAGTTCTTGTTCTTCCGATGTCCACCGAAGCTTCGATATTTATTGCGATGCTTCTCGTCAAGGGCTCGGATGTGTTCTTATGCAAGAGGGGAAGGTTGTGGCTTATGCATCAAGGCAATTGAGGCCACATGAACTCAATTATCCAACTCATGATTTGGAGTTAGCTGCTGTGGTTCATGCACTGAAGATTTGGCGACATTACCTCATCGGTAATCATTGCGAAGTGTATTCGGATCACAAGAGTTTGAAATACTTGTTCACCCAACCGGATCTGAACCTTAGGCAAAGAAGGTGGTTGGAATTGATCAATGATTATGATATGGGTATCCAATACCATCCGGGCAAAGCAAATGTTGTGGCCGATGCTCTCAGTCGCAAGGTTTATTACAATACCTTGATGATCAAGGAACAACAGCCTGCCCTTCATGAAGAATTTCAGCGGCTCAACTTGGAGGTGGTTGAGCATGGCTTTCTCACTACCTTGGTTGTGCAACCAACCTTAGAGGATCAGATTAAGGCTGCTCAACAAACAGATAAAGGTGTTAGTCAAATCAAGCAAAATATCAAAGGTGGGACAGCTAAGTGCTTTTCTGAAGATGATAATGGCATCGTTTGGTTCGGAAAACGTCTTGTTGTACCAAAGGTCATGGAATTGCGGAATGTCATCCTCCGCGAGGCCCATGATTCTCCTCTGTCTATTCACCCCGGGGCCACGAAGATGTATCAAGACCTCCGTCAGAAATTCTGGTGGACTCGCATGAAGCGGGAGATTGCAAAGTTTGTCGCCGAGTGCGATGTATGTCGTCGTGTGAAGGCCGAGCATCAACGACCAGCGGGTTTGCTACAACCTTTATGCATGCACGAATGGAAGTGGGATTACATCGGCATGGATTTTATTACCGCCTACCCGTACCTCAAAAGGAAAGATGCCATATGGGTTATCATTGATCGGTTGACAAAGGTAGCTCATTTTACGCGGTCTTGGCTAAGATTTGTGTAGGTGCCTTGGCGGACCTTTACATATCCGCATTGTGAGTTTGCATGGTGTGCCCAAGGCGATTGTTTGGACCGTGGATCACTCTTTACCTCCGGTTTTGGCATAGTTTGCAAAAAGCTATGGGGACTCGTCTTTCTTTCAAAGCCTGACATATCATCCTCAAACCGATGGTCAAACCGAAAGAATCAATCAAGTATTAGAAGACATGCTCCGTGCTTGTGTTCTCTCCTATGGGAAGAATTGGGAGAAGTGTTTGCCGTTTGCGAAGTTCTCCTACAACAACAGTTTCAAGCTAGTCTTGGCATGGCACCATTGAGGCATTATATGGGAGGAAATGTAGGACTCCTTTGAATTGGTCGAAGCAGTGAAAGACCATTCTTGGCCGGACTCGATCAATGAGGCGAAAGTCAAGTTCGGTTGATTCGAGATCGGTTGCGCCTGACTCAATCAAGGCAAAAGAGCTATGCAGATCGTCGTCGCCGTGAGTTGAGCTTGAGCCTAATGACTTTGTTTATCTCAAAGTCTCTCCTTTGAAGGGTCATCGGCGGTTCGAAGTCAAAGGCAAGCTAGCTCCTCGATATGTTGGACCTTACTGCGTCATTGAGAAGATTGGGCGGTTGCCTACAAGTTGGAATTGCCCACTGCACTTGAGGGGTCCACGATGTCTTTCATGTGTCCCAATTGAAGAAGTGCCTTCGCGTTCCAAGCGAGGAAGCTCCATTGGAGAGTGTCGATGTACAAGAAGACTTGACCTACAAAAGCGTCCTCTTCGCATCCTTGAGGAGGCTGGCGTAGAACAAGAAATCGCGTCATCAAGTTCCTTAAAGTTCGATGGACAAATCACACCGAGGATGAAGCCACTTGGGAGCGTGAAGACCGCATACGGAAGGATTATCCAGATCTTTTTCCTTCTGCTTGATGTGCCTTCGAATCAAGAAAGGAAAGGTTAAGCAAAGCAACGGTAAGGAAAATGTTGTAACCACTCTTTGTAACCTTGTTTAGGATATTCCAGCACTATCTTTAAAGGAAATCAAGACAGCAGATGTTGTGTAATCTATTAGCACCTTCCTATCCAGTTTCCGACCTACCCAGATCTCGGGTCGAGATCTTTTGTAAGGGGGGGGAGGTTTTGTAACATCCCGAAACTAATGATGTGTATTTCAAATGTTATAAAATGGGGATGAATTAAAACTTTTGATGCCTCATGATATCATTTGAAATCTTCTAGGGTTTTTCCCTAGTATTTTCTATTTCCAACAACACAATGTTTTTCTTAATGGAAATAGTCAATCTTTTAAAACTCCATGATCAAATGTCATGATCATTCCCTGGAAATATTTTTCCTGTCATCTTGAGTATTCTAGTGCCCTCTCTGCAAAATCTCAAAATTTTTAGATTTTGTTTGCTATTTCAAATGGGCTAGTCAAACCCATTTGAATTCTGGTCAAACCCTAGCTCAGCAACTTGTGGATTTTCTGGAGATTAATGCAGTGCATAAAAACTCTTGGAAAAATTACACAAGCTTGTTCACTTATCCAGAAAGCTCCCATAAAAATTTCATAAGTTTTGGAGTTTGGGAACTATCTCCAGAAATTCTCTAATCTTCTCAGCTTTTTTAAACCAAACTTAAAATCACTATTCATCGGGCTCGGACCGAGCCCGACTCGCACCTAAACCTAACCTGGCTCAGCCCAACCGCATCGCCATGAGTCGCATGCAACCATTGGATGGGGATCAGCGGTCACCAATCGTGCCGCTTGACACTGGGTTTAAATCGCGCGCGTGTTGTCGATCGTTGGATCGTAATCCAACGGCTCGCATCGCCCCGTTTCCGCCCGAGGTCGCGCTCGCGCCGAGTCGCTGCGCCGTGGGCCCGAACTGTCAGCTTCTTCTTCCTCCTCGCGTCACGTCGCGCGAGGCTCGGCGCCAGCGCGCGCGCGCCACTCGCGCTGGCCGTCTTCACGCCGTGACGCACCGCCCTCCTCGACCAATCCCCTGGCTCCGTTAGCTCACGCCGCGTCCACCTCCGTCCTCACCCGAGGATAATACTACCTCGGGTGCCTCTTTCTCCTTCACTTCTCCTCTGGCTGGCCGAGGAGAGGGAGGTGTACTCTTCTCGATTCTTGGTAAATGTCCTTCCACCGAGACCCTCTCAACCTACCTTGGATGCCTTTTCGTTTTTGCTCATTCGAGCCCTTGTCTTTGCTTGTAGGACCGGGGGCGCGTGCTCCCGCCGGCGCCAGAGCACGCTCCCGAGGACACCTAGTGGTCTTCTTCTCTGCTGGTGAGTCCCTTGCTCCATCATCTGCGTCACCTTGCGTCCCTCTGTGTGAGGAAGGTTTCCCCCAACTAATTTCATCTATCTCCCACAGGAGCTCGGGGATTTCAAATTTTCCCCATTCTTGGCCGCCGAGCTCACCTTCTTCCCCGGCGACATTCGGGTGAGTTGTTGGTCGATTTCTGCATTTGAGCACTCGGGTGGACTCACTTGAACTCTCCTAACCACCCTTTTCTCCCTTTTCAGCCCGAGCTACCTTATCCTCGGGAGCTCAACGCCGTCACCATCGTCGTCGTCGAGCCAACTCCGAGCCTCCCATCCCTCTGCTGGCCTAAGGTAGTTTGCTTAAGCTCGATATTGCTTTGGCACCCACTCGCTTGGCCTCATGAGCTCCTTTTCTTATTTCTTGTTGTTGTCGTAGTCTTCGCCGCCACCCATCCCGGCGTCTTGCGTCGCTCATCGGCGCCGTAGAGGACCTCGCCACCACCTCGGGGTGCGCCTCGTTAATCTTGTCTTGGCTTTGGCCCTTGGTCGGCCGTTGCCTTGACAGCCATGGCCACACCGTGCCCGTGGCGGAGCATGATCGTTGTCGGACGGCGACAAATTCTCAGAAGCGGCATCATTAGTCTTAATGATAGGATGATTAGCTTTAAGTTTGTCTTAGCCATTTTTTAGTCTATTACATGTGGGCGAGTTACGTAAACAAGGTGTTATTGTCGGTTTAGCGCTGTGAATGACAGTGGGCACAGGAGTTTAGTGTAGTGGTGAGCCCTTGGACCTGTCTATGACTCTCGGTCCATGCACTATGCATGTGGACCGTGTCAATGACAGGCGGGTCCCACTTGTCAGGTTAATTAGAAATCCTTTGGAAAATCAGATTTGGCACTGTTGTTGTGACCCCACTGGTCAGTGGCTAGGGCTAGAATATCGTGGGTATAAAAAGTATTGCATGGTATTATAAATTTCCGAAATGTCTTATTTGCAAACTGAAAATTGTTTAAACTTCAAAATTGCATAAGTAATTCATTATAGCTCCAAATTGGATGATTCAAATTTTGTTAGCTTCATTTTTACATGTACTTTAATACAAAATGGTTAGATTCATGTTTCTGTTCCAGAAAACATTTTTGGTAAAATTACTTTATGATTAGTATTATTGATGCACTAAAAATTGCCCTAACTTTGAAAATGCATAAGTATTTCTCTGTAAATTCAAAAAGTGCAAACTAAATTTTGTTAGAATCCTCTGTTACTGTAGTTTATTGTAAAATAGGTTATAAACATGTTTCTGTTGCTGAAAATCTCTTTATGCATGTAACTAAAGTACTACTTTCACAACTTAGAAAAATCGTAGAAAAATCATCTTAGCTCCAAATGAGGTGAATCCAATTCCATTGTTCATCTCATGGGGAGCTCTGCACCTCATAAAAATTTCAAGTGCACCACTGTTCTGGAAATTTTCGTCAAATAATTTAATTACATGAATAGTAACTTTTCCTATTTCTAAAGCTGAGCAGAATTGTTTTGATCATATCTTTTGCATCAAGAATCCTAATCGATTGATTCTTGTTGCTAAATTCATGATAAATCCTTATCTTGCTGCTGTTAAATTTTCAAGTCATTTGGAGAAAGTTGGCTGTTGAGTCTTTTTGGTTTCTTTGTTCTTATCGGTTCTTTTCGCTCTTTCGTTAGGTTTCGACATTTGTGGTAATCCCGAGAGTGACCCTCAGCAACAAATTGAGCAACAGCAGCCAGGCAAGCAGTTTGATCATGCTTAAGTCCTATTACTTTCAAATCTAATACTTTGTTTCAACGGTATGTATGCATGCTCTTGTGTCAAAGTAATTTTCCCGATTAGAGGTAGTTATTCCTAATGCATGGTTGCCTCTAAATTGTCATCCCCTGCCACAAAACATAAGTTATTAACATCGCTGGTGAATTAGAGCCCGGCGATTTAATTATGCTCTTTTATTGTCTTCCGGCGTCATGCTTAGAAATGCTTAGCTACCGGTAGTTGGGCGGTTATCGACTTAGTCGGTAACCTTGATCACCTAAATCATTTTATTACTATTTGATCAGCACCTTGTGCTAAATTGTTGAAAACTAAAAAGTGCAAATAAAATGATTCATACTTGGGCAAGTGGTTGGATGGTGGTATATCGGGTTTGTGTATGTCTTGCCCAAGTAAATTAAGGACCGAGTTACTTGCGCCACTGCGTTCGAGCAATTTGCGTGCTAACCACATGAGGGACATATGGGACCCCTCTTGGCCAAGTACTTTGGGAGGTGTTAATTGGGGGTGCGGTGGTTAAAACTATTTTTGTAAGGAAAGAACACCCATGATTCTTTCATGGTTGGGCGATGTCTCCTACCTTCGGGTTGTCGCGACTCTTAATTAACATCGCTCATTGGAAATGCCTCGTAGGACTTAGCCTTGCCGGCATACCAAAGGTAGTGTGCTAAATCTAGTGGCATAAGAGGCGGTCGGCGTGTGGGTACATTGGTACACCCTGCAGGTTAAAACTATTGAATAGCCTTGTCCTAGGTTATGGACACGCTTGGATCGCCCGTGAGAACTAGACTACAACATTTAATTAAAACTTGATGTGGGTGGTATGAGCAGGAGTTCATGCTATTGTTGTGGTGGCTATTGGGTTAGTCACTTCGAGGATGTTTTGTTACCTTTATTAGTTAGTATATCGCTGTTTTTATGAAATAAATTCAGATTGTAAAGTTGCTTTCAATCTATTATATTATTGCAAATGAAAACTTGCTTTATGCTAAATTGTGTCTAGAGCCTGCTCCACTTACATAAAGCTTGCATGTAGCTAAATATCGTGTGTTATCTCACACGTCGGTCTTGCGAGTACAATAAACAATTTATTGTACTCATTTGCTTTGCTCTAATTAAATTGTTGCAGAGGAGGAAGTGGAACCCCAGAGTTACACTTTTGTGAGTTGTGCCGCCCGTTCAGACGACTAGCTTGGCGTGCTTGGATTGGTTGCCTTGTGGGTTATGGCACACTAATCGGCTTTTGTTATTGCCATCTTATGGCCTTTTGTTTCATTGCTATGATAACTCTTTAGTTGAATTTGGCGGTCGGCCCGTTTGTAATAACTATATCTTGTATGTCTTTTGGTTTGTTATGTCGTATTTTGGATTCTATGTGATTGAATGGAATTGATGCTTGATTTTTGTATGGGGTATGTGTACTACATTCTAGGAAGTACATATCTTGAGAATCGTGATATTTGATTTGTAATGCTTAAATCATCTTTATGGTTAGGTATTACAAGTTAAATACCCCGGGTTCTCACATTTTTGCCTCAACCGGATCTAGCTTGTACTTCCTCCTCAGATCATCGGTCACCCGGATGTCGTGCATATGAACTTTTTGTATCTTCTGGTCCGTATACCTCTATATGTTCTCGGACCATTGCTCCCCTTCTTCCAGCTGCCGTCTCACTGCAGTGGCTCTATTAACGAAGTAATCGACCGTGCGAGTCTAGGTCTCCTCAATGATCACGGTGATAGGGAGGCACCGCACACCTTTCAGCACATTGTTGTACACCTCGGACATGTCGGTTGTCATAATATCGTACCTCGCACCGTTGGTGTCGTACTGCTGGGACAATTTCTCCAACTCAAGAGCATGGAGATTAATCTACTCGGAGAAACTGATGGGGCTCCTGGATTCCCCTCTTGCGCCCTGTTGTCCCTCTTGTGCCTCTGGAGGAGATTCCCTTGTAGTCTAATGTTCGAGGTCTCTCCAGATGGACTCAAACTTCTGTCTCTGGTTTTGCATGCACAATGCCTTAAACATCTTCATTAGTTCCCAATTGTGGAACCACGTGAAGAAGTCCGATGCAAAATGCCTCATACATCACTGGGTTTCTATGTCGTTCCACTGGTATGGGTGTTCCGTCCCATTCTTCATGGTGTTGGAAGCGGATAACAACCCAGTATTGTGGTCTATGATAAGGCATATGTAGGGCTGGTCTCCCACAATGCCCACTTCATATTTGTCAGGAACCACAACCAACTGGATTTGTTCTCATTCTCTACGATGGCAAAAGCAACCGGAAGAAGCTAGTCATTTACGTCGGCCACCACCGTGGTGAGAATAGTGCCCTTGTACCTCCCAGTGAGGAAAGTGTCATCCATCGTGAGCACCGAACGATGGTGCTTGAAGCCCTCTTTGGCCTAGAAGAAAGCCTAAAACACGCGGTCCAGTATGCAATAGTTAGGGCCTCCATCTGGATCTTTTCTTTCCATCTTGCTTATGTACTTGCCAGGGTTTTCTTCGGCAATCTGGTGAAGCATCCTTGGCACAAGGCTGTACGCCTCCTCATATGTCCCGTACATGGCCTCGATCACCTTCTGCTTGGCTCATCAGACCTTGCTATAGCTGACTAGATACCCAACCAGATTGGCGACTTCTGACAATATCATCTTGGGGGAGACATACACATTCTCCGCAACTAGGTGGCTGATGAGGCTTGCCACATATTCAAAAGTCACATTTCGTTGCTACTGCTACGGCTTGCTTAGCTCACAAGTATGATCGATCACCGCCTTAACCATGAAGACCGAGCCAAAGAACTTCGCTCTGTGAGCACTGACCTTGCCAGGGTAGCCTTTCACTAGGCACTTTACTGCGTAATGTCCTAGGTTAGACTAGTGCACCTAGTACACACAGCTGATGGATAAGACGTACGGTGCTATAGCTTGCTGCACAACCGCCTTGTTAGGGAAGTGCGGCCCAACTAACAAGGTGTCAGCATCAAACCCCCACTCCGACCCTTCTTGTGGCAGTACAATTGACCGCACTACGGGACCATCAAGTCTGGATGCCATGTAAGGCACCTCCGATGACACAATTTTGTCGGTCGAACCAGCACCCTGGGGTGCGTCCTCCTCGCTACCATCCGAGCCTAGGTCGACGTCCTCGTCGAACTCCGACCCGACCGGTTGGTCTAGCAGAAACTCGTGGCAATCAATGTGCGCCGACGACCATTGTCCCGCTAGCTAGCTAACTAACTACGACTACATTAATTACAACTAACTAATTTGGACAAATAAATTACGACTAATTAATTACCACTAAATAATTATGACTAATTAATTACTACTGTTTAATTAAGCCTAATTAATTACGATTAATTGATTACATTTAATTAATTAGGACTATTTTAATTATGACTAACTAGCGCAAGTAAATAATTACGACTAAATTAATTACAACTAACTAATTTGGCAAATAAATTGCAACTAATTAATTACCACTAAGTGATTAGGACTAATTAATTGCAACTATTTAATTAAGCATAATTAATTAGGACTATTTTAAGTACGACTAACTAGCTGCGAGTAAATAAGCACGACTAACTAACTACTACTACATTCATTACAACTAAGTAACTTGGACAATTAAATATGACTAATTTATTACCACTAAATAATTTGGACTAAATAATTACTACTATTTAATTAATCCTAATTGATTAGTGCTATTTTAATTACAACTAAATAGCTGCGAATAAATAATTACAAGTAATTAATTCCACATAAACTAAATACAAATAATTAATTACCACTAATTAATTATGAATAATTAATTACCACTAAATAATTAGGACTGATTGATTACAATTATTTAATTAAGCCTAAATTATTGTGACTAATTAATTAGGGTTAATTAATTAAGGCTATTTTAATTACGACTAATTAGCGTGAGTAAATAACTACAAGTAATTAATTCGCCTAAAGTAAATATGAAAAATTAATTACCACTAAATAATTAGACTAATTAATTATGAGTATTTAATTAAGCCTAATTAATTATGATTAATTAATTACGGTTAACTAATTAGGACTATTTTATAAATAATTACAAGTAATTAATTAAGTAGAAACTAAATACAAAAAATAATTATGACTAATTAATTACCACTAAATAATTAGGACTAATTAATTACTAGTATTTAATTAAGTAGAATGAATTACGATTAATTTATTAGGACTATTTTAATTATGTCTAACTACCCATGAGTAAATAATTACTACTACATTAATTACAGCTAACTAATTTGGACAAATAAATTGCGACTAATTAATTACAATTATTTTAATTATGACTAAATAAATACGACTAACTAACTATGGCTAATTAATTATGACTAAATAATTTAACACTAACTACATAGTTAATAAATATAATGCATATGAGAAAAATTATCTCATTTAGAAGATCTCCACTTAATGTCGAACTAACTCTACTAAAACGACCGCTAAACACTTTTCTAAACAATCTCAAATCGGTAGCGAAATCGAAACTAATTTCGGCTGATCACGTTGCCTCTTGCTCGATTGATCCTCTCTATCTCTCTACACAGAGCGAAATGGTTTTGGTGTAAAGGAATGAGAGCGCATCGCCAAGTTTTATAGCCGCGGAAGGCCGACCACGAAGCGACGGGACGGAATCTGATTTCCTCCCATGGGCGATGCACCGGGTTTTTCGCACATGCCGGGGAGACAGCAAAAATCCAAGGTATGCCCAAAATCATGGATTTCCTTTCAAAACATAAAAAATCACATGAAATGACTATAGGGCGTATGTGCCCCCCCCCCAGGGGCACGGTGGAGGTAAGTCCAGGCCCCTAGGGCACTGACTAGGGTACGTGTGCGTCCGCGCGGCTCCATGGTGCCATTTTAGGCTTTGATTGGGTGAGGGAGCTAGATTTTCTAATTCGCTCATAAACTGTACCAAAAAAGCCAAAAACTCTTGCTTTTGTGTGGCATGTAATAGTAAATTTTATGTTATCAATGGGGAAATATTTTGTTATAATTAACACTCAATTTCTGTATTTTCTAAATGTATAGTATGAAAAGGTCATCCTTGACATCTTGTATGTCCAGCTCCCCATATATCTATGGGAATTGCTACTTAACTTCCACAGTTTTTTGATGAAAAAACTGTTACTTTTCTGTTTGTTAGATATGCTACAAGATTCGTGTTGTTGATGTGTTGTTCCTTCATCTTAATATTTCACAGTACATATATGCACGCATGGATCGATGGATGGATGGATCCAAAGCAACGAGATGTACAGGTACAATCGCCTCGACCAACGAGTACGAAGTGCAAAGGTATTTTTGTAGCTCGTACGCCCGTACGTACCTGAGAGATGATGCTGAGGGCACCGAGGGAGACCTTGGCCGTTCACCATATTGCCGTATTTTGTTTATATATAATTTTAGTTTTTTTCTTTGTTTTTGCTTAACATATCAAAGTACATATGAAGAACATAACGGGTTCACCACATTACCGTATTTTGTTGGTATATAATTTTATTTTTTGTCTTTGTTTTTACTCAACCTCTCAAAGTACATGTGAAGAATATAACGGGTTCACCACATTGCCGTATTTTGTTGGTATATAATTTTTTATATCTTTGTTTTTGCTCAACCTCTCAAAGTACATGTGAGATTTTGAATCATGTGATGGAAATATGAGTTATTAAGACTTTCAAGAATAATTACAGTGACAAAGAACCAAAATTACATAAATAATTTACTGTAATGTATGTATAATGGAGTTGTAATTTTTTTGTCTTTGTTTTTGCTCAACCTCTCAAAGTATATGTGAAATTTTGAATCATGTGATGGAAATATGAGTTATTAAGACTTTCAAGAATAATTACATTGACCAAGAACCAAAATTACGTAAATAATTTACTGTAATATATGTATAATAGAGTTGTAAATAAACTTTCAGAATATGATAGTTTTTTACAGAGAAAATATATGAATTCTATGTAGGCAGACCCTATATCTCTTTCCTGGCTCCACCATTAGGATATTCAATGGTCCAAAACTTCAACCGATTTTTTCACATAAATTAGTTGAATGATGGCTAGTCAGTCCCAATCAAAATTTCATTTTTTTAATAAATTTGTCAGCACATTTGGAAGCCAAATCTTCCTTTGAATCGAAGACAATGCCTGTGAATCCTAGCTATTATTATTTTTGATCAGGATGAGATACCCCGGCTTTTTTTTTTTTTGGGGGGGGGGGTTGTATTTTGTGATGGCTCGGGTGGTTTGAGGTGTAGTTGCTCATTGTGTGGGGACAACTAGCCGACCCACATGCTACATCTGTTTCACTTTCTAAGCTGGGTTTCCATTAACTTATCACATTGTGAAAGTTTTCACATGTGGATTGCCAGCTTTATGCTGGGTGATTTGGAAGCTTCGGAATACAGCATGCTTTGATAAGAAACTGATTCGCTCCCCTATGGCAGTGGTTTATCATGCATGTTCTTTTCTTCGTTATTTGTCAAGGTTTCAAAAGGAGCATTTGCAGGAGGCGTTGATGGTTGGAGCTGGAACCATCTTTGGGTAGTGTGGTGGAACTGTAGGTGTACGACTTCACCGATCAGGATTCAAATCCTGGTGCATACATACTATGCACATGTGAGTGGGTTTCAGTAGAAATTTTGTGAGGTCGTGAATTTAACCTCAGTCTCCGTCTATCTATGTATGTGCTAAGAGAGCGCACTTACGTGTGTGTGCCGCATACGTCCTTCTCGTAATCCTAAAAAAATATGGTTGGAGCGGGCGGAGCAATTGTTCCAAACGGCGATGAGGACATCTCAAGCACTCTTAGTATCTATCCTTAGGCTGCTCCCAATGCTCCACCTTGGCTAGTATATTAAGCATGCCATATAGGCAAATTGATGATGTAGCACCATAGTTAATGAGGAGAGATAGTACCCTAGTATCTAATTTAGATACCAATTTGGGCTCGAAATCCAACGCGTAAAATTTATTGTATACTCATGCATGTAATTAAATGAAATAACCTAAGATACTACACCATAAGAAACTATGCATTGGAAAGATAGTATCCTAACACTCCTCATGCACTAAGAAACTACACTAAGATACTGCCCATTGGGAGCAGCCTTACGTCTCTAGTTTGTAAAGAACAACGACTTCAATGGACAATATAGATAAAACTGAGATAAAAAAATTGGGGATAAATGTCCTTTTTAGCATTTTAAGCATCTACCTTTTTCTCTTAGGCTGCTCTTAATGGACAGTACCTTAGTGCAGTTTCTTTAGTACATAAGGAATGTTAGGATACTATCTTCTCAATGCATGGTTTTTTGTGGTGTAGTATCTTAGGCTGTTTCATTTAATTATATGCATGATCTTTACTAGTATTTGAGCATTGTGGCCTATTTGTGACATGTACTAAAGCAATACATGCATGATCTTCCCAATGCACGGGATCGATCACAATAAATTTTATGCGTTGAATTTCGAGACCGAACCGGTATCCAGATTAGATACTAGAGTACACTCTCTCTCTTCATTAACTATGATGTCACATCATCATTTTACCTACATGACATACTTAGGGCCTGTTTGGTATGGCTCTGCTCCAAGTTTTTGCAGCTCCAACTCCAGCTTCACTCTTGGATCCACTCCTATGAGAAGTTGGAGCAGTCTAAGGAGGTGTTTGGTTAGAAAATTGACTCCAGCTCCAGAAATAAGAAAGATCGTTGTAAAAAGACTGCACTACCCTTGTTTTGTGACTTGTAATCTTTTTTTGTATTTCTTAACTTATAACAGTTTAATAAGTTAATTTATGCCATGCTATGTTTTTATTTTATTTTATTTTTTGCCATGTTGTGCCTTGTTGTGCCATCTTTTTCGCCCACATTCGAAATTTTTTCTTGAAAAAAATTAAATACAACATACATAAACATACAAAACTCATAACAAAAGTTCTAATTCAATAAGTATCTTTTCTAAAAAAAACTCAATGAGAATCATAACAAAATTCCATAAGAGAGGCAAGGAGGCAGGAGATGTCGTTCATAATTCCCCTCATCTTTATTAATCAAAGCTACTATTGCCGGTCCGAAAACCACTACATCAAATGACAACAATGAAATGAAAAGAAAAAACATGTAGTATCTCATCGAGCAAGCTTTACCAAATATTCTCACGCATCTACACTGACAATCACTACTACAGAACCGACATCACAGGCGGTTGGAACCGTCATCACGAGGCGGTTTCCAACCGTCTATGTTTGTTGGTCTGTGATAACGAGATATTATCACGGCGGTACAAAACCGTCGTGATACGAAATATCACGACGGTTTTATTAAAAACCGTCAGTGAAGTCAATATCACGAGCGGTTTCAGCGACAACCGCTCGTGATTCGAGAATATCACAGACCGTTCTAAATAAAACCGCTCGTGATGCGAGAATATCACGAGCGGTTCTAAATAAAACCAAATGCGTGATAGGAGAATATCACGAGCGGTTCTAAATAAAACCGTCGTGATTTGTGACTATCACGGGCGGCTTTTATATAGAACCGTCGTGATATTCTCCTATCCTGCACGGTTTTGCGATAAACCGCTCGTGATACTTGCCTTCTGAGCGGTTTTAACAAAAACCGTCTGTGATAGCTCATACCCGCCCACAATTTCTTTGTTTTCTGGCTAGCCTCGGGAATTGCTAGCCATGCCCTCTGAAAACAAGCATTCACGTAAGCAGATTCAAGCAATCACAAAAACAACATTTCACAATAATGATTCAAGCGACCATGACAACTCAAAGTGATCATTACTCAAAATAAATTACAAAAGATCGCATTTGTTCAAGTATTGTCGCTATAGTTACAACTAGATTACAATTTTTTTGCGTTGAGAGGTTTTAGTGGGGTGATGCTCGGGTTGGCGACGGAGTGAAACTCTCCGTTGTCGTTAATGATTTCGAGTTGATAAAGGCGCAGAGCTTCCTCGAATGTCCTTGATCTCTTCCGCAACGAGTGAATCACATTGTAAATCCAAGACACTGCCGCTACCAATTAAGAGTAAAGTGGTAAGCTACATATATTTAAATTTATAATTAGGAAATAATTATTTGAGATTGACAAACCTCGGGATCCTTCTTCTTAGTCAGAAGGATTAGGCGCATATGATAGCGAGGCGTAGATTGCACATAACTCATCATCTTTTTCTTTGGCGGCCTTTGCAAAAATAAATTACATATATAGGTATAGTCGGATTCGAGGCGCGTTATTATGAAGTATGATATAGTATTATTGTGTTGTAGCACGTCTTTGGAAAATCCATCACGTGTGTTAGTTAGGCGCTCTTTCCATCGTATATTCCTTTGTTGGCAACATAATTGATGAGCGACCTACATGATTGAAAAAGTTATCCTCGGCCATTTCAAGCGAATGAAGACTACAATAGAGTTATGTAAGGAGGAAATGAGTATACCTCTCAGTATTCCTCTTAGAGTCTTTGAAGTCGTGCTTGTTGCGGTTTAGGGAATCAAGGTATATCACATGGTTCCTCTTGGGTATAATAACTAAAAGGATCAATGGTACCTACTCATGTATGTCGCTATAGTCATTAAACCTAAGTTCGTCTTTGCGTATAATGTACAAATGAAATTTGTATAGCAAGTAGTGACACTTACCCACGGTTGTAGGGCACCACTATGTACTTCATGTTCCTCTGTAGAAGCAATGACCTCGTTATGTATTTCTCGGCGAAGGATGAGTCTTGTAGGATGGTTTGCAACGATACCACGTGTGGGTCGAGAAACCCACGGTTCTTTCCATTCCGGACATTTTGCGGCATGTATCTATACATAAGCAATGAGTTGTGATATTTATCGGTATTAGATGAATGTAGAACTTGATTATGCGCGACTTACGATGTCAACATCGTAGAAGCGAGGCGTCGAGGCCAGCGAGGTTGAATAGTTCAAATAAATCATTGAAGCCCACGACGAAGTACCTCGTCCGTTGAAGAAATGCTTGTCCTCGTGTCGGCGGTGATTCGATGTCGGACCCCTTCTTTTGGGTCTTGTCCAAGTACCGAGCATGCAAAGCGACAAGCATGTCGGCGTGCATTAATATCTGGCCGAACACAGCGGTTTTTCGATGATGTATTTCCGGGTATCGCGGACTTCCGGTATCGCGGACTTCCGGACTTCTCGGACTTCCGGACTTGGGAGGCGCTATGCGTTCGTTGATTTCGATTTGGCCTTAGCGATTGGCATCGTCTTTTTGTGAGACGACTCGAACCGATCGTCGCCGCACTTTTTTTGTTCCTTGGCGTCTTCTCCACGGGAATCAAAGAGGTGGCCTTTTGAGGCGAAACATGAGGTGGAGTCATCGAGGTCCGTTGGAGAGGAATGGTCGTGTCGGATCGCGGCCTTCTTTGGTTCGAGCGATGTTCTTCTTGGGCCCTTTGGATAAAAGAGAGGGCGGCATCCCTAGTGTTGTGATCTCTTCGTTCGGGCAAATGTCGGCAGGATGGCTCGGAAATTGACATGTACCATATCCACGGACCTTGGCGTAACTGCACCGGTGGGCACCGTCTTTGACCGCCCTTCCTCGTATTGATACACCATCCTGCGACCTCAATACAAAGGACCCATCCATCCTCACTTGGAGCTTCTGGCGTCGGCTCCTACAAAGCGATCGCAATTAGCTAAGGCGTCGTTAGGGTCTATCTTTGGTGCATTCCATAGATGTACGTTACCTTGATGTCGTCTATCGGTAATCGGACGTTGTCATGTTCACAATTATCTTGTGAGACGCGACGCTACTCCGACGTCGAGGAGGACTGTCTTCAAATTAGCGGGCGGCTTGCGGCATCACGGCTCATGAGTATATCCATTTGACTCATAATCTTGCCATCTCTACTTGAAATTGGTTAGTAATCATCTGTACCAAGCGGTTGTCGTGCTCGACCTTGGATCTCTTCCTAGTCCTATCGTGTAGTAGTCGTCCGCAAATCCATGAATCCAATGTACGTTAACCCCAAGGCCTCGCGTGCGACCCGGTGCTCCTTGTTTCCCAAGGCCGTAGATAGTATATCCTTCTCCTCATGCGCACGGAAGGAGCCTTGGGAAGCTTAGGCGATCAAGTCACGCCGCAAGAGGTCATCACGTTATTATAGACACTATGAAGTTATGGACTTATTAACAACTTAGTAGTTCGATATACTTACCACACGTTGGGACACTTCAGTCTGCGGGTTTGTGAAGGAGATCTTTGCTCAAGAGCGAGACTTGTGCCCTCGCTTTTAACGGCTTAGGGAACGCTGGTGCGTGACATCGAAGCGGGTTCTCCTTCTCGCCGCCCATTCCTCGTATTTACCGCGTACCCAGCGGTGCCGAAGTCTGTCGGGTGAGTGTTTCGTGTCTAGAGAGCTTTGTGCGCCGACTTTGCTCCTTAAATTCGCCGATGTTTTCATAGCCACAAAGGTGTCCCATGCTTCGCGTCAAGAATCTATCTTCGCACGAAGGCGTCGACCGTGTGCACGTGCCGTGACAAGAATGCTCTTGAAGGTCCTCCACGATTTACCCATCGTGAGCATCGCCGTCCGTCGCCGCGTGCCACATGTTATACGGAATAGTGAACTTCTCCGAAAGTTACATCCACAGCGCCTTCGCTTCTTTTCGTCAGTCCTTCCACCTTGGTGTGGTGATGAGGACCCGTTCCTTCAAGTATCCGCAGATGGTCGAGAATCTCGCCACGATCTCTTGGGACTCAGAGGGACCCCAAAGTCACCGACCTCCGTGATGACCACCGCCCGTAGGCATTTTCGATTATCCTCCGCCATCTCGCTTAGTGTCATTATCAATCGGTGTGGCGTGGCCTCGTCGGCGCCTCTTCCATCTCTGGGTCGGTGTTGGCGGCCTCGTCGGCGCCTCTTCCATCTGTAGGGTCGGTGTTGGCGGCCTCGTCGGCGCCTCTTCCATCTCTGGCGTCGGTGATTGGCGGCGAAGACGGTGCCTCTGCCATCTCGCTTACTTGCTCTCAGGAAGAAGTACAGAGGTTGACTATAGAGATCAAGATGGCAAATGAAGAGTTGAATGAGCTCATACAGACTACTAACATTCCTAACACTCCTTAATCCACGAGCTTCTATTCTAACACTCCTAACACTCCTTAATCCACGGCTTCTCTTGTGATCTTTGTATAGATAGAAACTAGTGATACAAATCTTTTGCCCGAGCCTACTTCTCTAAGGAAATGCGATTGATGATATTATGTGCTCTCAGAAGGAGAGTAGCTAAAGAACAAGTCTTTGCCATCTCAATCCTATTGTATATACTCTTCATGAAATGAATATGATAATATAAATTCAAACTATGAGCTCTAAACAATACTTTGCTTAACTGTCAAATGATCTCAAGCATTAGCTAAAACAGTTAAACTTCGATCAAGCAGAGGTTGACTACAGAGATCAAGATGGCAAATGAAAAGTTGAATGAGCTCATACATACTACTAGAAGAATCACAAACTAGTCAATACAAGCGATCAATTTGCAATAGAACTATGATTTGAACGAAAGTAACCAATTAACGATTACAACATATTGACGGTAGCAAGTAATACAATAGAGCTCAAGTATGAACTAACTATCACATTCAATCTCGATTATAAGGCGAGTTCATCACGAGCATGTCAACAAAGCCCAGCGATCAATTTGCAATATCTTGATTACTAGACTCAAAAATCGAGAACTAATGAGATCAAGGTATCAACTAGCATCGCAAATATATATATATATATATATATGCAAAGATCAACCGAATCGCCACAGAGGAGCAATACTCACAGAGAGGATGCTTGGGAAAAGAACTCACGGTGCATGAGACACTATTCCAACATATTAATTGATGATATTATGTGCTCTCGAAGGAGAGTAGCTAAAGAACAAGTCTTTGCCATCTCAATCCTATTGTTTATACTCTTCATGAAATGAATATGATAATATAAATTCAAACTATGAGCTCTAAACAATACTTTGCTTAACTGTCAAATGATCTCAGCTATTAGCTAAAACAGATTAAACTTCGATCAAGCAGAGGTTGACTACGAGAGATCAAGATGGCAAATGAAAAGTTGAATGAGCTCATACATACTACTAGAAGAATCACAAACTAGTCAATACAAGCGATCAATTTGCAATAGAACTATGATTTGAACAGAAAGTAACCAATTAACGATACAACATATTGACAAGAGTAAGTAATACAATAGAGCTCAAGTATGAACTAACTATCACATTCAATCTCATTATAAGACGGAGTTCATCACGAGCATGTCAACAAAGCCCTTGATTAATTTGCAACTAGCTGCAAATATATATATATATATATATATATATATATATATATATATATATATATATATATATATATATATATATATATATATATAAAGATCAACCGAATCGCCACAGAGGAGCAATACTCACAGAGAGGATGCCGCACAAGAACTGGGGAGGTCAGGGAGGAGGCCGATCGGGAGGAGGGAGCTGGGGAGGAGGTCGACACGGAGGAGGAGGACGCGGGGAGAAGGCCGGTCAGAGGGGAGGAGGCCGACATGGGGAGGAGGACGGCGTCGAGGTCGGAGGCACCAATGTCGGGGCGGCGACCGAGGTCGGCGGCGACGTCGGGCTTCTGACTGGGAGGTGAGCGGGCGCCGAGGTCGGGCGGCGGCACCGAGGTCGGCGGCGCCGAGGTCGGGCGGCGGCGCAGAGGTCGGGGCACCAATGTCGGGGGCGGCGGCGCCGAGGTCGTAGTCGGCGGTGAAGGCGAGCCCTAAACCCTAGAGGAGGCGAACGAGCGCGCGAGAGCGTAAGGGGCGCGAGAGAGGAAGTGAGAAGTGAGAGGAAAACCCTAGCGTTTCCGCCTTATAAAAGTATATCACAGACGGTTGAAATGAGAACCGTCGTGAATATATCCTGACGGTTCCATAATAGAACCGTCGTGATATGAATATCATCTGACGGTTCTATTATGGAACCGTGCGTGATATTAATATCACGAGCGGTTCTCATTTGAACCGCTCGTGATAATATTCACTGACGGTTGTATAATAAAACCGTCGTGATAGCCTACAACCCGAGGCCAATTTATGATATCGACAAAACATACTAAACACGGTGAGACATAAATATCACGAGAAAACATAGTGAACTTCTTTGAGACAAGTATGATGACAATTATGACAAGTCCATATGAATTCTAACTTTGGTGACAAGTATGATGACAAGTTCATAACACATTTGACTTCAAAATTTTATATCTAATTCAACTCAACTCCAAATCAAGTGAAACCAATTTTGATACTCCACATTACAATGTACGCCCACACATTGACATTAATATCAAATATGACAAGTCCATAACAAGTTCATAACACATTTGACTTCAAAATTTCATATCTAATTCAACTCAACTCGAAATCAAGTATGATGACAATTTTGATACTCCACATTACAATGTACGTCCACATTGACATCAATATCAAATATGACAAGTCCATAACACATCAACACATGACAATTTCACGTTGACATCAAAATATATGAGAGATTACAAGTCCATAACACATGATGTTATGGAATAAATTAATTACATTGGAGTAAATTCTTAATTAAGATATAGGCCTTCATGATGATCGACGCATATAGCTAGCTTCCTCACCGGGTTCTTCCTCGAGCCTAATGCCGCTTCCGAAAGGAGGCAACTCGTCAAATTGATTGTATTCTTCCTCGCCCACTACATTCTCAACTCCGACAATCCTCCTTTTTCCATGAAGAACTACGTGGCGCTTCTTATTTGCCGGTCGGTTACATAGAAGACTTGAACAACTTGGTTAGCCAGTACGAATGGTTCGTCTTTATATCCGACACGTTCGAGGTCCACGGTAGTGACACCGTACTTGTCGACCTTCACCTGTGCGAGATGGACCCAACGGCACCGAAATAGGGGGATCTTGAAAAGCACGAGTCGAGCTCCCATATCTCGTCTATTTGCCCATAGTAGGAGCTCCTCATCCCATCGGTCTTGAATGCATCTATCACGGACACCGCTATTACGGATCATGCTCTTCCTATCTGAGTGCCGTATAAAATGTGTACCCATTGATGTCGTATCCTTGCCATGTGACAATTGTAAATTGTGGCCCTCGTGCCAACCATAGCAACAGTATCATCACTTGATGACCTCCCGATGATTCGCACCTTTAACCATTCGTTGAGCAAGCGGTTGTGCTCTCTCGTGATCCAAACCTCCGACCGGTTTGGATTACATTGGCGCACCATGTCTTTGTGCTCGTCGATATCTGGGGACACTTGGGTCATGTGTTGCAAGACCATGAAATGGGCTTGGCGTATGTATCCAGATCGGGAGTTATTGATTTCCTTCCGATGGTCCCGATACCATCTAGTCTCCCCTCATGGCGAGATAGAGGCACACCTATCGGTTCCACTCGAGCCATGTAGTCGACGCAGAACTCAATGACCTCTTCGGTTGCATAACCTTCGATGATCTTGCCCTCCTACGAGATCGATTCGACGTAGGACTTGAGAATTCCCATGTACCTCTCGAGCGGGTACATATGGCGAAGAACACAGGGCAAGATATCTTTATCTCTCTCACAAGGTGAACAATGAGATGGACCATGATATCGAAAAATGGCGGAGGGAAATACATCTCAAGATGACATAGAGTGGTCACCACCTCACTGCAGAGCATCTAGTCCTTGGGGATCAATGATCTTTCGAGCAATTGAGTTGAAAAATAACACTGACCTCAAGATTGCCACTCGGACCTTGTTCGCAAGATACTTCTAATTGCAACAGAAAGCATTTGTGTCATCAAGACATGACAATCATGAGACTTCATACCAATTAATTTCAAATCTTGCATAGAAACAAGGTTCTTAATGTTAGCGGAGTAACGGATGGGACTTTCACTCCATGCAAGCTCAGCACGATTCATTTCTCTCGGCCTTGGATAGAGTGTAGCAAGTTTGGGGAAGGTACATTAAATCAGATCGGTCTCTACGGTGCTAACTCGATCCTTATGTTCATATCAACCAAGTCACGCCGCATGCGTTAACACCATCCTTTGTTTTGCCACTAATGTTGAGAAGAGACCAATCAAGCTATCACATACATTCTTCTCTCGTGCATGACATCGATGCGATGGCGAACTTCTAAGTGCTCCCAATAAGGCAAGTCCCAAAAATTGACCGCTTCTTCCGGATGTTCTTCTCATGGGTTCTTAATTTCGTCCCTTCCCAAGCACAACATCGATATCCTTAACCATATCATAGACCTCTTTCCCTCTAAAAGCCCTTGGAGCTGAATCGTTCTCCTTATTTCCGTCGAATTGTTTTTCATCTTGCGGTATGGGTGACTCTCAGGAAGGAACCTACGGTGGCGATATATACGATTTCTTGCGAGTTGTTGACCATACACTCTCTGTAGCATCTAGCGGTCTTGAGACGGGCTTTGGCTCCTTTTGTCTTTGGCTTGAAGCAGTTACTAAGGCGGGAAAATCATTGATGGTGCGAGAACAACATGGCGCGTAAAGTGAAGTTCTCTCGTTTATCGCATCCCATACCTGTACCCCTTCGTTCCACGGTGTCACAAGATCTTCCGGCAATGGTGCTAGGTACACATCAATATCATTCCCGTGTTGCTTGGCCCTTGGATAAGTAGTGACATCAAAATGTACTTCCGCTTCATACACGACCAAGGAGGAAGGTTGTACATACATAGATTCACGGGCGGGTGCTATGTCGTTTGCTCATGTTACCGAAAGGATTCATTCCATCTGTACTCAACCCTAACCTTATGTTCCTCGGTTCCGCACGAACTCTTCAAGCTCGATCGAAGTTTCTCCTTTAGGCGTAATCGGCAGGTGTCTTAGCTTTCCATCTCTCTTACGCTCCTCGAGTGCCAACGCGACAATCTTCGTCCTTTGCGTTCGCAAATAAGCGCTTCAAATGTGGGATCACTGGCAGATACCACAACATCTTAGCAGAGGTCCTTGCTTCACCTTAGCGAAGATTCGGCGCTTGTATCGGGATGCTTTGCACAGGACATACATGCATGTCTGCATACTCTTTACGGTAGAGGATACAATCATTCGGACATGCATGTATTCTTTCTACTTCCATTCCCAATGGACAAATAACCTTCTTTGCTTGATAGGTGGTGCTAGGCAACACGTTTCCCTCCGGAAGGATGTCCGCTAGGAGACCTAACAACGCCGTGAAACTCTTATCGGACCAACCATTGCTTGCCTTCAATTTCAGCAGTTCAAGCACGGTTGACAACCTTGTATATTCTGGCTTGCAACCAGGAACAAAGGTCTCACCGAGTCCTCCCTTAAGCCCTCGAATTTACAAAACTCTCTCTCATCAGTAGTTCTCTTACGCATCGCGTAGCATCGATCCAGATTGTCATCGTCGACATATCCTCATCAAAAGCGAAGATCCACATCCGCGTATCGTTGACTTCCTCGGCGGTGCCGTCATTACTAACTTCATGTGTAATAATCTGCTCTTCACCGTGGTGGTCCAACATGTATACCCTTTTATGAAACCCTTGAATCAAGTGCGCTTCTATTTGCGCGCGTTGTTAAACATCTTCAAATTACATAATCAATGCATGGACATTACATAAAATTTATCTCCTTCTTCAACATATCACCTTTCGTGGCTCTTCTAAAAGCAACCACGCCATTAATGTACTCTTGACTCACACGGTTCTGCTTTGTACATCCAGCCGATCCATCTACACTCGCATGTAACAAATTAGTGTCAAAATTGATTAGCGATTAATTTATAGCAAATATAAAGGGTTATAGATCGTTACCCTCGGAGGTCACGAAGAAAATCGATTCCTCTCCTTTCCTTCTCCTCTCTAAGGTGGCGCAATGGGGAGGAGGTGGCGGGTGTTGGAGGCGCTAGGGCAAGGGTCCAACCTTCTCCTCTCTAAGTGGCGAACGGATAATTATTGATTATTTGCATGATTGTTGATTAGATCGAGACAAAAGACAAGAGGAAGATCCTAATTAATAACTAGCAAGTTGATCCGCGCGATTGCGCGGGTATCCGTTTTCATATAATTGAAACAATAAACCACTGTGATGATGTTTCTTCATGGATATAAATGGAGGAAATATAAAATACATCATTGCACATGTGACTTATCTTGGTGTGTCATAAATTCTTCTTTTTAATCTGTTCTAGAAAACTACTCATGAAATTAGTTCTGATTAAGACTTTCACTTCTTTGCACGTACTTACTCGTTTTGTCTCATCGTTGCACAAAGGAATTACACCAGATTAATTAAAGGCTACATGTTTTGCTTTTCATTTTCTACAAATAGGGTCCATCAAATTAAGAGCTAGATGTACGTACGTTTTGCCTTTTCCCATCAAGTAGTATTAATTGAAACCTAAACCCTATGCTTCCGATTAAGGAATACAACAAAGAAAACAAAACATTAGCGTCTATGTACAGAGTAGCAAAGTCAGGGAAATTCACTAATCAATAGAGTGGAAAAAGGATAATCAGTATTACTTCATCTGTTTAATTAGGGGAGAAATCGCAGGTTGGAGGAGCTAGGGGAGGGAAGTGGCCTGGCACCTGGGGGAGGAGAAGCTAGCTACCAGATCTAAGTGGAGCCCAGCAGCAGAGGGCCGGTTGATTATATTTATCCAAACGGCTGGCAGGAGAGTGGCAGAGGCACTGGCAGTCTTGGCGGTGAACCTGGCGGTCTGGCGAGAGGATGTGTCGCGCTCAATTTATCTGCGATGGGCATATCACGAGCGGTTCTTAATAAAAACCGTGCGTGATAGATGACTATCACGAGCGGTTTGTAAATAGAACCGTATGTGATATTACCTGAGCAGTTCTATTCACAAACCGTGCGTGATAATCACCAAATCACGCACGGTTTGTAAATAGAACCGTGCAGGATATTCTGACGGTTATTAAATAGAACCATGCGTGATTGGGGTGATTATCACGGGCGGTTTGTGAATAGAACCGCTCGTAATATCACGCGGTTCTATTTACAAACCGCTCGTGATAGATGACTATCCGAGCGGTTCTAAAAATACCGTGCTGTGATATTCTTCCCGCCACCCGCAGTGCGGCAATAGCCAACACGAGGCGGTTCCAAAGGAACCGTCTGTGATGGGGCGTCTACTATAGCCTGTTTTGTAGTAGTGAATTAACAAAAATATTCTCTACTTCATCGGACTCATAATACATCACTAACATTTCTTTGGGTTATAATGTCGCAGACTCTCTGGACAAACCTAGACATCTTCACGGTGCTCTCTCAACACCGGCTATCCGATTGGCGGTGGTTGCTGCTCCTTGACTTTCTTCCGTCGGCTTTCCTCTGCGCCTCTCTTATAGCCTTTTGCATCTTCTCTGCTGCTTTCGCTCTCTTCTTACGCAACTTCATACATTTTTCGGTTAAGGTACAAACAAAAAGTGTGAAACTACAGGTTCAATATTATCCCTAAGTTCAAATGGAAATGTTCAATGGAGTGGACATGATTTTTTTTTAGAGAAGCTGCGATTACCTTAGTTTTTTCCTTTTTCACGGCTTTGTGCAATCTTATTCTTACGCGGTCATCAATGTTAGCTTCTTTCCTTTTCGGCCTAATTGATTTAAGTAACATTAAGCGCTCGACTAGACAAGTTACAAAATATCCTTTGGGAACAAAGAAATCCAAATTTTTGTCCAATGAACTCTATCTATGATGGCATTCTCAGTGCAGTTTGTTATGAAGTACGAAATTCAACATATCGATACGGTCACAACTCACAAGCAATCATGTCTGCACCAACAATGGATCAAGCTCTTTACTTCAATTCCAATATAAATTTGAACCGTGAAGTGATATTATGCTAAATGTTTTTTTTCGAGGACATATTACGCTACATGTAATTATCTAACAAGCAATTTGAGACCTCATCATCATTGAATCAATACAACTATCCGTGTCATATTCTTGATTCTGAGCAAGCCCTAAACTAATTGCTAACAACTACATTCATATGTTAAGGATTTTTGGCCATGTTGACAAATCTCAACACAAATCAACCAATCTCAACAGATCAACATAGATCGAATGGGGGCAGAGGCAAATCGCCATGGGGACTCACCTTCAAGCCACGTGGTCAGAGGATGTCGGGGCCTGGTGCGCCGAGGGAGGAGTTGCCGCCGGGGACTTAGGAGCCGCCTCCTTGGCCGTCGCCGCCGGGGACTTGGGAGCCGCCGCCCTCTCTGCTTCTTCCACTTGGGAGGACTGGGCCGGGGAAGAAGAGGTCACCATGAGTCGCCGCCGTCGGGATCGCCGGGTGGATCGCCAGTGGGGAGGAGGAAGAAGATCGCCAGGAAGAGGGCTGGGAAGATCGTCGGGAGAGTCGCTTTGCCGGTGGATCGTCGTCGGGATCTTACGGAGAGGCGCCGGGATCTGTTGGGAGGCGGGAGGAGGTCTCGGCGAGGGGATGAGGCTGCTGAAGGGGTTCTTGGGTTGAGGAGAAACGAGCAAGGAGGCGAAGGGGTGGGGGTGCCGCGGGTTGGGGTGGGTAGGGTAAATGGCATATTGTGGGTAATTATTTTCAACTTCTAAGGGTATTTCGCTTTATTGGTTCGCTGCTCCTCATTTGGAGCAAGGTTCCACCCGCTCCCGAAAATTGCACTATGGGCTGCTCTGCTTCTCATTGCTTCAACTCCGAAAATTTTATGGAGTTACCCCATTTGGCATAGCTCCACCTACTCCAACTAAGAAGTTGAGAACAGGAGCTATACCAAACAGGACCTTAAGATACCAACCAAGATGAAGCACTAGGAGCCTCTTAAGAAAAAAAAGTGTTACTCTTTAGCTTTTCGGTTCCCACGCAGGCTCTTGGTGTTTTCCGTACCAACCACACAATTGTTTTTAACTTAAGTTTCTGCTGCATCAAGGATACGCGGCTCTCTTGCGTATTCTCGATATGCACACCGTACACAGTGATAAATGTAGGACAAAAATCAAGCCAGGCAAACAAGTCAATATATGCGTTCAAAACTGAGAATCGCACTAGACTGCTGGATTTGAAATCATCAGTCCTGACGATATTCATCACTGAAAAGGAAGCAATTCACAATCAACTCACGATGGTAAATTTACAATGAGCCAATACATAATGCATTCACAAATACCAAATTAGAAGGCACATCAAATTATCTGAAAGATAAATGCACAAATCACAATGGAAAAGGAAACAATTCACAATTAAAAATCAGTTCACAATGGAAACCTTCCCAAATTGTGGTTTATCCTCTTCTCTGGAAATCCCAAACCAGCCGCTTCTCCCTAGTCTCGGCTTCTCCATGGAACTATGCAAGTTCACAACAACTTATCAAGAAAGCAAAAGTTGAATGACCAAGCATAATAGCACATTATTCAAAAGGAGGAACATACCTCTTTCTTTTCTTTAACAAAATCCCAAGCGCCAATGGGTGTTCTTCGAACTCGGCTATGAGTTAGCACTTGGCACTCGGCACCTTGTCATCTTTGCAATGTTTCGGTGTGCCAGTGTATACTCGGCACACCACCTGAATCTGCCATATGGCTCATCCATCTTAAATTTATCCTTTGTAATACTTTTCAAATTAATTTAGATATAGCAACATTCAAAATTACATAGCGCGCGCATACTACACCTCCTCTATACTATTTTTTGATTTGCCACAAGTCAATCTTTAGAATCTACTCGATAGCTGTAAACAACATTATCAATCATAAACTTCACATGCACCCCACCCCCTAACGACTTGTTTGGATGGGTCAGGATCCCAGCCTAACCCAACCCGAATTCATGTTTGGATGAGGCTAGGGTGGGGAAAACCCTAGCCTGTCCCACCCGTTCCACACGGAAAACGACTCTCGCCAGCAACTCACGTCTTCTTTCGCTCGCATGTACATGTGCCCCACACCCTTAGGGCTTGTTTGGCAACCACGGAAAATGAACCATATAGAACAAAACCCACCCTTGGATTGGGTTAATCCCACTCCAACCACCAATCTACCTAGGCTTCAAACCAAGCCAGACGATAACCCTACTCGTCATTTGGGAGGTGTTCGGGACAAAATCTCGTCCAAAAGAATTCGAGGAAAGTGAGAAAATTAAGAAAGAAGAAACTTCATAAAATTCAAGAAAACAAAGGTCAAAACTATAAACAAAAATCAGATAAAATTGATGAAATTCCTGCAACTTCTCGCCAGTGACGCATTACATCGAACAGGTGGCATACTCTGTCTATTGATGTCGTGCCGACGAATCCAATCCTCGATGCGCCACCGCGGCGAGCAATGCCATCTCGCGGGTGTTGCATGAGTTGTTGTGCAGTTTTGCCGCCGTCGATTGCGCCACCCAAACGCCACGACACACTAGTCCGGGTCGCGTTGCCCTGTGGTAGCGACTTGCCATGTTGGCGCCGCACGCTCACCCGCATACCCCACCATGCTTGAGCTATCCTTGTCGTCGTGCTCTCGAGCCCATGTGGTCGTGTTCAATGCCATTGCGGTGCCTGACTACACAGAACATTGCACCACCACGCCAGGAAGCGTCGAGGTGTGCTGCGAGGCGGTTATTGATGGCGATTAGCAACTGGCGGCCGACAGTAGCACCAGCTGCCACTACTACAAAAAGGCTAATACTGGACGCCTCATCACAGACGGCTGACCAAAACTGTCTGTATTAAATACAATTACAGACGATTTTTATTTAGTGACTGTTTGTGTTGCTGGCTGCGCTAGGAACCGTCTGTGAAGAGGTAATATCACAGACGGTTCATGTTGAAAATCGTCTATGAAGTACCATAGACGGTTCTTATTCAGAACCGTCTGTGATACTTCACATGCGGTTTTCAACATGAACCGTCTGTGACTTCCCGTCCTCATCACAGACGGTTTGTATTGAAAATCGTCTGTGAAAAGTATCTCCCGATTTTACCTGACTCTGTGACTTGAAATATCTAACTCTATGATTTTACCATGACTTGAAATGCCTTACTAACTCCCTGATTTTACCATGACTTCAAATGCCTAACTCCCTGATTATTTTACCATGATATGAAATGGCTAACTCCCTTATTATTACCATGACATGAAATGCCTAACTCCCTGATTATTTTACCATGACATGAAATGCCTAACTCCCTGATTTTACAATGACATGACATGCCCAACTTTGTGATTTTACCATGACTTGGAGTTAGACATTTCATGTCATCATAAAATCACACAGTTAGACATTTTAAGTTTTGGTAAAACCACAGAGTCATAGACGGTTTTTTAATATGAACCGTCTGTGATATTAGCTCATCACAGACGGTTTTTGTTTGAAACCATCCGTGATTCGTGGAAATTTTTGAACGCTTGCGTAGGAGGCGAAATGTTTTAACGCTATCCTTATATATTATATCCACCTCACCTTGTCTTCCATTAGTCTCTCCCTATCCCCTCCCCACGCCGAGCTCCGATGATCGCCCTCGATTCCACGGCACGGTTCGGTGAGGAGACGCAGTCGACAATGAGGAGGAGGAGGAGGGACACGCAGGAGCTCCATGTCTGCCACAGGAGGCCGCCAGATCTGGCCGCCACCCATCTTGGCCTCAGGTGAGCATGAAGTTTTGCCCCTAAGTCCCCATCTAGGTTTCCTTCTCACTCTGATTTTGTCCCCTCCATCCTGTTTGTAACATCCCGTTTTCAGGTGTTGTATAGTATCTTTCCGTTTGTCATCTTGGTTTTCAAAATCTTTTTCAAATTATAGTGTAATTGCAAAATTCTCCAGTTTCAGCCTCATTTCAAATTTCGGGTTTTGAGTTTCAGCTTGAATCTCGGTTTCATTTCGAATCCTCTCTGTTGAGCTCTGCCCATCTAGCGCCGCTCATCCCCTGTCCTTTTTCTTTACTTTCGATCAGGGGGTCGAAAGCTTCTTTTGACCACATGCCCACTGTGCCGCGCCACGTGCGCCTTGTCCCCGCTCGGTGCCCTTTGCGACCACCCTTTCGGTTGTGACCATCCTCTTGTAGTTGACCACCCTCTCGTTGTCGACCAGCCTCTCGGTCCCGACCAGCCTTTTTGGTTTCGACCACCCTCTCCGTTGCGACCATCCTCTCGGTTGTGACCACCCTTGTCTCGGTGTGTCTTCCTCTCTCTCTCTCTCTCTCTCTCTCTCTCTCTCTCTCTCTCTCTTTCTACAGCACCGTGCACATTAAATGGCGTTGTCTCTGCAGCACCGTGCGCATTAAATGTCGTTGTCTTTGCCACGTCGCTGCGTATCCCGTCACGAATCCTGACACTTGGTCACCCCCCTCCTTCCTCTATAAATGGAGCACCAGGGAGTCATTTTGCCGCATCCTATTTTCCCCCCTCAACTCTCCCTTTTTCTCTCCACCTCTCACTTTTGTTGATGTGGTTGCCCGAAGCTACGAGCTCCAAGTTCAAGCTGCCGCACACCTTCTCTCGGTCCTCGCCACGTCGGTGCAGTCCCCTCTTCTACCCGCGTCTTTTCGTGTCCCAGAGCTCCTTGAAGCAGTATCCTCACTCGTTTTCAGCTGTGTTTCACAGGGGCCGCCGCATTTCATCTTCTCCTTCAGTCATAGCTGACCCCTTCACCACTGTCCTCCTCCGGCCTCTCTCTCAATCGTGGTAAGTTTCTCGTGCCCTGTTCTCTATCATTTTCTTTCGACCACGTTGAGCAGTCGGGTCCTTCTTTCGAGTTCTTTTTTCTTTCAACCGCGTTGAGCAGTCGAGTCCTTCTTTTGAGTACTTCTTTTCTTTCAACCGCGTCGAGCAGTCGAATCATCCTTTTTCTTTCGACTGCATCGAGCATTCGAATCCTTCTTTTTCTTTCGACAGTGTCGAGTAGTCGACTCCTTTTCCTTTCGACTGCATCGAGCAGTCGAACCCTTCCTTCGACCACATTGTAGTCGAGACCCCTTTTCGACCACGACGAGTAGTCGAAACCTTTTGTCGACCAGGTAGTCGAATCCTTTCCTTCTTTCGACCACTTTGATTAGTCGAATCCTTTCCTTCTTTCAACCACTTTGAGTAGTCAAATACTTTCCCTCTTTTCGACCATGTCCTGTGGTCGAAACCTCCTTTCGACCACGTCCCGTAGTCGAACCTCTTTTCGACCATGTCCCGTAGCCAAACCCCTTCCGACCACATGGTGTAGTCGAACCTCCCTCCAACCTCGGGAAGTCGTTGATCTATGCTCGAAACCAAAACTTCGAGGACTCCATTCTCCTCCGTTGTAACTCCAATTACAACGTTCTTTGTTTCTATTTTTTTTCTAAATTCAAGATCTTGCTTTTGGCACCGGTCTTATTTAATTTGAAGTTCATTTGTTATTTCTCGTGTATTTATTTGTTCTCTCTGCTTGTTGATCTTGTCTGGTACGTTCGTCCGAGTAGAGTTCGAGGAATCGGGAGATCCCCAGTTTGATCAAGCACAAGACTACCAAGACTCTCTTACCCTTAGCTCAGGTGAGTCAATAATTTGATAATTCTAAGCCTACTTTTATGCAAATTATATTCCTTTAAATTACCAAAACTGCATGCTTTAATTCTTTAAGAAAATGTATGTTAACTCCTAAGATAGTTAAATGCTCACTTGTTGGTTAATTAATTAATATCCCATCCTTTGATAGTTGAATCTGTTATTCCATATCACTATAGTAACTATGTGGTAAATGTACTAGTTATAGGTTGTACTTAAGCGACGTGCTAGTCTTGCTTATGAACCGGGGCATTAAAATGTCTCAATCATCATCTCTTAAAAAACATGAAAATGATTTAGGGCAGTCGTGGGAGGTACATAACTGCAGTATTTGAGATAAATTGGTTTTCCTCCTCAAAACCCCAAACTGCTATACCACATCTGAATGGATGGCATGATGGTGGGTGTGGAGGTAGCACGAGAATAGTGGGTATGTGGCATGAACCACCCAAATGACATTAAGGACTTAATCCGGTGATGACCTCCCATCGTAAAACATGTGCAACCACAAGTCTGCAAAATGCAACTTGGCTTAGTAAAGTTACTGAACCCTGAAAGTCATCTCGCTAGAGAGGATCAGGGCAGTACAAGCGGCAGATGCGTTCCGGCTTGAAAGGGACACCGTGGTAAGGTGAAATTGCCAGCTACGCTAGTCGTTGTGGTGAACATCCCGCACAACGTATGGGCGTAACCCCATATGGGTGAGATGACGGAAGGGGCGAGGTGATTTGAAAAGTTCTTGTGATGGTCTCGACCACATGACTAAGGAATCGTGTGGGGCTCTGAGTTGACTATCTCTTGCGGAGTGAGTGTCTGAGACCTCGCAAAGTGTAAAAGCTGTTTAAGCGATCGTGCCCCTACGGTCAAAGGCGGACATGGGAACTTGTTAGAGTTTGTTCTATTTCAGAAACCTTTGTGGGTGGGATAAAAACTGGTCGGATGAATGTAACCCGACATTTGGATTTTTCCTAGGTGGTCGTACCCAGTGTTGTTAAGTGGTGGAGGTAACCACGATAAAAAATAAGTATAAGGTGGAGGTAACCTTCGTTGTATTTCAATATTGCACAATTATTCTCTTTGCAAAAATGCAATTTGGTTAAAATGCTAAGTGATAGAAAATTTCTAATTATGTTATTTGAAAGAATTGCTTTGGCAAATAAAAGAACCCGAGCCTCTCTTGTTAAGTCATGCATGTATACTATTACATCTTGTATGTTGGCTCGCAAGCACAGAAGTTGTGCTCATCCTCGCTCTTTCCCCAAACCTTCAGAGCCCGCCAACCATGGAGACTACGACTATTATGAGGACCCTGAAGTCGATGTACAAGGCGGCGATGAAGAGTAGTCTAGTTTCGAGTAGTCTAAGTCTCGTCCCAGTCTAGCTGGCTCGTCGGTACTTGCGTATGACCGGTATTGTCCAAGTTCGTAGGTAATACCAGTCGTATACGAGTACCCCAGTCGCTTCCTGTGGAGAAATGTGCACTACCTCCCCTGTTGCTTCCGCTGTAGTTCCGCTGTTCTTATGTGATGTAATCTTTTGGCCTGTTCGGCCATTATTGTAAACTCAACCCAACGAGGTCTATGTCACTCTGATACTTGTAATATATTGAATGGTTTGGTCTTACGACTTGTATGAATTGATTCAGCAATGTGCCTGTGAGTGCTATCTACTGATCTAGGGAATAGCACAATGTATTCACAGAGGATTCGGGATTTTGAAAATCCGGGTCCGACACTGTTAGATTTTGTTCTCAGTGAGGACCCCCCATCCGTGGTTGACAAGGGAGGCCAATTCAGTTCGAGATGGACGCCTCTACTCGACCTCGTCAGAGAGTGAGCCATTGATTGGGAGGGAGAGAGAGTATTTTTAATTACCTTCTTGTAAACTATCGAAACAGCATATGAAAACTACTATCCAGCAATTGAATGGTTTGGCTCAAAATTCGATTTTTTTTGTAATAGAAAAAACTATCACGAGCGGTTTTACTAAAAACCGTGCGTGATAATCTATTTTCACAAGCGATTACGAACAAGAACCGTCAGTGATAATTGACTATCCTGAGCGGTTATTGTTGAAATCGTTTGTGATAGCTTTTACAGATGGTTCAAAAACCGCTCGTGATGACCTCATGTCATTCTTGACCCATAAACTCGAACGACGTAAAAAAGCATGCGTGATGGCGTTTTGAACCGTCTGTGAAGACCTTTTCTATAGTAGTGCGCCATACTTCAGGCACATAACGACATCAAGCATGGAGTAGTTAGGACTAGTATAGGTTAGCTAGCAGCGCGCGCTAAGCAATATTTTGGATTGCTAGTGTTTACCCTTCTGTAGACATTGTGGTTTGTATCTGTGGATATCATGGGGATATGCCCACGATCTTAGGATGATAAGACAATTGGCAATGGCGTTGAGGGTTTACGGAATCACCCGTTTTCGCCGTTGCTCCAGTTCTGTCAGGCTTTTGGCGGTCTGACCGGCCACTTTAATGACTTTGGATTTTGGAGCTGGGCCAAAAATAGAGGGTGTAGGCAAGTGAAAGGGTTCTTTTGCACTTGGTCCCATAATTTTTGGAGCTTCCAGGAAAAAGTTCTATTCGATTGAAAATTCCAGAGAGGTTCGGATTTCCAGGGGTGGAATTTTGGCTAAGTCCCATGTGGCGGTCAGACCGGCCTTTGGTTGGTGGTCAGACCGGCCAGTGGGCGGTCCGACCGCCAAGGGTGGCGGTCCGACCAGTTTTGGCTTGTTCGTCGGCCCGCGTGGCAGCGTTTTGTGGTTGTTAGGTCAAGTTCATGGTTATCATTGCGTATGTGTTGCATGATGCATGTTTTGGCTAACGTGGATCAAGTTGTGAAGAACTTGTTCCCGGAAATGATTTCTTGGTCTATTGCTGTGCAGGTTGCTTACAGGTCTATGACGATCAACGACGAGGTGGATCGGGACTAAGCTTGGAGAGCTGAGGTCCAGAACGATCAAGAATGCCGGGTGAGGTCAGAGGACTCAAGCGGGCGCAGGATGGACAAGGATGACCGAACGGGCAGTTCGATGCGATTGGTTGGATCAAGCGGTGCGGGAGTCATTGCAAGTGCTCAGTGGTGCCGGTGGGATCCGGACGGGAGAGACTTGTCGACATGGAGCCGTTGATCAACCTACACGTGGCGAAGCATGGGATTGCTTCACGATCTGTGGACTCGGCCTTTTGGAGAAGGATTGAGAAGGGGTATTTTGGTAATTTCACCAAATACCGCCTTGGTGACCTTTTGGCTAAACCGCGGCGCAGGTCGGCGCATGGTGAAGCGGTTTAGGTCAATTGATGATGAAGACGGCGCTTTGAGATGCGTGCGTATGTGTAACCCATTTGTGTGTAGGGTCTAATGGGTGCCCTAATGGAATATTCTCTAGGATCTAGCCTCCACTATATAAGGGCTAAGTGCTGGTTGCACTTGGTAACTCTTGGCCATTTAGATAACCCTATTTTGTGTTTTAGGGTTTGGGATGAAAGGAGGAGAGCTAGGGTTCTAGAAAGGGATTGATTTGAGTGCTCAAGTGTTGAGCTTTGTCCTCCAAGTGGGAGTGGCTATAAATAACAATCATCCATCTATCCAAATCAATCCAACTAGATTTCACAAGATGAGTCTCTATTTCGTTCTTGTATTCATCCTCTCTATTTGATGATTTTGGGCCTTTCTTTGATCCGGAAGTTTTTTACTTGGTTTTTCCTCTTGATCTTGCTTGCTGGGATATGTGGAAACCCATCTAGGTTCATCTTGATCATCAATCATCCACGAGCAAGCTTTTGGATCTAAGTTTTGGTTTTGCCCGGTTTTGGTGAAGAAAGGGTGATTTTCGGGGGTTTTGCTCTTGAGAGCTTTTGGCTTGATTCTTCCTGTGATTGAGAGTGCTAAGATGTATAGGAGACCATCCTTAGCCATCTTGAATTGATTCCTCCCACAAAATCATCTCAATCACCGTTTTCGCATTTGGCTCGGTTTTGAAACACCCTTCGTTCAAACTGAAAAAGATAGGAACTTTGGCATGGATCTCTGCAATCTTTGATTGGAATAGGTTTCTAATATCTTTAAGAAGGTGTCTCAAATTTCGTGGAGTTTGGCCTTACGAATCAAAAGTTAGACCGATTTGAGTTTCGGTTTTCGGGTTGTCTGTGTTGATTTTGTTGTTCATCGTCAGGCTGGCGGTCAGACCGCCAATATCAGATGTCAGACCGCCCCATAGAGAGGTCAGACCGCCATTCTGAGAGGTCTGACCGCCTAATTCTTTGTGAATTGAGTTTTTGGTAATTTTGGTTGTTTTGCTTCGGGGTTTTAATTGGATTCAATACAAGTCTTCCATTGTGCATGTATATTGATCTTCATAGCTTTTATAGCTATTGGAGTGAAATTAGTATTGAATTCAATTAAGGTGAAAAAGTGTTCGTGCTCCTATTCACCCCCCCTCTAGTCGCCTTTCCGGTCCTACAAGTGGTATCAGAGCCAAGTTTGCTCTTTTGTGATATTCACTGATCTTTGAGCATGGCGACAAATATGAGGACTTATGAGCGCTTCTTTGCATCTTGTCGTGGTTCTTTTGCCGATGTCCATCGTAACAAGATGTTTGAACGTGTGATAAGGATAATGTCGATTGACGAGGATTTCTCATGTGATATTTGTGGCGAATTCTTTTGTTTTGATTGTCCTAGTTTCAGAGATGAGATTCGCTTGGATCCCAAGGAGAAGAAGCCCATTGGCGTATGTGCAGTAGCAATTGAAGATGAACATGATGGAGAGCTTATCGATGATGACTCTTCCGAGGACGATCCCCTAATCAAGCTAAGCAAGGTGAGCAAAGAAAAACTCATTGATGGCTTGATTTCATATGAATACAAATTGCATGCTCTTAGGAAGAAAATAAAACGGCTAGAAAGAGAGAAGGGTGATCTGCCTCATGAGCTCTCCAAATTGAAAACCTCCATGAATGCTTATGATTCATTGCTTGTAGAAATGGAGAACTTGAATAACTCTTTGGCATGCCTAAAATCTGAAAATGAATTATTGAGATCAAATGCTTCTATGCCATGTGATTCTTGTGTTGTCTTACATCATAAACTTGACAATGCTAAGTTAGAAATAGGCAATCTTAGATCTATGGTTAGAAATGATTGCGATTCTTGTGTAGGCATGCTTGCTGAAATTGAGAAGCTTAAATTGACTAATTCCATGCATCTTGAGCAATTAGAAAATGCTAGGGCTGAGATTATTGAAATTGAAGCTAGGCCTTGTAGCATGTGCTTAGAACATGAAAAATTGGTTAAGGATGGTTTAGTCTCTTGCAAGAATTGTGCTTGTTTAGAAACTGAAATTGATGCTTTGAACTGCATGCTTAATTCGAAAGCATCATTAATTTCTTGCACATCTTGCATTTCATTGAAGAGCGAGGTTGAGTCTTTGCACGATGATATCAGCGCCAAATCATGTGACTCTTGTATTTGCCTTCACTCCGAGATTGATGTTTTAAAGATCTCTCTTGCTTTTTTGCATTCGGAGTTGAAGTCTTCTTGTGCTAAATGTGAGTCACTTGATGTTGGTTTTTGTGGCATCGCTTTGGATAGCTCTTCTTTGATGAGTTCGACTCTCACGGACTCTTCTTGTGTTGTCCAATGGATTTCAAAAGACAAATGTGCTTCTTTCTCAAATGGTACTAAATCTTCAAAAGAGAAGTACCATTGCACATTTTGTAAGAAGAATAGACACACTTTTGAGTTTTGCTTTCGCCGTCTGAAATATGAGCATCGAGTGCATCGTCGTACCTCTAGGAACACACATAGTCTTTCTCATGGCATGTGTGAGTCTAATGCCAATACGAGGACGAGTCATGATGTTAGTTCTTCCAAGACTTCTTCCTTGAGCAACAATGGTGCTTCGTCCTCTCGGACCGTGTCTCCTAGGAGATCTTTACACTATTGCTCATTTTGTGGGAAGAATAGACATCATGTGGATTTCTGCTTTCGGCGTGCGAAACATTTGCGTCGAGCTCATGCTTCTAAGTCTCCTAGTGGGCATAGTCTTTCTCCTGACATGCACACTAAAGAGCCGAGCACGAGGACTCGCTTTGTTGATGGCTTCTTTGACACCTTTTCTAGTGGTGTTGGACAGCATCGTGGACTTGGCTTCCATGGTTTTGGTTTTATCCCACAAGCTGCCCCGAGGCAGGATTTCATCGTTTTCCAAGAGGTGGACCTCGTTTTGTTCATCGAGGTACATACCTATGGCGAGGATGTGTGAGTTTTTTTATGCTTCTGTTGGTTCTCATCTTTGTGCTTTCAAGCAAGGTCATCGCCACTTTTCTAGAGATGGACCTCGTTTTTCTCATCGAGTTGTCCACTCGCGGCGTGCCTCCAAGGATGGTGTTGGATCTTCTCACATGGACCATCATTCGCATCATGCTAACTCACATAATGGTTCGACTGCCTCTAGTGGTGGTGTGTCCAAGGTTTGGGTTTCCAAGTATTTACTCTCTAACCCTTCGAGATCCAAGACTTGGACACCTTGCCTTTCTCATGTGTAGGTACTAGGAACGCGGGTTGGAGAACATGGACTTAAAAGATTATGATCTTTTGCTTCATTACATGATCGAGACACTTGATGGTTCTTCACCCCAATGATGGCCTCCAAGAGGCATGTGCTTTAATGATCGGCATCTACACCTGTTTTGTGAGCAATCTTATACCTTCATGCATTTACCTTCATGATTACTCAATCTTGGCATGTTGTGCTTATCTTTGTGCTCACTTGTATAATATTGGCATGTGTTATTCCTTTGATATCTTTCATCATGCCTTTACCTTGCTTGTATATCCATGTATCATATTGTTGTTCTTTATTTCCATGGGTATATGAGTTTGGTCTTGTCATCATGAGCTTCTGTTGTCTAGTACCCTTATTATCTTGCTCATGTTGATTCTTGCTTATGTATCCATGTATTAGACTGTTGTTTATTATTTCCATGGATGTATAAGCTTGGTTTTGTCATCAAGAGTTTGTACTGATTTGATACATTTATCATCTTGCTCTTGTTGATTTTTGTCTTATGTATCCACTTGTTTACTTGATATCCATGTTAGCATACTTTATTCATGATTTGTTCTATAAAATGCTTTATGCTTACATGGTTATTGTTCCTTACTGTTAATTGTGGATGCATGAGTCTTGCCATAGCTTCACTAGTATGTTTTACCTTGACTGTATATATGATGTGTGATTTGTTATGTGCTTGTTTGCTTGCTCCTATGCCTTATTGTGGATTAAGGATAGTTTGAGCTTTGTCTTGTCTTGGATAGCATGTCTTTGCAATTGATTTGTTTATCTTTATGCTCTTGTTTTGAATTTTTGATTATATGCTTTTATGAGCTTTGGATCATTTCTTTGCTATCCTTGCTAGTCATGTGTCTTGGTCTTTATTTTCCCTAGATGTTGTTTCACTAACCCGATACCAAGGCATAGACTTTTCTGTCTCTCGTGGTGTAGTCTTTCATTTGAGAAGAAGAACATGTGGTCCAACAAGTGATATCATCTCAAGCTGTTGGTTCTTCTTCATTTGTGCATTCAATGTTGGCTATCACTTATTGGAGACGAAGGAATTTGAGATGAGGATGATGGGTGAGAGCAACTACCTTTTGAAGCTTCAAGGAATGGTTCTTCATCCATCATGACTATATCTCACTGCCAAGCAATGCGACTCAGGTTCGAACTTCTATACCTTACTTTTATGTATGGTATCCCAAGTCTACCTTGCATACCATCTGGTTCGTGTCAGGTGTTGGGCTTGTTGTGTTTAGGGTAGATAGGAGGCTCTGTTCTAGCACGTGTCCTTTCTAGGCACTCTTCTTATCCCATGTTTTCTAGGATGCACTTCTTTCACAGTCTAGGTCGAGCTTGTCTCCCAATCACTTGTCTTAGCAGGTTTTGAGCTGCCTGTAGGGCTTTTTAGTGTTGGTGTTTCGCTCCCTAGCTTTTCAAGTTGCCTTCCCTAGAGATATTGTTGAGTAGGAAGCCTTTGTGCTAGTTTGAAGTGTTCAAGGCACTTTTGGCAGGTCTCCTCATCAAAGCTTTTAGACCCATCAAGGTTTGCCACCTTGAGACATGAGTTAGGGATAATTTATCCATATGGGTTGGTTTGAGGGGAAGTTGGTTCGGTTCTGAACTTTCCTTGTTCATCTGAGCTTTCCTTGTTCATATGAACTTTTTTGTGGATCTTTTCTGATACCTTCTTCAAGTGGTATCTTCTTCGGATCCTTTTGATCTTCTTGATCTTTTTAGGCTTTTAAGTCTTTTGTGCATCTCATTGTATCATATTGTATACATATGAAAAATCCAAAAAGATGCATTGTAATATAAGCTTTACTGCTCATCTTTTAAATTGATGAAGTTTTGCTTATTACTCTCTTGAGCTTTAGTATTTCAATTCTTGCTCAAGAGCGTGTCTAGTTCTTTGACTTGCTAGAATTATCATGCTTTTACATGTGCAGTAATGTCATTGCTAAATGAGCTAGAACTTTTGAAATAACTTGAACTGAAAATTGTAATTTGTGGATCTTTTAGTTAGTTGCACAATTAGTGATCCTTTTGTGATATTGGCCCTGTCAAAATTGCTTTGTTAGCTCTGGAATCTAGAATTGAACATCTTTGAGCTTTCAGTTCATTAAAGAATCTAAAACAACCATTGTGCACAATGAAAAATGATTTCTTTTTGTGCGAAAAAACTGATCTCACCAATTCTTTCTCATGAGACGGCTTGCCATTACACTAGGCATGAACTCAGGGGGAGTTTTGGATGACCTAGACTACTCTTTTAAGCTTTTGTTGCTTGGGATAGTCGCGGCAAGGCTTGAGATCTAGCACATGGCTAAGAAAGCAAACTGTCAAAATTGGTTGAAGCTTAGGAAGAGATTATAGATGGCTCCTAGTCCAGGATCTTCTTTACTAAGATAGACCTTTTATCAACTTGAATATTCATTGCAAATGAAGAATAGTTGAAACTTGGGCTTTTGACAAAAACTTGAGCAAAATGATTCAATTCATGACTTTTGTCTCCTAGATGGCCTTTGCTAGCTTCTGATTCTCACAATGACATTCTGACATGGCCATTATCACTTTAGGATACCTGTTGTTGAACTTGCTAATTTTGAAGCATTGCTTAATTTAATCTAACAACTTGTGGTATTTTGAGCTCTTCAGCCTAGCTTTGCTATATATGTCTTATCATGATCTTGCTAGCTGTGTCAGACTTGATATGTCTTGAGTGATAATAGAAATGCCAGCTTGTTCTTTTGGGTAATCTCCAAAGCTTCTTTTACCTAAAAATTTAAAAATACATAAATGAAGCCACCCCATTGCATTTCATGCATGCTCTTTCTTTTGCTTCTTCCTTGCTTGTGCATTTGTCATCTCTGGATGAGAGGAAGGGATGATTCCTTGATAAATCCATTGTCAAAAGGGGAGAAGATATAGCAAAATGTAATGTTAATAAAGAGCTTGTTGGTTATAGGGGAGAAGTTTTGTAAGAGGGAGAAATTAGGAGCTTTTTGGAGAGAATTGGAGAAATTAAAAATTAAAAATTCTCTCTTGAAAAATGATGATCATAGTGAGGGGGAGCATTCATATTGCATTCTTTTGATCTTATTGCCTTTTCTGAACTTGAATTGCAATTCTTGCAGACTCACAATGATCTAAGGTCAAATAGAACAATTGTTCTTTCATATGGAGCTTAAGTGAGATTTTTCCCTATTCTCTAGAAATTGAAGCTTTTGTGCTTTATTTTGCTGTATCTCACTTGCCTATACTATTCTGAAGCCAGCTTGGTCATTTCCATTGCTTTCTCTTGCTAATGGACCAAGTTGTGCTTTTGCACGAAAACGTTGAGTATTTTAAATTTCAAACCTCAAACTTACATTTTCTTACATTTTCTGAGAAATTGCTAATGTGTTCATCAAGGGGGAGATTGTGGATATCATGGGGATATGCCCACGATCTTAGGATGATGAGACAATTGGCAATGGCGTTGAGGTTCTTGGAATCACTGTTTTGGCGTTGCTCGATTCTGTCGGGCCTCTGGCGATCTGGACCGCCATGGTGGCGGTCAGACCGGCCATGCCTTGTGTGGTTTTTCTGGAATGGTGGCTGGCAGTCAGACAGGCTAGGGTGGCGGTCAGACCGGCCACTTTAATGACTTTGGATTTTGGAGCTGGGCCAAAAATAGAGGGTGTAGGCAAGTGAGAGGGTTCTTCTGCACTTGGTCCCATAATTTTTGGAGCTTCCAGGAAAAAGTTCTATTCGATCGAAAATTCCAGAGAGGTTCGGATTTCCAGGGGTGGAATTTTGGCTAAGTCCCATATGGCGGTCAGACCGGCCTTTGGTTGGCGGTCAGACCGGCCAGTGGGCGGTCCGACCGCCAAGGGTGGCGGTTTGACCGGTTTTAGCTTGTTTGTGAGCACGCGTAGCGGCGTTTTGTGGTTGTTAGGTCAAGTTCATAGTTATCATTGCATATGTGTTGCATGATGCATGTTTTGGCTAACGTGGGTCAAGTTGTGAAGAACTTGTTCCCGAAAATGGTTTCTTGGTCTATTGCTGTGCAGGTTGCTTGCAGGTCTATGACGGTCAACGGCGAGGTGGATCGGGATTAAGCTTGGAGAGCTAAGGTCCAGAACGATCAAGGATGCCGGGTGAGGTCAGATGACTCAAGCGGGGCGCAGGATGGACAAGGATGACTGAACGGGCAATTCGGTGCGACTGGTTGGATCAAGCGGCGCGGGAGTCGTTCCAAGTGCTTAGTGGTGCCGGTGGGATCTAGACGGGAGAGACTTGCCGACATGGAGCCGTTGATCAACCTACAAGTGGCGAAGCATGGGATTGCTTCACGATCTGTGGACTCGGTCTTTTGGGGAAGGATCGAGAAGGGGTATTTTGGTAATTTCACCAAATACCACCATGGTGACCTTTTGGCTAAACCGCGGCGCGGGTCGGCGCATGGTGAAGCGGTTTAGGTCAATCGATGATGAAGACGGCGCTTTGAGATGCGTGCGTATGTGTAACCCATTTGTGTGTGGGGTCTAATAGGTGTCCTAATGGAATATTCTCTAGGATCTAGCTTCCACTATATAAGGGCTAAGTGCTGGTTGCACTTGGTAACTCTTGACCATTTAGATAACCCTATTTTGTGTTTTAGGGTTTGGGATGAAAGGAGGAGAGCTAGGGTTCTAGAGAGGGATTGATTTGAGTGCTCAAGTGTTGAGCTTTGTCCTCCAAGTGGGAGTGGCTGTAAATAACAATCATCCATCTATCCAAATCAATCCTACCAGATTTCACAAGATGAGTCTCCATTTCATTCTTGTGTTCATCATCTCTATTTAATGATTTTGGATCTTTCTTTGATCCGGGAGTTTTTTACTTGGTTTTTCCTCTTGATCTTGCTTGCTGGGATATGTGGGAACCCATCTAGGTTCATCTTGATCATCAATCATCCACGAGCAAGCTTTTGGATCTAAGTTTTGGTTTTGCCCGGTTTTGGTGAAGAAATGGTGATTTTCGAGGGTTTTGCTCTTGAGAGCTTTTGGCTTGATTCTTCCTATGATTGAGAGTGCTAAGATATATGGGATATCATCCTTAGCCATCTTGAATTGATTCCTCCCATGAAATCATCTCAATCACCGTTTTCGCATTTGGCTCAGTTTTAAAGCACCCTTCGTTCAAACTGAAAAAGATAGGAACTTTGGCATGGATCTCTGCTATCTTTGATTAGAATACATTCCTAATATCTTTAAGAAGGTGTGTCTCAAATTTCGTGGAGTTTGGCCTTACGAATCAAAAGTTAGACCGATTTGAGTTTCGGTTTTCGGGCTATCTATGCTGATTTTCTGTTCATCGTTAGGCTGGCGGTCAGACCGCCAATATCAGAGGTAAGACCACCCCATGGAGAGGTCAGACCGCCGTTCTGAGAGGTCTGACCACCCAACTCTTTGTGAATTGAGTTTTTGGTAATTTTGGTTGTTTTGCTTTGGGGTTTTGATTAGATTTAATACAAGTCTTCCACTGTGCTTGTATATTGATCTTTATAGCTTTTATAGCTATTGGAGTGAAATTAGTATTGAATTCAATTAAGGTGAAAAAGTGTTCGTGCTCCTATTTACCCCCCTCTAGTCGTCTTTCCGGTCCTACAGTATCTTGTGTCGTGGCTTAGCATGGCCTATATACTATGTTTCAGAAGCTATGTAACACTTAAATCCCTTAATATAATACAACCATTCTAGGATTTATATTGTGTGTGTTCGTTTCTCTCGTTTGGTTCAAGTTTTTTTGTTGTGCTCTAGAGGGCTAGTAAACCCTCCTATACTTCCCTCTAATCCTGAGCCTTAGCGTTTCTTCAAATGCCGCCTAGAAGAGTCGTCGCCCCAAGCCGTGGTGCCTTTGTAGCAGACCGTGGTCGTGGTCGAGATCTACCTCCCCCGCCGCCAGTAAACCCGACAATGGCGCAAGTTATGTTCCAACAGAAGCAGATTCTCCAAGCGTTGCTAACCAGTTAGCAGACCAAAGTAGCTGGTCGTAACTCCAAGCTGGCAGACTTCTTCAGGACAAGACCACTTACCTTCACTACAGCAATTGAACCTCTGGAAGCTAAATACTGGCTCAGAGACACCGAGAAGAAACTTTGTCTCGCTCGATGCCCAGAAGAAGACAAGGTGGACTTTGCCACCCATAAGCTAAAAGGAGCCGCCGCTGCATGCGGGAGAACTACCTCGCTGCCCATGGTAATGAAAGTCCAGTAGTGGAGGAAGAAGAAGAAGAAGAAGAAGCAGAGGCAGCAGCATCCACGACTAGAGATGCATAAGACACCGATGCCACAGAGGCAATTGCTGAAGTACAGCTAGTTCAGATGGAACCAACATGGCAGTCAATCCCCTGGACTGAATTCAAGACTGCTTTTAGAACCAACTTTGTGCCCGCTGGTACGATGAGATTAAAGAAAAATGAGTTCAGAGCTCTCAAGCAGGGTCACATGTCAGTCAACGAGTACTTGACAAAGTTCAATCAGCTTGCCCGCTACGCTCCCAATGATGTAGCTAATGAAGACGAGAAGATCGATCGCTTTGTGGAAGGGATGCGTGAAGACATGAGAGTCCAACTTATCCTCCACGACTTCCCCAGCTTCCACCACCTGGTCAACAAGGCTTCAGTGCTGGAAAATGAGAAGACCACGAAAGTCAGCCGCAAGCGAAAGATGGCATTCCAGAAGCCACAGAGTAGCTACCCCCAGAAGTCAGCATTCCATGGCCGCTCGTCTTTCCGACCACCAGTAGCCTCGCCTCAGAGAACCTCAGCTCCAGCCCCATGTCCCAATAGGAATGGTTTTTGCACTCTTCGTCCCGCCGGGCAACCTGTAGCATCCAACCTAGCAGCTCCTCTTCACTGCTTTAACTATAGAGAGAAAGGACACTTTGCCAACAAGTGCCCTCAATGCCAGAACACCACCGCGAAGTTCAACTCGGGAGCCACCCCAAATCAAGGCCAAGCGTCAAATCAAAGCAAGAGTCTTCAGACTTTGCAAGCCTCGAGGTCTGCCCCGACACTGAACCATGGTCATGTGAACCATGTCATAACCGAGGAAGCCCAGGAAGCCCTAGGAGTGTTAATGGGTACGTTCTCTGTTAATTCAGTACCCGCACGAGTTTTGTTTGATTCTGAAGCTTCACACTCTTTTGTTTCGAGAACGTTTGTTGAAAGGCATAAGTTGTTAACCTATAAGCTAAAGAAACCCGTGGTACTTAGTTCACCCAGGGGATCCTTATATGCTATCTCAGTAAGTCTCAGAGTAGAGATTGCTATGGAAAATTTCGGATTCCTAGCAAACCTTCTAGTGCTAGAATCCCAAACTCTGGACATCATCCTAGGGATGGATTGGTTGGCCGAGTATCAAAGAATGATAGATTGTGCCAACAGACTAGTCGTACTCACCAAAGACCCAGAGACTACGATAAGGGTTAGTGTGGATCGTTCCTCTCCCTTGGATCGAGCAGTCCACCATCTTAGAGAGTTGTCCCTAGAGACAACACATGTAGTCGAAGCTTACCCCGAAGTCTACCTAGCAGAATTGTCAGGCATGCTACCAGATAGAGATGTTGATTTTGTGATGAACTTGAAACCAGGGATAGCCCCAATTGCCAAGAGACCATACCGGATGGCAGTCGATGAACTCGAAGAGCATAAAACCCAGATTGAAGACTTGCAAGAAAAAGGATTTATCCAACCTAGTTCCTCTCCCAGGGGTTCGCCAGTACTTTTTGTAAGGAAGAAGGATGGCACCACCAAATTGTGTGTGGATTACCGAGCACTCAATGATGTGACCATCAAGAACAAGTACCCCTTGTCCCGCATCGATGACTTGTTTGACCAATTGTCGGGAGCAGCAGTTTTCTCCAAAATAGACCTGAGGTCAGGATACCATCAGCTCAAGATCAGAGGTGAGGATATTCCTAAAACGGCTTTTACCACTCGGTATGGCTTGTTCGAGTTCACGGTTATATTGTTTGGCTTGACCAATACGCCAACCTACTTTATGAACCTCATGAATAAAGTATTTATGGAATACTTGGATACGTTTGTAGTTGTATTCATAGACGACATCTTGATCTACTCGAAGACCAAGGAAGAGCATACTGGACATCTGCATTTGGCCCTATAAAATCTTAAAGAGCATTAACTTTATGCTAAGTATAGCAAGTGTGAATTTTGGCTTCAAGAGATCAATTTCTGTGGACACATCGTATCTGCTGAAGGAGTAGCAGTTAATCCATCCAAAGTAGAAACTGTCGTGGAATGGAAGTAGCTTACCTCAGTAACCGAAGTGCGTAGTTTTCTTGGTTTGGCTGGGTACTACAGACGCTTCATCGAAGGGTTCTTGAAGCTCTCCAAACCGATAACCCATCTGTTTAAGAAGGAAAAGAAGTATGAATGGACATAAGCCTGTGAAAAGAGTTTTCAAGAATTGAAGAAGAGGTTAACCTCTACACCAGTGTTGACCTTGCCAGACATACACAGGGACTTTGAAGTCTATTGCGATACTTCGCGCCAAGTTCTTGGCTGCGTACTCATGCAAGGAAGAAAAGCTATAGCTTATGCATCTAGACAACTCCGTCTTCACGAGAACAACTACCCAACTTATGACCTGGAGTTAGCATCAGTAGTGCATGCCCTAAAGATTTGGAGGCATTACTTGATTGGAAATCATTGTGATATCTACATAGACCACAAGAGTCTCAAGTATATTTTACTAAATTATTTGAGATGTTGTCATTAGTATGAATAATTTGTACTTTGATTATTGTGCACATTTATGTTTTACATTGAACAATATTTTTGTAACTTTGAACACTCATTCTGAAAATTTTGGTTCCGCCACTGATCAGGATCCCCCAAAAGCAGAGGCTCAAAAGCACTCGCACAATTTGAACTAGGCCCCTAACCCCAACCAATCAAACTCAAAATTAGATCAGATCAAGCTATGAAACAATCATATCTACGACCTACCAACTAATAGCCATCAGCACAACTAAAACACCATGCGTGCAAAAGCAGCCGACCACAGGGTGGTCGCTTTTGAAGCAACCTACTAGCTAGAAAAGAGGATCCACATCTGCATGTACTCGATCCGGGTATTCCTTGATAGGAGCATTAAGGATTTGGTGGGGATTGCTTGAGATGCTGCTTTCAGATCCAAAGGGGGAGGGATAGCAAAGGGAAAAAAAAAAGGTGATAAACACCAAGATAGGGAGATAGAGGAATCACAGGATAGGGACCAAATCAGCTGCAACTGACAGTGAAGAACGCTGGGGTGTAGATGAGGACCACGACAGCAGATTCCCGAGCTCCAAAATGGTGACGCATGCTAGACACCACGACGGGGAGGGCCAAAAAAAGGGCAGACTAGAGACTATTTACACTGGATCTATACAGGGGATGGGTCCCTCACCCTTTTCTTCGTCAGCAGAACACCGGAGAGGAAGGGGAGGAGCCGGATCTGGCCGGAGAATGAGGAAGAAAAGGAGTGCCTGAAGTGTACGCAATGAGTTAGGTCCTGTTTGGTACAGTTTCTACTCCCAACTTCTCGTTCGGATTTGGTGGAGCTGTACCAAACACCCAACTTCCCAAACCAACCGATTCTGCTTCTTACAAGGAGCTATCTTAAAAATGAACTAACGAGGAGAAGCGGTCTTTCTGTAGATTCTTGTGGGAAGCCAACTTGGTAGAAGAAAAATACCCATTGAATTTGAGTTTATTTACCCACAAATTGCCATCCACTTACCCCCGACGTTCCATCGCGAGAACCCCCGTCTGGCCGTCCCTTCGCGTTTCCTTCATTCGCGTTTCCTTCTCCTCTCTCACGACCGAGGTGATCGAGGCGATTTCGGCATTGGGCTTCGAGCGCGCCGCCTCCAGCCCCCGCGTGCACCCCCGCTGGTCCTCCACCGTGTCGCCGCCAGACCCGAAGGGCACCGCCTCGAGAAGACGACAACCGCCGACCCAGGAAACCCTAGAGGCCGCCGTCGTTCCCCACCTTCTTCGCCACCGCCGTTCCCGAGGACCACCGGCCGACTCCTATGAAGGTAGAGCTCTAGATCCGGCCATCCCCCTTGCCCTCCCTACTCCTCCCTTCGTCTCCTTCTTGTTCGTCGGCCGCCATCAATTAACGAGTAGTAGGCACAAATGTATTTTTTTCATGAATTTGTGAATGTATTTTTTTCACGAGTAGTAGGTATCAAATCCTGATTGATGATTTTTGTCTTGCATCTATGAATGATTTGTCATGAAACGAGTAGTAGGCACAAATGTATTTTTTTCATGAATCTGTGAATGGAATTCTTTCTTAGTGATTCATGATTTTTGTCTTGCATCTGTGAATGGTTTGTCATGAAAAGAGTAGTAAAAGGCGAAAGAATAGTTCCTTAACTCAGTACTCAGCAGTATGCCAATGTTTATATTTTCTTTTTTTGAGGTTCCTAGAGAGGTTCTCAAAAGACTTGACTATTATAGATCTAGATTTTATTGGCACAGCGACAGTCATAAACGAAAGTATAGGCTTACTAAGTGGAGTTTAGTTTGTTCGCCCAAAGATCATGGAGGTCTAGGCGTTCAGAACTTGGACACAAAAAATAAAAGCTTACTAGAGAAATGGTTATTCAAATTGCTTAATGAAGAAGGTGTTTGGCAATCGTTGCTCACAAGGAAATATTTGGGTGATAAGAGTCTTTTACAGGTGGTTAATAAACCTGGGACATTCCATTTTTTGGTCGGGTCTTATGAAAATTAAAGATCATTTTCTTCGCTTTGGGTCATTCCAGGTTCAAAATGGAATGCACACTAGGTTCTTGGAAGATATTTGGTTAGGCGATTCTCCGCTGAAAGTCCAATATCCACTTCTTTATAATTTGGTAAGGAGAAAGGGCGATACAGTGGCAAATGTTATGAGATCGACTCCTTTAAATGTTTCTTTTCGAAGACCTATTATAGGTACTAAGTTACATGCTTGGAATGAGTTAATTTTGAGAATTTCTAATTTACATTTAAGTTCTCAAAAGGATGTTTTCAGGTGGAATCTAAATAAATATGGTCTATTTAGGGTAAAATCTTTCTATGGGGCGCTAATAAGCAATTATCAATCCCTCATTAGGAATTTCTTTTGGCAAATTAAAGTTCCCTTAAAAGTAAAAATTTTCCTTTGGTATCTCAAAAGAGGAGTAGTATTAGCTAAAGATAATTTGTTTAAGAGAAATTGGAGGGGAAGCAAACAGTGTTGTTTCTGTTTTTAGGAGAAACCAATTCAGCATCTTTTTATTGAATGTCCCTTTGCTCGTATTATATGGTGGGTTGTTCAATGTGCGTTTAATTTATCTCCCCCTGTGAGCATAGCAAACATGTTAGGAAATTGGTTAGCCGGTATTCCAACAAATCTAAAGTCACAACTTCTAGTGGGAGCTAGTGCCTTATGTTGGTCTATCTGGTTATATCGGAATGATGTTGTTTTTAACAAAAAGGTTGTCACTAATCCCTTGCAGGTTATCTTATTATGTGGGTTCTGGCTGAGTGCTTGGGCAAATTTACAGAAAGTGGCCCAAAATGAGACAATGCTGGCTGGAATCCTAAGGTTAGAGGTTGTGACAAAGCAAATCCTCAATTCTCTTGGGTGGCGGCTTAGACACAGGATTTGTAATACTTGAGTGCGATTTGCTTTCAGCTGTTGGTTATAAGGCTTTAAGCCACGTTTAACAGTGTTGGTCATTATGGTGTTTGTGACTCTTTAATAAAATGGGCTGTGTGCATCCTTGATGCAGAGGCTGGGAGAGAGTTTTTCTCTTCCATTATCTAAAAAAAGAGAAAAGAGTAGTAGGCTCAAATGATTTGTTTCATGCATCTGTGAATGTTTTTTTCATGCATATGTGAATGAAGTATCTGTGAAGCATCTGTGAACTAATGCATCTATGAATTGAGCATCTATGAACTCATGCATATGTGAATGAAGTATCTGTGAAGCATCTGGAACTATGCCATCAGTGAGTGGAGCATCCAACCAGGTCTAAAATGTGACAGTTTGGACATTTACATTTTTGGATAAAACAAAAACCGTGTATATGATTGCTCTCTGTTATGAGTGGAAGCAAATAGTAGTACAATATTGAGCATTTTCTTTGGAAAACTAAACTATGGATGCCTTTGACTTTAGTGTTATATACTTCGTGATCTATTCCTACAATGAAATCATGTTTGGACCAAAATTAAGTACTGGATCTCTAAGCTGGGACTCCTAAAAGCATTGATAGTGATTTAGCTGCAACCTTGTATGCTTGTGAAGTTAGGACCCCATTTGGCAGAACATGTAAAAGAGTGTGTGTGCCTTCGATTCCAATATGGCATAGGAAGTAGTGTGTGCATGCTTTTATACTTGTAACAAAACATATCAATATCAGCATAAGAGGTCTTTCTATGTTTGTATGCTCATAGTTCTGTTATGCTCATACCAACCTTGTATGCTTTGTATGCTTGTGATGTTAGGACCCCTTCAAGCTAGGATTGCAGGTCCTGCTTAATCCCCCCTCATATGGTTTTTGGAGTCAACCTATCAGCCAAACAATTTCAACAGACAGTTTCGGATTCTTATAGAAATGGATTCTCAGAGAATCAGAAATAAAATCTAAAAAATGAGAATCTAGAGCTGTACCAAACATGACCTTACTGACTCATCGATCCACATCCTTATCTTTGTTCACTCAACTCGGGTCCTAATAGGTTCGGGAATTAATGGGTCGAACAAAAAAAATGTACCTCGATGAAGCATGGTGGGCCCGTTAACTCGGGAAGTAACAACACAGATCACAAAGCAGATCAAACGGTTAGAAAATTGACTGAAACCTATCCTTTTTTCAGGTGATGTGTAATAGCAAAACCGCAAATAATTTGGATAATCCGTATCCATTTTCCACCCCTACTCCCCTAGTGATATATTGGAAAAAATGTGGGCCCAACCTTCGGCCCTGTGGGTATAACTGTGTTAGGCCAGAGAATTCGCTGACACGAACCCAAGAAGTCGCCGCTGCGCCTGCACGCACCGAAGCCCAGAAAAAAAACCCCAATGACGGTCCCACCTAAGCCCATTTCGCAAGCTTTGGGGTTTTTGTCTCCTTCCCCGCTCCGAGAAGAGAAGCAGCTCGAGGCAGCTCCCCCAAAAACCCTAGCTTTACCTCCGCCTCTTCCGTCCTCTCCCACCAAACGCCTCCACGATGAAGCTCGTCAGGTAACCAGTGCTCCCGTTTCGCCCTATTTTTCTTCCGATTCGGTTCGATTCACCGGGTTTTTGCTGATTCGTTTTGTGCAATTTTCGCCCAAATTGGCGCGGATTTGGGCGGGGGCTGTGCCTGTGCAGGTTCTTGATGAAGCTGAACAACGAGACGGTGACCATTGAGCTCAAGAACGGCACCACCGTCCACGGCACCATCACCGGTATGACGCGCTGTGATCTTTACTGCGAGAACTAGGCTTTCTCTTTTAGGCGCATTCTTAGGGGTTGCAAGCGTCTGTGTGGTGCTGGATGCGTGACACTGTTTGAACGACGTTGGTTTAGTTGGCGACTTGTTTGGTTGCGTTGGTGAGCGCGGTGTTGCCTGCTAGTTGTGGATTCTATATAAACTAGCAGATTTTTGTTCTTAGCTTTTGTGTTTGTGGTAGAAATATAGGGACATGTTACTAGCAGAGCTGTTGGTTGGTCTTCTGATCCGTTGTGAGTTGCTGCTCGGTCCATCAAGATTATGGTTTCTAGCCTTCTGTTTATTCAAGCTGAATTCTCTTCATAAATGATCTGGTGGTGTACTTTAACATTTTGTCTAATTCGCGTTGTTTTGCCCCTCTGTAGTTTATTTTGCTAGCTTAGAAGTACTGTAGGTAGGAAAGTCTGATGGGAAGTGTTTGCTTAATTTGGCTGAGTCAGATCATTGCAAAATCCTTATTTCAGCAGGTAACGTCGGTTATGTCTTCGTAATTCATGCATAGATAGCAGTGTTCACCAAGGCGCTAGTCGGGTGGCCTGGCGCGTAGCGCCTAATTGGAAAAATTGGCTAGGCGGGTGGGTGGTGCCTAGCGCCTAGGCGGCCACCTAGACAGACGCATTGCGGAACACTGATAGATAGGATAATTGTTGAGCGATGATGTTGAAAAACTTATAATTAGATTAGACAAATGCAGAAATGGAAAGACAATACCAAATTCAACCTAATTTTCTACAGGGGTCCTTTTGTTGTGTTATGCATTCCTGGTGGAAGTGGAATATATTAGGTTTCGTAGGAAAGCTCTTATGTGGATAGTTTCCTATCATCCTATGGCTTGCAAGGTAAGTTTTAGTAGCCTGGAACTAGACATGCATGCACTAGGACCACTTCTCTGCGGTAACTTAATTGATATGAGCTAAGATACTCCCTCCAGTCACAAAAGAATGTCATTTTGGGGTACTTGTAGTCAAACTTTATAAATTTTGGCTATCAATATATTTTGTAACATATAGAGTGAACACATGAAAATGATATGCATAGATTTGTCTCGAAAAGAACTTTCATAAAAGTATGATTTTATTAGGTTTTACAAATCTATGACATTAGAAATTAGTGGTCAAAGTTGCGTTTTGGGGACCATGTCAATGTCCAAAACAACATTCTTTTGTGACTGGAGGGAGTTTTATGCTAAGTAAACTTTGCTTGTACTAGTTGTACCTGTTTTGTGTCGCGACATGTATGGTTTCCTGAATCTTTATATGGTTGACAGTATAGTTTTTTTATTCCTTGTCAATTCTAACATGGATTCTAGTGAAAATGGAGAGTGCAGCATCTGTAGGTTCTTGAGATATCCTGTGTATTTGTATAATAGATATTATGTTCTTTGTTTTTAACTTTGATGTCCTACTGGCTTTTTTAGGGCTAAACTAGTGCTTTTCTGTTGGTGATGGAGAGTAAATTTTATGTCCTCAGCATGTTGAGTCATTTTACAGATAGTCTACAAACTTCTGCTTTATATCAGCTCATCCCAAGTATAAGCTATTTGATAGAAATGGATTTTGCAATTTGCATTTGTACTTTCTGTACAGCAGTAATGCTAAGTACCAATGGTTCATAGTCGTGTTTGTTTCATGAGCTGGCATCCTTTGATAGAGGGGCAGACTGGTTGCTAGGTTATGATGTTCCAACAACTTCTGAACTTCCGATAAGTAAAACTGATCTCCTTGTTTTTTTTTTTTTGAACTTACTACACTACCGAATAATTAGCATCAAAGATATTTTGTGTTGTTGCTTGGTAATTTTAAGAATGTTCCACTACATTCTGTTCTCAAATTAACTATTCTACACACTCTCTGTTCTCACTTCGTTGGTATCTTTGGTGGCCTCCTTCCTGTGCTATCTACACAACACAATCACTTGCAACATTTGTAGATGCAAAAAACCATATTGGGGAGAATTTTTTCACGATCTTTAGTTCTTTACCAGTTGTAGAATACATTCCTTCCCAAGAAGGATAGAGGAAATATTGTTAAAGGCCTTTTTAAGGTCTTAAGGTGTCCAATGAGTACATAGGACCTTTCTGACAGTACTTTTTGTTGTTAGAGAAATGTAAAATGACGTGAGATGTGTTATTTCAGCAAAAGTACTGGATTGCGATTACAAAATTTTACTGATTTTACATCCATATGGTCCATTTCAAATGGAGCATCTTGCATACGACTTTATTATACTTAATTTGTATTGCCGTCCTTTTAATAGTTTTTCTCAGCATTATCTCTTATGTCATGTAATAATCCCCCATAGTGTATTCATTATTACTTTATACTGTGTGTGCGTGTCCTGAATTCATGCCCATTTTGTAGGTGTTGACATCAGCATGAACACCCACCTGAAAACTGTGAAGCTCACGTTGAAAGGGAAAAATCCTGTTACCCTTGATCACCTTAGCGTGAGGGGAAACAACATTCGCTATTACATTCTTCCTGATAGCTTGAATCTGGAGACTTTGCTGGTTGAGGAAACACCAAGGGTGAAGCCTAAGAAGCCAACTGCAGGTTTGATATTTTGTTTGTTTTTCCTATGTTTTAATTTAAGGAAAAATCCCTAAACACCCCCATGAGCATGGTTGTCACGGCGTACTTGGCGACTATGGAGGCGCCATAACGCGCCTCAAGGCGAGATACGGCGAGCAAAGAAGAAAGAAGGATGAGCAGTAGGCAGGAGCAAATCGGGAGAGGAACAAAGAAAAAGCAGAAGTAGAAGGAAGAGGAAGACAAATCGGGAGCAAGAGGAAGACAAATCGGGAGTAAGAGAAAGAAAAACTCAAGAAAAACAAGAAGGAGAGGACAAATCGGGAGTTTAGGACTTCGAAAAAACTCAAGGCGAGGGTAGCCTCCGTGGTGTCCCCTCCTCACCGCCGGGACGTCTAGGCGACGTCGTGACAACCATGCCCATAAGTCAACACATTTTTTCAATTTGCCCCACATATCTAATTATCGTTTGTTAGCACCATTTCTCGTGGTTTTTATTATTTTTTGTCACTTGTTTCAGTAGGGTCAATGCTTATTTCAAGAGAAAATTCACAATATGCCATTGAATAACTACATGATTCATAATATATCATTCATTGTGAGGCTGACATGGCATATTGTTTCAATGATGGGTGATTTCGGTACTTGTAATATACCATTTCATTACTAATGTTTCGATGCTGAAATCGTGAATTACAAATACCAAAATCACTAAAATCACTGAAACAAGTATTGAAATCACTTAAACAAGTACTAAAATCATTGAAACAAGTGCCAAAGATAATTAAGGCATGAGAAAATACTGTGAACATGCGACTAAGGGGGTGTTTATGGATTTTCCCCTTTAAATTTACTTACCACCGACGGTATTGTTGATCAAACTTCATCTGAAAGCAGGGAAGCCTTTGGGGCGTGGGCGCGGCCGTGGTCGTGGGCGTGGTCGCGGTAGGGGGCGCTGAGCTTTGTACCCCGCTTTGGAAATTTTTGCACTGCGCGCTTTTGTGCAATGTAACCAGCTTTGTTTGTACGGAGTAATGTTCTGATTAGGGCAAAGATTTCCCTTAATGTCAGCGATTCTTGCTGTGGATTCTTGTTGGTGTTTGGCCTGATGTTCAAGAGTATGTTAGGTTACATTGTAATTACTGTGTCATGATGCCCTTCTCCCAGAACTCGTGGTTGAAGACTTAAATGCTTTCCCAAGTTATAACAAATATGCTTAGTTTTCCTTACATTTAAATGTTCAGCTCATCAGCATGTTGTATTGCTGTCCTATGGATAGGAAAAACACTTTCCTGTCATTGTTAGCTTACAGAGGATGTTATTTAGATGCACCTCAATTCTCAAGATGTGTGGCATTAGTCACAACAAAATACGTCATTTTACGACGTTTGTGAATGCAATGAACATCACCTGTTTTATGTTACGCTGATGTGGGTCGGAGTATAGTACCAGTGCGAATGCCACAGCATTGGGTTCGGAGTCTACAAAGCCTTATTACGTTGAACAAATGAATAGCCACACCATTTCATGTAGTTACAGACGCAAATAGATAGAAATTGTGAATGTTTAACTATACAGAGAGATTGCATAGTGTAGAGTGTAGACAACTACCATAGAATCATAAATGAACAAACATTTGTTCACTGATTAGAACGTCGATGGCTGAAAGAACAAGGCACCCAGGCCAGCTATTTTTTTCTTCACTGGACAACATCAAAATATTGCAAGGAGCATGTTTTACATGATATGACTAGTCGCCACTGCCTTAGCTGCAGCAGCCACCACCTTGAGAGGACGAGCCAGCACCACCTCCAGATGCGTTGGGGGCAGCGTAGCCAACTTTGATTCCATAGGACTGCAGCAATTAGGGAAAACAACATTATATAATGTGAACAATAAATCGCACCGTTTTGATGAAAACGATGGCATCTGCTTCAGTTTTGAGAAATAGACTTGTAAAGGCGTCCCTTGTGATCAGAGCAGTGCTACTCTGCACCTTAACACACAAGCAAATTCGAGCAAGTGAGCAACACTTTCAGAATCAAACAAAAGAAATAATCTCCTCCTCAGGACCATCAAAGAATATTCAAATTCTGGTTTCGTGTACTTGTTATAAGTCTAGAGTACACCAACACCACCAAAGACATGCACTATTTGGAATACTAAATGGAAGCCCATTGCTGCACTTCAAAATCAGAAAATAAGAGGCAACGCATGAAATAAGATGCACCGCAAGAAGGTGCATTATAACAAATACAGATACATATTTGCAAACTAGCAGAAAGCAAAAGTACAAGAGAGCATGAGAATTTAAATTCAAAACTAATCTAATAACGTATACACACTCTTCATCAAGCTTTGATGATTAAATGACAAGAGAAGCGCATGATCACACTTCCTATTACTAGCCAGTACAAAAGGTTTGCATTTGTGGACCTGCCCAAGTATACCTCTTCTCCCACCAAAAACTCTTGTACCAACTGCTAGGTTGTTGTATTAGAATTTGAACCCTTTTGACTTTAACAAGATTTGTATGGATCTACAACTCTACATGTTTAAGATCCCCTCAGGTCTTAATGTGGAACATGCAATGGGATCTCCAAATCTTTTTGTTGCATTTCTTATAACAAGGTCTCCAGTAAAAGAAATGTATCACACACACAAAACGGAAAGTTTCAATACACAGATTGTCATCTACATTATTTTCACAAAGATGTGCACTTTTCTGTGGTTTAAAACATAACATTACGTATGTGTGGCACCATAAGAACTTAAGACCAAGTTAAGAGATTGAATTCAATTATTACTGTACCAAGAACTTGTGGTCACAGTAATTATCTTTGATTATCATAAACTTGAAGAAACACTTAATAAGGGGAAAAGGCAAGAAAATAAAAACTGACCTCATTAGATACATCAAAAACACCATCTTGGATTTTCTTGTATATTGTTCCAGCGGTCTTAATGAATGCCTGCATCACAAAAAGATGCGAGAAAATTTTGAAGAGAAATGAACACTGCAATCACACAAAATTACACTATGAATAAACCATCACCTCCTCGACATTTTGTGCAGTTTTTGCAGATGCTTCCATAAAGACCAAACCATGCTCCTTGGCGAACTGTTCACCTTCCTCATAGCTGACAGCACGTCTATGAGACAGGTCACATTTGTTTCCGATTAGCATTACTGTCATGTTAGCATTTGCATGCTGCCTTGCATCTTCTAGCCAGCTTGCGAGATGATTAAAAGTCTCCCTCCTGAAGTTTAATTAGTCCAGTATAAGCACCATCCATACGCAGAAAGTTATAAACACCATAAGAGATGTTGAGATAGCCAAACCATTTAAAGTACCTGGTGATATCATAAACCAAAAGGGCACCAGCAGCCCCTCTGTAGTATGATCTAGTTATAGATCTGAATGATTCTTGGCCAGCCTGTAATGTTAAGAGAATAGTATAAGACAGATGTGCCTCATGACATCAAACTCAACAAGCATGGTAGGTCCTTTGTTCCAGAAACAGGCACTCCCAAGCATAATTGCATGGCAGTTTAGTTAAGCAGTCTCCACCACCAAACCTCATTATGTTAATAAACAAAAGCCAATAGGGACACTGGGACAGGATGCTATGTACAAAGTACAAACTACACACTTGTGACGATAAACATGATTTTCAAACTCGTAAAGTTAAGTGGGAGATGATATATCGAAGGACTTTGCATATAAGATGCTCCCTCCGGTGACAAAAGAGTGTCACCATGGGAAACGTGGAGTCAAACCATTAGAACTTTGATCAACAATATCTTTGTGAATATTTAGATTGACCTCAGAAATTTGATACTAGTAGATTTGACTACAAAAAATACTTCTGTAATACTATAGTTTTATACAAAATATTACGATAGGGAAATTGGTGATTGATGTTGCATTTTAAAATCCGTGCCAATGCCCAAAACGAAGTTCCTTGTGTGACCGGTGGGAATAATCCATATGGATACTGGGAGGAACAACATCTAACCAAGATAACTATAGGCTATTGTAAACTAGTCAAGGGCAAGACAATTAAACACGGGACGAATACTTAAGTAACCCCCGTAGAGCTATACAATACTAAAGTCATCACAACATTATCAGCTCAATACCGCAAGCAGTAAAAGGAACATAACTACTACCGTTGGGCATTGCCGATAAGAACTGGCCAAAATTCAATACGTTTCTTGCCTCCGAATCTACGTGCTGGTTCGAGATTCCTCAATCACAGGCCCCTAGTTGCAACGCGCAAGCAACAGAAACGATGCTGCATGGCACAGCGAAGGAAGGAAGGAAGCAAGTAGGGGAACGGAATAGAAGAGGAAAGATAGATCACGGACCGTGTCCCAAATCTGGAGCTTGATGGGCTTGTTGTCGATGGTGATCATGCGGGCGCCGAACTCGACGCCGATGGTGAGGTCGTGCACCGGCTGGAACCTCTTGTCCGTGAACTGCAGCAGCAGGCACGACTTCCCCACGCCTGCATGGAAGAACCAACCAACCAAATCAATCAGTCAATCACGGTGCGTACCAAGCAAGAAACCTCACGCGCACGGCCAAGCAGATCCCCCCACCCCCAGCGGTGGCCACGAAACAACTAACCAGCCGCGCGGATCCGATCTTACCCACGAGCCATACGACATGGAGCAGGAGGGATCAATCACAGGAACAGCAGATTTGGGAAGAAGACGGAGAGAGGCGGACCTGTGTCGCCGATGATGATGTACTTGAAGAGGTAGGCGTACGACATCTTCGATCCCGGCGTCGCGAGCAGCAGCAGCAGCGAATTGCGAAGGATTCTTCGATTGGTAAGTAACCTGGTTGAATAGGGAAGGGGGAGAGAGATGAAGGGGAAGGGGAATGTTTATGAAGTGGGGAACGAAACGTAACCGACGCGGCAGCTATTTCTTCTCGCGGGCGACTTGCTCGGAGTCTGATCCCAACAGACACTCGTGAGGCATCCAACGGTGCGCCTTGCTGGACGACGTGTCATGAGCGTGCAACGCAACGGAACCCTGGCCGGAAAGGTCCGAACTACAACTCGAATCGTACCAAGTGAATCTGGTTCGAATTCAAGTGTTATAGCCTGGCTTCGACTCGTACGTTTCGAATCTGCTTCATGTGTAACCCCTGAATATGTGTGCGTATATCATCCAAATTCGCTGTAGTGAACTCTTTGTCTCTACAATTTGAGATATGTGCGTATGAAACGTGCGGGTTTACTAATTCGGAATTCGAAGTCTTAAAACAATAAAAAAAATCGGAATTCGATGCTCTAGCTTTTCTGATCTTTACTGGAGAACTTGAGCTCGAAAATGAAATGCGAAAAATTGGGCTACCCAACTTCCAAATCCCAAGCATGACTGCATCAGGGCATCCCGGACCAGCCCACATTTTTTCGACCACGCCTTGGGCCATGCTCCCCTCCCGGGCGCTGCCGAGCTGCGTTGCGGAGGTGCGTGCGACGTCTCCGCCGTAACAAGGCGCTATCTACTTGGGGCCGGCAAGGTATGGACGGTGGTCGGTGGAGTTTCCTTATCCGACAGGCCCAACTCGTTCCCAGTTTCCCACCCAAAGTCGCTCGTTGAAGCCCAAAAACGAAAGAAAAAGAAAAACCGTACCCCGCTCGGCGCTTCCAGTCCAACAAGCAACCGTGCCGCGCGCGGCCAGCGGCGTTCCATTGCTTGATTTTGATTCACCGGACGCGCATGCCGGTTTCGGCGGTGCCTCTCGTCTCGTGCGGATGCCCATGCCAACCCCCCCCCCCCCCGGCGCGCGCACCGTTCTTTCAACAAAGCCGTCCCAGGCGCAATCACGCAACGCGCGCGTGAATCAGAGGTTAGAGGCAGGTGGCCGGTGATTGTGCCCTAGCTAGGACCTCCTTCTGGTCAAAAGATCCTAAAGATCAAGCCTAATTAATCCTAGATTGTCATCTCAAGTTAGGTCTCAACGAAATAACCATCATTACGGAGACAATTGCTTAGTTGAAAAGGTGATCACCTCGAGTCAAGTCCTACATGATTAATTGAAAGTGCAAATCCAGATCATACATATATATATATAGGCTACATTTTGTGTTTGCAATAGGCTGCGCCGTCCAGTCCACCAGAGTGCCACAAATTGGATTCATTTTTTTTTCTTAGTTCACGTACATATTTTTTTTCTCTTTTGGCGCCATGCAGAGGATCTGGTTAATCCACAGACACATTGGCTACCTACCAAGCTAGCAGCTAGTTTAAGCATCCAAAGAAGATTTGATCGGTGCATGCAATTTATGGAGCTGGTCAACTATGGGATTCGCCGCGCGCATGCCTGCTTAGGGTATCTCCAATAGTTAGAGACAATCTTGTCTTTAATATATGCCACATCATCTTTAGAGACAACATCTCCAATAAATAGTCTCTAACACACTCTCTAATATTTATATTTTATAATTTTCCTTTGAAATGGACCTACATGTCAACTAGAGTAGATTAATGTAGCATGTCTTGTTTCACGTGCACGACAGTCTCTTCAGGAAGAGACGATATGTGCTCTCTCTCCTCCCCCTCTCTCCTCCACGTAGGATTTTGTTGACGTGGTATAGCTAAAAGACGACAATGAATACACTATTGGAGATGCCGCATATATGTCGATCAAAGATCAAAAGCCAGCCAGCAACAGCAAATGATTGATGCACATAATGGCATGCGCTGAAAAGCATTAGCTGTGGTTGTTGATTGATCATTATGTACATACATCATCAGTGCGTGTCCCTTTATTTTGTTTAGTTTGCTTGGAGGTCTTTAGCATTTCTTTATTGATCTAGACATGTTTTTAAGGTATTTTTTAGAGATGTTTAATCTGGGTATTATATATAGTGCATTCAATTAATCGTGCATCAAGATCGACCGATCGAGCTGTTCCATTTGCGAGCCGGCCGCACGATCGCATGGTCCATACGTATAGTGCAGGAAGTAATGTACGCATGTTGCATGCACTACGCACGATGATGGTTTTTTTTTCGATGGGACGATACGATGATCAATGATGATTGACTATTGACTAATGAATTGACGTAACATTGTCATCCGCGAGCTATCATGGATCGGCCTATTGCACACAGCACACGTACGGGTGGTGTGGCACTCATCAAATCGAGTGCATGTTATATCCCTACGGGTAAAAGGAGGCAGAAAGGGTTGCGCTCAGGGTGACCGCTCAGGGCTGGTCACGTCGTGTTTTTCCTTCGTCCGTCCGATGCTGCTGCACATGTCCCCGCCGTCCGATCGGGCGTGCTGCTAGGTAGGTTGGCCTCGTTCCAGCGTACTCTCCACGCGCCCCGTCTCGCTCAACGAGAAGTGTGTGGGGGTTAGCTGGCGTTTTCGATGCCTCGTGTGTGCAAAGCGTAGTCCATAAAAGAAACTCGCGAGATGATACTGCTAAGAAATCCTGATTCAGGGATTGATGTACGAAATATCTAAACTGTCTTCAATGGGTTTTTAGTCTTTAAACTGGATTTCATTGTATTCAGAAAGTAGAAAATCTATCAATAAAGAGGTTTCCACATTGTGTCTACTTCTTCGTCTATCTGTGATTATTCATATATTGTTTGAAGATTGATCGTTGAATTCCTACTATTACTACATTCTTCAACAAATACACCATTTGTATATACGTGTAGATATTACTACATGACATGCGAGAGGAAAAAAACGCAATCGATCTAGTTAGTGGGTGAACGGTACCAAAGCAAGTACAGCGATACAATTGTAGCTACCAACTACACTATATATGTATCAATATGTATGGAACATATATACACATGCGTGAGGGAATTAAGCATCTAAAATTAAGTACGCGAGAGACTAGCTAGTCAGGTACGTGTACGTATCTCGCGCGTCCTCGGTTCACTGCCTCCGCGCGCGCATCTCACATGTCTCCGGAGCGCTGCACATGTATATGGCTCGTCTCGTAGGTACGTTCGAGATGATTGATCCAGTAAAATAGAACGCCGGCGAGGCCAACCTGCCTGCAGTAGTTCATTCTTTTCGTGCACAACCATGTGCCTGCTGCAACTTGCAGATGGTAGCTAGACACGGGGGTGTGGGTTGTGCACGTATATGTATTCTCTGTTTCTTTGTGATATCCGTACGTCAGGACATGTCTCCCTGACCGTTGGAGTTAAGGTGTCGAAATTGTCAAGATGTCAAATTCAACAAGCTAAGATAGGATTTATTGACCGCAGCTGCTCCCCACGTACTGATTTCGTGGGATAGGCTACCGGACGGGGATACTACCACAGAGCATGTAGAATAGTAAAGATGACTACTATTAATATACTTCTTCATGTTGTACAGATATAAGATTAAAGATAACTTCTACAATAGATCATCTCTTAAGTTTGCCTCTATAAAACCTTACAATCTTTTAATTATTATATGAAAAAGTGTTTGTGATAGACAATAACTCATACAATAGTGTTTTATGTTGTCTATATGCCCTTATTTCATAGCCTTGGGTCATCTCTTCGTGAATAGATAGCTACACTCTTTCTCCCTCCTCCATATCGGAAAAAAAATCCTACGCAGCAAAGTCTATGGACCGTTAATATCACACCATTGTAAATGTCCGCACATTTGACATCCACTTGCACCGAGATTCGTGCAAATGGAGGTAGTGGGTCACTAGCTATCGGGCTAAGGATCTTTCACCACAGTTTTTCGGCTCGGCTTGCACACGGGACATTTTAGCACGACCATGGTAAAAAAAGAGAATATTTAGTACTTTTCACAACCATGGTAAAAATAAGGACACAATGTTTATCCTCTGATCCAAGAAAAAAATCAGAACATGTGAAATTCTTTTAAATCAACCATCATCCATAGAGGTGCATAAATCATAAGAGAACCAACAAGACAGTGTATCAACACAAGATCATCACCCGGGAAACATTAAAAAAAAAAGGTGTGAAGACCATGTGGTATGGTCCTAATCTAGGTGTTAAACAATTGGCATCATTGACGAGGAGTTTGGAGAGTGGACTCTCAGTTTAGCAAATTGTCAGGTTTGTTGTTAGGTGACTGACAGTCTAACTAGCAATGGGGGCGGTCTGATCGGCCATGGGTCAGACTGACGGTGCAACCTTTTGAGGAATGGACATCAAACACTTGTGTGATAGTATTTGGGGGGTGTGTTTGCACTATATGCCATTGAAAATAGAGACTGGACGCGAAACTAGATAGAGTTTTGCCGAAAAGTCTAGAGAATGGTGTTTTCTGGAAATAGGAAGTAGTCTGACCGGCCGTTGGTTGGCGGTCTGACCGGTCCCTGTTACCGGAGAGTGCAGTCAGATCGGCCATGGGTTGGCGGTCAGACTGGCAAAGCATTGGTGATCATACCGGCAAAGAGCCAGTGGTATGACCGACTATGGTGACTTTAGGCATAATGAGTTGTGCTGAATTTTGGGAATTGACCTAGGATCATGGAAATATTACATATGTGTTTCATTATGCATGTTATGGCTAATGCAGGTCAAGTTGAGAAGAACTTGTGTCCGAAAATGGTTGTTTGGTCTATTATTGTGCAGGTGGCTTGGGGTCAACTGTGGTCAACAACGAGGAGGACCGTGACTTGGTCAGGAGAAGCAAGATCTAGAACGGTCATAGATGTCGGGTGAGATGGTTGGACTCAAGCAAGGTGCAAGATAGACAAGTACCATAGAAAGCAGAGTTTGAGCAAAGACCTTTAGAGGTAAAGTGAAGCTTCTGGGAGCGAAGTTTTGAAGGTATGTGTTCTTGACTCGTCAATTGTGTCGATTGATGATTTTGAGTGGCATGCGATGCTATGTGATGGTTTGCTTGTTGGTATTGGTTGCAGGGCTACGGAGCTATGCCCAGAACGATCAAGGTGTCATCGGAAGATGACCGAGGCTACTGGGGTGGTTACAAGCCGAGAAGATGAGGAACCGGAGCGGGAGCTACCAGTGATGGACATGATAGGCAATGACAAGGTGGAGTAGGACTAAGCTCAGAGAGAAGTTGAGGTCTAGAACGACTAAGGAAGCCGGGTGCGGTCATGGTGCATGGTAAGACATGTGGTGCGCCAAGTGGCTTAGGCCCATTTGGAAGTGATGATGGTTCGATGAGATCCGGACGTGTGAGAGGCTTGGCAAGAAATCATTGGGGTCACATGGATAATGATGAAGCATAGGCGGTGCTTCGATGTGAAGGATTCGGGAAAGGTTGATAGAGGGGCATTTTGGTAAATTGCTCAATACCGAAAAAGTGATGATGTGCGAAACCACGGCAGTGGCCTAAGTGGATGGTCAAGGATACTCCATGGAGGGTAAGACATGATGGATTTGGCCTAATGGACCTAAAGACGAAGACGATGATTTAAGAAGCGTGCGTGAGTGAGATACTCGTTTGTGTGTGGGCTTAACGAATGCCCATTAGGGTTTATCTCTAGTACTAGCCTCCACTATATAAGGGTTAGTGTAGGATTTGCACAACCAAACCAAAGAACCCTAATATGAAAATTTGGAAAAAGTGGAGAAGGGGGAGGCTAGGCTTTGAGAGATGTATTGAGAGAGATAAGAGCACTTATGTGTGCACTGCCCTAGTGGCTTTGTCCACCCCAAGGGGGTGGCTGTAAACATTCATCTCCAAGTAGAAATCAAATCTCCAAATTTGTCCAAGTCTTCCTCTCATACGCAAGTGTTGATTTCTTGTTTTGTCATGGTTTTTGATGTTTCTTACTCCTCTCTTGATCTTGCTTTATACCTAGGATGTGTAAGTGATGGACATATCTCTTGGAGACCAAATCCCATCTATCTAGGTATTTTTGATTGCAAGCTCTTGAATTTGCTCAGTTTTGGTGCAAGAAAGGGTGATTTGGGGGGTTTTGCTCTTGAGGGTTTTTAGCTTAATTATTTTTATGATTGAGGATGTTAGGACATGTGGGAAACCATTCTTAGACATCTTGGATTGATTCCTCCCACGAGCTTCTCTCCATCTTCATTTTCGTATTTTGCTTAGCTTAATTTGGTGCAACCTTCACTCAAATGGAAAAATATCAGAACTTTGGCAATGATCTTTAAGATATTTGATTGGAATAGATTCCTAACATCCTAGAGAAGGTATGTTTAAAGTTTCATGAAGTTTGGAGTTGTGGATCAAAAGCTTGATCAATTTATGATTTTTAAACGTGCTGAAATTTAGCTCTATGCTGATTTTACTATTCATCCAGTCAGACCGCTACTATTCATTCCAGTCAAACTATGTTGTTCATCCGGTCGAACTGCACTGTTCATTCCGGACAGCCTGTTACTGTTCATCCAGTCGGACCGGTCTAGTGGAGATTTTGGCGAGTCTTGATCCTCTTGTTGTCCAGTCCTTGTTTGAATGCTTCTCTTTGATTTTCATAGTTCGGCATAGCTATTGGAGTGAAAGAATCTTGACAAGGATTTAATAATTCTCAATTAATTATTTATCTGTAATTCTCATTATAGATAGCAATATATTTATATTACTCGCAAAGTATACCCCTTACTGTTCATAAGGGAGAAGCTTAACCGAGTGGTCGTAAGTCTTACTACGACCACCCCTTGGTCGTAAGCCCTTCTACAACCAGTTTCTAGTCGTAACCTTTTCTACGACCCGTCTCTGGTTGTGAGCCCTCTCTACGAGCACTTTATGGTCGTAAGTCTCTCCACAACTTGGCCGGCTGCAACCACCCTATAATCGATGGAGCTTGCAGACATATGGGCCCAGTCGATTAGGGAGTTTTGCGCACCGTGTTTAACACACGAGGTAGTTAATATACGCTATATTCTCTGGAATAACCGCATGTATTATATCTTTGTCTCTGACAATAATTGCCTAGCAACATGGGGTTGTTGTCTCTCTGACAGTAACCTCCATTAACCGGTTCATCATTTGAAACATTGAGGCACCTCTTAGCCCGGAGAAACCGCCACCTCTTCATACAATATATAAAGGCTGAAGTCAGTAGGTAGAAGGAGGGAGGCAATCTTGAGCAAAGGACATTAGGCTTTAGTCTTCCTCTTGATTGTAATCAACACACTCAATACAGCAACACAGGAGTAGGGTTGTTATTCTCTCTGGAGAAGGCCTGAACCTGTATAAATCTCTGTGTCACCCTCTGCATGGTTTAAATTCTAGGAGACCCCTTAATATTGATTCATAAGATCGATAGTAAAACATCGACAGCTGGCGCCGATAGTGGGGAGTTTTCGATGATTCCTTTTCGACAAGTTCTCTTAATTTTCTCAACTCTGATGCTTCTATGGCAGGAGAGTGGAATAAGGAGAATTGGTTCAACTTGGCCGACTACGCATGACTCGACATGGATGCCTGCTACGAAAATGAGCAGAGTATTATTTCGTCCGATGGTAATGCCGCCTCCAAAGATCTTTCATCAGATCCAGGAGACCATATCACAGACAGAGTTGAGGAGGGATCCTTTTCTCCCACAATATTATGCCCAAATGAGGGACCAGATTCCTTAGAGGGCAAGGGTCCACCCAACCATAATCACGACTGCACTAAGGCAGGCACAAAACATAGCGAGGGTTCCCCCTCCAAATGTTCGAGTCCGTCTGAGGCCGTCCGACCTGGCACGGTAAGTCCTGGAAGCCATCATTCTGGGTCTCTATCAGTATCTGGTGATCGTCACTCTTTGGTTACCCCCGCAAAGGATATGGTCAAGCACGCTTTTCCTGCGGATTCAACCATACCCTCGCAGGGCTCACCTACAGATGGAGGCAGTTATAACCCATAATTCCCTTTCTTGGAGGGGCTTGCTTCAAGTTGCGAGGCGTTGTCGTTCGACTACTCCTCAAGTTAGGAGGCCTTAGGCACAAGTGGAGATCGTATCCAGGAGGTCCTCGTCCTCCCCGCAGATCCTAGTCACTCTCCTAGAGGCAAGACTGAGGATGCTCCCCATCAGTCACACACTACGAGCTCTCGTGGTGATGACGAGGACGCCTCTGACGATGAACAGGATCAGCACCTTCATGAGCGTGGGATAAATCCTAGAAATGATCGCTCTCCATTGAGATGCACTCAAGCAATCTCAGATGTGGATGATCCTGAGACTATCCGAATGAGAAGAATTGCAACCCAGAGAACTTTGCCTGGGTGCATCCAATGTTGGCCAAAGGAAGCTCAAGAACTTCAATGTATAAATGACCTGCTCGAGAACCCAACTCAAGAACTTGGACGAGCGCCAGGTTACGACCTCTTCGCTGAAGAGATCGCATGAAGGCTTCGGGGCGCGATGGCCAGACTTGAGCAACCTCACCAGCACCATTTTGGAAGTCGTACCAGGACAACTCCATCAAACACCAGTCGTTCAAATAACTCACCTCATGGAGATCGACACGACAACATGTCGTGTCACTCTCCTAACCATAATTCCAGTCGGAGAAGAGTTCTTCAAATATTTGATGATCGACAAGCTCTCAGGGGAGGTGATCGTTCACCACTCCAACCCAGAAATCTGCAACATTGGATGTATTACGAGGAGTATTTGCCTCGTAGGACTGAGACCTATCAGAGGTCAGGTCTGTCTACAACTGGGTATCTCGTGTATGATCACCTGGTGACATCAATCCTTCTTTCTCACAAAGAAGGCATCATGATGTTATTACCGGATGTCGAGCATTCCCACCTAATCTCCGAGCAATTTGCTGGCCACTGCGGTTTCGATCAGTGTACATGGAGAAGTTTGATGCATCACATAATCCCATCGAATTTCTTCAGATCTACACGACCACTGTTCGAGCAGCAGGAAGAGGAGAGCATGTCATGGCAAATTACCTTCCTACTGTGCTCGAAGGATTTGCTCGGTCGTGATTGTTAAATCAACCACTGGAGTCAATCTATCCGTGGCAACACTTCTGCGACCTACTATTGGCCAATTTTCAGGACACCTACAATTGTCTCGGGAAGGAGGACAACCTGCACAGGATGAGACAGAATGACCACGGGATCCTACGCCAGTTCATCAGGCGTTTCAATTAGGTTCGCAATTCCATATCTGAAGTTTCTTATTCTTCTGTTATCAGAGTGTTTAAGCGAAGAGTCTGCAGTAGAAGGATCATAGAGGGTATCACTTTAAATCCTCCGGCTACTGTCGCCAAGCTCTTCGAGATGGCCAATCAATATGTGACTACTGTTGAAGCAGTCGAGTGGAACAAAACCATCGATCGAGACGATAAAAATCCTCAAGAAATAGATGAAAGTAGCAAAAAGAAGGATAAAAAGACCAAGAAATCCAAGAACAAGACCAAAGGCCAAAAACATCAAGCCAATAGTCTCAAGGAATTCTTGGCCGTAAGCGATAAGAAGCCTCGTAGTTCCAAATCATACTCCGACCGGGGTAAGGGCAAACACCCCGAACGGAAGAATGACAAGCCTATGTGGTATCCTTTCTATAAAAAGGAAGGACACGACCTTCGCAATTGCTGAGTTTTCCAACGAAAGCTCGAAGACTATTACACCGGCAAAGGACTTCTTCCTACACTCGAGGAGGTAGGACAAACAAGTGGTCGAAAGTAGTCGAACGACGATGAGGAGATGCCGTTTTAGGATCCGAAGCACACCATCGATCATATATATGGAGGATCTTTGGCATATGAGTCAAAACGATAGCTCAAGGCTGTCGAACGTGAGGTAAATTCTATTGACTCTACTCTTGTCAATAAATTGTCGAAGTGGTCGGAAGTCACCATATCTTTTGAGAAGGGTGATTGTTCGATCCCTTCTACTCGACCAGGTCAGTTTTCGATCATGGTCGAGCCCACCATCAGCAACTGTCGAGTAAATCGAGTATTAGTTGATGGTGGCTGTTCATTAAACATTATGTTTACAAGTGCCCTGGATGAGATGCAAGTACCTAGGACCAAGGTACCAGGGTCTTCGACCAAACCAATTGGTCAAGTTTCTCTTCCTATAATGTTTGGTTCTCCAAATAATTTCAGGACAGAAAAAAATCTCATTTGATGTGGTCGATTTCGATACGGCATACAATGTGACGAGGATTGTTGACTAGTCAATAATCTGGGTATATCTTTATTTGCTTATTTGTAGATAAGCCAGATTTTTACTGGGCCTAAGTTAGTTTTTTGGGCCCAAGGTCAATTAGACAGTCGGAAGGTGGGCGTAAAAAGTCTTTTCTTTGACTGTTCCCGAAATCTCTTTCGGAGGCCCACTTGGACCTCCTCTATGGGTTCCTCTAGGACATCTCCAGGACCTCCCCCCCCCCACAGAGGAGGTCCTAGAAAACGGTTACCCATGTGTAGTTAATAACAGCTATACGTGGAGATATCGGCGATGACGGTCATCACGAAGAGATGCAACCGTTGGCTTAAAGAGACGTAACCCTTGGGCGAAGAGGCGCCACTGTGACAAAATATCGACGCTTGTAAAACTATAAATAGTTCGGCCTATGTGCCCTTGTAACATAGATTCACATCCAAACCCTATTCCACGTGTATTCATAGCCACTTCCCCTGTAATCAGAGCATACTCTTTGTAATACACATTCACCATTTTGACTCCTTTGGCGAATAGATAGTAATCTCCATTTTTCCTTTATATTCTTGTTTTGTCCGTTTTGTGACAAGAGTCCTAGACGTCGATAGCTAACGCCATCCGTGAGGAACACTGTCATCATCTTCGCCTACTCAATTCTGGTAACATGTCCCGTGCTTTACTAATGAATCACAATTTGCCTACTTGGAGAGTAGAAAGCATCCTTGATATTTTCAACTATGATGACGATATGGAGGAAAACTTTGTCCTCATATCCGGCAACACTCATGGTTCCTCCGGGGCCATTACTAAGGCACTGTCGCCCACCGAGTCCGCATCTACTAACTCCTCACCGGTCGTGCCTTCGTCCACAAGTGCCGCTATGGACGAGTACTATCCCGAGCCTGTCTCCCTTGGAGGAGGAGATTCGGAAGGTCCTTCGAGCCCAGCAAATCATGATGATCTCAATAGAGACCTCCACACTGAAGGCCTGTAGAGAACATCTGGGGAGAATCTTCTATTCACCCTACAATAAACTCGTCCTCTTCCTCAGAGGACGATGGTATGTTCACCCCTTCTGCTTATTCCGGCGGTCGTCAGGTCATCGCCGTCGGTGACAATCAACCCAATCCCGGCGATAATCCCGAAGCATCAGGGCAACACCAGGAACGGGAGGAACAGGAACACCTCCAATGAGAGGAAGAGGCACGACAAGCCGAAATACGTGCCACCACACATGCGCACATCTCGCAGGTTCGCAACCACTAATACCGAGATGCCCCTGGCTCCTCAGCGAGGGCGCCACCACTAACGATGCATACACCACCGCCGTGGGTAACGATGGTAAGAGATCCAAATACCTTACCAACCCCCATGCAGGAGGATTCCCCTACAGAGCGCATTGACTACTTAGCAAGCACCATCGCATGTCCTTCGGAAGGATTAACTCTGGGGCAAGGAGTGCAAGTAACACGTGCAATTGCACAAGAGCTACAAGATGCAACGGAGAACATTTCTACCCGACCGCCTACTGTGCTTTCCCAAACAGATTCACACCTAGAAGGGTCCTCAATTGGACGCCGGAGGCAAAACCGAAATTATGGTGCTCCTGGCCGTCACGTTCAAGGCCAAGGTGAGCATGACACCCATTTTTCGGGATGTAGTAGACGTCCCAGATCTCCTGCTGGTCATAATAATCATCGTAATACATGACAATGTGTTGGACCTTATGCGAGTTGTAAAGCTTTTTCTTCCAAACTGAGAAATATTACCTGGCCGGAGAAGTTCAAGCCAGAGAGTATGTAGACTTTTGACGAGACTCAAAACCCGTCGGAGTTCCTCTAAGTCTACACTACCACCATTCAGGCTGCTGGAGGCGATGAAATGGTAATGGCTAATTATATGCCCACAGTTCTAAAAGTTTCTACTAGGACCTAGTTATTCAACCAGCCTAAGGGATCCATATATAACTGGGAGATGCTTTGTAATGCATTGCAAAACAACTTCAAAAGTTGTTATGCAAAGCCGGGGAAGGAGGATGATCTGCATCGACTCCGCCAAACCCCCAGGGAAAATTTATGACAGTTTATAAAACGTTTCATAGAAGTCCGTAACTCTATCCCAAATGTTTCTGATGACTCTGTGATTCGAGCTTTTAAACAGGCGATGAGATATCGAAGATTCACAGAAGACCTCAACATCAATCCACCTAAGTCTGTGTCAGAACTCTTTGACATGGCCGATCGGTACTCTAACGCCCATGAGGCAGTAGAGTGGAACCGAATGGTGGATAAGGGAGCCACCCCTCCTAAGCTAGGCCTCGAGGATGTCAAAGAAAAGAAATCCATGAGGTCCGAAGGCTCCACGAGCAATAGAGGAAAACCTAAAAATAAGAAGGAAAGGTCCAAACAGTCCACCAGAGAGATCATAGTAGTTGACCAGCGACCACCCTACAACAAGAACAAAGGTCCTTGGACCAAAAGGAGGCTAGGAGGTCGTTCAAACGACCAAACTGCCCTACGATCTGCGAGTACGTCCGAGAGCAATGAGCGCTGGTGCCCATTGTATAAAGTTCCTGGTCATGACCTCCGCAACTGCCATACTTGGCAAAAGCAAATGGAGGATTATTACGATGGGAAAAGGTCCAATGCCTGTCCCAGCAGAAAATAGCGGACCACCGGTGGTCCAAAGCAATAACAAAGACATGAAAATGTCGTTTCAAAGGACAGATCACCACGTCAATGTTATTTACAGGGGTTCAGCCGCCTACACCTCCAAGCGGCAGTACAAGGCGGCATGGTGGGACATCAACAGCGTTGAAATCCCACCTGGTCATCTAAAATACCCCAAGTTGTCAGAGACCTCCCTGACCTTCACTAAGGAGGACGTCCCTAAAGGTATGTCTACTTCTCGTAAATTACCATTAGTAGTTTCCCCTACCATAAGTAATTGAGAGTAGGGAGAATATTAATAGATAGCGGTAGTTCTTTAGACTTATTATTTATTAGCACTTTAGATGAGATGCAAATTCCTCATTCTAAGATTAAACCAATGACAAGTCCCTTCTATGGAATAGTGCCAGGTATGTTTGTTACACCAATAGGGCAAGTAGTTTTACCAGTAACCTTCGGTACGGCTACTAATTTTTGAACTAAGTTAATCACTTTCGAAGTGGTTGATTTTGAGTCTGCCTATAATGCTATTTTGGGAAGACCGTCTCTAACAAAGTTCATGGCAGCTAGCACCACGCCTACCAGAAGATCAAGATTCCTGGGCCAAAAAGCGTGATTGTGGTGCAAGGTGACTAGGCCATCGTGCTTTCATGTGATCGTAAGTTGTTAGAACTTATCGATCAATTACATCTAAAAGATCTTACTTTAGAGGATACAACAGAGAAAGCCGCAAAGATCAAAGCCACTCCTCAGCCCAGTGAGGAAGTAAAGGTAATACTACTTAGCCCGATGATCAATCCGAGACAGTCCGGATTGGCGCGGGATTAAGTGAGAAATAGGAAGACGAGCTCCTCACCTTCCTCCAGGCCAACTCAGATGTCTTTGCGTGGAAGCCATCTGATATGCCCGGAGTCCCAAGGGAGGTGATTGAGCACAGGCTAGCCATTTGGCCTAAGAAAAAACCAGTCAAACAAAGACTGCGATGTTTCACCCTGGATCATCAAGAAGCCATCAGAACAGAGCTCGATAAGCTCCTTGAAGCCGGCTTCATTTGGGAGGTTGATCACCCCGAATGGCTTGCGAATCCGGTCCTGGTCAAGAAATCTAACGGTAGTGGCGCATGTGCGTAGATTTTACTAATTTAAATATTGCTTACCCAAAGGATGACTTCCCTTTGCCTCGCATTGATCAATTAGTTGATTCTATTGCGGGTTGCGAACTGATAAGTTTTCTTTATGCTTATTCCGGATACCATCAGATCAGCATGGCGAAAGAAGATGAAGAAAAGACCGCCTTCATCACACCCTTTGGCGTCTACTGCTATGTCAAGATGTCGGTCGGGTTAAAGAATGCTGGAGCCACGTACCAACGTTTGATGCAAAAAATCTTCAGCAGTCAGCTGGGGCGTAATTTAGAGGCCTATGTAGATGACCTCGTTGTGAAAAGTAGCACCAAATATGACCATTTGAAGGATCTCACGGAGACCTTTGAAACTGTAAATAAACATGGAATAAAGTTTAATCCTGAAAAGTGTACTTTTTGGGGTTAATTCTAGCAAATTACTTGGTTTCCTTATTTGTTCTCATGGGATTGAAGTTAATCTCGAGAAAATTCGAGCTATTGAACAATTGCGGCCACCTTCTACTGTGAAGGAGGTCCAAGCCTTAACTGGTCGAATAGCGGCTCTTAGTTATTTTATTTCTTGATTAGGAGAACGTGGTTTACCTTTCTTTAAGGTGATCTGCAAGAGTAATAAAGAGTTACAATGGTCTAAAGAAGTTGACAAAGCCTTCGAAGGCTTAAAGGCTTATCTTTCAAATCCTCTAGTATTGGTTTCACCTTTAGAGGAGGAACCTTTACTAGTTTACTTGGCAGCAACGCCAAATATGGTCAGTGCAGTACTTATCGCAGAAAGGGAAGGGTCTCAACGACCCATCTACTATGTAAGTGAGGTCTTACACGGGCCGAAGGAAAGATATCCTGAGATCCAAAAACTAATTTGTGCTCTTCTGATGACTTCCAAAAAATTGAGACATTATTTTCAATCTCATAAAATCACAGTGCCCTCATCCTTTACTCTTGGAAATATACTTCATAACCAAGAAGTAACAGGTCACATAGCCAAATGGGTAGTAGAACTTGGGAAGCTTGATCTTCATTTTACTGCCTGAACAGCCATAAAAAGCCAAGTCCTGGCTGACTTTGTGGCTGAATAGACGAACACTGAGGACCAACCTCAAGAAAGTCCAAGGCTGGACAATCATTGGACACTGTATTTTGATGGCTCCCGCGAGCTTAAAGGCTCGGGAGCTAGGATTTTGTTGATAACACCATAAGATGATCAACTTCAGTATGTCACACGGTTTCTGTTCCCTGCCACTAAAAACGTGGCAGAGTATGAAGAACTTCTAACTGGGCTTCGAGTAGCCAAATCCCTCGGAGTCTGTCGGCTTTTAGCGAAGGGTGATTCACAATTAGTCGTAAACCAGTTATTAAAGGAATATAGCTGTTCCGATGAGATAATGGCTCAATACCTGGGTGAAGTGAGAAAGTTGAAAAAACACTTCAAGGACTTAGAAGTCCAACATATACCGCACAAGGAAATCTCCTTAGCGGACCAGTATCAAAATTGGGTTCCTTACGAACGCCTGTTCCAACAAGTGTTTTTCTCGAATACCTTACAAAAACCTTCAATAGAAATGGGTTCGGCCACCTCAGAGGTCGGGGTCATCGAGCAAGATGCGGAGTGGATACAACCATTAACCACTTATCTTGCATCAAGGACATTGTCCGATGATCCTCAACAGAAGGATAGGTTAATTCGAAGAGCACGCATGTACAAGCTAGTCGAGGGATCATTGTATAGGAAGGGAGAGGAAGGGAGAACATGGTGTTCTTGTAGGGATACGGGTAGGCTACGATAGCAACAATTCAAAAATTTCTACCATGTAAACCAGGAAGCCAAGCAAGAAGATGATCACAGATCGTTACCACCAGACGCGCAAAGTAGCGGAAGAATAGTTGGAGCAGCCTGGTCCAACGTAGAGCACGTCGATGTAGTGGTCGTAGTCGATCGTCCAGCGTCGAGCACATCGATGCAGTGGTCGTAGTCGATCGTCTGCGTCCTCGTGAGTCGATTGTCTCCTCCAGCAACCTCTGTAGTTCCTTATGAAAATCGCGGATTGTCCTCAAGCGCAACAACAACCGTAGTAGTGCCTCTACGGTATCCACACGTCCAGGGAAGGAACAACTGTACACCGGTATGCTAGCACGAAGTCGCACGGCAGAGCTCTCAGGAAGATGGCGGCTATGGCTTTCGGTGGAGCAACTTACGTCAACTCGTCTGTTTACCAATAGCCTCAAGTATCTCCTTATATAGTGTCCATGACAGATCCTATCCGAACACGTTTTACGAATCGTATCCATACTGGTTTTTTCCAACCCGTTAAGTGTGTGACCCATTAGGTTTATGCGTATTCGGTTGTGACTCGGAAACACCTTTCCAACCACGAGTCGTTAGCGGTACCTAGCAGGACATAACGATTCTCGAATACACATAAATTATATCGAACGAATTTTATTGCAATATGATTTACGATCAGGTCCTCATCACTTACAGCCAGGTCCTATCTCTATACGATCAGTTCGTATTTAGTTAGGACCAGTTCGTAACTCTTTACGACCAGGTTACGACCACTCTATGATTATGTTCGACCAGTCTACGACCAGTCCGTAACTAATCGAACTAAGCAACCTACTCGTGTATTCTCCCTTTTTCTCACGATATCTGGTTGAACTCCTGGTGAGATGTTGTGTCATCCATGGACTATTCAATACTTTCTCGATCGAGTGTCGGATAACTTCACGTGGTCGAACACTTCGACTACTAGTGGCATGGCCATGCATTTACTTTATCCGACCACAACGAGGGGCCCAGAGACATCTCTCCTGTTATGTTAGGAGGGGCAAATCCCATATCCGACTAGTCATATTCCTCCGCATGTTTCAAAGCATACCCGAAAGCTACCTTTATAACTACCTAGTAACGAGTAGCGATTGGCAACCCCTAAGAGTGTTATTATACATGTAGGAAACCATGTTGATCTCAGGTCTAAGGATTATACATCACCTTTGCTTGAGACCAACTAACGACACATAGAATCATAACAACCTCAATAGTGTCTCAAGGTGGGTCTTATCCAATACCATGTTCTCTAACATATGTCCGTATTATTGGTTTGATATCTCCATATCCATGACTTGCGAAACATAATCATCAACCAATACATATGCTAGTCTATTCATATGTGTTCTCATATGTTTCCGACCAGGGAATGTTTAAGAATAATCATCGCAGAAATATAGAGTTTCACAATTAAGTCACATACTTGATAATAAATATTAATGATATTATTCTAGGAACAAGATAACATATTATCCAATATTATTAACATAATGAAATATAATCATCTCTATGATTGCCTCTAGGGCATATTTCCAACAGTCTCCCACTTGCACTAGAGTCGATCATCTAGGTATCTAATACCGATAGCTCTTGTGTGTGCCTCATGCTTTGGTTGTGTGAGAGGCTTTGTCAACGGATCAGCAACATTTAAATCCGTATGAACTTTGCATATCTTAACATCTCCTCTATCCACCAATTCGCGAATAAGATGACAACACTTGAGTATATGCTTGGACTTCTGATGGGATCTAGGCTCCTTAGCCTGCACAATGGCTCCATTATTATCACAATAGAGATCCATTGGGCTCAAGGCACTCGAAACCACACCCAACTCAGCAATGAAGTTCCTTATCCAAACACCTTATTTTGCAGCTTCAAAAGCCGCAATGTACTCGGCCTCTATCGTAGAATCAGTAACCGTTTCTTGCTTGGAACTTTTCCAGCTCACTGCTCCTCCATTCAAAATGAATACAAATCTAGATTGCGAACGATAATCATCTTTGTCGGTTTGGAAGCTTGCATCGGTGTAACCATTTACAACGATCTCTTCATCACCGCCATAAACTAGGAACGCATCCTTAGTCCTTCTTAGGTACTTAAGAATGTTTTTCACAACTGTCTAGTGACCTTTACCAGGATTAGCTTGGTATCTACTCGTAACACTTAGAGCATATGATACATCTGGTCGAGTACATATCATGGCATACATGATAGATCCAATTGCTGAAGCATATGGAATACCATTCATTCGGTCTCGCTCATCAGTTGTCGAATGACACTGACTCTTGCTAAGACTTATGCCATGTGACATAGGCAAGAACCCTTTCTTGGCATCCTTCATGTTGAACCGAATCAACATCTTGTCAATATAAGTACTTTGATTTAATCCAATTAGCCTTCTTGATCTATCTCTATAGATCTTTATCCCTAAGATATATGCTGCCTCTCCTAGGTCCTTTATAAAAAAAACTATTTTTCAATGATGACTTAATGGATTCCAGCATAGGAATGTCATTACCAATCAATAATATTTCATTCACATATAAGATTAGAATAATAAGCGCGCTCCCACTAAACTTCATGTAAACACAAGGTTCTTCTTTGTTCTTAATGAAACCAAATCTTTTGATCTCCTCATCAAAACGTATATTCCAACTTCGAGATGCTTGCTTCAACCCATAAATGGACTTTTGAAGTTTGCATACTTTACTAGCATTCTTTGGATCAACAAAACCCAGGAGCACTTGAGGGAAGGGCAGGAGCACTAGCTTCAATATTCCTGATGATCTTTGCTACTACTGGTGTGATCTTGGCTTGGACCGCAATACCTGCTTCTTTTATCTTGAACTTGAGTGCAGGGAAAAGCTTCTGAAGATCAACAAAATCCCCATAAACGAGATCTATCTTTAACAAGACTCGGTTTAAAGCTTGACTAATTGCTCTCGTCAAAGATTGATATAGGGTAGTCTTCATAGCAGGTATTTGTTTTTGAATATATGTAATTTGAGTATAAATGTCATTCCTAAGGTTGTCCAAGGTCATCTTGGTTGCGAGAGGAGTTACCAGAGACTTCGGTTGCTTTGTAATTTCTCGTAGAGAAGCCGAGATATGAGAAAAGCTATTTCCTATAACCATAGTAATTTCCTTGCCAGCCTTCATCAAGGTATCCACCTTCTTTTCAAGTTCTTCTATGGCAGTACGACTTCGTTTCTCCACTTTCTTTAAGTCTTGAATTTGAAGATCATTATTAGAAGAGGTCTTCTAAAGATCCTCTTTTGCCTTTTCTAGTTCTAAGAAAGAACAAAAAAAGAGAATAAAATTTATGCATTACAAATAATAGATCAAATACTCTATAAAAATGAAGAGAAATCTTTTACCTTCTTTCTTCTTAATGAGCATTTTGTTCTGTTCAAAGAGATCATGACTTTCTTTAGATTGTCTATCCAAGATCTCTTGTAACTTTTCATTCTTCTAAGTCAAGAGGCAGATCTCTTCGGTCTTCTCTACCATGACCACGGCACTCGTCTCAGATCTTTTCTCCACCTCAGATAATTTCAATCTGAGAGCATGAAGTGTAGATTGGCACTTTCTTGTCCACTTTTTCGCCAAGCACTCCTTTGAAGTAAAGCAGAGGCATAAGTTAATTATTTAGTTAGAATCTTACGATTGAATAATAACTTCATGTACTTACTTCTCTTTCTCCTTGCAAAAGTCTTAATCTCCTTTACCATGTCAATGTTGACCCTCCAGCACCTTTTGACAGATATCATGAGGTCCTAGAGGTCCTTCTTTTCGATTCTGGAAGGAGAACTTCCTAGAGGAATTTCATGTTCAGGTTGATCCAATTGAACCAGACGAAAAACTCCTCTGGTTCGATCAGTACTAGTATTTTGTAGCTCCTAAGGCATCCTATGAGTTAGATTTATACTGATAAATTCAAAGAAAAATTATCAAGATAAAAAGCTTACCAAGATATAATCATCTTCATCTTGAGTTTCGATGGTCTCATGGACCACCTCTTCCATCTGATCCTCTAGGGTGGTCCTCTCCGTTTGGACCTCCATGTCCAGCGATGTACCTTAGGATGTCCCAATAGCCGTCGCCAGGACTTCTTGGACCACTTCCTTAGTGGTCCTAGGAAGTCCTTCCATTGGCGGAATTTCCTTTGCCAGGGATTCCTCTGTTGCCAATACAATTAGTGACAAAAATTGTTCTTGAACAGTTAGTTGTCCCCTTTTCAGGTCTGACGGCAAAGAAAGGCTAAAGAGAAAAAAGAGGATTAGTCATTTTTAAGCCAAAATTATATAATTATAATCGAAGAACTTACTTGATCTCGAAACTAGTTTCGCTAAAAAGCGACATGAAGTCCTCATTCACAGTGAAAGTAGGGTACCTCCTTTGCTCTTCCTTGGCCTTGGAACCCTCTAAAAAGGGACCTCCTCTTTAGACTCTTCTGACGATCCTTCACCCTGGACCACCCCAGCCAAGAAAGTTGATATAGAAGATATTGGCTTGGGGGTTGGAGACATATCGGGAAATAGAAGTCTTAACTTTTATTTTCAATACCTCTCGGGTAGAAAGTCTCGAAGAAGTTGGGATTAAAGCAAGAGGTCTTGGGGAAACTGAGGCTAAAGCCGGTGTGGGTTTAGTCTTCTTTGGCGCAACAGGAGGTCTGGAAGTAATCCTTGCACTCTTTGCCAAAGAAGAAGAAGAGCTTGCACTGACATCTGAGATGGGATGTTTCTTTGATGTCGTCTGTCCAAAAACATACAAATTAGGCACGAGTAAATTTACTTCTTATGTCTAATTAATTTCTATGAATACTTGCCACTTTGCGATCTTTCCTAAGTGATAAAGTCGCCCCAATAAAGCTTGGGGGTTGTGCCTCTATATCGATCGGTTCCTTTTCTGGAACCCGATCCTTTAACAGGACTGAGGTCCTAGCTAGGACCTCATCACTTGAGAGAGCTGCAGTATAATGAATAATTACTATACTTTAACTATGAAAATTCAGTTTGAGTAAAAAGATGAGTAAGATGTTACCATTTTTAGGGACACCATGATTGCAGGATAGTATTTCCCTCTTCTGGAGAGGGAAAATATTGTTCTTGAGGAAGTCATGGACAACCTTTCGTCCAGTTAGACCTCCCTCTACTAGGTTGCTGATCAGTAGGATCACTCTCTTCTCATCATTTGAGAGCTTGATCTCTTTGTCGGTATTTTGACTTTTTGAGGACCACTCCAGTGGTGCATTACGATTGTAAGTAATTCTACTCTCTTTCGGAACTTCGGAATAAAACCATTCCTTACTCCATGTCTGGTTGGCATCCTTGGTAACCAAGAAGGGAAACATCTTCTTGCTGGCATCTTAAAATTTGAAATAAAAAGAGCCCAAAGCACTAGCACCTTTCTTGTTGCGGATGATTTGGTAATAAAACATAAACAAATACAGACTAGGGGGTATCTCTAAAAATGCCTCAAACATGTGGGCGAAAACACTAAGTACCAGAACTGGATTTAGTACAAGATGAACCAACTCAATTCCATAATGATTAAGAACTTCGATCAGAAAATCACTCTCGAGCAAGCGGAGGCCTGCCCGGAGGTAGGGCATGAAGAGTATCATGAAACCAGCCGGAGGGTTTGGTTCAATCTCCCTCCCCGGTGCACGCCACTTGATGAGAGCCTTCTCTAGTAGATGCCTATCCTGCTCCAATCCTTTGAGCTCCTCCGCGGATAGCATTGACGATTTTCATCCCGCCATTGCTTCGGTTCAATGGCGGACTTAGGGATCCTTCTCTTCGAAGGTTCATGGAGGACGAAAGGTACTCGGTGAAAGGGGAAAGTGAAAATGACTAGGGTAAAAACATGCCTAAGGAGGGGTAAAAGATCTATATATATACCCTTGGTGTATTTAAAACCCACTACCTCAAGGATGTAACAACTGCACCTCGATTAGCGGTGACACGACAACTCACGTTCGGTTAAGGAGGATGTTTCGCGCATCAGAGATGTGTAAGAAAAAGTAGTTGCAAGGTTTTTTTTCTTTTCTCAAAGTTATCTTCATCCTGTATCCATCGTGGGTGGAAAGGTACAAAACTGCTTAACATAGAGGTTACCTTGATATACGTCTTGAAAGAAGATCACCTGATCATCGGGATTTCCTTCTATCAACCCCTTAAAGACTTTAATCCATAAAGCTAACCGACTGTCCGACCACCTTAAACAAAGGTGGTCGAAAAGTCAATTTGGTTCGTGGATGTTGTCTATTGTATGTTCCAACCATAGGAAGAGAAATGCCAAAGCAATATGAGTTCTTAGTCATAAGAAGCTTTGAGGATAGAGATTTGATGGAAGTCTCTAAAGGAATGTTAACCTACGGTAGAATTAAATAAACCAGACGGAAGTTTAACAGATGGGATTTTATTAGAGTTTGTTCCTAATAAATCGCTGAAGACTAAAACATATTTGTCCCTTCGGGAATTGCTTTCGTAAATATATATGGCTGACGCTCCTGCTTCTTAAGGGAAATAGTTATTTACAACTCAAGTAAAACTATCTTATTGACCAAGTCTAGTACTGGTAAAAAAATATCTTCAAGTAAGTTGAGGGGCTAGCCAACGAGGATTGTTGACTAGTCAATAATTCGGGTATACCTTTATTTGCTTATTTATAGATAAGCCAGATTTTTATTGGGCCTAAGTTACTTTTCTGGGCCTAAGGTCAATTAAACAGTCGGAAGGTGGCCTAAAAAGTATTTTCTATGACCATTCCCAAAACCTTTTCCGGAGGCCCAGTTGGACCTCGTCTATGGGTTCCTCTAGGACCACTCCAGGACCACTCCAGGATCTCTCCCCCGCAGAGGAGGTCTTAGAAAGCGGTTACCCACGTGTGGTTAATAACAGCTACACATGGAGATATCGGCGATAACGGTCATCACGAAGAGACGTAACTGTTGGCTCGAAGAGATGTAACCTTTGGGCAAAGAGGCACCACTGTGACAAACTGCCAACACTTGTAAAACTATAAATAGTCCGGCCTATGTGCCCTTGTAACATAGATTCACATCCAAACCCTATTCCACGTGTATTCATAGCCACTTTTCCTGCAATTAGAGCATACTCTTTGCAATACACATTCACCATTTTGAGTCCTTTGACGAATAGATAGTAATCTCTATTTTTCCTTTATATTCTTGTTTTGTTTTTTCTGTGACAAGAGTCCCAGACTTCGACACAATGCCATACTCGGACAACCAACTTTGGTACGATTCCTAATGACTGCTCATTGTGGTTATCAATATCTTCAGATGTCAGGTCCCAAAGGAGTGATCACAGTTCGCTATAATAAAAAGATGGCGCTTACATATGACCGTAAATCCCTCGACATGGTTGGCTAGATACCAACTCGAGAAGCAAGCAAGAATCAACCTTTGACTGACCAAACAGTCGAAGCCTAAAGCTACACCAAAGCTGAACGATCAAGTAAAAAAAGTTTCGATGAATCTAGAGGAGCCTTCAAAGATGTTCGCATTGGGGATACTTCCGACCCTAAACAGGAAGACACCCTCGTCACCTTCCTCCGAGCTAACGCAGATGTCTTCATGTGGCAAGCATCCGACATGCCCGGAGTCCCCAAGGAGGTGATCGAGCACAGACTAGCTCTCCATCCTGATAAGAAACCTGTAAAACAAAAATTACGGAGATTTGCACCTGATCGAGGAGATGCTATTAGATCAGAATTGAACAAGCTACTTAAAGTAGGTTTTATAAGAGAAGTCGGCCACCCAGAGTGGTTAGCTAACCCTGCAATGGTTAGAAAGTCTAATAGTAAGTGGCGTATGTGTGTAGACTTTACCGATCTCAATAAAACCTGTCCAAAAGATGATTTTCCTCTTCCTGGTATTGATCAGTTGGTTGACTCTACTGCTGGTTGTGAAATATTAAGTTTTCTAGATGTATATTCTGGTTATCATCATATTAGGATGTGTTTAGATGATGAAGAAAAGACCACATTTATTACAGCATTCATAATATTTTGCTATATCAAAATATCATTTGGTCTAAAAAATGCTGGCACTTCTTTTCAACGCTTGATGCAAAAGACTTTTTTTTTACCTCAACTAGGCCGAAATTAGAAAGCCTATGTTGACGATCTTAATCATATTTCCGATTTGCAAAAAACATTCGACAACCTCAAAAAACACCATTTGAAACTCAATCCTGAGAAGTGTGTGTTCGGAGTCTCATCAGGAAAATTGCTTAGATTCATTGTCTCTGCACGAGAAATCGAAGCAAATCCTGGAAAGATAAAGGCTATCGAACAAATGAGCCCTCCGACCACGAAAAAAGAAGTCCAAAAACTCACAAGATGCATGGCGGCTTTAAGTCGTTTCATCGCACGACTGGGAGGAAAATGACTTTCTTTTTTCAAACTTCTAAGAAAACACAAGGGTTCCAAGTAGTTAGAAGAGGCAAACAATGCCTTTGAGAATGTCAAGAGGTATCTTATGAGTGCTCTAGTTCTAGTTTCTCCAAAATCAGAAGAGACGCTCTTAACATATGTAGCTGCCACGCCACAGGTAGTGAGCGCAGGACTGGTTGCGGAACGTGAGAACGTTCAACGACCAGTCTACTATGTAAGTGAAATTTTGCACGGGCCTAAGGAGCAATACCCTCAGGTACAAAAAGTTCTATATGCCCTCCTCATGTCTTCGAAGAAACTAAGGAATTATTTTCAGGCGCACAAGATAATTATGTCATCTGAGTTTTCCTTAGGAGAGATCCTCTAAAACAGGGAAGGAGCGGGACGCATGAAAAAATGGTCAGTTGGACTTGGGAAGTTTGACCTCCATTTCGTGTTCTGAATGGCCATTAAATCCCAGATCTTGGTAGACTTTGTTGCTGAATGGACAAATCCTGAACCTATTCAGGATCCCTACTACAATTCACACGACTAGTGGACGAGTACTTTGACGGGTCACTTACGCTAAGTGGATTGGAGGTTGGGGTTGTCCTAGAATCTCCTGCAAGTGAGACCTTAAAGTATTCTATTCAATTAAACTTTCCTGCCACTAACAACGTGGTAGAATACGAAGGTTTGTTGGCTGGCATACAAGCAGCGAAAGCGCTCGGAATTCGATGACTACTCGTGAGAGGAGACTCTCAACTAGTCGTGAATCAGGTCGGAAAAGAGTACTAGTGTTGTAATCCAACCATGTCTCGATACTTATCGGAAGTCATAAAGCTTGAAAAGCATTTTTTTTGGTTTCGAGGTACAATACGTCCCTCAGAAGGATAATTTTCTCGTTGGCTAGTTAGCTCGAATGGCTTCTTCCCGATCACAAGTACCAAAAGGAATCTTCTTAGAATAGCTTCAGAAATCGTCTCTAGTCGAAACACCAAAAACAACTCCTATTGAGACAACCTCTCTAGAATATAAGGATACTTGGATGAATCTCATCTATGGGTATTTACAAAAAGGTATAGTACCCAATGATGATCTCGAGGTAGTCCGTTTATCCCGTAAGACCAAAATGTATACTTTGGTCGTAGGAGTCCTCTACAAAAGAGGTACTCAAGGGGTACTCATGCGATCATATCACAGAGGGAAGGATTAAATTTCCTTCACGACATACACAGGGGCATCTATGGAACTTAAGCTTCTTACAGAACACTGTCGGAAAAGCCTTTCGACAAGGTTTTTACTGGCCAACTGCCCTTCATGATGCCAAAAAGTTGGTGAAAAAGTGTGTACAAATACATCAACCGGCTTAGGCATTGCAAATTATACATCTTTCTTGGCCTTTTGCGACTTGGGGTCTTGATATCCTATAACCATTCCCAAAAGCATCAGGAGGCTACAAGTTACTTTTTATGGCCATTGATACGTTCACAAAATGGATTGAAGCTGAACCTGTAACTGGGACAACAATGGAAGCAACTAAGAAGTTCATGATGAGAAGCGTGATTACTCGATTTGGCATCCCAAGTCGAATAATTACAGATAATGGTAAACAATTTTCGAGCGCAAAATTTTAAGAATTTTGCAAGAATTGGGTACCAAGTTGTGTTATGCCTATGCCGCCCACCCACAATGCAATAGGACAATCGAAAGAGCGAATGGCCAAATTATGTAGGGAATCAAAACTCGAGTTTTCGACCAGCTTATAAAGCGCTTGAGGGCTTGGGTACAAGAATTACCCTCAGTGTTATGGGCAGTTCGCACGACTGCTAGCCGGGCTACAGGTGAAACACCCTTTTCTAGTTTTTGGAGCTGAAGCTATGCTTCCACAAGAACTAAAGATTCGGTCGACAAGGGTCAAACTTTTCAACGACTCTAACCAGGAACAACTTCGAGCGGACGACATCAACCTACTCGAAGAGAAGAGGAATCAAGCCTTAATCTGTTCAGCAGTCTACCAACAAGCCTTATGCAAAATACTACGATCGTAAAGTCTAACCTTGCAGCCATGTTGTAGGTGACTTGGTATTGAAAAGGATTCAATCCCAGTCTAATCGGAACAAACCTCCTCCCCCTAAGTGGGAAGGTCTTTACATAGTGGTCGAAGTTACGCGACCAAGCTCGGTACGACTAGCAATGGAAGATGGCCGAGTCCTCTCTAATTATTGGAGCATCGACCAATTATGTAAATTTTATGTGTAACTTCTTACTTTCTCAATAAAGTTTCAGCTTTTTTCAATCTTTATTGTCTTACATTGAGTAGCGCTTTGATGATTTTTCGATCATTTTTTTAACACTTGGTTTTCTTTACACTGGTCGAAGAAAGGTAACATCACCTAGTCGAAGTCTTTCCTTTCTGCACGTGGTCCTGCCCACTAGAAGGAACTTCCTAGTATTGACTTGTTCCTAACTTTTGCTACCAACACAAAAAAAAAACTGGTTCAATAAAATCTGGTAGAAATAATTTCAACCAAGTTCTTTTTTGACTTAGTTTATTTCTTCATTCTTTTTGAGAAATTCTCTAAGTGGAGTGTGTTTCTTATAGTTTGTTCGACTCCTTTTGGTAAACTCAATTAGTTCAAACTGGTCGGAGAAATACACAACACTTAGTCAAAGGCTTTCCTCTTTGCATATGGTCCTGCCCGCTAGAAGGAACTTCCTAGCATTGTACTGTTTCTAACTCTTGCTATCAGCATGAAACCATTGAGTTCACTAAAAAAGATCAAACGAATTTTTTTAAGGCGCTCGATTGTTTATCCAACTCATGTTGACGCTCTTGATTTGATTAATATGGTCGGAGAACGTAACTCCACTAGTCGAAGTCTTTCCTCTCTGTAGCAATCATGTCTACAAAGATTTCTTGATAGGGCTGGTCAGAGGAGGAGTAGAGCTTGAGCCTTCTCCTTTCTTGTCAGAGGCCTTCACAAGGTGACGCCTTTTGGCCGGAGGAACTTTGTCTTCCTCTGTCCCTGTTTCGACGATCTTCAATTCGACCTCTTGGTCATCTTGACGGTCTGCCATGCCTACTTTCTATAATAAACAGAAAAAGAACATCACTCGATGGTTGAAATCTACGACCATAGAATCCTAAAGAAGAAATCAACTCTTGATTACCTTTTGACGTTCTTCCCTTTCCTTTGCAGACACAACCGTCAGGATTTGAGGAACCCCTGTCAACGTGGGTGCCAGAGCTTTCTAACAACGAGTTTGACTCGGGCGTCAATCTCCTTTTTGTGAGAGATCTACAATAGTAAATGAACTACTCAACAATCAAGCTCAAAATTAATCAAAAAGAGCTGAGTTGAAAGATTATTTACCTTCCTCGAAATCTCTAGTCAAATCTTTAGTCCCCGAGTACATCCACATAGGATGTGGTCGATTCTTCAAAGGACTGATGCGGCACGCGATAAAATCTCTCACCACGTGCCATCCGGTAAGCCCATCTTCTCTCAAGTCTTTTATGACTTAAATGAAGGGAGTGATCCGATTGAGGTTGCTAGGAACTGAATCCCAAGAGGAACTCTTCTCAACAGCCTTCCCTACGAAGAAGAGGCTATCGTCCTTGGTCGTCGTCCAGTAAAACCATCTCTTCTTCCATCCCAACCATGACAACAGGGTGAACATCTGAATGTACTCCTTCGACTTCTCATCGTGGAGCTTCAGACCGTAGCTACCTGCGATTCTGGCATGTTTGCTCATCTCGCAGTAGTACTGGAAGGGCTCCAAGTCTGGTCGAATTCCCGGGTAGGCTTCTCACAAGTACATGAATACGCTTAACATTGTGATGGAATTGGGAACAAGATTCACCAATTTCACCCCAAAGTGTACAAGTATAAGTGTAAGAAAAGGGTGAGCGAGCAATCGAAAACCACATTCACAGTACGCTTGAAATACTGGAATGGTGCCTTCCTCACCCGAGGGCCAATGCTGCCCAGCAGCTTCAGTCCACTTCACATAGGCCTTCTTCGGGATCTTCTCGGTGGTGACCAAAGCTTTCATCTTCGTCTTGTCCATCTCCAATATCACTCACTTAGAAGCAACTCCGGCCATCTTCTCTAAGTGTGATTGATTTGGATTTGGAAAGAGTTCGGTTTGGTTGGTAGCGGAGAAAACAAGGGCTCGAGGAACAGTTGAAGCAAATGGGAAAAGAAAAAACCTAAGACATGCCCATGGCGGATTTTTATAGCCGCACGTTTGAGTTAGAGATCGTGGGAACTCAATAGTTGCCACCTCTTTAAGAACCGCATCAACAGACAGGTCTGTGAGAGTCGATTAAGATTCTTTAATCTGTCTATTTAGAAAACCCGATTATGTCTTTACAACTCAAGTAAAATTACCTTCTTGACCAAGTCTATTTCTGGTCAAATGGAATATCAGTCGGAAAAACTTTACTTTCGACCACCATTCTACGACCCCTGTTTCAAGTAAGTTATTTTCACTTGAAGTTGGGGGCTAGACGATGAGGATCTAATAATACTCAATTAATTATTTATCTGTAATTCTCATTATAGATAACAATATCTTTATATTACTCGTAAGTATACCCCTTACTGTTCATAAGTGAGAAGCTTAACCGAGTGGTCGTAAGTCTTACTACGACCACTCCTTAGTCGTAAGCCTTTCTACGATCAGTTTCTAGTGGTAAGCTTTTCTATGACCCATCTCTGGTTGTGAGCTTCTCTATAAGCACCTTGTGGTCGTAAGTCTCTACACAACTTGGTCGGCTGCAACTACCCTATAATCAATGGAGCCTGTAGACATGTAGGCCTAGTCGATTACACTACTACAAAAAAAGGTCATCAGAGACGGTTCAAAATCATCATCACAGACAGTTTTATGAACCGTCTGACTTTATGGGTTAGTAATGACATGTGGTCATCACAGACAGTTTTTGAACCGTCTATGGAAAAAGCTATCGCGGACGGTTCTGAACAATAACCGTCTGTGATAATCAATTATCACAAATGGTTCTTGTTCAGAACCGTCTGTGAAAATAGACTACCACATGCCATTTTTTAGTAAAAACCGTATGTGATAGTTTTTTCTATTACAAAAAAATTGAATTCTGAGCCGAACTAATCAATTGCTGGACAGTTGGACCCGAGTATCTGTATATGGTTGATTACACAATCTGGAATGAAAGAAAACTCAAACTGGACAACAAACAAACGACGAAAACGGGTGTTGAAACTTTGGAGGCCGTTTTGAGGCCCTAAACGACCTTTTTGGGGTTTTCACTTTTTTGGGGCCTTGCGAAGAGAATTTGAGCTCAACTTATGGATTTTCAAATTGAACTTTTCGTTAGCTTTCCAATGAGTCAAAGTACGTCGCAATCCGAGTTCGTATACAAAAGTTATGGCTGTTTTACCAGATAGTGGGCGAAACCGAAATCTGTTCGGGTTCAGATTTATGGCCGGGGAGGAAAACGGGTCCGAGAAGAAGAGGCGGATGATGGCCTGGTACTCGGAGTCAGGGATACCGAGGTGCTCACTGTCGATGTCCATGAGCTTCATCTGAAAATCCGTAATCTTATCTTGATCTATTCATTCACAAGAAAACCACGGTCACCAATGAGAGCCACCAAAAGCAACATGGTAGGGGAGGCGTCAAGTGATTGATCACTTACTGGCATGGGGGATATCAACAAGGAAGAGAGGGGAGGGGATCGGATGGGGGATATCACCAGAAATGAAGGAGAGGCGGTGGCGGCGTCACCGTTGTGTCACGACGGTGACACTGCACAAGACACCCTTACGACAAGAGTGCCTTGTGCAGCGAACCGTGGCATCACAACTGGAGGCATAGGAGCTCACGGCGGTAGTCGGCGTCGTTAGGGGGACGGGGCGGCACTTCGATCGGTCATGCGCGTCCCTCCTCCTCCTCACTGTTGGCTGCGTCTCCTTGCCAAACCGCGCCGGGGAATTGAGGGCGGTCGTCGGAGCTCGACGTGGGGAGGGGAGAGGGAGAGACTGATGGAAGACAAGGCGAAGGTGGCTATAGTATATAAGGACAGTGCCAAAACATTTTGTCTCCTGCTCACATGCCCAAAAATTTCTGCCATCCCGCGCTGTGAATCACAGACAGTTTCCAACAAAAACCGTCTTGTTAAGAACCGTCTGTGATACTTCACAGATGGTTTTTAACATGAACCGTCTATGATATTATGGTCATCACAGACGGTTTTTAGCGCAACCAGTAACATAGACGGTCGTAAAACCAAAACCGTCTATGATTATATTTAATACTGACGGTTTTGGTTAACTGTCTGTGATGAGGTGTTCAATATTAGTCTTTTTGTAGTAGTGTTAGGGAGTTTTGTGCACCATGTTTAACACACGGGGTAGTTAATATATGTTGTTATTATCTGGAATAACCGCACGTATTATATCTTTGTCTCTGACAATAACTACCTGGCGACGTGGGGTGTTATCTCTCTGACAATAACCTCCATTAACCGGTTCATCATTTGAAACATTGAGACGCCTCTTACCCTGGAGAAACCACCACCTCTTCATACAATATATAAAGGCTGAAGTCAGTATGCAGAAGGAGAGAGGTAATATGGAGCAAAAGACATTAGACTTTAGTCTTCCTCTTCATTATAATCAGAACACTCAATACAACAACACAGGAGTAGGGTTGTTATTCTCTTCGAAGAAGGCCTTAACATGTATAAATCCCTGTGTCACCCTCTATGTGGTTTAAATTCTAGGAGACCCCCTAATATTCATTCATAAAATTAATAGTAAAACATCGACAAATCTTGAACTCCTTAATGCAGTTTTTTTTGAAAAGAGACTTCGATTGTGTGACACATATTTAATCCCCTTCTAGTTGCCTCGTCGGTCCAACATACGAAAATCACAACCTGTCGCTTCAACGCAACATGGACACAAGTTGCTGCAAACTTGATTGCCATGGTGGTCGGACTTTTCATTCATATAACTATATTTTTTTTAAAAAAAGGAAATCAGAAAGAGTATTTATGGTCTTAATGGTACACTAGAAAGAGAGATGGATTTTGTGCTCATGTGGTAGCAGTTTGGGGAAAAAAAAAGAGAAAAGGAAAAATTGGAGAATAGACATAGGCTGGATCTGGTGGATCATGTCGCCGACAAAGAGGACGGGGCTAGAATCCCACCGCCTAGATCTGACGTGGAGGGCACGATGGCCGACGAGTGGAGGAGGGCGCGACTGCCGGCGAGCGAAGGAATCTAGCGATCTAGATGTCTTTGCTTTGTCTCTTGGCCATCCTTCTCTCTCGGCGATGATAAGAGAGCTTGTTCGATAGCCAGAGAGGGACTGAGTGAAGCTACACGCCGGATCCTACCCCAAAGCCGCCCAACCCCACCACCGTAGCTGGCAAAGAGGATGGTAAGCGTATCCGGCGAGAGGGGGGGAGTGATCTGGATCTGGTGCGTCATGGGCATGCCTAGACTTGGGCACTAGGTTGGCCTTTTTTAGGCCAGCCCCCGTCACGACCAGCACGGCATGGCCCAAGCACGGCATGACACAAACTCTTTGCGGGCAGGGCTGACACAACACGACTGGGCGGGACGTGCTAGACCTGGAAAGTTAGCCCATCGGGTGGCCTAGCCCGGCACGACACGAGCAACTGGGTCATGCCTGGGCTGGCATAGCCTCCACTCCCAACCCAGCCCACCTCAATCCCCTTAGCCCAACATCACCTCTAGTCCTTCCTCACCTCTCATGTTCTTCCCCTCGTCTCTCAACTCTCATCAGCTCTCTCCCTCCCCCCACCTTTCGTCTCCTTGAGCTCCGATGCCTCCCACCTTGGTCCCCTCCTCCGCCCTCCTCCACTTGGCCCGCTTACACCACCTCACTACCACCTTCCTCTTCGCGTCAACCGTCACCTCCCTGCGCCAGATTTGGAGGCGGAGGTCTAGCGGCACCCCTCCGTAGTGTCTTCCACGGCAACAGTGTCCTGCTGTCTCCATGCAACCACCCCTCCACAGCTTCCACGGCGAGGTCCTTGGCAACAGCAACAGGCCAGCATGGTGTCGGCGACCACGCGGCCCAGGTGACCACCACCCAGGCCAACACGGCATGACACAATCATAGCCATAGCACACTGGGCCCATGTCGTGTTGGCCCGACACGACCCAAGTCCCGGAGCTAGGCGCGCCAGTGAGAACTTTTTTTTTTGAATTGAAGCTAGAGAGAACTTTACAGGATAGAAAGAAAGGGAGACAGAGAGATAGTGAAACATGGTGAGAAAGAGAGTTCCCGCCTTGCCGTTCTCCTACAGACGGGCCCGAATTTTAGTTGTGCCATGTGCCATTGGTACACGAGCTACTTAACCGGTGTCAGAATTTTGATTGAAATGTGCAGCACATGATGGTGATCGAGCGAGTATTGAGGGTCCCATAGGTTCATTAGTGCACGCCAAAATGTGCCATTTTCACTCTCACCTACAGATGGGCCTCAATTCGTTCGGTCCTACACGTCATTGGCTCTAGCCTCTAGACGGTGGGCACATGATGTTGAATTTTTTGTGGATACAACATTTTTTCATCGCGCATTTGCGGATCTAACCACAATCATGGCGCATTTGTAGATATGGCACCGCTGGCACACGGCCACCGCGCTAAGCGCCAGCAGTGGCCGCCACCGAGCCACCCTCACACGTTGCTGGACAAGCATGGTGGCCATGTGCCAGCCCTTTGGCACATGGCCACCATGCGCCAGCCATTAGGGCTAATTAGTTAGGGCTAATTAGTTAGGGGTTAGGGTTAATTAGTTAGTTAGGTTAGTTAATTAGTTAGGTTAGTTAGTGTTAGGCTGAAATTTGTAGGAATTTTAAAATATGGCAAATCAGTCCAAAAAATTATGAAATTTTTCGTGGAGCCTTCTGACATTGTGTACTTGATTGTGTAAAGTTTTTATAATTTTATTCATTCAGAATTGTTATCGCCATTCACTACTACAGAATCGACATCACGACGGTTGGAATCGTCATCACGCAGGCGGTTTCAACCGCCTATGTTTGTTGGTCGTGATAATAGGATATTATCACGCACGGTACAAAACCGCTCGTGATACGAAATATCACGCATAGTTTTATTAAAAACCGCTCAGTGAAGTCAAGTATCACGAGCGGTTTTAATCAAAACCGCTCGTGATATGAGAATATCACAAACGGTTCTCAATAAAAACCGCTCGTGATAGGAGAATATCACGAGCGGTTCTAAATAAAACCGCTCGTGATTTGTGAATTTCACAGACGGCTTTTGTGTAGAACCGTCAGTGATATTCTCCTATCACGACGGTTTGCAAATAAACTGCTCGTGATACTTGCCTTCACTGCACGGTTTTAACAAAAACCGCTGTGATAGCTCATACCCCGCCCACAATTTCTTTGTTTTCTCGCTAGCCTCAGAATTGCTAGCCATGCCCTCTGAAAACAAGCATTCACGTAAAATGATTCAAGCATTCACAAAAAGCAGATTCAAGCGACCATGACAACTCAAAGTGATCATTACTCAAAATAAATTACAAAAGATCGCATTTGTTCAAGTATTGTCGCTATAGTTACAACTAGATTACAATTGTTTGCGTTGAGAGGTTTTAGTGGGGTGATGCTCGGGTTGGCGACGGAGTGAAACTCTCCGTTGTCGTTAATGATTTTCGAGTTGATAAAGGCGCAGAGCTTCCTCGAATGTCCTCGATCTCTTCCGCAACGAAGTCCATCACATTGTAAATTCAAGGCACGCCGCTAGCAAGAGTAAAGTGGTAAGATATATATATTTAAATTTATAATTAGGAAATAATTATTTCGAGATTGACAAACCTCGTGATCCTTCTTCCTAGCTCTAAGGATTAGTGCATATGATAGCGACGTAGATTGCACATAACTCATCATCTTTTTCTTCAAGCTTCGCAAAAATAGAATTACATATATAGGTATAGTCGATTCGAGACGCGTTATTATGAAGTATGATATAGGATTATTGTGTTGTAGCGTCATCGAAAATCCATCTGTGTGTTAGTTAGGCGCTCTTTCCATCGTATATTCCTTTGTTGGCAACATAATTGATGAACGACCTACATGATTCAAAAAGTTATCCTCGGCCATTTCAAACTAATGAAGACTACAATAGAGTTATGTAAGGAGGAAATGAGCATACCTCTTGAGTATTCCTCTTAGAGTGTCAAGTCGTGCTTGTTGCGGTTTAGGGAATCAAGGTATATCACATGGTTCCTCTTGGGTATAATAACTAAAAGGATCCAATGGTACCTACTCATGTATGTCGCTATAGTCATTAAACCTAAGTTCGTGGTTGCAGATAAAGTACAAATGAAATTTGTATAGCAAGTAGTGACACTTACCCTCGGTTGTAGGGCACCACTATGTACTTCATGTTCCTCTCAGAGAAGCAATGACATCGTTATGTATTTCTATCGAAGGATCTAGTCTTCTTGGATGGTTTGCAACGATACCATGTGTGGGTCGAGGAAACCCACCGGTTCTTTCCATTCCAGGACATTTTGCAAAGATGTATCTATACATAAGCAATGAGTTGTGATATTTATCAGATTAGATGAATGTAGAACTTGATTGTACGAACTTACGTTGTCCAACATCGTAGAAGCGAGACGCCGAGGCCAACGAGGTTGAATAGTTCAAATAAATCATTGAAGCTCACGACGAAGTACCTCGTCCCATTGAAGAAATGCTTGTCCTCAGATTCGACGGTGATTCCAAAGATCGCACCCCTTCTTTTGGGTCTTGTCCAAGTACCTGCATGCAAAGCGACAAGCATATCCGTGCATTAATATCACACGAGCACAACGGTTTTCCGATGATGTATTTCCCGGGTATCGCGGACTTCCCGGGTATCGCGGACTTCCCGGACTTCTCGGACTTGGGAGGCGCCTTAACGTTCGTTGATTTCGATTTGGCCTTAGCGATTGGCAGCGTCTTTTTGTGAGACGACTCGGGAACCGACACGCCGGCACGCTTTTGTTGTTCTTCGGCGTCTTCTCCACGGAATCGAAGAGGTGGCCTTTTGAGGTGAAACATGAGGTGGAGTCATCGAGGGTCCCGTTGGAGAAGAATGGTCGTGTCCAGATCGCGGCACTGCTGGGTCGAGGGCAATGTTCTTCTTGGGCCACTGGATAAAAGAGAGGACGGCATCCCTAGTGTTGTGATCTCTTCGTTCGCAAATGTCCGGCGGGATGGCTCGGAAATTGACATGTACCATATCCACCGACCTTGGCGAAACGTGCACCACCGGGCACCGCGGTCAGACCGCCTCTTCCTCGTATGGATACACCATCCCCACGCAGACCTCAATACAAAGGGACCCATCCATCCTCACTTGGAGCTTACAGTATGCCGGCTCCTACAAAACGACACGCAATTAGCTAAGGCATCGTTAGGGTCTATCTTTGGTGCATTCCATAGATGTACGCTACCTTGATGTCGCTCTATCGGTAATCGGACGTCGTCATGTTCACAATTATGCGCAGACGCGACGCCATCTCCGACGCCGAGGAGGACATCTCCCAAATTAGCGGGCGGCTTATGCATCGTGGCTCATGAGTATATCCATTTGACTCATAATCTGCCATCTCTACTTGAAATTGGTTAGTAATCATCTGCACTAACCGGTTGTCGTGCTCGCCTTGGATCTCTTCCTAGTCCTATCGTGTAGTAGTCGTCCGCGAATCCATAACTCCAAGGTACGTTAACCCCAAGGCCTCGTGATGCGACCGGGTGCTCCTTGTTTCCCAAGGTAGAGATAGTATATCCTTCTCCTCGCTCGCATGGAAGGAGCCTTGGGAAGCTTGGGCGATCAAGTCACGCCGCAAGAGGTCATCACGCTATTATAGGTACTATGAAGTTATGGACCTATTAACAACTTAGTAGTTCGATATATTTACCACACGCTGGGACACTTCCTCGTCCGCCGGGTTTGTGAAGGAGATGCCGCTCAAGACGAGACTTGTGCCCTCGCTTTTAACCGGCTTAGGAACGCTGGTGCGTGACATCAGAAACGGGTTCTCCTTCTCCGCCGCCCATTCCTCAGTATTTACAGCTGCACTCAGCGGTGCCGAAGTCTGTCTTGGGTGAGTCTTTCGTGTCTGGAGAGCTTTGTGCGCGTGACTTTGCTCCTTAAATTCGCCGATGTTTTCATAGCCACAAAGGTGTCCCATGCTTCCCGCCAAGAATCTATCTTCGCTGAAGGGCGCCCGACCGTGTTCACGATTTCGTGACAAGAATGCTCTTGAAGGTCCTCCACGATTTACCCATCGTGAGCATCGCCGTCCGTCGCACGCGTGCCACATGTGCTTCTGGAATAGTGAACTTCTCTGAAAGTTCTGTCCACAGCGCGCCTTTCGCTTCTTTCGTCAGGTCCTTCCACCTTGGTGTGGTGATGAGGACCCGTTCCCTTCCAAGTATCCCGCAGATGGTCCGGAATCTCGCCGCTGATCTCTTGGGACTCAGAGGGACCCCAAAGTCACTGACCTCCGTGATGACCAGCCGGCCCGTAGGCATTTTCGATTGTCCTCTGCCATCTCGCTTCCGTGTCATTATCGTCGACGGTGACGGTGGCCTCGTCGGCGCCTCTTCCATCTGCGGGGTCGGTGTTGGCGGCCTCGTCGGCGCCTCTTCCATCTGCGGGGTCGGTGTTGGCGGCCTCGTCGGCGCCTCTTCCATCTGCGGCGTCGGTGACGGCGGCGAAGACGGTGCCTCTGCCATCTCGCTTACTTGCTCTCAGGAAGAAGTACAAAGGTTGACTATAGAGATCAAGATGGCAAATGAAAAGTTGAATGAGCTCATACTGACTACTAACATTCCAGCATAAATATGAAACAATTAATCTCAGGAAGAAGTACAGAGGTTGACTATAGAGATCAAGATGGCAAATGAAAAGTTGAATGAGCTCATACTGGACTAGTAACATTCCTAACACTCCTTAATCCACGAGCTTCTATTCTAACACTCCTTAATCCACCAGCTTCTCTTGTGATCTTTGTATAGATAGAAACTAGTGATACAATTCTTTTGTTTCGAGCCTATCTTTGCTCGAGTTTACTTATCGAGCCCGACACTTTGGAGTGTACCATCCGCTTCATGCCGTGGAGGATTGGCATGAAGCAGAGGTACACTCAAGTGTGTCAGATCGACGAAGAAAATGCTAAGCAAAGGTTTAATGCTTCATGTACGTAAGACTAGCCTTTAATGAAGACATAGAACTAGAATCAAGTAAAATGATCGATTTAAGGAAATGCTAAGCAAAGGTTTAATCCCAACATAGAAACAAAATAGAATCAAGTAAAACTTTCTTTTTGGATTGTTGTAAAAATGCAGCTTTTAGAAAAATTTCAGAATTAATCCCAACAAAATTAATTAGCATTAAAGAATAATTCCTAAAGAATTTAACACTCCTTAATCCACCAGCCATCTCAATCCTATTGTCTATACTCTTCATGAAATTAATATGATAATATAAATTCAAACTATGAGCTCTAAACAATACTTTGCTTAACTGTCAAATGATCTCAACTGTTAACGAAAACAGATTAAACTTCTAGTCAAACAGAGGTTGACTACAGAGATCAAGATGGCAAATGAAAAGTTGAATGAGCTCATACAGACTACTAGAAGAATCACAAACTAGTCAATACAACTGATCAATTTGCAATAGAACTATGAGCTCAACCGAAAGTAACCAATTAACAGTACAACATATTGACAAGAGTAAGTAATACAATAGAGCTCAAGTATGAACTAGCTATCACATTCAATCTCAAGATAAGACGAGTTCATCACAGAGCATGTCAACAAAGCCCATCGATCAATTTGCAATATCTTCAAGATTAGACTCGTAAATCGTAACTAATACGAGATCAAGGTATCAACTAGCAAATATAAATATATATATATATATATATATATATATATATATATATATATATATATATATATATATATATATATGCAAAGATCAACCGAATGCCACAAAGGAGCAATACTCACAGAGAGGATGCCGCACAAGAACTCACGGTGCATACACTATTCCAACATATTAATTGATGATATTATGTGCTCTCGAAGGAGAGTAGCTAAAGAACAAGTCTTTGCCATCTCAATCCTATTGTCTATACTCTTCATTAAATGAATATGATAATATAAATTCAAACTATGAGCTCTAAACAATACTTTGCTTAACTGTTAAATGATCTCAAGCTAATCTAAAACAGATTAAACTTCCGATCAAACAGAGGTTGACTACAGAGATCAAGATGGCAAATGAAAAGTTGAATGAGCTCATACATACTACTAGAAGAATCACAAACTAGTCAATACAACCGATCAATTTGCAATAGAACTATGAGCTCAACCGAAAGTAACCAATTAACAAAGACAACATATTGAAGAGTAAGTAATACAATAGAGCTCAAGTATGAACTAACTATCACATTCAATCTCAAGATAAGATGAGTTCATCACTGAGCATGTCGACACTATTCCAACATATTAATTGATGATATTATGTGCTCTCGAAGGAGAGTAGCTAAAGAACAAGTCTTTGCCATCTCAATCCTATTGTCTATAATCTTCATTAAATGAATATGATAATATAAATTCAAACTATGAGCTCTAAACAATACTTTGCTTAACTGTTAAATGATCTCAAGCTAATCTAAAACAGATTAAACTTCGATCAAACAGAGGTTGACTACAGAGATCAAGATGGCAAATGAAAAGTTGAATGAGCTCATACATACTACTAGAAGAATCACAAACTAGTCAATACAACCGATCAATTTGCAATAGAACTATGAGCTCAACCGAAAGTAACCAATTAACGAGACAACATATTGACAAGAGTAAGTAATACAATAGAGCTCAAGTATGAACTAACTATCACATTCAATCTCAAGATAAGGCAGAGTTCATCACAGAGCATGTCAACAAAGCCCATCGATCAATTTGCAACTAGCACGCATATATATATATATATATATATATATATATATATATATATATATGCAAAGATCAACCTAATCGCCACAGAGGAGCAATACTCACAGAGAGGATGCCGCACAAGAACTCACGGTGCAAGAAGGAGGCCAGTCAGGGAGGAGGCCGATCTGCGGGAGGAGGGAGCTGGGAGGAGGTCGACACGGCGAGGAGGACGGCGCGGGGAGAAGGCCGGTGCAGAGGGAGAAGGCCGGTGCAGAGGGAGGAGGCCGACACGGGGAGGAGGACGGTGGCGTCGAGGTCAGAGGCGCCAATGTCGGGGTCGGCGGCACCGAGGTCGAAGGCGGCGACGTCGGGGCTTACGGCCTAGGAGGTGAACGGGGGCGCCGAGGTCGGGGGCGGCGGCACCGAGGTCCAAGGCGCCGAGGTCGGGGGCACCAATGTCGGGGGCGGCGGCGCCGAGGTCGTAGTCGGTGGTGAAGGCGAGCCCTAAACCCTAGAGGAGGCGAACGAGCGCGCGAGAGCGTAAGGGGCGCGGGAGAGGAAGTGAGAAGTGAGAGGAAAACCCTAGCGTTTCCCACCTTATAAAAAGTATATCACAGACGGTTCATAATGAGAACCGCTCAGCGATAATAATATCACGCACGGTTCCATAATAGAACCGCTCGGTATGAATATCACGACGGTTCTATTATGGAACCGTGCGCTGATATGATATCATGCACGGTTCTCATTACGAACCGCTGCGGATATTATTACCTGCACGGTCGTATAATAAAACCGCTCATGATAGCCCAAATCTCGAGGCCAATTTATGATATCCTCGACAAAACATATTGAACTCGTGAGACATAAATATCCCGAGAAAACATAGTGAACTTCTTTGAGACAAGTATGATGACAATTATGACAAGTCCATATGAATTCTAACACGGTGACAAGTATGATGACAAGTTCATAACACATTTGACTTCAAACTTTCATATCTAATTCAACTCAACTCCAAATCAAGTGAAACCAATTGTGATACTCCACATTACAATGTACGTCCGCACATTGACATTAATATCAAATATGCCAAGTCCATAACAAGTTCATAACACATTTGACTTCAAAATTTTATATCTAATTCAACTCAACTCCAAATCAAGTATGATGACAATTTTGATACTCCGCATTACAATGTACGCCCACATTGACATCAATATCAAATATGACAAGTCCATAACACATCAACACATGACAATTTCACGCTGACATCAAAATATATGAGAGATTACAAGTCCATAACACATGATGTTATGGAATAAATAAATTAATTACATTGGAGTAAATTCTTAATTAAGATATAGGCCTTCATGATGATCGACGCAAGATATAGCTAGCTTCCTCACCGGGTTCTTCCTCGAGCCTAATGCCGCTTCCAAAGGAGGCAACTCGTCAAATTGATTGTATTCTTCCTCGCCCACTACATTCTCAACTCCGACAATCCTCCTTTTTCCATGAAGAACTACGTGGCGCTTCTTATTTGCCGGTCGGTTACATAGAAGACTTGAACAACTTGGTTAGCCAAGACGTAATGGTTCGTCTTTATATCCGACACGCTCGAGGTCCATGGTAGTGACACCGCATTTGTCGACCTTCACTGTGCGAGATGGACCCAACGGCACCGAAATAGGGGATCTTGAAAAGCACGTAGTCGAGCTCCCATATCTCGCCTATTTGCCCATAGTAGGAGCTCCTCATCCCATCGGATCTTGAATGCATCTATCACGGACACCGCTATTTCGATCAGGCTCTTCCTATCCCGAGTTGCCGATAAAATGTGTACCCATTGATGTCGATCCTTGCCATGTGACAATTGTAAATTGTGGCCCTCGTACAACCATAGCAACAGATCATCACTTGATGACCTCCCAAATGATTCGCACCTTTAACCATTCGCTGAACCGAGCGGTTGTGCTCTCTCGTGATCCAAACCTCCGACCGGTCTGGATTCTGTTGGCGCACCATGTCTTTGTGCTCGTCGATATACGGGGACACTTGGGTCTCGTGCTCGCAAGACCATGAAATGGGCTTGAGCGTATGTATCCAGATCGAGAGTTATTGATTTCCTTCCGATGGTCCCGATACCATCCAGTCTCCCCTCATGGCGAGATAGAGGCACACCTATCGGTTCCACCTGAGCCATGTAGTCGACGCAGAACTCAATGACCTCTTCGGTTGCATAACCTTCGATGATGCTGCCCTCCGGTCAAGATCGATTCGACGAGGACTTGAGAATTCCCATGTACCTCTCGAACGGGTACATATGACGTAAGAACACAGGGCCGCATATCTTTATCTCTCTCACAAGGTGAACAATGAGATGGACCATGATATCGAAAAATGACGGAGGGAAATACATCTCAAGATGACATAGAGTGGTCACCACCTCGGCCTGCAGAGCATCTAGTCCTTGGGGATCAATGATCTTCCGAGCAATTGAGTTGAAAAATAACACGACCTCAAGATTGCCACTCGGACCTTGTTCGCAAGATACTTCTAATTGCAACAGAAGCATTTGTGTCATCAAGACATGACAATCATGAGACTTGATACCAATTAATTTCAAATCTTGCATAGAAACAAGGTTCTTAATGTTAGCGGAGTAACCAGATGGGACTTTCACTCCATGCAAGCTCGCACGCTTCATTTCTCTCGGCCTTGATAGAGTGTAGCAAGTCGGGGAAGGTACGTCAAATCAGATCGGTCTCTACCGGTGCTAACTCATCCTTATGTTCATATCAACCAAGTCACGCCGCATGCGTTAACACCATCCTTTGTTTTGCCACTAATGTTCAAAGAAGAGACCAATCAAGCTATCACATACATTCTTCTCACGCATGACGTCGATGCAAATGGCGAACTTCTAAGTGCTCCCAATAAGGCAAGTCCCAAAAATTGACCGCTTCTTCGGATGTTCTTCTCACGGGTTCTTAATTTACGCCCCTTCCCAAGCACAACATCGATATCCTTAACCATATCATAGACCTCTTTCCTCTAAAAGCCCTTGAGTGAATCGTTCTCCTTATTTCCGTCGAATTGTTTTTTCATCTTGCGGTATGGGTGACTCGGGAAGGAACCTACGGTGACACATATACATAGTTTCTTGAGTTGTTCAAACCATACACTCTCAGTAGCATCTAAGCAAAGGACGACAGCTTTGGCTCCTTTTGTATCAAGTTCGACAGTTACCAAGGGCAGGAAAATCATTGATGGTGCGAACAACATGGCGCGTAAAGTGAAGTTCTCTCGTTTATACGCATCCCATACCTGCACCCTTCGCTCCACAAAGGTCACAAGATCTTCCAAAGAATGGTGCTAGGTACACATCAATATCATTCCCTGTGTTGCTTTGGCCCTTGGATAAGTAGTGACATCAAAATGTACTTCCGCTTCATACACGTACCAAGGAGGAAGGTTGTACATACATAGATTCACGGGCCGGTGCTATGTCGGCCGCTTCATGTTACCGAAAGGATTCATTCCATCTCAGACTCAACCTTAACCTTATGTTCTTTGGTTCCGCACCGAACTCTTGGAAGCTCCGATCGAAGTTTCTTCCTTGGCGTAATCAGCAGGTGTCTTAGCTTTCCATCTCTTACGCTCCTCCGAGTGCCAACGCAGCAATCTTGCGTCCTTATGCGTTCGCAAATAAACGCTTCAAACGTGGGATCACAGTGAGATACCACAACATCTTAGCGAAGGTCCTTGCTTCACCTTAGCAAGATTCTCGACGCTTGTATTGGGATGCTTTGCACAGGACATACATGCATGTCGCATACTCTTTACGAGAGGATACAATCATTCGGACATGCATGTATTCTTTCTACTTCCATTCCCAATGGACAAATAACCTTCTTTGCTTGATAGGTGGTCTTTGGGCAACACGTTTCCTCTCGAAGGATGTCCGCTAGAGACCTAACAACGCCGTGAAACTCTTATCGGACCAACCATTGCTTGCCTTCAATTTCAGCAGTTCAAGCACGGTTGACAACCTTGTATATTCGGCTTGCAACCAGGAACAAAGGTCTCACCGAGTCCTCCCTTAAGCCCTCGAATTTACAAAACTCTCTCTCATCAGTAGTTCTCTTCGCATCGCGTAACATCTCGATCCAGATTGTCATCGTGTGACATATCCTTATCAAAAGCAAGATACCACATCCGCATATTGTTGACTTCCTCGGCGATGCCGTCATTACTAACTTCATGTGTAATAATCGCTCTTCACCGTGGATGGTCCAACATGTATACCCTTTTGTGAAACCCTTCAATCAAGTGCGCTTTATTTGCGCGCGTTGTTAAACATCTTCAAATTACCACAATCAATGCATGGACAAGACATAAAATTTATCTCCTTCTTCAACATATCACGCTTTCGCTCTTCTAAAAGCAACTACGCCATTAATGTACTCTTGACTCACACGGTTCACATGTACATCCAGCCGATCCATCTACACTACGCATGTAACAAATTAGTGTCAAAATTGATTAGCGATTAATTTATAGCAAACATAAAGGGTTATAGATCGTTACCCTCGGAGCTCACGAAGAAAATACGATTCCTCTCCTTTCCTTCTCCTCTCTAAGGTGGCGAATGGGGAGGAGGCGGCGGTGTTGGAGGCGCTTAGGGTAAGGGTCCAACCTTTCCTCTCTAAGTGGCAAGAACGGATAATTATTGATTATCTGCATGATTGTTGATTAGATACGAGACAAAAGACAAGAGGAAGATCCTAATAACTAGCAAGTTGGTCCGCGATTGCGCTGGTATCCGCTTTCATATAATTGAAACAATAAACCACCGTGATGACGTTTCTTCATGGATATAAATGGAGGAAATATAAAATAGATCATTGCACATGTGACTTATCTTGGTGTGTCATAAATTCTTCTTTTTAATCTGTTCTAGAAAACTACTCATGAAATTAGTTACGATTAAGACTTTCACTTCTTTGCACGTACTTACTCGCTTTTGTCTCATCGTTGCACAAAGGAATTACACCAGATTAATTAAAGGCTACATGTTTTGCTTTTCATTTTCTAGAATTAGGGTCCATCAAATTGAGAGCTAGATGTGCGTACGTTTTGCCTTTTCCCATCAAGTAGTATTAATTGAAACCTAAACCCTATGCTTCCGATTAAGGAATACAACAAAGAAAACAAAACATTAGGGTCTATGTACAGAGTAGCAAAATCAGGAAATTCACTAATCAATAGAGTGGAAAAAGGATAATCAAGATATTACTTCATCTGCTTAATTAGGGAGGAGCCGCAGTTGGAGGAGCTAGGGAGGAAGTGGCACTCGCACTGGGAGGAGAAGCTAGCTAGCAGATCTTGGAGCCCCCAGAAATAGGGGCGGTTGATTATTATCCAAACCGCAAGACGACAGAGAGGGAGTGGCAGAGGCACATGTAGTGTGGCAAGGGACACAGCAAGCAAGTCTTGGCGAGGGATGTGTCGCGCTCAATTTATACGATGGGCATATCACGAGCGGTTCTTAATAAAAACCGTCAGTGATAGTCATCTATCACGACGGTTTGTGAATAGAACCGTCGTGAATTATCCTGAAGGTTCTATTCACAAACCGTCGTGATAATCCCCAATCACGAGCGGTTCTATTTAATAACCGTGCGTGATTGGGATTATCACTGACGGTTTGTGAATAGAACCGCTCGTGATAATTCACTGACGGTTCTATTTCACAAACCGTCTGTGATAGATGACTATCACTGCACGGTTCTAAAAAATACCGCTCGTGATATTCTTCCCGCGCCACCCGCAGGTCCGGCAATGCCCAACACAGACGGTTCCAAAGGAACCGTCTGTGATGGGGCGTCTACTATAGCCTGTTTTGTAGTAGTGATTTCGTATAAGTGTCATATTCGTATGAATCAATAAATGTAGAAAATGAGCTCCAAAAATTATGAATTTTATTTTGAAGGGTCCTCATGCAATGGACTTGATTGTGTAATATTTCGACAATTTCATATGTATTCTAGTATTGTCTCGAAAATTTAGGATTTAGGTCACGAAAATTTTGATTTTAGGTTTCATAAATTAGGGTTTCATGATTTCATGTGAGTTGGAATGTATAAAAAAGCTACATTACAACTCTATTGGAGATGTCGATATACAATATGGCGCTGGAGTACATACGTAACAACCAAAATACGCGTACAAATATAGCAAAACAAACTACGAATACAAATATACCCAAACATAATCGCATAACATGAGATATACTAAGTCTAGATAAGCTTGTGCATGAACTGGGATGAAAGAGGAGGGGTATTATCACATGTAACTCAAATCAATTAGGATACTCTTTGTTTATTTATCTGTTTAGTGTGGATGATGTCCTTTAATACTGTATTGTACGACAGGCTAGCTAGATAAGGTTGTGCATGAACCAATTAAGGGAAATACGTGGCATGCAGATCATATAACGATGTACCTTAACCTCTGACTCGTGTGCATTTCGAAGGCAACGGTACATTGTTATATGATCTGCACGTCACATATTTCCCTTAGTTGGTTTATACACAATCTTATATAGCCTATGGTACAATACAGATCATCCACGGCAAACTGATAATTTGACAAAGATTGTCCTATTTAACAATGTGTGCAACTAGTCTCCGTGGTGCCATAGCAAGTGCCCCTTGTCTTGGGGCTGCCCACGGTGGCGGTGAGTGTAGAAGTTGTCAATGTCCTGTGATATCATGATGTAAGTGGATCGTACAGTAAGAAATGTAACAAGGATACAAATTGTATATAACTCACGTCTTCGATACGGAGTGCATCCGGTCGGCCTGATACACTTCGACATCGGCCGGTCTCGGTCGAAGGATCCTTCCCCTTCCCCTTGTCGCCGGACTCTCCATGTCGGGCTGATGTGTCGAAGTCGTTCATGTCCTACGATTCCATGATGTAAGTGCACCGTATAGTGAAAATCGTAATAAGGATGTAAATACTTCATAACTCACGTCGTCAATATGGATTACGCCCGGGCGACCGGATACGCTATGGCGGCCAGGCTCAGCCGCATGAGTCTTTTCCTTCCCCTTGTCGCAGGACTCTCCACGTCGGGCTGGTATGCCGAAGTCGTCCATGTCCTGCGATTCTATGATGTAAGTACACCGTACAGTGAAAAATATATTAAGGATGTAAATTCTTCATAACGCACGTCGTTGATATGGATTACGTCTGGGCGAGTACTGGGCTCCTTCAGTGCCTCCTCAACAGGGTCCGGTAAGTAAGGTTTCTACTGCACGAAGGTCTCGGCCCGCATCGAGTAGTTCAGCATGTATTTCTGCTGGATGAATGCCCTGTGGTACATCTCCGGGCTGTCGATCCATTGGAAGAAGTGGCAACGCATCTCGGGCTGCCATTGCGTGGGGATGAAGTTAAAAATTTAAGGAATTCAACGTAGGGAGAGGAAAATCGATGTGTGCGAAAAAAACACTTACGAGGTGGTGCTCACACGTGTAGTACGCCCGAGCGGCGGTGTCTAGGTGTGTGGACTGAATGATCTCTACCGGCTCGCTACACACACACCGCGGGATCGAAAAACATGGTGGTACTCGAGCATCTTTCATTGAAAAATCTGGGTATTGTAGATGTTTTCTCTTCTGCGTAAGTCACTTGCGCTTCTGCAACATCCTCGCGTAGAAGTTTGCCGAATAGTCCATAGCTAGGTATCGTAGAATTTTGCGCTGTACATAACAAACAAGGCGGAAAAATATTACATTACGACACTGAATGACGACCGGACGAGCTGAGTCTGTTAGGACAATCCTTCATTTAGTGTCTAGGGGTCTTGCATATCCTGCACTTGATTATCCGGAAGCACCGCGTCTGCCGTCACCCCTTCTCTATTCTCTTCAAGTCCCTGTTGGGAACAATTCTGAATGGATAAAATAATAAAAAATTTACACAAGTAAGTATACGATGTCGGGAGGCTCTACAAAAAATTTCATAATTTTTTGGACTTATTTTCTATATTTTAAAATTCCTCCAAACTAGGCTAACACTAACTTAATTATCTAACCCAACTAACTAATTAACCTAATTAACCCCTAACCCCTAACAGTTGGAGCATGATGGCCATGCGCCAAGGGTCGACGATAGCCACCAGCGCCCAATTGCGGGTGAGTGGCGACTCGGTTTATCGAGGTGGCGCTGGCTCGGGCGATGGCGGCTGACAGCGTCGGCGCAAGACGGTGGCCGTGGCGCCAATGTGCTACATATGCAAATACCATAATACTGTGGTTAGATCCGCAAATACGCGTTGAAAAAACATCGTATCAGCAAAAAATTCCATGATGTTCCATATTTCAATGGGTACACAGGATGTATTTTACACCGTATTTCCTTTTTACCTATAGCGAGCAGGGGTATCTGTATTGGTGCGATGGAGTAGTGAGAACGAATACAAAGAACACTAGTAGTACCCCACGTACACCCAGGATTAACAATGGTCAAACCAAGAGCAATCTGCTAGAGCGAGGGTGTGCATCCCAACCAATCACTCGATCATCTACCTCTGCATCAACGCGACGGTGATCATCAGAGAGATGCGGACACCGAGATCACAAAGACGGACGCGGATCCTCTTGCAACAACTACAGCAGAGGTGCACAGCATACACGTATCAGAATTTATTAGGGCATGATAAACAGTAGCATCACTATAGCATTTCTCATATACTGTAAAAGCACCACTGTTTCTATAGTACTGTTGTAGAGTACTGTAGTCACAGACTTATAATGGTGGCCAATAAATTAGTCACGTAGAAGAGGACCAGAAAAAGGTTTCGATAGCATTGTTGTAGAGTACTGTAGCCACAGACTCATAGTGATGGCCAATAAATTAGTCACGTAGAAGAGGACCGGAAAAAGGACAACCTAAGACGGCCTCGAGTGTGACACATGAGTCATGCATATATAAATTAGTCATCTTTTACATCTTTTTTTTTTCAAAAATATGTTTCAAGCCTGCCTTAAAAAATAAACCATTTCTGCAACTCTTTGAACCACGAAGACGCAATTGAACTTTTCGATGCAGCCACTCGGACGTTCGAATTTATTTTTTTTAAAAATCTATTAGGCATGGTCGTTCATCTTTGAAAATAAGTTTAAGAGAAGAAATTTGTTCTCTCTCAAAAAAAGAAGAAGCGTGTTTCTATAATATTATTAAGAAAGAATCCATGTGTACTACACACAGAAATAGATAACTGTTTTTTCCCCTACACATGTCTACATGCGAGAGATCCATCGAAAATTTGAGATACGCCCCATCGTTTGTTTTTATCCATTTTAAAATACAAACATTTTGCACGCATTCAAAACCGAAGCACGTGCAGACGTCGGAAACATGTTATATCAAATTTTCTAAACAATAGAGAGAGAAAAAAAAGCCAAATTTTGAGCCATTAAACCATGCTTCTGAAGTCACGCTCTAGTTTATTTTGTTTTAGTATTGGGCGGTACCAGTGGTTGACGATGGTGCCACGAAGCAGTGGGGCTCCTCCTATCGCTAGATAAAAGGTTGACGCTGTGTGGCTGGGATGAGCTGTGGGGCCATCAACAAGGATGAGGTCATGAGGGTGGCGATGCCCTAGAAACTGTGGGAGGGGAGAGGGAGTTGCAGTGTTCCGGAGGGGAGGCGCTGGTAGTATCTTGGAAACCACTTTGCGAGAGCCAAGGACGACGCTTTGAGTTGGCTATGGTGAGAGAGGGTGGAAGGGGAGGGAGACGGACGAGACGAGTGTAAATTTTTGTTGTAACCAAAGTTGGGTTGATTTTTTTTGGTTGTAAAAAAGAGCCTGGTAACAGGGAACCACATCTTAATAAGGTGGCAAAGTTATGGATGACTGGATGTATAACTCCACTCACTAGGGTTGAAATCCTGATGTCCACTATTACGTACACGCTAGTGCGCTTCAGTATAAATTTTGTGAGGTCATCGATTTATCCCCGACTTTCGTCTTTATAGGCGTATGCTAAGAGGACGTACTCACATGTGTGTGCGTGAGTGCATGTGCATCCTTGTAACTTAAAAGAGCACATTGATAGCTAGACAACCTTATAGTACTGTATTTGCTTTTAAGCGTGCACACACATATGTCATATTGTAGTGCTTCTTTTTTCCTTTCGTATTCTCATTAGCCACAAAAGGAAGTTGTTTTGTTTAACGTGCAGTCAAATTTTATAAACTTTGACTATCAATGTCTTTTCTTGAATATTATGACATAAATATCGAAATAAATTAGACGACAAATAAGTTAAGAGGATTTTCTTTAAAATGTAAAAAGATTTTACGTGGTTTTTTTCTTTCTTTTGTGGTATCACCATCGGCGATGCCACACCTGTCTGCCACAGCCCACAGCTGCTGCACTCGTGCGGTTCCTTGGATCCATGGCCCACCACCAGCCACTTCGTGGAATATCTTCTCCCCACGTACGAGCATTGCGCAGCCTGTTTTGTGTTCGTTTCTGTGGGAGAATGCTCGAAAAGAAGAACACAACACTCCAATTAAGTACCCGCGCCGCAAACAACCATCTTCCGTCGAATTAGCCCTTGACCTCTAGGTTTGATTTTTTTTCTTTTATTTTTGAAAATAGTAATGAAAATGTTTATCTGATGACAGCAGTTCACTACGTACACCTTCATATATGTACACGGAAGAAGAACACACATGCATATGGTTGGTGCTGTATTGATTTTTGTTGTTCCTATGCAGAGTTTGGTGTCAGTACTGTGCCACACTTTTCTAGCTTGCTGACTGCCTGAGTAAATTATTTCTTTCTTCTTTGTTTGTTTGTTTGTTTTTGAAGGAGTTCATTATGTTTGGATGGACTGTTTCAGCATGTACCATGTCATCTATTAGGTCAAGATCGATCGGCCCAGCTAAGTGACGCAGTGCGTGCGTGCACGACCTAGCAACATTGAAAAAGAAGAAACGAAAAATACCACCAGCAGTCCAAGACACACAAATATATCCTTAGCTGTCGTCAAAATTGACCGCATGTGCATCAACAACTTGAGCGGCTACGCGTTTATCAAGCACCGGACGTGGTGATGTACGCCCGCGCGAGGTAGCTAGCTAGGGGCATCGCTCGCCGTCCATCGCGTCAAAATGGCCTATCCTTGCAGTTGTCTGCGTGCATGTAGCTAGTACACTCATTTCTCGATCTTCATGCATGTGCGCAACGTGCGTGTATGACCACCAATGTATTTTGAGTTCTCTCTCCTGTTTCATATTTCCAAATGAAAGCCATTATATATCAGAGGTTACTTGAGTTATTTCCTCTCGTAATTTTATCAAATTTATCACTTCCTTGATCTTTATGCAAAGTCAAAATATGTCATACATTAAATCAATCGAGGGAGTTATTTGCATAATATTAAAGAAAGATTAACTAAAAACACAGACTAACCAAGCAAAGAAATTAATACCAGGGCCAAAGCACATCCTTAAAAAAAAAAGCTCTTCTACGGAACACTCAATTCAATATAGGCGGTCTATTCCTTTTGATCCAATGATTCGGATTAGTTAGGATTTGGTTATATTATATCTGATAGTAATCCTGGTACATGTAAAATTGTAAAGGGAATACATGGCACAAGAGTAATTTCAACTGCCGCGGCATGGGAGATTAGGTTTAAGGAAAAAGGTCGTCAATACCATCAAAAAAATAATTTGTTTTACAGCGAAAAATATAAAATACACTCAAGAAATCAATTAATGGTCAGATATAATTTCTACTTACCACTTCATGCTACCTGTAGAATGTGTGGTAAAAGTTCTAAAAAAAACCGGAATGACAGTGCCAAAGCCCAGCAAGAATATAAAAAGGACCTCCAGTCCACCATCGTCTTTCTCAAAGTCCCGGCACCACCGCATCAGTTTCCATTTCCAATTGCTAGCTTTTGTTTCTTATTTACTCGTCGATACATATATAGCCCCTGCGCGCTTGCCTTCAACTAGGAGGTGGAGGTGGTAGTATGATGGTAGCTGTGCTGGCCGCCTGTGTGATCCTCTTTCTCCTCCTCGCCGCTGTGCTCGCTCTGGTGGTCGGCCACTTCCTGCCGCTGCTCGTCAACCCCGGCGTCCCCAAGGGCAGCTTCGGCTGGCCCCTCGTTGGCGAGACCCTCCGCTTCCTCCGCCCCCATGCCTCCAACTCCCTGGGCTCATTTTTGCAGGACCACATCTCCAGGTACGTACAAGCATCGCCGTTGCTCATGAGTCATGATCATCCAGATCTCACGTGCGTCGTGTGCATGTGTGACACCAACGCCACCGGCCGTCGTCGTCGCGTTGTGTGTGTATATAGGTACGGGGCGGTGTTCAGGTCGCACCTGTTCGGGGCGCCGACGGTGGTGTCGTGCGACGAGGAGCTGAACCACTTCGTGCTGCAGAACGAGGAGCGGCTGTTCCAGTGCAGCTACCCGGGGGCCATCCACGGCATCCTCGGCAAGTCATCCATGCTGGTCGTCACCGGCGAGCACCACCGCCGGGTCCGGAATCTCTTCCTCACCCTCGTCGCCTACACCAGGCCGAGCCCCACCTACCTCGCCGACGTCGAGCGCGCCGCGCTGGCCGTCGTCGCGTCCTGGCGCGGGCGCCGCACCGTCGCCTCCTGCCACGAGGCAAGAAAGGTATATAGTAGTAGCTACTGAAATTAACCGACCAGTAAACGTACGTACGACTACGTGTAGGTGCTAGCCAGAGTACAAGAAGCAGACAGGATCGCTTGGAACAAGGAGACAGCATGCACTGTGCGTGCACTGTAGCTAGGCGCTAACGCATGGTCTTTCCCAAGGCGCCATGCGTGGTCTTTTGACTTGCTTTGATCTTTTCTGTTTGACTTTGGTTTGTCTTGTTGGGAAACGCACGCAGTTCGCTTTCAGCGTCATCGTCAAGCAGGTGCTGGGGCTGTCGACGGATGAGCCGGCGGCGGGCAGGATACTGGAGGACTACCTCACCTTCATGAAGGGGCTCGTCTCCTTCCCCCTCTGCATCCCCGGGACACCCTATGCGAAGGCTGTCAAGGTAACTCCACATCTGATCTGTACATCTAGAGTAGAATTTCTTTTACTTTGACCACTCGTGTGGGCTTATCACCTATGAATATCTAGATCGGTCATATGAAAATGCTACTGCGGCTTACAACTGCACCCTGTAAAGAATTTTACTTTCATAGTGTGGCTAAGGTTTTTACGATTTTACTGATATATTGTCGAATGTCAAAACTCAAAAGACATGTATTAAGCAAGGGAGAAATTTAATTTCACTGTTTTCCTCCCCTTTTTTCATTTCTTGAAGAGCTAGCTGGTTTTATAACCTGTATAACTTCCTATAAGGCTATATAATATATCACTACAGATCGATTCAAAGTCGATAGTTTTCCTAATGTTTTTTTAGTTTCTAATGCACACTTTTAAAGATCGCAAGTTGTAAATTGATAATTTGCCACAAGAAACATTGAAAGCATACACAAAGTTCTCTTGACAGTACTGGTTATTTTAACTGTTGAAATATTACATACAGGCTAGAAGGAGGATATCACGCACCTTGGAGGGCATTTTTGAGGACCGGAGAAAGGGTGGCTCAAGCAAGTCTGGTTTCCTCGACGCGCTCCTCTCAAGTAACGAGTTCTCCCACGAGGAGAAAGTGAGCTTCGTGCTGGACTCCTTGCTCGCAGGATACGAGACCACCTCAGTTTTGATTTCCATGCTTGTGTATTTCCTTGGGCAATCTTCCAAATGTCTAGATCAACTGAAGGTACAGAAAAATTAAGTAGCATCAGAAAATAAGATGGTGCATGGTAGTTAGTTGCACTGCTTTCTGCTAATTACTTGAAGTAAATGCTGTGCATGCAGAGAGAGCATCAGAGCATAAGGTCCAGTAAGGGGAAGGAGTTCCTGAATGCTGAGGACTACAAGAAGATGGAATACACACAACATGTATGATGCTCATTTCTTCCATGTCGTACTATGACCAAGAAGCCACACAGAAGATGTGTTTACGTACCTGAAAATGTGAGCCATTTGGCATTCTGTCATACTCAGAGCTTCAGAGTATTTGCTTGTACGTTGTCTCAGGTTATCAACGAAGCATTGAGATGCGGCAACGTTGTCAAGTTTGTGCATAGGAAGGCTCTGAAGGATGTCAGATACAAAGGTAATTAATTGACCAGATTGAGGTGTTAGTTGCACCTATTATTGTGCTCATCACATGATCATTGCTCGTGGAGATGGGATGTTTCTGCCTTTAGTCTTAATATTTTTTATTCTTGTTGTACTTAAAGTCTTTGCTTTTTTTTTACGAGATGATGTTTAAAACAAGTGTCTTTTCTCCCTATTTGTTGGCAGAGTATCTGATTCCATCTGGCTGGAAAGTCCTTCCTATTTTTAGTGCTGTTCATTTGGACCCTTCACTTCATGTGAATCCCCAGCAGTTTCAGCCTTGCAGATGGGAGGTATGTCTGTGCGCTACATCATTTCTATATCAGCGATAATTACTATTTATCTGTTGACGTATGGGTGATCTAGTAAATAGTCACTGTATGAACCCCAAATTCATTGTACATTTTATGACAAGTTTATACAATGGAAAGGCTTCAGCACCTATATTAGCAGATAGCATTCTTGATATAATCTGAAAGCTTCTCTGTAATCTGAACTAAAGAACGTTACCTAATAACTAACTATTTGGGACGCACACATAGATTAATTAGTTGATCTAGCTCGTTAGGGGTTCAACTTTGCACATGATCATTTGCAGTTGTTTTGGTTTCTCCAGATGCATGCCAGGCTACTTAAAGCTGCTGTAACCTTTCTATATACATGGTCCTAGCTAGTTAGTTTTCTTTCGTGTGTAGAGTTTGTTCGTTTTCTTTTCTTGAGATAAGGATTTGATTCACTTGTGTGTTGATCGAACTGATGAGCAGGGGTTGAACCAGACGACAGGCAAGAAGTTTATACCGTTTGGCGGGGGAGCCAGGCTCTGCCCGGGATCAGAGCTTGGCAAAGTGGAGGTTGCTTTCTTCCTCCATCACCTTGTGCTCAGTTATAGGTAAGAAGAGAACGCATCGTATCCTAGTTGCTAGTTACGTCATTAAACAGATACAGCACTTGTTTACAATAACAAAAGATACACCACTACTTATCACTCTCATAATCACACCACAACTAATGAAAAAAAAAATGAGCATATGTAGGCTCAAATATCATGACACAAAAATGACTAGTATCAAACAACACACAGCTGATACATGCAGCATCAATCAAGTTACCCGAACGTAGGCTATGCAAGGTCACTTGCGCATTTTGGTGTAATTCAATGATTCTTCTTAATTCGATGCTATTGAGAATTCCATGCGTCTTTTTCAGACTCGGGAGCATGTACTCCCACTTCTAATATACCACTTAAATAAAGATATTATACTTATTTATCACTTTTAGTATACTTAAATGCCAATTATAAGATACTTCAATGTAACTTGATTGAAAAGAAAAATCATTGGGCCCTTTATTTTTGTTATATACCTCTTTTCATATATAAAAGAAGTATATACACAAATTTTGCTATAAAAAGTGGATTTTAATGAAATTTTTCATGGAACTCACTTTGGGATTTCTTATAATCATTATTGGAGTATGCTCAAATAAATAAAGAGGTATCATCATACGATTTAACCATATATATATATATATATATATATATATATATATATATATATATATATAGGTATATGGTCTGAGTACGTACTCTCACCTCTCATATACCACTTAAATTTTATGATGATACCTCTTTATCAATTTGATTATGCTCAATAATGATTATAAGATACTCCAAAGTGAGTTTCATGAAAATTTCATTAAAATTCACTTTGTATAGCAAAATTTGTGTATATATTTTTTATATATGAAAAAAGTATATAGCAAAAAACAAAGGATCTAATGAAAAATTTCAATCAAATCGCATTGGAGTATCTTATAAGAGATATTTAAGTATCTTTGAAAGTGATAAAGAAGTATAATATATAAGATTATGTGGTAGAGAAGTGGGAATACATACTCTCAGGAGTATAAACGGACGTATATATATATATATATATATATATATATATATATATATATATATATATATATATATATATATACACTGAAAACAGTACTGTATTTGTGTCCTTGCACACGTACGTTGGCTTCTCGTTAACTGAAAAGAATGCTGTGCCGTGCACGCAGGTGGAGGATGGACGGCGAGGAGGTTCCGATGGCGTACCCGTACGTGGAGTTCGAGAGTGATCTGCCCATAGAAATCGAGCCAATCTAATCCGGCCCTTGACTCGTCGCGCTCAGTACTAGCTCTCATACCAGGAGAGGAGAGGTCAATGCTCTTAGGCTGCAGTGGCGAGCAGGATGACAGACAAAGAAGCAGTAGTGGTAGCCCCAGCTTAGATCATTGGCAAGCGAAAACCATACAGTAATTTGCTGTTACTACACCTTAATTGATTGATTACCTCTTGTACATGCGTACATATTTTGTGGATTGATCGATCGCGGTTCAAGCCTGGTTTGGTTGATCAGACGTGAGCAACCCCGTGGAATCCTCCGGTGGTCGAGTTTTGGCGGTGCCGCGTTGCCGGGAAATTATCGCACGTGCACGCACGGCTCGCTCGCCCGCCGACGTGCTACGAGGGGGTGCTGTGCGCCTGCGAGTCCGAGCAGGCCGCACGCGCGCTGTGGCGTTGGAGACGCCCGCACACACAGATCACGGCCGGCCGCGGTTGGGAGGGAGGAATCGGGGCAAAAGTGGCGTGATGGCGTCGGTGGCGTTCGCCCGTGTAAAGCGGGCGGCGCGGCGCCCGCAAGCGCAATGCGCCGAGCCAGCGGGGCGGCGTCTAGACCGCGCGGCCGGCAAGGCCGCACAGGAGACGGGGCGGCCGGCCTAAAGGAAGTTAGTCTGGTATAGATGAAAAACAAAGAAAAAGCTGATATAAACGAGCTGGGCTAGGCCCGCACATGTGTTGATCACTGCTGGGCCTAGTAGAGTTGATCGCTGCCCATGCCGCGGCGGCGGGCTTAAAGGAAGTTGGTCATGGTATAGATGAAAAAAAAAGAAAAAGCAGAGAGAAACGGGCTGGACCGAGACGAGTTGATATCACTGCTGGGCCGAGGACCTGACCGAGCGCCGACCAAGGGCAAAAAACAATTAGTGGCCCATGCAGGTCTCGAACCTGCGACCTTCGCGTTATTAGCACGACGCTCTAACCAACTGAGCTAATAGGCCTGTTAGTTCATCATGTTTATTTTACCGCTGTAGTTATATTATTTGTGGCGTCGATCGCCGAAGTTTTGCGTTGCGTGAATATCCGCGCAGGGAAATATGTCCACGTGCACACAATGCACACAATATAACGTACAATCTATAACTTAGTACAAGACTGAAAGGGAAACGCAAGTGGAATAATTAAGCTCTCTCTCGTGTCATCTTTCTGTCGCTGAATGCATGCGTGCTACCTTGCATAAACAAAACAATCATGATTTCAATTGAATAACGTGATAAGTAAACACTATTCACTCTCCCAACTTTCACATCGATCCCCAAGCTGATATGATCGTCCTGATCTTCTTCCACTTCACATGACCACCAATCAACAATCCATCGATCACGTCTTTATTAAGCTAAATATCGATCTATAAATATCATTTCCCATGCAGCCCCCTCTTCTCATCAGACCCAAAGTTACTTAGCTGTCTTGAGCTCACGTACACAGCTAATTAACTAGGTGCAAGGATCAACCAATTATCACAAGAGCCATGGCGTCCAGACCCCCAATCCTCCTTGCCGCCTGCGCCGTCCTCCTGGCGCTCGTCGCACCTTTGCTCACTTGCAACCCCAACATGCACCACTAGAGTGCATGTGGGTGGGGTGCGGATAACCCGTGCCCACCCCGCGTTAGCCGCACTGTTGCTCACGGACGACCCCGACATGCTCCACTAGGGGGTGCAAGTGGGGTGGGGTGCGGACAGCCTGTGCCCACCCCGCGTATTAGCCGCGCGGTGTTGCTCACGGACGACCCCGACATGCTCCACTAGGGGTGTAAGTGGGGTGGGGTGCAGACAGCCTGTGCCCACCCCGCGTTAGCCGCGCGGTGTTGCTCACTAGCGACCCCAACATGCTCCACTAGGGGTGCAAGTGGGGCGGAGTGCGGATAGCCAACGCCCACCCTGCATTAGCCGCTGAGGAATTGTGGCTGCCGCTAGCCTGCAATGCATCGCAACATGTAGGTTGATGGGTTTGGTGGCTGTCCGCAAGGCACCACTGCACCGACTAACTCATGCTTATAGTACTAGTCCGTTGGCAGCAATAATGTTTTAGAAAAATTCCAAAATAATACCCAAAAAAATCTAAATTTTTTCTTCCAAAAAGACAATTATTCTCATGGAGCTGATAAGATGAACAACTTAACAAGATTACATCATTTATACTTCTATCTTACAGAAATTAAGAATCACATCATTTACCAAAAGAGCAAGGAGCTGAACTTCAGAATTTGCCATCAAAGAGTTGAGCCTGAGCTTCTAAACTTGGCATCGAAGAGTTGGGAGCTAAACTTCATCTGAAAAACATTTTAGAATTGTCATTTTTCTAAAGAATTGGACCAATGTTGTTTGCAAAGCAAAAAGAACAAGATTATATATAAAAAAGAACATAAATGATGTTTTAATAAAACATTACATTTCAACTTGTACGTATGGTTACATATCATAGAAATTCAGATTTCCAATAGCCACACACGTATGCAAAATCAACTCTTGATGAACTATAATGACACACATATAAGGTTGGCAAAAAAAAAATGTAACAAAGAGTCATCCATATGGACCATATCTAATCCAACAACAATATTTGTGTTCTAAATTAACAATCCCCCGGTTGGTGATCCTCACAACGCAGGCAACCTAATCAATTTTGGTTCAAATAATCCAGAGGTAACCCTACACCTGGAGCAAAAGTTAGCATCAACAGTTCACACGTGTGTTTGAACTAATTAAGATTTTGCAACAAAATGTCGTACTCCTGTGTGTCTTTCCAAAAGAAGCTAAACAACTGATCAATGCATCAATGTACAGTATAACCCTTCATATATGCAAATTAATCACCTAACATTATGAGAGAGTAAACATATCATTTGGCCACAATCTGTATAGGGTAGGCCTTACAAAGGCTCTCCTAATTCATAATTAGCACTAATAAACAATACTTGATAAACCATATACAGAGTTCAATCTGACAGAACAAAATATAGTTGAAACATCTTTCTAAGTATTGTTCAGTTCAGCCACATCCCATCTACAAAATTTGGCATTACTTGTACTAAAAATTTGTCAAAGTTCAAACCCTTTCTTGTACTAAGAAATTATTAGTCAGATCAATGATTGAGTTTGATTAAGGACAGATCTTAGCAGCACTGGTGGCGACTAATAGTTACTTGTAATATGTGCTACCACTTTGCTAGACCACACCACCAAATAATTTTATCATCAAAGTGTAATCGGTTTACTGATAGAATGCCCCAGACATTCCAGAAGTCAAGAACCTAGTAGCTAAGATGACGATATTGTTAATTTTTATCAGAACCTAGTAAGTCATTAACCAATTAAGTCAATCCTCCCTGCTAATGTACGCATACAGTATACATACAAAAGATCACCTCAATAGATTTATTTCATTAGATTCTGCTACCAATTAAGTCAATCCTCTGTACTAATGCATGAATGCATACATACAAAAAGACCAGATTAACAAAAATATATCAAGAAATGGAATGATTATCCTCAGATCTGCCAAAGACAAGTAATGGAGGAGATTTGCTTCACTCACCTCAGCGGCAGTGGGGAAGTAACAATGTAGTACAATATTTAAATGGAAAGTACTCTCTATTAAGTGAACAAAAAACAGAAAGGGCAATTCACATATGAGTATTAAGAGAAGGATATTACCTGAAGTTATAAATTAAAGGAGATCATGTGAAGTTATCAATTAGAGGGGATCATCACCATCCCCAATATCACTTGTTGTGTGGTCATTAGTGTTTGAAACATTAAAAAGGAATCAATATGCAATTACACTAAAAAAAGTATTTAGCTTAACAGAATCTAGAATTTTTAGTAGAGAGAAGAATACATGTACCATCTACTCTCATCCAATCTTGGAGACAAATAAGAGCTTCAATAGTCTCGCTGGTCAGCCTACTCCTATAGTCACTTATAAACTTCTCTCCAGTAGAAAATGCAGACTCCGATGCCACTGTATATGCAGGGGCTGCCAACAAATCACGTGCCGTGCGTTTAAGTGCAGGATACTTGGTGAAAAACATAATCCAATATTGTAAGATGTCACAATCAACTGTTATGGAGACAATTTCTTCTTCCAAGTATTTGTCAAGCTCACTTACTCTATTCTTTTGTTGTGCATTGAGATGTTGCCCCCAATCAGCCCATGGATTAATTCATCAACAATTATCTCAACATATTGCCTTCTTGTGCATTCTCAATGCTTGAGTCTCCTATTTGTGAGGAATACTCAGCAGAGTTTTCTAATTGCCTTCTTCACCTTGGAAATGTATCTAGATGCTCTATTTTCAAATCCACGGCTCAAGCGATACTCAAGAAAACCCAAATTGAACCTAGGATCAAGAACAACAGGAACACATATTTTCAAGAATGTTAGGTTCCAATATTTCTGAAATTTGTACTTCATTCATCCACCATACATGCAATGACAGTGTTTGGATTCAAGGACTCGCTTTCTAACATTTTCTTCACTTCCCAAAGTTCGTGGAGGTAGCAGTTGACATTAGGGTATTTTGAACCTGAAACTACTAGAGTAACATCATATAATACCTTCAATATGTCTAACGTAATACTAAAGAACTTATCTTCTACTTGCCAATCCTAGATACTCTTCAATATTGCATTAAACATAGTTCTACCGTTGTGTGGTGTCTCTACGAGAGTAAACATTATGATCCTTTTTTTTTTGCATCTTCCACTTTTTATCGATAAAATGACATATGATGCACAAATAGCCCAATTTTATATTAGATGTCCACATATCTGCTGTGAGAGACATCATAGAAGTTGAGTTCTTCAAAACTTTTTGTAGAGCTAACCTTTGTTGCTCATACACACTAATGCAATCACCCATGTTGGTACTTCTAGAAACAAGTCTAAATAATGGATTTAGACTGGCCATAAAGCTCTTGAATCTAGGGGTACTCAACTATGCTAAAGGGAAACTCATGCAAGATAATCAACTTCATGAGTTCTTGTCGGTAGACTTGTTGGTCAAATTTCCAATCTTTCAAAGCAGCAACATGAGGGGAAAATAGAAGAGTTCATCTAATCTATCAACTGATGCAATCTAGCTCTTTTCTCACAACTTTCCAAATGCCTACGACAACTACTTATGCCAACATCACGTGTAGCCTTAAACAGTCTATTGCAGTGAATGCACTGGGCTTCTATAAGTTTCTTACCAACATATATAGGCTCAAAATCACTAAATATATCTTATGTAAGTTTGCGTCTTCTAGTTCTACCCAAAGATCCTAAATCAGTAGCATGGAAACATGTATTATGACAAGATCAAGTATAATGCTAATGGGACAATCTGAATGTATGAACTTCTAATCAATTATAATTTCCTACATTTATTTTTCTAAACTTATATGACAAACTAGTAGCAACAGATTGGAAACTTACCATGCCCAAGACCACTTTTTTGTTTCTTCAAGAGACAGAGAAAATGTAGATGGGGACCTTGCCCATGGCACAGATAGGGAGCTCGCCCGTGAAGCAGATAGGGTCAACGGCCTTGGAGACATCATGAGACTTACCCCTAGAGACCTCACCGTTGTCACTACTGGTGAACTTAGCTGCTTTGCCGTTGGGGGCTTTTGCCGCTTCGTCCTAGGGGCTTTCCGTTTGGCCACCAACAAGCTGCCCAAAGAAACTCCAGCTCGTTCATGAACATCTCATCCTTGTGTAGCATGTGTTGGCACATGACTACGGTCATGTCCTTCTTGGCCAGCTACTATCCCACCCTCGTGAGCCTCCATAGACAACACCTGCAGCAACACATAACCTCGATCATGCCATGTAATCAACCCAAGTAAGATGATGACATGAGGTTGCATCACAGCAAGTATCGATTTTGTATGTGCATGCTCAAACTGGGTTTGTAAAATGTGAAGATCAATTTTGTATATCATATTTCTTTAGGATAGAAAAAGTCTTTGACCGGTTATGATATGCTGTGAAATCAAGAAAAGCAGCCAAAAAGTAGATCCTACCTGTCGGGACCCTGGATTCCTAAATCCGAGCCCTATGTGTTGTAACATCCCTAAATATGGGTTTGTGTTTCAAATGTATAAAAATATGAACTTCTAAAAACTTTTGATGCATGCATTTGTCATTCAATTTTTCTGAAATTTCTTTCAAAGGTTTGTTGATTTTAAAACCTAAAGCATCGATTCGTGGAAATCATAAACCTAAAGGTTGCACAAAATAAATCATGTGATCAGTTCATGGAATTATTTTTCCTAGGTTTTGGAGCACCTAAGAAACCCACCTGGAAAATTTCACAATTTTTAGATCTTATTTGTTATTTTTAAACAGCCAGTCAACATAGTAATTCAAAAGTCAAACAGCAAAAACTGGAAGTTCAAATAATTCTACGAAAAAATGCAGTATATGAAAAACCCTAGAAAAATTATTCAATGATATACCCAGAGTCCGGAACCTTCCCTAAAATTTTTTGTAATCATACTATATGTCTAAAAAAGTTCCTTAACCTTCTCGGCCATTCTTGCAAAATCTAAAAATCCTAATCTAACTTACCTCCCACTAACTAGTGGACCCCATTGGTCAGCCCTTCGTCTCCACGTGGCCGTGCCCTCGCCAGTGCCTGAGCGCATCACTGTGGCTTTGCTCCGCCTGCGCACCAATATCACAGACGGTTTTTTGTCAGAACCGTCTGTGATACTTCACAGACGGTTTTAAACACGATCCGTCTATGATATTACTACATATCACAAACGGTTTTTGTTGAAAACCGTCCGTGATAATTAACTCATCACAGACGGTGCAGTGTACATATATAGCCCCCCCCAACATAGTCTTCTTGATCTCCATCTCTGGCGCTACGGTAACCGTGGGAGATCTCCAAGTCCGGTGAGTCCATCGCCACTCCGTGCCCGGATTGAGTATCGCCTCACCTCATTGAGCCCGCTCGTGTGGTTTATTTTAGTTATTGTTGCCGAGGAGCTTGCCGCCGTCGTCTCTGTTCACCGATCGACGACTAGCCACCTTGGACCTTTCACGACTTCATTGACACCTTCCTCGTGATCGAGGTGAGCTACTGGAGCATAAGCATCCTTTAATTTGAGTAGTTTCAGGCATTTACGCCGAAATCGCTAGTGAAGCCCATGGCGCCGCCACGGGACATCATCGTTGATTCGCCTCAGGAGACCTTAGGGCCCTGACCCCGAGCCACGACTATTAGCATTGCGATGTCACCTTAAGCCCAATTTGAGCTTTAAATCCTACTGTTTTTAATCATTTAGTTAATAAACTAACGAGTCTATGACATGTGGGACCGCCATAGATTTTATAAATAAAATCATGAAATAAAAAATGAGTCACTGATAGGTAAGGCCCACATGTAAGTTAATAAAATCCGGAAAAATGTAAAAATGAAAAAAGCAACCTTTAGTTCAGAGAAAAATAGGCTTTCTTTGTTGAAAAGCGTAATTAAGCCTCAAAAAATACGCTTTCGAAGTCACCCTTTTATTTATTTCCAGGGTTTGCAATACAAACCATGTGATGGACTGAAGCTGGATGTACACTGAGAATCGTGTGAGTGAAGAGTACATTAATGGCGTGTCTGCTTTTACAAGAGCTGCCGAGGAGGATATGTTGAATAAGGGGGCGGAATATATGTACTGTCCATGCATTGACTGCGAGAATCTGAAGATGTTTAAGAACTAAGCGCAGATCGAAGCACATTTGATTCGAAGGGGTTTCAAAAAGGGTTATACACGTTGGACCAGTCACGGTGAAGAGCATATTATACAGGAAGTCAACGATATGCCGCCGGATGATGTCGATTGTGGTTCTGATTCGGATAGGCTGCACGATGACAATCTAGATCAAATGCTTCGCGATGCAGAAGGGAACTGTGATGAGAGGGACTATATTAAATTCCGGGGCTTGATGGAGGACTCGGAGAAACCTTTGTTCCCGGGCTGCAAGCCGGAATACACAAGGTTGTCATCCGTGCTTGAACTGCTAAAATTGAAGGCATGCAACGGTTGGCCCGACAAGAGTTTCACGGGGCTGTTAGGTCTCTTAGCGGACATGCTTCCGAAGGGAAACGAGTTGCCCAAAACCACATACAAAGCCAAGAAGGTTCTTTGTCCATTAGGAATGGAAGTAAAAAGAATACATGCATGTCCGAACGACTGTATCCTCTACCGTAATGAGTATACAAACATGCATGTATGTCCAGTCTGCAACGCATCCCGATACAAGCGTAACAATGAATCAGATGACGACGAGGGAATCGAGGTGAAGAAAGGACCTCCTGCTAAGGTGGCGTGGTATCTTCCTGTAATTCCCCCTTTTGAAGCGGTTTTTTGCGAACCCAAAGAATGCAAAACTGCTACATTGGCACTCAGAGGAGCGTAAGAATGACGGAAAGCTAAGACACCCTGCTGATTCTGCCTAGTGGAGAAACATCGATAGGAGATTTGCAGACTTGGTGTGGAACTGAGGAATATAAGGTTTCGATTGAGTACAGATGTAATGAATCCTTTCGGTAACATGAGCAGCCGACATAGCACTTAGCCCGTGACACTCTGTATCTACAACCTTCCTTCTTGGTTGTGTATGAAGCGGAAGTATATTTTGCTGTCGATACTTATCGAAGGGCCGAAGCAACCTGAGAATAATATTGATGTGTACCTAGCACCATTGTTGGAAGATCTAAAAATACTATGGATTGAAGGGGTACAGATATAGGATGCGTACAAACGAGAGAACTTCACTTTACGTTCCTTGTTGTTCTGCACCATAAATGATTATCCTACCCTTGGTAATCTGTCAGGCCAGAGTACAAAAGGGGCCAAAGCCTGTACTCACTGCTTAGATGATACCAAGAGTGTGTGGCTGAATCACTTGCGCAAAACCGTGTACATGCGTCATCGTAGGTTCCTTCGGAGGGCTCACCTATGCCGCAGGATGAAGAAACAATTCAACGGAGAGAAGGAGGACAGTTTAGCTCCAAGGCATTTAAGCGGAAAAGAGGTCTATGATATGGTTAAGGATTTAGATGTTGTGCTCGGAAAGGGACGTAAATCGAGGACCCGTAAGAAGAACATGTGGAAGAAAATATCAATATTTTGGGACTTACCTTATTGGGAGCACCTAGAAGTTCGCCACTGCATCGACGTCATGCATGTAGAAAAGAATGTATGTGACAGCTTGATTGGTCTCTTACTGAACATTCGTGACAAAACAAAGGATGGTGTCAACGCATGGCTTGACTTGGTTGATATGGACATCAGACCTGAGTTAGCACCAACAAAGACCGATAAAGGATGAACGTACCTTCCCCCTGCTTGTTACACTCTGTCCAAGGCTGAGAGAACTGAACTGTGCCAGTGCTTGCATGGTGCGAAAGTTCTGTCCGGTTACTCCGCCAACATGAAGAAACTTGTTTTGATGGAAGATTTGAAGTTAATTGGCATGAAGTCTCATGATTGTTATGTGTTGATGACACAAATGCTCCCTATTGCAATTAGAAGTATTTTACCGATCAAGGTTCGAGAGACAATCATGAGGCTGTGTTATTTCTTTAACACAATTGCTCAGAAGGTCACCGATCCCGAAGGACTAGATGCTCTACAGGACGAGGTGGTGACGACTCTATGTGATCTTGAGTTGTATTTCCCTCCGTCGTTTTTTGATATCATGGTTCATCTCATTGTTCATATTGTGAGGGAGATAAAGATGTGCGGGCCCGTATTCCTACATAGCATGTACTCGTTCGAGAGGTTCATGGGAATTCTCAAGTCCTATGTACAGAATCGATCTCGGTCGGAGGGCAGCATCGTCGAAGGTTATGCAACTGAAGAGGTCATTGAGTTCTACGTCGATTACATGGCTTAGGTCGAATCGATAGGTGTGCCTCAATCTCGCCATGAGGGGAGGCTCGAGGGTATCGAGACCATCGGAAGGAAGGCAATCACTCCAGATATGGATGCGTATACTCAAGCTCATTTCATGGTCTTGCAACTTATGACTGAAGTGTCCCCGTATATCGACCAGCACAAGGACATGCTTCGGCAATAGAATCCAGAGCGGCCGGATGTTTGGATCACGAGACAACACAACAGACGGTTCAACCAATGGTTGAAGGAGCGACTCGCTAGGAGCTCGTCAAGTGATATGCTAACATGGTTGGCAAAAGGGCCAACAGTTGTGACATGGCGAGGATACGACGTAAATGAGTACACATTCTATACGCAGGCTCAAGATATAAAGAGCACTAACCAGAACAGCGGTGTCCGCATAGATGCATTTAGTACCGATGGGCTGAGGAGCTCCTACTATGGGCAAATAGAGGAGATATGGGAGCTCGACTACGTGCTTTTTAAGATCCCTCTATTTCGGTGCCGTTGTGTCCATCTTCCACAGGTGAAGGTCGACAAGTACGGCGTCACTACCGTGGACCTCGAACGTGTCGGATACAAAGACGAACCATTCGTACTAGCTAACCAAGTTATTCAAGTCTTCTATGTAACCGACCCGGCAAATAAGAAGCGCCACGTAGTTCTTCATGGAAAAAGGAGGATTGTCGGAGTTGAGAATGTAGTGGACGAGGAAGAATACAATCAATTTGACGAGTTGCCTCCTTTCGGAAATGGCATAAGGGCCGAGGAAGAAGAACGTGACGAAATTAGCTACATACGCGTCGATCATCATGAAGGGCTAATTTTTAAAGATTAATTGAACAATGTGTGTATATGTACATTCTGATGAATGGTTAATTTTAGTTCATTTGAGTTAATTGATTTGTACTGTGAAACGGATGTGCTTGTTTCTGAAATGAATGTGAATTGGATGTATATACATGTCCTTGTTATGTTTTCTGCTTGTTTTAGAGGGCATGGCTAGCATTTCCTGAGGCTAGCCAATAAACAGAACTAGATTAACCAATACAAAATAATATCACAGACGGTTTCATCTACAAACCATCTGTGATTATATATCACAGACGGTTCCTTGGTAAAAACCGTCTGTGATACATGATATCACAGATGGTTATTGACTGGAACCGTCTGTGATACATCACATATCATAGACGGTTGTTGACTGGAACCATCTGTGATACATCACATATCACAGATGGTTCTTAAGTAGAACCGTCTGTGATATTATTTAGCACAGACGGTTTTACTTTAAAACCGTCTGTGATGTCCATCCCTATTTATATTCGGACTCTAGGGTTTGCCCGCACCACCACTCAAACGATTAAGTTTCTCATCTCCTAACTCCCTCCTCCCCTGAGCTCGTCGCCGCCGTCTCCTCCTCGAGCCCGGCGTTAATCCTCCCTCGAGCCCGTCGACACCGTCCTCGACGCCGCCTCCTCCTCAAGCCCAGCGTGCCTCCTCCCCCAAGCCCGCTACGCCTCCTCCCCCGAGCCCACCGCGCCTCCTCGCCTGAGCCCGGCGCGCCTCCCCTTTGACGCCGCCCTACTACTTCGGTACTGCTCCTTGCTCGTCCTTCTCCTCGATGCCCAAAGGTAACCAATGCCGAGTTGCCGACCCCAACGCCCCTTTCCCTCACTCTTTCTATCAATAATCTGTCATGCTGTCAAGGTCCTCATTGACTCATGATAATTGCACTGGTATCTGGTTCAAATACTGAGTAATATGATGTGTTGTACTTATTTTAGGAATTTGTATTTGTTCTAGTCAGTGATTCATATGGTATTTGTTTTGATACTGTTATTGGAATATATTGCAGTGTGGTGTGGTGGGCTTGAGATGAATGCTCTGTGATGATAATAGTCTTGTACTGAAATTATTTTCATAATCGGGTTTGAAATTCAGCTCTAATTTGTTCACATGATGTTTGTGTTGAGCATATTATTCCTTTTAAATGACTTGGAGGACTTACATGTTTATGTCAATTATGTCATTGTATTGGTCCTAATTTCTTCTCTACATATCCCAATCATTATTAATTGGTGTGTATACCCATACACATAGAGATCGAATCTTATGATAATATGTTCATGCGTGTTAGAACTTCTATTTCTTGTGAAGATGCCGTCCGCTCATTCTTCGTCATCGTCGCCGCCACATGTGTCTGATGAACCGTCCTCTGGAATATCCAAGCATGATAGAAGAAGAGGAATATCGAAAAGGCCCGCGGGCCGATTTACCATCACAGAGGTCGATCAGTCTGGGACCCCTATCAATCCTCGCCGAGCAGCGTCCGCATTCCGGAGAACGGCTAGAATAGTTGCACGGGAACGGGTCAACATCACCTACGATTCGTGGAAGGAGTTGACCAAAACTCAGAAAGATGAGCCGCTGACGGATGTTCTTGAATCGTTCGATCCCGGAGCAACACCGGGACTCCGTGCGACGACACGTGTTGCTACAGGCGTGCAAAGAGTGGAAGAACTTCAAGAGAACGCTTGTCAAAAACTACGTGGAGAAGGATCTGAGGCCCTTCAACAAGTATCCGTTCTTGGAAGAGTGCTGGGCCGAGTTTGTGGCGAAGATGACGATAGATGAATTTAGGAGTGAAAGTGCAGCGCACACGGCCCTACAGGCAAAAAACAAGCACCCCCACTATAAGATTGAGGAGGCCGACTAGATAGGGGGTGAATAAGCGTTTTAAAAACTTCTTTGGCTAAAACCGATTTCTAATGCGGAAGCTAATACAAATTCGGTTTTGCACAATTAAAGCCTAAATCAACTAGGTTCACCTAAGTACACCAACAATACAAGTCTATTGATAAATATAACAATTAAGCAAGGACTTGTAAGCTATACAATTTAATCAATGTAAATAGCACAAAGCTAGGCAAGCATTCATCCACAATGAATAAGCAATTTAATTCAAAGAATATAAATTGCAATATGTAAAGCACAAGAATGCAAACCACAACAGACACGGCGATGTTTTACCGTGGTGTTCGGAGACTTGCCAGTCTCCCCTAATCCACGTTGAGGCAAGCCCAAACTAATTGGACCGGCTCCACGAATTGAGCACCCGCCTCCGAGGTAAGTCCAACCACTTGGACCGGTTCCAAACCGAACCAACACCTTGCTCCACTAGGATTGCTCTTTCCTCCACTCCGGAGATGGCAAGCACCACGCCACTCACAAACTGCCCGGGTCTTCTCACAATCTTCTTTGAGAAGCTCACCAGCGCAACAACGTCACCACGTCGTCTAGGTGTCGACAAATACTAAGAGTAACAAGTCTTAGAACTCTCACTTGAACTAATCAAGTGTCTAAGCTCAAGTGGATACTCAATCCACTACCTAAGGCAACACATGCACTTAGAGTTTGCCTCTCAAAGCTCACTAAGTGCAACACATGCACAAATGAGAGTAGAGGGCTTGCACTAGCTCAATAGTATGAATGGGAACACCACCAGCACACAGCTCCCTCCCACACATGGCCAAGGTGGGTATTTATAGCCCACACACAAAAACTAGCCGTTGTGGAAAAGTCTGTCAAAAATCAGCGGAGCGGTTCAACCGCCAACTAGGAATCCGACAACCGCACTCCTCCAATGGTCATAAAACTAGCCGTTGGACACTAGTTAAGCATAACCGCCAACACACATTCTGCAGACAATCAAGACGGGTTGAACCACATTGACGCTGTGGTACAACCGATCGCAGCTTTCCAAATCTCTTTAAACGACATGCTCTTCGAAAATATGAACCGCTTTTCAAAGATCGGTACAACCGTAGAGCGGTTCAACCATTTTACAAATGCGGTTCAACCGATTATCAAGAGAGCTCCGGGTCGAAATAACATCAGTTCTGGTTTTCTTGAACCGCCAACTAGAAATCGGAACAACCGATTTTCGGTCAAACCGCACCAAAAATCCGGTTTAACCACAGCACGGTTGAACCACCCAATACACGTCGGTATAACCGATTTCCCAGAGAAAACAACAGTTTGCATCCAAAACAAATTTAATTGCAAAACACATTTGACAATTGACAAGTGATGCAAACAAGGGTTCAAAGGCAAGATTCTCAACAAGTTGCAAAATATATTTGCCAACTTTTAGAATCATACCACAAATTGCACTCCGCTTCAACTTAGTTAGCAAAACACATTTGCCACCGAATTGGCGCGCGATGCAAACAAGGATTCATGTGAGATTCTCAACAAGTTGCAAAACACATTTGCCAACTTATAGAATCACACTACAAAGAATAAGGTACATGGACTTACACTGTTTGCAAAACACATTTGCAAACCAAAGTCACATGCTACAAGGATTATCCATGAGCCACAACTATTTGCAAAACACATTCGCAAATATTGGCAACATATTAAGGTGAGCTAGAGCAAACACAATGAGCTATCAACACATGACTAACTCAAGCTATTATTCAATGACCCCTCTTAATAGTATGACAACCTATACTAGCAATCCGGTCTCCCAACCAAACACCGAGACCGATAAAAGACTAGGAACACATCCTTAGCCCTAGCTAGTCATACCTTGCCTTGCGCAACCACTTGAAACTTGATGACGCACATCCTCACTTCAAGTCCGGGTCCTTGACTTGAATACTCATCAACACATGATGAGTTCTGTTGGAAATATGCCCTAGAGGCAATCATAGAGATGATTATATTTCATTATGTTCACAATATTTGATAATATGTTATCTTGTTCCTTGAATGAATCATCAGTCATGAAGATTAACGAGTATGTGACTTATTGGTGAAGCTCTTTTTTAACTTATGATGATGTTGTTCTAAAAATATCCCTGGTCGAAAGTCACTGGTCGGAACACTAGTGACTCTACGACCAGCACATGTATTGATTGATGACCACGTTTCACCGATCATGGATATAGGGATATCGAATCAATAATGTGGACACGTGTTAGAGAACATGGTGTTGGATAAGACCCACCTTGAGACACTATTGAGATTATTATGATTCTATGTGTCGTTAGTTGGTCTCAAGCAATGATGATGTATAATCCTTAAACATGAGATCAGCATGGTTTCCTACATGTGTAATAGCACTCTTAGGGGTTGCCAAACGTTGCTCGTAACTGGGTGGTTAAAGATAGCTTTCGGGTATGCTATGAAACATGCAGAGGGATGTGACTGGTCGGATATGGGATTTGCCCCTCCTAACATAATAGGAGAGATATCTCTCGCCCTCAAGTGGTCGGATAAAGAAAGTGCATGGCCATGCCTTTGGTGGTCAAGAGTTTGACCACATGAGGTTATTCGATACTCGATCGAGAAAGCATTGAGCAGATCCATGGATGACACAACATCTCACCGAGTTCAACCAGATATCGTGAGGCAAAGGAGAATACATGAGAGAACATTAGTTCGACCTACCACGGATCGGTCGTATGGAGATACAAGCAAGTCGAGATCGGTCGAACGTAATCACAGAGTGGTCGAAACCAAGTCGTAAGGAGTTACGAGTTGGTCGTGATCGAATCTGAATGGTCAGTATAGAGATAGGACACGGTCGTAAGTGATGAGGACCTGGTCGAGATCATATTGCATTAAGGTTCGTCCCATATAACTTGTGTGTATTCGGGAATCGTTATGTCCTGCTAGGAACCGCTACGACTCGTGGCCGGAAAGGGTTTCCGAGTCACAACCGAACTACACATGAACCTAACGGGTCACACACTTAACGAGTTGGAACAAACCAGTACGAATACGATTCGTAAACGTGTTTGGATAGGATCCGTCACGGGGCACTATATAAGGAGATGCATGAGGCTGTTGGGAGAAGTGAGTTGACACGAGTTACCCTACTGAAACCCTAGCCGCCATCTTCTTGAGAGCCTTGCCGTGCGATTTGGTGCTAGCACACCGGTGTACGGTTGTTTCTTCCCTGGACGTGTGGATACCATAGAGGCGCTTCTACGTTGTTGCGCTTAAGGACGATCCGCGATCTTCGCAAGGAACCGCAGAGGTACTGGAGGAGACGATCAACTCACGAGGACGCTGGACGATCGACCACGACCATCGTGATCAACGTCTTTGACGCCGGACGATCGACTACGATCAAGACATCGACGCTCTTCGCTGGACCAGTCGCCCGACACTTCTTCCGCCGCTGCAAGCGTCTAGTGGTAACGATCTGTGATCATCTTCTTGCTTGGCTTCCTGGTTTACGTGGTAGAAATTTTGAAATGTTGCTATCGTAGCCTACCCGTATCCCTTCAAGTTCTTCACTTGACCTTCATCAACGCATGATGAAGCTTCACTTCGGGATCTTGACTTGATGCTCATCAGCACATGATGACATCTTCTATCCCGAGTCTTGATATGCATCGACACATGATGCACTCTTCACTTGGCCTCCATCAACACATGATGGTCCTTCACTTGACTTGATGATCAATACATGATCATCTCCTCTTCTTGAACATCATCGACACACGATGATTTCCTTCACTTGACTTCCACCAACACATGATGGAACTCCTCTTGACTTGATATTCATCAACACATGATGTCATCCCAAGTCTTTATTATCATGAAACATAACCTGCTTATCCAACTCATGAAAAATATTAGTTCCATAGTATGATTATTATTAATTACCACAACATACCATTAACTCATAATGGTGGGACAAGATACCACAATCTTTCCCTCTTTGGTAATTGATGATAGCCACTTCAATAACAAATAATTGAATGTAGATTGATATGAGTATATACGCACTACACAAGTTGTATATACTCATATGAATATATATAACTACACAAGTTATATATACTCAAAGGATATATGAGCATACATGTCTCATATACACACATGAATATATTAATCGCACAAGTTATATATATTTAAGGATATGTGAGTACACATGAACTACATAAGTTATGTTATACTCACATATAGGTATATTTAGACTACACAAGTCTTATATACACACATGAATATATTACACTACTACAAAAGGCTAATATCGACGCCTCATCACGCATTTGTTGACCAAACCGTCAGATACATTCAATCACTGACGGTTTTGGTTTAGAGACGCTCAGGCTCGGCTCGCGCTTAAAAATCGCGTCTATGAAGAGGCAATATCACGACGGTTCATGTTGAAGACCGTTTATGAAGTATCATGACGGTTCTTGTTCGTAACCGCTGCGATATTAATCAAGATATCCGACGGTTTTAAAACACAACCATTCAGGAAGTATCACGAGCGGTTCAACAAGTACCGCTCGTGATATTATTAGTATCACGCACGGTTCTTAAAAATAACCGCTCGTGATAATATCGCCCAGCGCGAGTTTCTTCATCGCCGACGCGCGCTCGTTTGCCGCCAATCCGCCGGCTCCCGCGCGCTCTTCATCGTGATCGATCCGCTTCGCCTCGACGCGCCTCTTCGCCTCACGCCCGAATTTATTCCTTGTTTTATAAAAGGATCATCCGCCATCCAAGATGATCATCCCCACATACTTATAAAAAAGAAATGGCTGCCTCTTCCTTGTCGCCGCAGATCGATGGCCTTCCCGCCAAGACCGATGCACCTCTCTCGGTGTGCGTTGAACTCTTTGCGGAAGAACACCGCTTGATCAACAAGATCTTCACTCCTCCGCCCACGCAGAATTTGCGGAGCAGTGACGGCCACCTTCCGCCGCCTTGACATCCTCCTCCGCCGTGTCTTCCGAGTGATCTCCCACTTTCGGCGAAGTTTATCGCGTCATCGACATAGTCCTCCAAAACGACGCTGCACGCTCTGGAGGCTTGCCGTCACTTGGACTATGAAATCGAGGCGGCAGCGCATCGAGTCGACTAGGCCGAGACCCCTCAAGCAAGGGAAGAGAGCCTATGGGCTCAATTCTTCTTGGTTCAACAGTCCGAGGGTCTTCGGGAGACACTCGAACGAGCGCGTCAGCGGGTGGATGCATTTCAGGCTTCGTCACGATGATCAGAACCGTCCGATGCCTTGACACTGCCGCTTATGACGATTGCGAGATGGAGATAGCGACCTACCTTCGCCACTAGAAAAACCTTGTTTAATTATAGGTTTCGCTTTTTAATATAAACATGTAATTTCTTCATGTCATGTAATTGTATATATATACTTGAGAAAAAATATTTCACGCATAGTTCCATTATGGAACCGTTCGTGATATGGGACATATCACGACGGTTCCATAATGGAACCGTCTGCGATATGTCCCATATCACGCACGGCTCTATTATGGAACCGTCGGTGATATGTCCCATATCACGAGCGGCTCTATTATGGAACCGCTCGTGATATGTCCATATCGCTGCACGGCTCTATTATGGAACTGCTCGTGATATTATCACCGACGGTTCCATAATAGAACCGCTCGATAAGTCTCTTTATAAGTAGGAGCTAGCCCACTTGCCGCTAGGGTTTGCGCCTAACTCGCCACTCCCTGCCTGCCTTACTCTCGTCTGCTCTCCTCCCGTCCGACGCCGCCATTCCTCCCCACCTCGACGCCGCGCCGACCTCGTCTGCCGCCGCCTGACCCCTTTGCGCCGCTAGGCTCCTGGCGGGCTTTGCTTTCCCCATCCTCCTCTATTCTCCTCTAGATCTGTTAGCTTAATGTCTTTTGTTGAGTTTGATTTTTATGCATGAGCCTTAAGTTGTGTCGATGTTTGTGTGATTTATGCAAGGTAAAGGAAATGGATGAGGGTTTGTGGTGGTGTGGGTCGCCACCGTGGTTGCGCTGCACTAAGGTCCCTCTCTGTCTCTACCCTCCTTGCTCGTGATGAAAATGGCTAGCTAGTGCTCGCGATGGATGCCGAGGGCTACTACTGGTGTGGTGGGTTTGGACACCCTTGGTCTTGTTCTCTTGCTGATGAACTGCTCAATGATGTTAATGGTCTTATGCTGAAATTGAATTGATAATTAGTTCATATTAATAGTCCCCTTGCTCTGTGATGTAATGATGTAAATAGTCTTATGCTGAAATTGAATTGATAATTAGCTCATATTAATAGTCCTCTTGTCGTGTGATGTAATGATGTCAATAGTCTTATGCTGAAATTGAATTGATAATTAGTTCATATTAATAGTCCCCTTGCTCTGTGATGTAATGGTGTCAGTAGTCTTATGCTGAAATTGAATTGATAATTAGTTCATATTAATAGCTGAAATTGAATTGATAATTAGTTCATATTAATAGTCCCCTTGTTCATGCCGGTCAAGTTCTTTCTACCTCTTATGCACTGTGCACGCCCTACCATTCCATTCATAATCTCTTCTCTATAGTCTCCAGCGTACCATTTGCTTGTACCATTAAAACGGCACCATATATATATTATATATATATTATTAACAAGAACACTGCCAACAATATGAGAATGGTTGCTTAGTGTTCTTGTTGGGTTTAAAGACGATTACATGCTCAAGAATGGTTGGTTGTTAATATATGATGCCACTTCCTACCGGAGTACGTACATCAACGACACTTTTTCAACATAGCGACGCCCAATCTCTGTAATTGGATGTCCTAACGCCTCTTTGCATCCATATTTTTGAATTTGTGGGCTCAATGAGGTTGCCCGTGGCTACCGCCTCATCTTTCTCATGTCATGTGGACGATCCCCCAAAGTGGCCGAGAGACTACGTAACAATATATATATAATATATATATGATGCCGATTTAATGGTACAAGCAACCAACGCTGGGCCTTTATAGAGAAAAGTCATCACATGGTTCCAAACCACAAACCGCTCGTGATATGTACTTATCATGCACGGTTTGTGGCTGAAACCGCTCAGGATACTTATCACGACGGTTTGTGGCTGAAACCGCTCGTGATATGTGCTATCACGCACGGTTTGTGGATGAAACCGTCGTGATATTATTATCGCAGACGGTTTGAACCACAAACCGCTCAGGAAAGTATACATCATGACGGTTCAAAACCGCTCGTGATGACCTCATGTCATCATCGACTATAAACTCGACGGCTCACGAAACCGCTCGTGATGACGCTTTTGAACCGCTCGTGAAAGCCTTTTTCGTAGTAGTGTTAACTATACAAGTTAAATATATTCATGATATGTGAGTACACATGAACTACACAAGTTATGTTATACTCACATATAAGTATATGTAGACTACACAAGTTTTATATAATCACATGAATATATTAACTACACAAGTTAAATATATTCAAGGATATATGAACTACACAAGTTTCATATATACTCATATGAATATATTAACTATGCAAGTTAAATATATTCAAAGGATATGTTTTAAAGTAAAGATCCCAAATATATGTGGAAATAGGAATATGGATTAATACTAATGAAATCTCAAAATATAGAATGAACTTCCCTATATGTGTGCATACATGAATATGTAATAAGAACATATGCACATATTTAGGTTAATCTTTTGGTGGGGTTCAACCTATATTTTGGATCCGAGGAAAGAACAATATATAAGAACTATGAAGTCGAATGTATACCTCTTTTGTTCTTTATATCCAAACGAGACTAATCATGACATAAGACAAATAGAAGAGTTAGTCTCACAAATAGATTTATCATTATAAATGCATACCTGTTTGGATTTTCCTTTTGTTTATCCAATGAATTGGATTTGTCATTAATCACATGCATGCCTTCATGGTTTTCACATTTATATCCAAATAAGACTACACAATATGTATATCAATAAACTTGTTAGTCTCACAATTAGATTTGTCATTAATCACATGCATGCCTTCATGGTTTTCACCTTTATATCCAAATAAGACTACACAATATGTATATCAATAAACGTGTTAGTCTCACAATTAGATTTGTCATTAATCACCAAAACTCCATTAACACATAATGGCAGGTCTAGATCTTTCACCCACAGACTCGGCACCGCTGGGTATGCGGGTAAAATCCTGATATGGAGGAATCAGGACCAGCAAGCAAACCGTTCGAATGTCTCCCCGCCATTTCCCGAGATCACTGATGAGCGTGCCCAAAACTGGTTAATGGGGAGGTTACGTACCCTATCTATGGGGGAAGTGTCCTTTCCAAACCCCGTAGACCAGGAAGTGTCCCAACGCCTGGTAAGATATCAAACTACCTAGTTTGTAATTACTCCATAACTTCATAGGAAGTGAAATGACATGTCGGGCTATTGCAGGTAACGCTGAGTGCACAATCTTTCCAAGGCTCATTCCAGGCAGACAGGGAGAGAGATATACTCTCCGCGGCTCTGGGAAACAATGAGCACTCGGATCGCACGAGTGGCGCTGGTCTTTATGTTCAATAGAAATATTGGTTCCGAGTGGACTCCGAATCGTACCGGAGTAGGAAGAGAGCCAAAGCCGAGCGCGATGCAAAGCTACGAGAGGAGATTTGTGAATCCCTCAAAGATGAGATCACTGAATCCCTCAAAGACGAGATCGATGATCGCGTTAGAGCTACAACGCAATGGCAGCTGGAGAGCTTTGAGGAAAGGCTTAGGGAAGTTCAGTTATAAGTCCCAAATCAGTTGCAAGCCCCTGCCCCTACTGTGCTAGCCATCCCCCCAAACTTCCGAGTAGCTACGCGTCCAACCCTAACCCTACCCTAATAGGCGATGACAGATTTCCTGTCGATGACATCCAAGTAATAATTATTATCTCTGGAATGCTCGATCCATTGATAGGCCTATTGGAGTAGCTAATTTTGTATCGTTATGTAGGTGGCTACGAAGTGCAAGCTCCAAGTGAGATATGCCTCTGTTGCCCTAGATGCTGCTTGGGGTCAGGTGTATCCATCCGGTGTCGGGGCTTTGGTGCATGGTTCAAATCTAACGCCGGATTTCGCAAAAGTGAATGTGGACGGTGTTTGTGCCAATTTTGAGATTGTCCCACTGCATATTCCCCCAAACGACGAGGTTATAACTCTAGAGCAAGCCGTTGGAACATTCATCTAGTGGCCCAAGAGGGACATTTGCCTGGAGCTACCTGCTCCGGTGTCAACTTCACGGGAATGTCTTACAACGGTGTCTAGTCCACGGGAGCTGACTGCACCGGAGCTACCTACACCGAAGCAGCAAGGGTCCGGTGCATCAAATGCATCTACACTTCGTGCTCAGTCGACTCTTGTGAAGTCGACCTCTACAAAGCGAGGCAACAAGGGCAAATCGAAGACGATCGACTCCTGTTCTGATATCCCCTTCTTGCCGTTGGCTCGAAAATTCGTGCTAGGCGAGCCGTTGGTCGTGAGGTTAGACAACCCTACCTTAGGACCGGCTTGCACGACATTGCATACATGGTACATGGAACAGGCCAACAAGACAGATGAACAACGATGCTCGGGTGTCACTGTCAAGTTCAACGAGGTTCATTTTAACCACAATGCTTAAGACTGTGTCTTCACGGTGACCTTCAAGGACTTGTTCTGTCTCTTCAACCTCGACTACCTCGATGTCTCACTCATGCGATGCTGGACACTGTGTGTACAATCACGGTCAATGTTTGTGTAATACCGATAAATATTATATATAACTCCTTGCTTTTGTATATAGATACATGATGTCTGAAGCCGAATTAAGGAATTCACCGGTAGGTTTTCTCGACCCACACATGGTCTCCGTGCAAACCATCAAGGAGAATGCAAGATTTGTCGAGGACTACGTTGTAGCGTTTTTGCTGGCTCGCCGCAACAAGAATACATACTTTTGCCCTACAACCAAGAGTAAGTGTTGCACTACTAGCTATACTTGTTGATTTGTACTTTATAAGCAACACGAACTTAGGTTTAATTACCATGGTGACATACCTGTGTAGGTTCCACTGGATTCTAATTGTAATTATACCAAAATGGAGCTCGGTAATATACCTAGATTCCCTATAGAGGACCACTCACAACTTCACAGTTATCCGGCATTTAATCAACAGGTAAACACATTTCCTCCATAGAAACTCTATTGTAGTCTTTCCTTCCTTTGCAATGGCTAAGGCTAACTTCTTGGAGTCACGTAGGGCATTCGGCGTGTTCTATGCTAAAGGAGGGAAAAATAAGGGAAGGTCGTTAAAACACAATCTAACTTTCTTGGTACTCGCTAGCTAGTACACATTAATCCTATATAACACTTCGTAGTAATGCCTCTCGAACTAACCAATTCTATTTTTGCAGTGCCACCAGTAGCCGTCGGGCCGCAACGTCTGTGGATACTATGTTTGCCACAACATGAAACTACTCATCGGTTCCGCGATCACCAATGATCCTTAGGTTTGTCAATCTTGCAACAATTATTTCATATATACTTACCAATGTATATAAGCGCGAATTTAATCTTCCTAATGACAGGTTGTGTCCATCGCCGAAACTGCGTTGGAACAGAGCGAGCTCATAAAAATTCGATCACACCTTGCGTCATTCCTGAACAATCATGTCATAAATCCAGACGGGGCGTTCCACAATGTAGATTGAACTCGATTGGGATAAGATTGAACTTAATGGTACATGTGTGTAAATGTACATTAATGGTTAATTTTAGTTAATTGATTTGTGAATTGGACGTGCTTGTTTCTGAAATGAATGCGAATTTGATGTGCTTGCTTCTGAAATGAATGCGAATTGGATGTACTTGTTTCTAAAGTGAATGTGAATTGAATGTATACAACTTAATGTTGTGTTTCAGCTTGTTTTAGAGGGCATGGCTAGCATTTCCTGAGGCTAGCCAATAAACAAAAATAGATTTAGCAATGCAAAAGAATATCACAAACGGTTTGTAGATGAAACAGTCTATGATAGTCGACTATCACGGACGGTTTGTAGATGAAACCGTCTGTGATAGTCAACTATCACAGACGGTTTTGAGTTAATAACCATCTGTGATGACTTCATGTCATTACTGACCCATAAACTCAGACAGCTCACGAAACCGTCTGTAATGACGTTTTTGAATTGTCTGTGAAGGCCTTTTCTGTAGTAGTGAATTCAACTGCCGACAGGAGCCTGTCGCTAGTTCAATTGGTGACATGAACATATTTTTGTAATTTTGTTAATTTATGTGTAGAGAATTAAGCCTAAAGATTTAGTGTATTTGATGAAGATTTTTTGGTAATACCTTGAAGTGTCTGCGTAATTCGGAATCCGAAATTGGAGAAGATAACGAAATATGAAGTAGACAATGCGAGATCGGCGACGCAATTTTGAAGTTCAATGGCACAATAATAGAAACAGACCCCTTTAGAGCGAAATAAAAAATATATTTGGGTTTAGGGTTGCCATGGGCGCTGTTGTCCCGACTGTATTGTGAGTGGAACCGATTCCTTCGTAAAGCATAACGATATATAATAGTCAAAATATTTGGGAAAAGAGAAGTTTGAAAGACTTTATAATTTAATTGCGAATTACATGGCGCGCTGGTTTGGTTACGTATTAGAAACAGCGACATGCACGAATCAACAAACCAAAATATACCTACGATACATGTGCGCATTTTTGAAATCAGAAAAAAGGTTGGTTGGAACAAAATGATCAGTCCTGGTGGCCCATCGTTCCCTTCTCGTTGTCTCTAAACTGGCCACGGTGGTGGTTAGTCGTGAAGTCAGCCATGTTCTGCGAGACAGGCTGGACGATTGAATGATGTTAGGACATCACACGTAGGGCTAAATTAATAATCAGGATGCAATTTGAACATAACTCACCTGTTCGATCTGGACTGCGCCTGGGCCATGGGGAGCGCCAGGAAGGCCGCCAATCTCACTAGCACGAGCCTTCTCCTTGTCCACTGCGCGCTTGGCCCAGCAGTACTCAGCTTCCTGTTCGGGGGTCTACCACCACCCTACTTTCCTGGGCTCCTCCGGTGCCTCTTCAATAGGGTCGGGTACACAAGGTTTTCAAAGTTTGAAGGTCTCGGCTCGCACGCATAGTTAACCATGTACTTCTGCTCGATGAACGCCCTATTGTACATGTTTGGGCTATCGATCCATTGGAAGAAGTAGTATCACATCTTCAGCTGCCATCTCCGGCTGCCATTATGCGCAGATATAGTTAGGGATATGTGGATTGGAACGTAAGATTTGAAAAATCTATGTGTGTGCAAGATTTGCTTACGAGGATGTTCCCGCATGTGTAGTACTCCCAGGCGGTGGTCACCGAGTGTGTCGACTGGATGATCTTAGCTAGTTCTTCACACACGTTGTGGGCATAGAAACTCCGGTGGTACCAGGGAATCCTTCATAGAACAATTCGGGTAGGTTTTAGCCCTCTCGGCAAGCCACTTGCTCTTCCGCATCATCTTCGCGTAGAAGTTCACCGACGAGTCCGACATCTCCTTCCTTCAGTTGTGTAAACCAAGCTTTGGTGAAGTATCGGATGTGGTGGTGTAGTGTTCTCCTCTAGCTCTCTTCTCCTCTAGTTCTCTTCTCCCTCCTTTTATGATGGGTCTTTTTGGTCTGAAAAGGTGGTGTGGCGGAGTGTGATCTTTTCAGTCTGCAAATGTATCATTGTAGTGTGTTGTCATCTCAGTCTGTAAAAGTGATAGTGCGTGGCATGTCGTGGTGCATTATTTTTGGTCTAAAAATGTGGCGTGGTAGAGTGTGGCCTTTTCAGTCTCAAAAGGTAGCGTCGCAGTGTGTTATCAACTCGGTCTGTAAAAGTGGCAGCGTGTGGCATGACAGGGTGAGTTCTTTTCAGTCTGAAAATGGGGTGTGGCGAAGTGTGGTCTTTTTGGCCTGAAAAGCTAGCATTGAAGTGTGTTGTCATCTCGGTCTACAAAAGTGACCGTGTGCGGCGTGATCGGGTGCGGTCTTTTCGGTCTGAAAAAGGGGCGTGGCAGCGTGTGGTATTTTCGGTGTGGGAAAGTAGCATCGAAGTGTGTTGTCATCTCGGTCTGCAAAAGTGGCAGTGTGTGGTGTGACTGGGTGCGGTCTTTTCGGTCTGAAAAGGTGGGGTGTTGTGATGCTGACTCCCTCATATAGTTACCTGTACACACAAGAACAAATAGTATGGAAACACGAGACTAGTATAATGTAAGTTTTACAGAAATTTATATTTTACATGACATGACTAATATTTACAAGAACAAATATCTACTCACGGGTCCTCTTGGGGTGTACCCCACGTGTGGCTCCTGGCCTCGTCCGAGGCGACTGCGGGTGCTGGTACGAGTAGGTCAAAAGCTTAGGCGGCCGAGACACCCTATCGACGCGAGTAGCCTGAGGGGGTGTCACGAGTGGGTGTTGTGTTGCCTGGCTCGCTCTGGGCCCACCGTGTAGCTGTGAAGTCCCCACATAGACCTGGCTGCTCTCACCATGCGAAGGCCCATCGCCCAGTTGCCATAGTGTCCACCCCTACTCGAACTTGAAGTCCCCGGAGCGTAACTCCTCGTGCGACACCATCTCCTCGTACCAATGGAAACCAAATTTTTTGGAGGTGTCTTCCTATTTTCCTGGTTTAAAAAGTATTTTTGGCATTAATAGAATATTTACCATGCACAAATAGAAACAAAAATTAAGTTGGGATTATTTTGATTAGGCTCTACATACCCTATTTAGCTGCTCTGCAATTTTTATAGATCTCTAATAGGTTTCTTGCTATTTTCCTTGTTTAAAAAGTATCTCCAGTATTTATAAAATATTTATCATGTACAAATGGAAACAAAAATTAAGTTCACAATATTTTAATTTAGCTCTACATATCCTATGTAGCAACTCTAGATTTCTTATAGAATTATCTAATCCATTGAATTCTATGTCGTTTTTTATTTGCTAACCTACAAGGTTTTGAATTTATGTACAAAGTTGCAAGAATATTTACCTGCAAAATGGACAACTAGATCTGCTGTTTCAACTCTCTATCCTCTGCTTGGAACTGATAGGGCTTCGCTACGTCTTTTCTCCCTCCCTCCTCCTCCTCTCTTTTTCCGGAATTAAAATGATTTTCCCACCGAATTTTGGGGTATACATAGGTAGGCTTTATCGCTAGTTCAACTAGCGATTTGCACACTCTTCAATGCAAATCACCAGTTGAAATGATGACAGACACTTGGAACGACAACTGGTAGTAAATATGTTCATATCGACATTTCAAATGGTAACAGAAACCTATTTTTGTAAAAAAAATTCCATTATTTTTTTTGTAATTATCTTTTAAATTAATATTATTTTTTAAAAAATTCGATACTAGAACATGAACCCTACATGTGCACGGCACGAACAGCTTACCAAGTAAGTCCAAGCTAACATATATAACTAAAAGTCAAAAGCTGGACAAGAGATGCTTCCGTGTCTTATGCGGAATGAAATCTGGCACACACACATTGTCATGATTTCAATTTCAGATATTTTAAGAATCGAAAACATATCAGAATTGAAATCTGGCAGCTCATTCACTCATACAAAAAATAAATTTGCAGCTTTGCACTGCACACTTGGATTAACATCCCAGTTGCTCATTTTATTACAAATGGTCACGGCCCTTTTAATTCAACTGCATCACCATTTTCAGCAAAATAAAGTGAAATGATTATCACTGATATATTCATGATAGCACCTCGATACATAACAACATAACAAGATGGTAAAAAACAAAGAAGGGGAGATTGTTACTACTGCAGTTTTCTACGCATGGAAATGCACAGAGTGACAGTCAAGGGTGTATGTATGTATGCCCATAGCAGGATACATACCGATACCGGTGCCGTGTTCATGACCTCCAGTATCTACAGACTGCAAGGACTACTTTTTACCATCAGACTCTGAATTTTCTTGTTCCTTAACACGACCATCCCGACCAGATTGGAACACAAGGTCCTTGAAGGACAGTGGTGACGATCCCTTGGCCTTCTTTATCTGCAAAGCAAGCTCATGGTAATTAGAATACGTAAATATACAAGTTCTATCACTAACAACGGTGAAGTGCCTTGAGGCAAAACAGTAAGCTAGTGAAATATCCACAAGTATGATAACCGCTACCATTCATCGAAACTGAAGCTATGTTGAGAATCCAAGCAAGCAAGAAACAAGTCCGAAAAAAAAACATAAGCAAAAAGAGCTACAGAGCATATTTCTTGGTATATGGTTAGCAATTGTGCATTAATGAAATTAAATTTGGTTTGCTTGCGCGGAGGAGTGGCAAATGGAGGGAAGATGGCGGGGCGGCGCAGAGCAGCGGAGGATTGGGGCTCGGGAGGAGGGGAGGTCGGCGCGCGGGCGCCAAAGAAGCAAGAACCCTAGCAGATAAGAGAATGAGGCGAAGGGAATCGTGGGAAGCTCTTGGCCCCGAGTGGGATAAAATGGGCTCACTGCTCACACGCTCACAAGGCCGCCTAGCGCCGCTCGTTTCGGGATAGATGGTCAGGATTACTCATGTGCATATGTGCATGGAATCACCCATGTCCACCAGATATACTACCACATATGCACGGTACAAGCAGCTTATCAAGTAAGTCCAAGCTAGCATATATAACTAAAAGTCAAAAGCTGGACTAGAGATGCTTCCGTGTCTTATGCGGAATGAAAATAAAGAGAATTCCTAACTCTCCTGTCCTATCCCAGTCCTTGGCACTAGGGTTCACCGTCACCCCACACATGACGCTAGGGCTCATCGCAATCTTCCCCCGTCCATGTCACCGGAATCTACAGTGTAGTTATTGTAATTCTTTTATGCTCTACCCCAGTTAAACTCTAAACAACTGAGCTAATCGGCCAACTTTTCTCGTTAACCCATTTTTAGTGGATTCAAGTCTCCGATGCTACTCAGCAAAATATACGTAGTACCATGCTGTGCTGAAAGCAATAGGGACAAGGCACCGCAACGGCTCAGATGTCAGAACATAACCTCCGGGATATATTTCCTCCTTTTTTTTTAAGAACTCAGAGCTAATCGTGACATAGAACACGTGCCAGCCTAGTTTGTGCAGGTACCGTGCACGATCGATCTCGAAAAACGGTAGCAGGACGCCTGATTCTTGCGGCCTGCGTGAAGAAGATGAACGAGTACACTAGATAAAAAAAAAAAAACTGTGCCCATTAATTAACAGACGAGAGTTGACAAGTAATTGGTGGAAGCAAATTTGCTGACCCTCTCTAATTATTTTGGATGGACGGCTGATGTGACCCACCGAATTTTTTTTTCCGTAATTGGTCGGGTCGGCTCCTATCAGGAAAACAAGACCCCGGCGGGGCCCCCGTGACCGAGCTCCGAGCCCTGGAACGTTCAGTTTTGGATGGACGGCTGATGTGACCCACCGAATTTTTTTCCCGTAATTGTTCGGCTCGTATCAGGAAAAACAACACCCCGGCGGGGCCCCCGTGACCGAGCTCCGAGCCCTGGAACGTTCAGCGTACGAGCCGTGTGGATCGGCTAAGTCAGTCGTCTCAGACCAAGTCGTCAGTCCTCCTCTAGTTTAATGCGATGTGCGTCTGCGCGATGTCTGCACCTGTTGACTTCTTGGAGCCAAGCGTTAAGCAACAACACATCGCTCGCTTTCGCACAGTGCGGGCGACGTTGCATCCTCAGCATTCCAAATCGTCGACTTGGAAGAGTCGCAGGTCATCACGCTCTCCGCTTCGTTAATTATTCAGAGGAAACCGGAAATTATGTGGGTGTTTTGGACTGATCCTACGTCCCATGTGCCCTCAATGAGACGCTGACATATATACCAAATCGCTGACTATTTAAACATCGCATCTAGCGGCTACTAAAAATTCACTTTCAAGTGAGGTGATGTTAGGGCATATTTGGTTCGAGGTCTGAGAGTCGTGTCTGAGAAAAAGTGGTGCCTGAGAGTAGCCTGAGAAGCAGATGATTTCTGACTGGTCAGGCAAACCTGAAAATATGGTGTTTGATTGATGATACGTGCCTGAAGATAGAAAGAAAGGAGAGAGAAAGAGCTAAAAAGAGAAACATGACAGTTGCCTGCCAGGCCTTCATTTTGTATGCCTGGTCGCCAGGCTCTCATGCAAGTGATGCCCAGGCACCCAACCGGCTCGCTCCCTGGCCAGGTCTGCTAGCGTCAGGTAGAGAAGCAAACACGCCCTTATTAAGCCCCTGAATAGGAAGCACGGAATTTTCGGTGCATTGGATCAGTTCAAAATGTTCAGTGCCGTGGTGGTAACTTATCAGATTAAAGAGTTAAAACAAAAGAGGGGGCAACTCACTGCTACTTCCTAGAGTCTCTCTTCCTTCTTGTATTTCCTCGTCATAAATACATTGTACTGAATATGGCGTCCGTGATGAAGAAAATGAATCCTTTTGAATCTTCCCATCTCAATCCTGAAAGAAAGAAAGAATGTCCTTATTCCTCTTCATATGTCAAGGAATAAATTGCTCAACATTCACAAATCACAAGAAGAATAACTTAATTTCTCAATCATCTTTCGCACTTTACTAATATCCCAATTCCTAAATCCCCAATTCCAAATCAAACGAAAACGAGAGGGTTACCTACTATTGCTCTGCACTAGTGCAACACCTGGATAAAGAGAGGATAGTATAGTGTTGGTCACTCGGTGATACGTCAAAGAACATAGAAGAGAGTCAAAGTCATGCGATGATGGTCGATGCTTGATGAGTCGATGTGTGTTGGACTACTGTGTTGCTCTCACAAAAAAGGGTTGCTGGCTTCCAAGGCCCAAGATGGGTTGCCGTCATGTCGAGTGCTAAGATGGGCTATGAGCTGAATTGCGTGAGACCCTAAGATGGACACATATATATCAATTTGACTAATAAATACATATATATTGTATGCTTGTTTGCTAATTTTTTGGGTGTGCCAAGGCATACCAGGCACACCACCTGCCTCTGCCCATGGCTATAGCTCTACATTTTTTAGTAATCTACATGCTACAGGTCGGACAAAGAAGTCAAGAACCTATAAGGGCGTCCACAATGTGATGAGGAGTCTCCTGGGATCAGTTGGCTAGCACCACAGATGGTGGGCTAGCCAACCAGGTTTCGAATACCCTCTTCTTAAATACGTTATGTGGGGGATAAGTCTTATATCTCTACACCAGCGTCATAAGGGTCACATGGTAATCTTATGGTCGACCATAAGTATTGTGGCCAAAAAAGAAAGTTAGCCATAAGTATTGTGGCCAAAAAAACAAAGTTAGCCATAGCTTGAAGCTGGCCACAAGCTTAAGGCTTAGTCTCAAGGGATAAAAAATAATTGAATCTCTGTCCTCTCTCCATCTCACCGAGGTTGTTGGTACTACTGCCAATGGGCGGGAGGATGGGGAACGGGCGGTTGCAGCAAGGAGGGGGCGTCATCGACGGCTGCCACCACTGGATCCGACCGGAGAATGCATCGTCGATAGTGGCCACCATCGGATCTAGATAGGAAATGCGTCGTCAACGGTGGCCTCCACTAGATCCAGTCATGGGAAGCTCAAGGACAACATGCCGCCTCCCGATCACACTGCCTGCTTAGTGGGATGCGCGGTAGCCAGATCCGAATGCCTGGAGCTCGAGGACAACGGCTGGTGAGGCGATGCCGAGAGACGTTGCTCCGTCGACCGTCGTCGCATCACCGAGAGCTCGAATTTGATCGCCAGGAGCTCAGTGGAGACGCTCCCTCGCTGGATCTATCGGATCCGGCTGAGGAAGATGCACCGTCTCCACCTTGTTGCTCCGTCACCGGAAGACAAAGAAAGAGAAAGAGGGGGAGAGGAAGGGGCGGCACGAGGTGAAGAGGGAGGGGTGGAACTTTGGTTGGAGAGGGAGTGACGAGGGTGGAGCGGCACTGTGGTTGAGAGAATGCGGCAGGATGGAGGGGATCAAGTGGTTGGAGAAAGAGGCGGCGAGATGGGAAGTGGAGAGAGAGGGGCTGCGGTTAGTGACTTTGGTGGATTTGTGCTATATTTTATTGAAACTTGGGGGCCAGCTTAATACCTCCTCCTAGCAATAAACATTGTAGCAATTACAACAAGTCACGCGGACCCCACCTTAATATCATAGTGGGCATTAAGCATTGAAGATGACCTAAGTAGCATGCTACTTGTGAGTTGTGGCACTTTTAAGGCATTTGCTTTGTGTTGTCTGGACAAGCAAACCATAATATTGTTCCAAATTCGGCACCTGCAATTTCGTCAAAAATTTACTTATGTGGTTTGTTTGAATGAGCAACATAGATGCACAGCTTGTCCAGTGTCCAAGTCGAACAGCATGACTGTAATATCCCATTTATTAACAGAGAGTATAAGGAGATTGAGAGATTCCTTATTTGCCTCACACAGAAATATGATAGAATTTGTAATCATCTTGCAACCAATGTCTCCCTATTGCGCTCCTTTGCTGTCCTCCCCTTTGGAGGTGCTCCCACCATTGCTGTTGGCCAAGGAGAACGGTGGAGGAGAGGGAGAAGAAGGGGGAGAGGTCAACTTTGTGGGGGTTTTCAGCGGGTTCCTTTGTGTCTTCAAGGGAGATTCTCAACTCCTTGTTGTTTTGTTTAATTCTCCTCCATGCGAATGTTGTCGATTAGCATATTAGTGTCTCTGCTATTTTTTATTCATGATACTGTAGTATGTTTGTAAGGACCCGGGATTAACACCTCAAATCCTCTGTGCATTTCTGAACTAGTCCCATGATCAGTGGCTAGCTCACACAGTAAACAAATGTGGTAACACAACCATAATTGCAAAACTTTATAAATGAATATCAGAGTTGATTACCAGAAAGGACCAGAAAGGCTTATAAGCCCACAATACAGAACACAGCGGAAGATGAAACAAGAAGCAGTAGAGCCCAGCTAATCTGCCACATGCAATCGACTGGGGTAGCGGCCTAGTCGTCGAGATCTTCAATAGGAGCAAAGTCCTTCTCTTCTGAACAACATTTTATTAAGCAAGAGTGATTACAAATGAATGTACTCTGCAAGTTACACCCAATAACATAATTATAATGCATGCAAGGTTATAACAAAGGAAGGCTTATAGAGTTGATTTTGTATAAAGTAGTGTTTTCTTTCCAAATACTTGTACTAAGTTCCAAGGCGGATATTCTATAACTAAAATTCATTTTCTAAATTCTCAAGTTTTATAGTCAGATAACATTCATCAACGAGTGGTGAAAGATACCCTCCTATCACAAGGCTACCCACCCAATTCTCATTTGGATAGAAATCCAAAAAGCATTTGACAAAGTCTTTTGAAATCAAAACCAAAATCTAACTTGGAGTGGCTTTGCTAGCATGTCCATGACTGTGGACACGGCTATTTGAATAGTTTTACACTCTACAGAGGTTGTACAACTTTACCCACATGACACGACTTCTCTAGTTTGTCCGGCATATATCTATGCCACCGCTTACTACCTTAGGTAAGCGGTCTAGAGCACGTGACAAGGCCTTTACAATGCGCCATTCCACCGCAGTCCCCCTTCGCTAAGGTTTCGCCCCCTTTGGATAGAAATCCGTAGAGTTCCTAGCCCCCTCTTGCGCTAGGTGGGAATGCATGTACGTAGGTTGTAAAAGACCACCCACACAACCGGATGGAACGACCACGGTGAAACATTGCAAATTAGTTAGCCAGGTCCCCTACCCATTCTTAGGACATGTGGTAGTACGATGTGACTTAGCAAGATGCGGCTCGAAGACCGGTCCTTAATTGACTTGGGCGACTTTCCATAAAACCCATGGGCCTTGATTATAGAAATAAATCGATCCTGTGTATGAACATGCACCCATCCAAACATCCATTTCACCCAAGTTCAAACCACTTTTTATTTTATTTTACAAGTTAAACATTTCAAAGATTGTATGGTATAGACATACCATAACATTGTTCAAATCATAATTGAATTTTTGGCTAATTCCCCAAAGTAAACCTTTTGGTCTAAGCTTTGTCTAAGCATAGTGTTTTTTAAAATGTTCTAGTCATACTAATGTATTAACGAGAGTTTTATCTAAGGTGACAAGGTGTGAGGGATTCAATGTCTGAGAATTGTCAAGTATGAGATTAGTAAGTCAACCATCCATAGTGGAGTCATAATCCAATAATCCAACAATATTCTTTTTCTAATAATTCAACATTCATCAAACAAATCTTCAATAATAATTCTATAATCCAATATTCATAAATCCAATATCTAACACAATCTATTTCTATAATCCATCATTCATTAATCCAGTGTTCATCAATAATCTATTTTTATCAACAATTATAGATCATCTGAACACTTTTATTCAGTTAACTCCACCATTACATCAATTCTCTACAATTCACCAAAATTACTTCTATAACCCAACAAAGATTCAATTCCATAATCCAACCACAATAATCATATAATCATAGAATCCAATTTCCAATAATTATATAATCCTACAATTCAACATCCAACAATTACTTCTATAATCCGATCTCCAATAATTCATTCTTCAATAATAATCTATTTCTAATAATTCGCCATCTATAATATCCAAAATGATATATTCTAATAATCCAGCAATATATACTTCTATAATCCAACCAAGATTTATTTCTATAATCCACCAAGATTTATTTCTAAAATGCAACACCAACAATTCATTTATTTCTATAATCCATCATACCATCCATCCAAGTTATGCTTCCATAATCTAACAAGCATCAATCATGTATCCCTATAATCCAACAAAAATATACTCTGATAATCCAACAAGACATATTCCAATAATCTAATAATAATGTATTTCTACAATCCAATCACTACTACAGAACAGACCTTTGGTCGAACTGCCAAATGGGCAATAGTCTCGGAGAAAATTGCGTCCGGGACCAAAAAGATCTTTAGTCCCGGTTGGTAACACCAACCGGGACTAAAAGTCCCCTGCCCAACGGCTCTGGTGGCGAGCTCGGTGGCGAGCTTTTAGTCGGTTGGTGTTACCAACCGACTAAATGTCAACCTTTAGTCCCGGTTGGTACTACAATCCGGGACTAAATCTTTAGTCCCGGATTGTAGTACCAACTGGACTAAAGGTTGGATTTAGTCGGTTGGTAACACCAACCGACTAAATGTCCTTCTATTTAAACTCACGCTTGGCGTGTCATCACAGAGCCGGAACGCCTTGTTGTCGCCGCCAGGACACGCCGCCATTGCATTGTCACCGCCGAGCTGTTCATTCACTCAACCGTATTCACGGCGTGTTCGCAGAAGCTCTGATGCTAACCTGCCGTCCATTATGAAAAATATGAAATGTGAAATTTGAATAATTTTTATATGTTATAAAATTGCCAATTAATTCATAAATGGAACTTTCATGATTTTTGTAGGCCACAATAAATTTCCAAAAATCATGAAATTTGTTTTTCCACTAAGTTACACTGTGAACAGTCCATATAAAAATTTTAAGACTATTTGGACAAAGTTGAATTTATACCTATTTTATGCTTATTTATTTAATTATTATTCCATGAATTTTGTAGGCTAAATTAATGATCCAAAAATTCTGAAAATTGTTTTGCCATCTAATTAGGCTATGAACTATCTGTACAAAAATTTTGGGATCAATCTGAAGACTTTTATTTTTCACCTTATTTAATAATTATTTAAATAAATGAAAAATGACTTTTACATGTGTTAGTTAGGTTAAGCTTTGAGGGTGTTTGATGAGATAAGTCTTATCTTATCAGATCCAACCTCTTGGGTAAAAATAATAAATATTAATTTTGTTTTAATAAATAAGTTTAATATTTAATTATTAAGTAATTAGTTAATCTCTTAATTAGCTTAATCACTTAGTTATTGTTTGCCTTTTGGATTGATTGTTGACTTAGTAATTATGTGATATGTCATATAATGCAGACGATGACACGCCATTGGATGTACAATGTCGATCGCCGCTCCAAAGAGTTCATTGATGGCGTGCATTATTTCTTAAGAGTGGCCGAGGCAAACAAGCGGGATGGTTTCATGTCTTTGTCCATGTGCCTGTGTAAGAATTTGAAGGAATATTCTAGCTCAAGGAGTCTTCACTCACACTTGTTGAAGTCGGGTTTCATGCCAAACTATATTTGTTGGACCAAGCACGGAGAAACCAGGTTATAATGGAAGAAGGTGAAGAAGAACAATTGGACCCTAACGACATTATTGCTTAATACGGTGACTTCGATGATCTTGCAATGGGCGAAGTCAAGAAGAGGCAAAGAAGACACACTCGCTGAAGATGATGCTCTTGGTGATGTCATTCGTGATGCACAAAGAGATTGCGAAAGTGAAAAGGAGAAGGCTAAGTTTGACCGCATGCTAGAGGATCACAAGAAATTACTATACCCGTCCGTAGCCAAGATGGGCAAAAAAGTTGGGTACAACATCGAGTTGCTACAATGGAAGGCATGAATGGTGTATCCGACAAGGCATTTGGGCAATTATCAAGATCCAAAAAAGATGCTTAGAAGCCTAACGAATTGCCCGCCACTACGCTGAAGCAAAACAGTCGTTTGCCCTTTGGGATTAGAAATCCGGAAGATACATGCATGTCCTAATGATCGCATCCTCAGATCGTGGCAAGGACTACGAGAATTTGGATGAATGCCCGTATGCAAAGCGTCGCGGTATAAGATCGGCGAGATGACCTGGCGATGTTGAGGGCGAAGAACGCCCCAGAAGAAAATCCTGCCAAGGTTATGTGGTATGCTCCTATAATACCACGCAAACGTCTGCTCATAAACAAGGACCATGCAAAGTTGTCGCGATGGCACAAAGAAGACCGTAAGGTAGACAACATGTTGAGACACCCCGCTAATGGGTCCCGTGGAGAGCAATAGGCGAGAGAATTCCTGAGTTTGCAGATGACGCAAGAAACCTAAGGTTAAGCTTTAAATGCGGATGGTATGAATCCTTTTGGGGACCGAGCACTAGTCATAGCACTTGGCTGTTACTCTATGTATCTACAACCTTCCTCCATGGTTATGCATGAAGCGGAAGTTCATTATGATGCGGTGCTCATCCAAGGCCCGAGGCAACCCGGCAACGACATCGATGTCTACCGAGGCCATTAGTTGAGGAACTCCGCTTTTATGGAGCAAACCGGTGTACGTATGTGGGATGAGTACAAGCAGAACACTTCGACCTGCGAGCATTGTTGTTCGTAATAATCAATGATTGGCTGCTCTAAGTAATCTTCGGACGGACAAACAAGGGATACAATGCATGCACACAATGTTTTGATGACATTGACAAGTATATATTTGAAAAAAATGTCGAAGGTCGTGTACCTTGGCCATCGTCGTTTTCTTCCTATGAATCACCAACTAAGAAAGAAAGGCAAGCATTTTAACGGTAAGGCGAACACGAACCAAGCCTCGCATAACCGAACCGGGAGGATGTACTTGATATGGTCAAGGATGTGCAAGTAGTCTTTGGAAAGGGACAAGGCGGCGAACTGTTCGAAGATGCTAAGGACACGCACCCATGTGGAAGAAGAAGTCCATATTTTGGGAGCTACCCTATTGGCAAGTCCTAGAGGTCCATAACGCGATCGACGTGATGCACGACAAAGAATCTTTGTGTGAACTCGCTAGGATTCATGGATGTGTATGGAAAGTCTAAGGATTCACTCGAAGCACGACGGGACTTGCGGCGCATGAAAGAACGAGACAACTGCATCCAGAGAAGATGGATAATGGGCGCCATTACTTAAGACACGCTAGCTTCACTCTTAGCAAAGAAGAGAAGGAAAGCATGTTTGAATGCCTAAACAAACATCAAGGTCCCATCTGGATTCTCCTCCAATATAAAGCGTATAATAAATGTGCGGAGAAGAAATTCCTACACTTAAAGTCCCATGACTGCCACGTGCTTATGACGCAATTGCTTCCGGTTGCTTTAAGAGGAATTCTACCTCCACATGTACGTCTGGCCATCGTGAAGCTATGTGCATTCCTCAATGCAATTTCTCGTAAGGCAATCAATCCAATGGAACTAGCTACTCTCTGAGAATGATGTGGTTCAATGTCTTGTCGACTTTGAGTTGGTGTTCCTCCATCCTTCTTTAATATCATGACACACCTCCTAGTTCACCTGGTCAAGGAGATTAATATTCTCGGTCCTGTGTTCCTACACAACATGTTCCCCTTTGAGAGGTTCATGGGAGTCCTGAAGAAATATGTTCACCAGCGTGCTCGGCCAGAAGGAAGCATCGCCAAGGGCTACGGGACGAGGAGGTCATTGAGTTCTGTGTTGACTTCATTCCCGACCTTGACCCGATTGGTGTTCTGAATCGCGACACGAGGGAGACTTCTTGGAAGGGAACACTAGGGAAGAAAATATATATCGATGCACGGGGCGATTATTTCAATAAAGCGCACTACAGTTCTTCAAAACTCCTCCGTGGTGGAGCCGTATGTCGAGGTACACAAGGAGTTCCTACGATCCCGGTTTCGGGGAAGAATGAAGCTTGGATTAGGCGTCATCACATGGAAACTTTCAGCGGTTGGTTGCGAAAAGAATGTCGAGGTGATGACAATATTGATGAGCAAGCTGTATTTGTTGGCTAGGCAACCATCGTGGCACATCCTCACGTACAAAGTGCGAGATAAATGGAAATACATTTTACACCGTAGCCCAAGATAAAAGGAGCACGAACCAAAAGCAGTGGTGTCGCGTAGATGCCATGCACCCAAATGGAAAGAGGCAAACATATTATGGCGCATAGAGGAGATTTGGGAACTAGACTACGCACCTAATTTTAAAGTCCCTTTGTTCCGGTGCCAATGGGTGAAGATGATGGGAGGCGGGGTAACAATCGACAAGGAGTATGGAATGACAACAATGGACCTCAACAATATTGGGTACAAAGACGAACCATTCGTCGCTGCTGGCGATGTGAATCGGTGTTCTATGTGAAAGACATGTCTACAAAACCCAAGAGAGGGAAAACGACGACAAATCAACCAATGAGCCAAAAGCGCCACATAGTTCTTTCGGGGAAAAGAAACATCGTGGGAATTGAGGACAAGTCGGACAAGTCGAGAAGATTATGAAAGGGATGACCGAATCCCGCCTTCAAGTGTGACCAAAGACCCAAGCATCTCGCTAAATGCCGAGGACACTCCATGGTTACGGCATGATCATAACCAAGGGTCATCGTCAAGAAGAAGTTCACCATCGTGCCCGCTTGATATATAGTGATGTTTAATAAATAGTGTGTATTAGAGATTTTATGTAATAATTGTAACTTCAGATGTTTCTATCATATTTTTCTTGTTTTTATCATTTCAAATGAAATTCCTATTCGATAAAAGGACACATGTACCTCTGTGAAGCATGTCTTCTCCACCGGTGTCAAAATGACTTGAAATTTTTTAGCAAGTATTTATGCCTTCAAATGAAATTCGACTTGTGGTTTGAGCCCTTCATTTTGTTTATAGTTGGCTCTTCACTTCCCGACTTGTGGTCACTATAAAAGTCGTTTGAAATGTCAATAAGATAAAAGGAAATGCAACTATTATTTTAAAAAATTTATGCCTAGTATTTAATTTACTATGCATTTAACAAGAATTAGCATATTTATACAAATAAACTTAATACAAAACCCAAGCTGTGGCGTGGCGGGAGGCTGAATAGTGTAGTGGGGACCTTTAGTCCGGTCCAGACTGCTTGGGACTAAAGGTCACACAACCGGGACTAAAGGTTCTCTGGAAAATATGTCCTCAGCATAAAACCTTTAGTCCCCGTGGCACCACCCGGGACTAAAGGTCACTTTTAGTCCCGGTCCAGATTACCACGCGGGACTAAAGGTCACACAACCAGGACTAAAGGTTCTCGAAAATATGTCCTCACAAAAACCTTTAGTCGGGCCGTGGCACCAGGGACTAAGGTCCGACCTTTAGTCCCGGTCCGTATTACCACGCGGGACTAAAGGTCTTTAGTCCCGGTTGGTAATACTGCCCGGGACTAAAGGTCCCCATCAGTACTTAAGCAACAGTGGCTTCTTCCCTTCTTCCACCCCTTCCGTCTCCCTCGCCGTCTCCTCGGCTCCAGCTTCGTCGCGCCCCGGCCTCCTCCTTCCTCCCGTGGCGCCCCACTCCCGCCACCACCTCGGCTCCTCCTCCGCCGCTCAGCTCGCCCGGCTCCTCCTCCTTGGCCGGATCCGGTGCCCGACTCCGCTCGGCGGCAGCCACACTCGCCTGTTGCCAAGACGCCTCCACGCCGGTGAGCTCCTCATCTCTTGTCGCATGTGCATTTCTCTGCAGCTTGTCAAATTATTTCCTTTGGGGATTGAAAGGAGACCGTTCTGTAAATAGTGGTGCCCAAGTTCTTGATGAAACCGAGGAAGAGATTAGCAGTGTAGCTTCTCTTGCAGAGATGTGCTTGAGTCTCCGAGGTTAGGATAGGCCTACCATGAAACAAGTGGAGATGGCTGCGGGTTTTGCAAACAAAAAGGTTGAACTCGTGCTATGTTGATCCGAGAAATGAACAAGAGAAGGAACCATTGCTAAGTACAAGAGAAAAAATCTAGTTCTCGGTTGTTGGTCGTTGATTTCAATGCTAAAGCTAATTTGCCATCTGAAAACACCGATTGTGTTATATGTATATCTTTGAGCAAGAGTTTGTCATATGCATTTGGAGTATCACGCTAGGATGTGTATATGAAGTTTCTACATATTTAGTTACTGATCCTATACCAGATGGTGTGCCCCTGATTTCCCTTTTCATGAAGAAAGTACCATATATGTACTTTTTAGGTTAAGCACCATGTAAGTCACTAGTCATGTAATCGATAGTGCAACTTTTACTTAATAGACCTGTTCTGAACAAACTATTGTACCGAAGTTTGTATGATCCAATCTACTCAAGTTTTCTAGCTTCTTGACGTGCCCAACACCAGAATTGGCAAAGTTGGGGTTAGAGTCATTTGTACCGCGATTGTGAAAGTAAAGCATCAAACAAAAGCAAAGACTCATTTTGGTACCTTTGGTAAGTATACAAAAGATCATAATTGGAAGTCAGAATCGAACAACGAGGTTAAGTATTTAAACCGCACATCGTAATATCTGAGGATCTAGATGTAGCATAGAGGTGAGTATTGTTAGATAATCTTTGTTTAGGAAATAGTTTCCATTTAGGATTTGCTTTTGGAGTTGGAGTTGAGTCTTGCTTGGTTTAGTTGTTTGAGTCAAAGTCGGCCGTGTGCGTGAGTGTATAAAAGAACGTGTATTAGTGTATTAGCGCCATGTAAAGATAGAACCAGAAGCTAGCAATGTAAGAGTTGAGAAGTGAGAGAAAAGCAATAAGAAGAAGAAAAGAGAAACGCCGCATGTAATACCGCCTGGGACTAAAGGTCCCTCGATTATAAGCAACAAAGTGGCTTCTTCCTTCTTCCACCCTTAGTCTCCTAAATCGACTTCTTTTTCTTTTCTTTAATTGTTTCATTTTCTTTTTCTGTTATAAATGAGTTATTTATGCAATTATTGAATGTCGTTAATTATCGTTAAATACCATCAATTGCATTAATTGTTGTGAAGAATTACTTGTGTGCAAATTGCCATCAATTGTCGTCAAATGTCGTTAGTTGTTGTCAATTGCACTAATTGTCGTTGAGATTACTTGTGTGCAAATTGTCGTTCTTTTTCTTTTCCTTTTCTTTCTTTTCTTTTTCCTCCCTTTTCTATTCCTTTTTCTTCTCCTTCTCTTTTTCTCCTTCCCCTGGGCCCACTTGACCACCTTCTAGGGCTGCGCCAAGACGTCCTTTGCCTCGCCACAGAGCCATGTCGCCGACGTTCTCACCCAACCTCCGCCTCAAGGGCTGCTCTCCTCCGAAGTCGTGCTTAGTCACCTCCTAATGACCCCATCATGTCATTTGTGCTCACGTCGTAGCGCACAAGATAGACTCGCAAGGCCGCCTCTCGCCGAGGGTTTTGTGCGAGAACTTGCGCCCGCCACACCATTGTTAAGCCGACTCGCCCCCTCCCTTCCTCTCGCCCCCATTCATTCCCCACCCCTTGTCCATTTCCCTCTCGTCGAGCTCATTTCGGAAAGGTCTCTCTCTCCATCCGACCGCCTTGAGCACCATGCCGCCCTAGTCGCACCATTGAGCTACTGGCTAGCCCCATCGTGCCATGAAGACCACCTCGATGCCCTCGACCTCCTCGGCTCACCCACCTCCCTCCCATGCCTGTCTTGGGTGGAATGGCCACACCACCAACGTCTTCCCCAAAGCCGACCGCTCCACTTGTTGTTCGGCCGCCGGTGAGATTCTCCCCATCTACTCGCGTCCAAATGTGTCCCAAAGAACCTCCTCAAAACCCCTCAATCAATTTCGGGATCGATGCAAGGAACTCGTCACTTGTTGTTTTTCTTTTGTCGATGCATGTCACGAACCGCACGCCACTTGATGCGAAATCATAACCCGATCACGAACCGTTCTAACGTCCTACACATATATTTGCGAAATGGCCGACCGAATGACAACATGGGCGATGCCATGATGGATATTATCAACAATGACGCCTTACAAGGTGCCCAATTGAAGGTGATGACAACAATCAAGAAGTAGATGACGGAGTCGATGCTTTGCCGATTATGAAGATGAGCAAGACAATCTTTGGCGAGGTCTATCTACAATCTCTTATGTATACATGAAATTGAGAATAATTTCATTTGTCGTATAAATATATTTATTTAAATCTTTGTGTTTCTACATTAAGTAGCCCTCTGGATCGGCGACAACAACGGGAAGAGTAGAAATGTACGAGGCCGAAGAAGCCGTTGGAGGTCGGTTCATTCTCTATAATTCGAGGAGCATCTGAGCAAAGTACTTGGACCACATGCACGAAATTTGTCACCATTGTGGGTACCTTGTAAGGGACAGATCGATCAATGCTCGTGAATGGAAGCAAAAGAAAGTTGCTCCTCATATTAGTTTTGTCTCCGATCGTGACAAGGCACTAGTTTGGCAAGATGTCCTTCAACATTTCGCGCTCGTCTGTAAGATGAAGCTTTGAAGGAGAGAGTTAGGAACTGGCTATGAAGAAGATGGCCACACAATTCCGGTGTTGGAAGAAGAAATTGTACAACACATTTATCGGGAAGAACGGCGCTTGATTTCAACACTAAGGCCTACGTCAAGTTGAGGCCGTTTTGGGATGAGTTTGTGCAGTTCAAGACATCGAATGAGGGTGAGGCACGGGTGAGAAGGAACCAACAGAATGCCCGACAAAAGCAATACCACCATCACTTGGGATCGGTGGCTCAGGAGTGCCATTCCTAAGTGGGAAAGAATGGAACGGAGATTCTTGCCAAGGGATCGAACGAGAATCAATCAAGCCCGAAAGCGCCAAGTATTGGTTTTTCGGTCATGGGGAAGCCCGACCTAGAGACCGGAAAGATAGTGTATGGCGCAAAACTCCAAAAGCGTGAAAGATTTGCTTATGCTCGAGGCTTGGTGAGAGTGGCAGTGGCAAATTAACAGAGATAAGGATGAGTGACATCATACGGAGAGTCTTGAACACGGTGGGCGAACAAGAGGCTATGGGGAGGTGTCGTGGGAGCATGCCTTCCCTAAAGACAAAGCCACCTATAGAAGCCGCCAGAGAAAGAAGTACGAGGAGGCAGAGCGGATCTGCAGGATGGAGGAAATGGTTCGTGAGTCACGGAAGTGGCTCGTGAAGCAAGAGAGCGAAAAAAAGCACTTGAAGCCAAAATGAATGAGGAAATCAAAAGGCAAGCGCAGATAGCGATAAGTTCCATCCAAAGGCAAAGCGCATCACAACCGGAGTCAACATCACCCCTAATCGGTTGAAAAGCGATTGCGCTTCCACGGAGGTGCCAAGTGATTCAAGATGATGCAGGTGCGCTTCCCGTGGATGACATCACCGATCCTCTCACGACATGTGAGCTGCACATTCGAGAGGAATGCCACGGTCATGGTGGCTATCGGTGTTGTATCTCGTATCGACCCTACGAAGACACCAAGATGCCATGGGGCATTAATACCTCTGGATATGCTAGCGTCTCGGTGGATAGAGTTGTGAAAGGTAATAGCAATGTGCCTCTTGACATTGAAGGAGGTGATGGGAGAAGACTTTAGGAGAAGCGGAGAAGACATTCATATGTTGGCGCAAGCGCTATATCATTATTCTGGGCGTCACCTCCTCCTCCTCAACAACCTAACCCTAGGTGCGGATGAAAGTGAAGCGAAACATTTTTCACTAATTATGTATTGGCTTAAATAACGGTTTACTCATACCACGTTGTTTTCACGTGAGAACCTCCCCAACCTAAGTCCAATTATCCATTCACCACCAGTCACAGTGTTGCGGGCGATGACAATGAAGTGGAAGACACGGCCGCATCCCCACCGCCCCATCGCCTCCACAGCGGGCTCCAACGCCGACGCCGCCACCGCCGCTCCATCGCCTCCACGGCGGGCTCCAACGCCGCCATCGCCCCATCGCCTCCACGGCGGGCTCCAACGCCGCCACCGCCGCTCCATCGCCTCCACGGCGGGCTCCAACGCCGACACGGCCGACCCTCCGCCAAAGAAGAGGCGCACCCACAACGGCAGCGTCGGCCCCACCGCCAAGAAGAAACCCTCAGGAGAACACCACTATTTCTAAGACGCAGCGAAACTTTCCTATGAGAAGATCGCCGAGAAATAGATGCTTGATAACAGATGTGGGCAGTTTCTTCGCGAAAGTCAAGGCTAAAAGTGAAGCGGCGAAACCACGAGAAGCTTCTTCGTGACGCCCGAAGTTCTAAGGCAAAGGGTGGACGCTCACGAGAAAAAGTTACGTGCTCGTAAGGATTCGCCACTATCGGACTATGACCGCACTCTCACGAAGTCAATTGAGGAGGCGAAGAAGAAAGAGAAGAGAGCACGGAAGGGTGTTGCCTGCTCGGGAACAATCACAACAATCGGTGCCCCGCTAGTTATTGGGAATGAATATGGTTCAAACGAGCGTGCTAGAATAGATATCAGGAAATGTGCATTTGGATCAACTTGATGAATTTTTCATGAAACTGGTCTAAGCATTTCCCAAATTCTCGCGGAGCACACATCAAAAGTGCTCAGGAAGTTGATAATTGGAAGAAGGAATATGTATATGGCAAGAGTCTATACAACCACGAGAAGCTCATGGAACTTAAATGCGAAATGTACTTGTTAAACCAAAGTGGTACATGGCGGTGTCGCATAAAAGCGGATGACTATATTTGCGTCAAAATTAGAAACCATCATTACTTCCGTGGCGATGACATTATAATGGTTCGGTTTAATGAGTTACACCGGCTATGCCACATGAGCGCTCTAGACAAATCTCTCATTTGCTTTTATGCATGCGTGATTCTTTCTTTTAATAATCTCACTCTAGCATATGTATATGTATAAGTAATTATCCTCACACTAGCTAGCATGTCTATACATATGCAGAGACATGATGAGAGACCTCACACGAGAAAGCGACAAGAACATTGGTTTCGTTGATCCATATATCGTATTCAAGGACCCAAACACTCCCTACGATCAATGGAGACCTCAAGCGGAGAGGAATTTCGGAGGTTCTTGATCAACCAAAAGAACAAAAGATTTATACTCTTCCCCTACAACTTTGGGTGAGTGTTGTTATCGTGTGCACATTTTACTTTACTTACTCAATCCAACATAAAGATATATATGTTGACTCTATAAACAAATCGACTTTTCATGGATCTTGATTGTCTTCGATCTCTCAAGCGGTCATTTGCTAATCTATGACTCGTTGAGAAAACCGCAGAAGATTACCAAGATATGATAGACATTATCCGGGGTAACCCGATCTTTAAATATTTATTCTGCTCTTTAACTCTGCAATAGTTAATTAACGATCAATTATTAGGCGGGGTTTGGGCTTGGTTCGATTCACTACACCGTCCGGATCTGAAAGCGCCACTTCGATCCACACCGGATGTAAGTTGTACTAGCTCCCGCATCTTTACCTTATCATGCTTGACTCACGCGGGATGACGAGAGTAATCTTTTATATCGCATGATGGGTTCTCTGGCGACCACCAGCAACAATTTGTGTGGATACTACGTTTGCGAGTTCCTCATGGTGTATGCAAAAGAACCCATCTACAGATCTGAAAAGCACGTAATAAGTATATATAATAAATCCATTTTATTTATTTGTTGCTATTAAATAAATCTTATGTATATTAATACTTCTTTCGTTTAATGCAAATTGAAGGAGATATGGTTGAAGGAGCAGTGTTGGATATGGACCGCCTCAAAGGAATTCAAGAGACAATCGCAGATTTCTTAATGAGCATGTCCTCAAGCCCGCACCGAAGTTCTACTTTAACCAGATGAACAATTGAAGCCAAACCAGGCGAACATTTGTATGACATTTAAGTGGAGGACAACATTTGTGTTGTAAATACCAAGGATGCATGAATAATGTTGTAAATTTTATGTGCATATATATATATATTATACATATATATAGCTCCATAATATATATAGTTTCATACTTTATTTGTGTGTAATAATGTTCCAAACTAAATTATATGTGGGCGTATACATATATTAGCGTGAAGAATACGCATTTGAAAACCTAATGTAATTGTAAAACCAAAATCAATAATGAATTGAAATGGAAACAAAAAGAAAAAAAACACCTTTAGTCCGGTTGGTAATACCAAAGGATTAAAAGGGCCCCTGTGCTCGGCCAATGGACCTTTTGTCGGTTGGTATTACCAAGCTGGGACTAAAATCGACCTTTAGTCCCGAGTCATTTGGACCTTTTAGTCCGGTTGGTATTACCAACGGGACTAGTTGTCGACCTTTAGTCCCGGCCTGGGACCGGGACTAAAGGTGAGACATTTAGTCTCGATTTCCTAGTCCCGGCTCTATAACCGGGACTAGAGGCCCTTTAGGCCCGGGACCAAAGGTCTGTTCTGTAGTAGTGAATCTTCAACAATCATATTTTCTATAATCTGACTCCAATAATTATATATTCTAATAATTCACCATTCCTATTTCTATTTCCAGATTATACTTCACCTTTGGAAAGGTCTTCCTTACTTCTCATTTTGACAATGATCGGCTATTCAATGGAATTAGGGATAACTATAAAGCTTAAAATAAATTACTTGAATTTAAATAAGCATGCAATAATAATTTTAAACAGAATTTAAATAATTTAAAATATTGCGATTCAAATATGATAAAAGGATGTAACTTGCCTTGCTTATTTAATTGTTGTTCTTAAACGGCGTCGAAATGCGGAGAAGCGTCGAAATCCGGTTCTCCGAAGTTGTCGGAATCTACACGCGAAAATAAGCCAAATTTAAATAAAAATCCAAATCCAATTCAAATAAACTCCAAATTAAATAATTTTAGTATAGGTAGGTAGATCTTGATTTTAGATGAATTTAGAAATTTGAATCGCTCGAATCAGAGTTCGAACTGAGAAGTTATGGCCTACGGAAGATACAAATACATGAAATGATAAAAGAAAAGGATTTTCGGAATTTTTGGATTTATTTTAATTTGGAAAAATGCTGAGCCGCTGACGGGTGGGGCCCGCGGCACTGTGGCGATGCCACGCGCGTGACACGCGTGCACGCCATGTCAGCGAAGAGACAAGGTGGCGCTGAGGTGGCTGCGAGCTGGAGGTGAGGTGGCACCGAGGTGGAGCCAGGTCAGCGAGGGCGACGGCGGTGCTTGGGACAGCGTGGGCTGCGCGGCTCGTCGGTGCTTCGTGCCGTGGTGAGCTCAGCGGGTGGTACCGACGCGAAGAGAAGGGCGCGTGGATCCTAGGGCGGGCCGGGTCGGCGGCGGGTGGTGAAGGGATGGCCAGTAGCGACGACGAAGAGCGGCGGTGGCGGCGGCTTGAAGGCGGCGATGCAGCTCTGGGGAGCTCCGGGTGGAGTGAATGCACGCACTAGGTGCATCGCGACGGGGCGAAGCCGAAGGTGGAGGCGGCGGCGGCTGAGGATGCTTGACGGCGGCGCAAATGGCGGAGGCGTCGCACAGTGGCTGGCGGCGAAAAGCTTCAACCGAGGCCAGGGGAGAGCGAGATAGAGAGGGCGAGGAGAAGGGAAAGAGAGAGGAGGTAATGGCGCTCCGGTTGCTTGCCTTAAATAGGCGTGGGGAGGCTTGGAGAGAGGGATGGGAGGTGGTGTGCTCCGCAGCGGCGAGGACGACACGGACGGGAGCAGGTGCGGGGAGGCGACAGGGCACGAGAGGCGGAGTGGGTGGCGGTAGCGGGTGCGGAGGAGCATGTCGCCTTCAATGCGTGTGACAGGGCGACGTGACGGGGCAGGTGCGGCAAGGCGAAACGCGCGCACGCGCGCAGGCGCTGATGCGGGCGACGTGGGCGGAGGCGGGTGGAGGAAGATGACCAGGGGTGAGGCGGCGACAAGGTGGGTGGCAGCAGCATGTGCGGAGGTCGTCCGCGCATTAAATGTGCGCGATGGCGACGTGCGGGACGGGGGCAGGTGAGGCGGCGAAAAACGGTGTGGCGCTGACGCGGGCGGACACGAGCGGCATGGGACGGAGGTAGACGACGATAGCGACGGCGGAGGCTGACAAGGCGGGCCCGCTGGTTAGAGAGAGGGGAAGGGGAAGCAGACAAGGGCGCGGGGCTTGGTGGTCGTCCGATCAAGATCAGACGGTGTCCGATGGAGGTCTTGGTGGCCGAGCAGCGAAACGGCGTGGGCAGCGAGGGGAGGAAAATGGTAGAAGAGATTCAGCCCAAACAGTAGAAGGGGAATTTTTAAGGATTTTGAATTTAGAAAATACCAGAAAAGCAAAAACCTTTTTAGAAAATAGCTAAAGCCGTCCAAAAATTCAAGAAAAATACACAGAAATATCTTGAAATATTTAGAACTTAATAAAAATATTTTCAGCTTAACTCTTGCTTTTAATTTTTGTAATTAATTATTTTTAACATAGGGTCAAAAGGAAAACCTCTTTTAAAAACCAACAAAATCCAAGAAAATGCTTAAAATAATATTTTTGATTTTATAATCCAAATAAGATCCAAAAATTTAATTAAACCAACTCGAATTAATTGAAGTTTAATTAATTCACATTAAATTGCTTTTAAAATCCTAAAATTTTAGGTTAAGCTTTAGTAAATTAATAAAATAAAATGGTTACTTTTAAATTTTAAATTTTTTTAAGAAGCCTAGAAAATTGGGATGTTACAAACCTACGCCCCTTAAGAGATCTCGTCCCCGAGATTCGGAGAGGCTAGAAAGATGGTTGAGAGTACAGGGTCTTGAACTGGAACTGTTGTTGATGGCTGGATTTGCTGTATGTTGCTTCTTTGGACATTTATTGGCATAATATCCTATCTCTCGGTAGTGGAAGCACGTGATGCCTGTGGCATGAGGTGGGTTCTTTTGTGACTGGCCTCCAACAAATGAGCTGGGGGTGTAAGAGATGGCCGGAGGGTTCACTGTTGTCTCTTGAGGCATTGTCAAGCCTAAACTTCTGTATTTCCACAACTGTGACAAGTACCTTCTATTGTTTTTACTCCCTACTGCTGGTGTTAATGTTGTGATTAGAGTAGCTTCTAGAAGGCTATCTGGGGTGAGTGCTAAACGCCTTTCTGGGCATCGATTGGCATAATGCCCCATATCCCAACAATTGAAGCATTGTACTTTGGCCCGTGACATCTTGTTCTGGAGAGACCGTCCGCCAATCACACGAGCCTTGGAATTTCTCGCAATATTTTGCACTTGATCTACCATTTTCCTCTTGTGACCATTGTCTTGTTGACGGCAGGTAACTTCTAGATTGAGTGCCTTGGGATTGATACTATTGAAATTTAGTTCCTTTGATTCTTGAGATAGCCTGGTAGATGAAACCATGGTCCTACCTTCCTTGGCTTGAATGGGAGTGGCTTGATAACTTGCACACTGCTGCTGTGCTATAGGGGTCAATGTTGTCTTCAAACAATCCTCGCCTTCACAGCTTGAGCAATTGATTGCCGCTGGGTGTGGTGTCTCAGGTTCTTCTGATTTTTCTTCCAGTGCCGAGGCTACTTGTGGTGCCAGAAGTGCTTGTAAGGGGCATTGTTTGACAAAGTGCCCTTTCTTGCCACAGCAGTTGCAGACTTGATACATGATTTCCTTTCTCCCGGAACACTTGATGAAACGGTGTCCGATGCGATTGCAATTAGCACAATGAATTTCTTGTCTTGGCTTTCCTTTTTGGGGGCATCCGTAGGCAAAGTTTCCCAGTTCACCACATTTGTAACAAAGAACATACTTCCATGTGTGGCGACTTTCAGGAAGAAGGTGGCTTACATCATCACTATGAGATACTTCTGGTGGCTTAACCTTGGGTAACTCATCGTAGGAACACTCTTCATGTGTTGTAGAAGCAGTGGCTATGGAAACGTTGTTGTCATTTTGACGAGGATCTAATAATCCTCTTTTTATCTTCTATTCTATAATTCTTATTATGAGTAAATATGATGTCATGTGGTCCCTGAGTATACCCCTTATATTTACAAGGGGAAGCCTACCAGGTGGTCGTAAGTTCTTCTACGACCACCCCCATAGTCATAAGTCTTGCTACGACTACCCTATGGTCATAAGTTCTTCTACGATCACTATCTAGTCGTAAGTTATTCTACGACTACCCCACAGTCGTAAGTCTTGCTACGACTACTTTATGGTCGTAAGTTCTTCTACGACCAGGTCAGCTACGACCACCTTATGATTAATAAAACCTACAGGCGAGTGGGTCCAATTGATTAAGGAATCCAAGCAGTCAACACATGTTGTTATTATGCGAAATAATAACATGCAATACCCCATTATTTCTGACAAGTAACTGCTAGGCGGCGTGAAGGAGTTACCATCCCGATGGTTACTGCAAACGTGCGCCTGTTACTGGATTTGATGAGGCGTCTCTTCAACAGGGGAAAACGGCTATTTCTTCACGACTATATAAAGGCAGCGGTTAGAGAGGGAAAAGGAAGGACCGATCGGAGGAGACAACAAGCAATCAGGAAGACAGTCAGATACTATCTTCTGTCATAGTCTTAGTCTTTTCTCCCGATTGTACGAAATACACTCAATACCATACACACACAGGAGTAGGGTTGTTATTCTCTCCGGAGAAGGCCTGAATCTGTATAAAAATACCCGTGTCAATCTCTCTGCATGATTCCATTCTAGGAGACCCCCCGAATCAAACAATCTTTACGTAAGATCGGTTCTAAAACACCGACACATTCATTTGTTGCATTAGTTGAGTCTGGGTGACGAAAAACTGATTCAAACTCTGAAGTGTTACTACTGTCAGTCGTTGGTTTCCTTCAGTACTGACATTCCCAGGGACATTATTGTTGGCATTGGTTCCACTTTTAGAGCGACTAGTGTTCACCATCTGTTGGTTACTCCAAAGGGTTAGGGAAGGAGACCAAGGATAGGGAAGAGACAAGGAAGATCAAAAGGGGATAGAGCAAAGCAACATTTCCAAATGAAAGAACCAACTCAAAAGCTTGTCTGAAGGACTTAATATCTTTACAACGTTCTATCGATCGATACTTTTAATCGGGCGAAGCGACCCAGTACACAGAATGAGTCTTAGCACACTTAAGCTATATGGTTGGGCTGACAAAACGATCTTTGGTTCATGGTCTTCGATTAATCTTTTCTGTCGTCCTTGGATGGTGGAGATGATGATACTTCCTAGTCTTTGTTGTTGTAGTTTGTGAGTTATGATATTCGCATCGTTGCTGTCCAGAAACCCCGTCAAGTTATAGCAGTCATAGTAATCGGCAGATTAGAACTTGTTAATGGCTAAATCAGGATTGTCCACCAACATGACTTTTGTAGGAGATTCTCTTAGATTTCTAGAATGTTAAAGAACACAATTTTTGGATCATCCTAGTGAAATTTATAGCTAGTTTAAGGCTATTGTCCAGATTGTCGAACAGTTTCTGTCGTTGTTATTCATCTGCTTATTAATTTAGTTAAAAGCAGAATTAAGAGATCTTGCCAACTAGACTTTTGTAGACCAAGTCGTAATATTTCTAGAGAGACTAAAAATGAATTTTTATGATAAGTAGATTGGGAGATACGTATTTTGGAAGATCGCTGTCCAGTTTTGAGTTACTATTAGTTTGTCGTTTCACGTGAGTAGATTAATTATTTGAAGTATGGGTTTGGGAGTGCGGATTAGAGCGTTGAGATTAGCGTGATTTCATATTGTCAAATCTGGTGTTGAGTAAATTACTTATTGTAGGGTGGGGGGGGTGAACTTGGGATTAGTTGCGCCTTCTTTACCATCCAACGTGTTGCAACGCGAAAGACAAGTACAAATTGGATTATCTTGTATGTTGTTGTTCAATCTGATTATATGATTATGGCATGGTTCATTCTTATGAATTATGAGTATTTCTGTTCTTTACATAATTTCGTTCATTGGTGATATCAAATTGTTATTATGAAAGAACACATTCATTTCATTTCATTTCCTTCATTTGAAGCATTCATGCTTCACCCACGGGAGTGGGTACTGAGATCCCCATCATTTCAGTATGAGCAACTAGATCCCCGTATGAAAGATTCTTTATACGGGTCTTGGATCCCCGTATTTTGGATTATGTGGGCCTGAGTGAACACTGACGGGTGTATCACTGGCTATACCAGTATATGCAGAAGAGAAGTGGATTGCATATTCATATTTGCATCAAGTGCATAGCATTTTCTTGTGAATTCGATATATTGGGAATGAACTGTCTTTGATTCGATGTTTCTTGTAGTATTCAATTGTATTTGCTGAGTCTTGGACTCACTCTTGTTTTATAGTTTAGGTGACCGCCGAGGATGACATTTATTGGGGGAATTTAGATCACAAATTTATAACACTGTGCTGCACACATCCATTACCAAATAATATTTCCATTACTTTATTTCCTGTTGGTACTTCAGCTGGTTCTTTTCATAGTTTCAATTATCAGTTGATGCCTATTACTTGTTGGATCTGTTACATAATGCTTATGACTTTGTTGGTGATGTTTAAACTGTGATTTTGAGTTTAGTTTCTTGCTGAAATTTCTTTGCTAGTATTGTGAGTAGAAATATTTAATTGTTGTCGAGCTATCTTGTGACGTTGATTTAGTTAAGTTAATTGTAATTTTCAGTTCTGATTTGTAAGTCTTAGTTATATCTTAGCTTCCGTATAGCTAGAGTGTTACAACGACATTCATAGGGCTTGACATAGGTGCTGATTTGTTCTTCTTCGTTCACTAATGCGGTAACAGTTCACCCAAAAGCTTAAGCTGGTAAAGAAATATGAACAATATATTTAAACACTCATCGTCATGTTTATGCTCCACCAGGTCTAAGACGTGGACTAGAAACGGCCCACGATTATTATTTTTAAATATTGCGTTAGTCATGTCTTGAAGTTAGGACCTCTTAGCTTTGATACCAAATTGAGTTGTATGTACTAATCAATTCATCCGAAAGCACAAGTTGAGGAAAAAAGCTAGGCAATATACTTCAACAATGTTGACCTTCTTTTTCGCCAAGTGATATTTACCACATACAATTGATAAAATCACATCACATCGCTATCGAGATGAAAGATGACATTTTTGAACAAATAATTGCTCCCTAGGATACAAGTAGTGTTCTAGAAGAAAAAAGAAAGAAAGTATCAATAGCATATAATTAGAGAGTAAATTTGCTAATTGCCATTGTCCTCATCCCCGAGTTGCAAAATATGATCGCGATTGAACCTCACGGCAAGATATCTTGGAAATACCACCGCCATCCATTTAATCGTTAAAACAGTATGAAGTGATCATTCTGCCCCATTCTTTATTTTTGTTTTCTTTCATTTTCTTTTAGCTAGGTTTGGCCCCAAATGCCATTCTATACTTGGCCAATAATATTTTTAGTAGCAAATCATCAGTGCCTTCGAGGGTAAGGAGAGTTCTTGCTTGGCCGCCAAGGTGGACACCATCTGCATGCTATAGCTACTTGCACACTCGCCGCTGACTAGTAGTAGCAACTAGTACTACTTGTACTAGTGTGCTGTGCACTGCAAACGCGGTTTCTACTTTCCTGCGCGTACGATAGAGACGATGAGCGACAGAATAAGAGGAGCGACCAGTCAAGCCTTCTCTTCTGAAGGACGGACCGGAGCAAGTCTTAAACAAGTTCTGAATGTTCTGCCTTGGAACCTTCCATTTATCTAATCGCACCCTGACTACTTCCTGAAATGAAATGCCTAGATCTTAATTACAATTCACTATGCAGGACAGTAGAGTAGCAGAGCACAACCCTCTCATACTCCTATATATAGGAGCTCAGGGCAGGGGTCTCTGCTCCCAACACAAGAAGCAGCTAGCTCCAGTTTCTACTTACTATTTCGTCTTGCTCCATATACAAAGCCTACCGAAACCCTCAAACTTTTCCTCTCGAACTCGATCATCTCGCTTCGCTTACGCACAAGACATTGGAGCACCACCAAGAAACTTAAAAGCAGCAATGAAGGTACGCGGCTTCCTGATGATCTTAATTTTCATCATCGCGTTAATTACTTTCTCATCTCTCTTCTTTCGGCTGAAACATGGAGTTGCTAATTCGCCTTGTTGGTTGCTGGTTGCAGCAAAAGATCGTGATCAAGTTGCAGATGGCGAGCGACAAGTGCCGGTCCAAGGTGATGGCGCTGGTGGCGGCAACGTGCGGGGTGGACTCGGTGGCGCTGGCCGGGGAGGGGAAGGACCAGGTGGTGGTGGTCGGCGACGGCGTGGACTCCGTCAAGCTGACGAGCGCGTTGCGCAAGAAGTTCGGGCACGCGCAGCTGGTGGAGGTTGGCGAAGCCAAGGAGGAGAAAAAGAAGCCCGAAGTCATCGAGTACCCATGGTACTACCACTACCCAGCGCCGGCCAACGTCGTCTATGAGTACCCTGCCACCGGGTATTGGTACGGTTACCAGTACTAGCGGCCGGACACCTGCTTTTTTTTTTATGAGAACACAAATGTCGGATGGAACTTTTTTTTTAAAGAATAGGTTAGATGGAACTTTGAGCAACATTAGTTGCCTAGGAGCAGTGGCGTACGCAGGACAAAAATAGAGGGAGTACTCAAACTAATATGATAAAATTGTACCAAATATATATAATACATTTGAATGTCTAATGCAATCCAAATTCATACATAAATAAACAAGAGACAAAGCGAGAATGTAAAATGAACTTAAGGTAGTACCTGGCTAATGAATATAACAATCCGAATGCCTATAAATACGTACGATGAGTACCAATCTATAGAACAAAAGTATCTAAATTAGTGAGACAATCAGAAAATTGCCACTAATTACAAACATTGAAATGAAATGGAAGTATGGAACATACCGCAAAACCGCTAGCTATGACTAGGAGCAGGAGGCAAGGCCATTCTACCTGATTTAAATGAGTGAGCCAAAATGCCTAACCACTGTCAAGTATCAAAAATTATTACTTTACCGATTACTAATTTACCTGATTAGTGAATACCTCTATCTGCTGCCAGCAACTCAGCACTGCTCCAGTCTCCAGTGCTCCTTAGTGACTTAGTCCTTAGTCCTTATCTATCTCCTCAGCCCTCACTCACTTCCTCAATTCTGTTCGGTTGTTCCTCAGTCTCCTCAACTGCACAAGTAGGCTGAACTCTCAAGTGCTCAGTTAAATGCCTCAATCCTCTAATCCTCTTCCTGTTCCAGACTCTAGTCTTCACCTCTTTGGTCTTCCGCTCTTCCTCATGTTGTCACACAGGCACACGCCCGAGCGGCTGAGCCCAGAGCCCAACTGGCGACTACCTCCAGTGGCGTACCCAAGCCCTAGGCCCCAGCTGGCCCCCACTCGCCGCCTTGCCGTCGCCGTCGGCCGAGTGCCCATGCATGCCCAGCCAGCCTCCCAGGTGAGGTGAGGTGAGTTGTGTGGATGGGGATAGAATTAGGGATTTGGAGAGTGTCCAGCAAGGATGGGGAATTCTCGAATGGAGATTTGGGGAGTGGGGAATGGATAATTAGGGATTTGGGGAGTGCGAAAATAGCCCTATGATATTGAATTATGGAATGAATGTGGCCCAAACGGCCCAAATAACCGAGTTGCTTTGCTTGCTGTCTTCGCCTCTTCGTTCTTCCTGACTCCTGAGTTCTTTCTTCTTCGTTGCTCCTTTCCTTCATGGCACGGCGCCTGTTGCAGCCGGTGCTTTGTGCAGATGGGACTCAGCGGGAGGAGGCGGTAGCAGAGGGGATTCCAAGGGCACGGCGAGGGGAGCCGGTGCGCACGCCCCTGCGCGCACCTGTGGTGCATTCGCCACTGCCTAGGAGGATTCTAGGCTTCCAACAGTAAATGTGTGAAGAATAATAGCAAGCAAGTTTAACTTTCTGTTGTCACATTGGTTGCCTTTTTACGAAGGATCTGTCAACAGAGGCGGATCTGGGCCTCGGGCCGCCGGAGCAATGGCCTGAGGCCCAGATCAAAATTGCTTGTTGATTATATAGAAATTCTTATGTGATGAGCCTAAGGCCTAGTTTTCTTGCTGGGCTGGCCCGAGGCCATGCCTCCAGCTGGCTACGCCACTGTTTGTCAAGGTGCATATTGGCCCATCAGAATAATTACTTTGAAATTCATGCCAATACAAAAATCCCTAACAACCTTTTCTTTCATCCACTTCCTCCCTGTGCACCCCACCCCGCCGCCACCCCACCGCACCCTGTGCACCCTATTGCCTCGACCAGTGCTGCCCTCAGCAACATCGGTGCCAACCCCTTCTTCAATGCCACAACACTGCTGCTTCCCTCCTTAATTCCTCGTCTTCGGTAGCTCATCTCCTCGGATGCATGTCCATCGCTATCCTCCATGCCCATTGTTGGCACCAGGGCTGGAAAAAAAGCTCGTGGCTCACGAACCGGCTCGGTTCGGGCTCAGGATTTTTCGAGCTGAGCCCTATCCCAAGCTCATAAAAAAAAGAGCCGAGCTGAGCCCTGTCCCATGCTAATAAAAAAACGAGTCGAGCTCGAGCAGCTCAGTGGCTCGTTTGGCTCGTGCTCCCGGGAAGGCCCAGTCCAGCCCAGCGCTAGCGCGGCAACGCCCTTGGCCCTTGTGGCCTTGCCCCTTGCCCTAGCTAGGAGACTCCAGTCTCCAATCCTCTTCCTCTCGAGTCCTGAATTCTCGATCCCTAATCCTCTCGATTCTCCGCACCGTTGCCCACTACTACAGGAACCGACATCACAGACGGTTCGGAACCGTCATCACAGACGATTTCCGAACCGTCTATGTTTGTTAGTCTGTGATAACAGGATATTATCACAGACGGTACAAAACCGTCTCGTGATACGAAATATCACGAGCGGTTTTATTAAAAACCGCTGTGAAGTCAAGTATCACGAGCGGTTTCAAGCGACAACCGCTCGTGATGCGAGAATATCACTGAGCGGTTCTAAATAAAACCGCTCGTGATTCGAGAATATCACGAGCGGTTCTAAATAAAACCGTCGTGATAGGAGAATATCACGAGCGGTTCTAAATAAAACCGCTCGTGATTTGTGACTATCACGGGCGGCTTTTATATAGAATCGCTCGTGATATTCTCCTATCCTGAGCGGTTTCTGATCGAAACCGCTCAGGATACTTGCCTTCGCTGACGGTTTTAACAAAACCATCTGTGATAGCTCATACCCCGCCCACAATTTCTTTGTTTTCTGGCTAGCCTCGGGAATTGCTAGCCATGCCCTCTGAAAACAAGCATTCACGTAAATGATTCAAGCAATCACAAAAACAAGCATTTCACAATAATGATTCAAGCGACCATGACAACTCAAAGTGATCATTACTCAAAATAAATTACAAAAGATCGATTTGTTCAAGTATTGTCGCTATAGTTACAACTAGATTACAATTGTTTTGCGTTGAGAGGTTTTAGTGGGGTGATGCTCGGGTTGGCGACGGAGTGAAACTCTCCGTTGTCGTTAATGATTTCGAGTTGATAAAGGCGCAGAGCTTCCTCGAATGTCCTTGATCTCTTCAACGAGTGAATCACATTGTAAATCCAAGACACTGCCGCTACCAATTAAGAGTAAAGTGGTAAGCTACATATATTTAAATTTATAATTAGGAAATTATTATTTGAGATTGACAAACCTCGGGATCCTTCTTCTTAGCTGTAAGGATTAGGCGCATATGATAGCGACGAGATTGCACATAACTTATCATCTTTTCTTGGCGGCCTTGCAAAAATAGAATTACATATATAGGTATAGTCGATTCGAGACGCGTTATTATGAAGTATGATATAGTATTATTGTGTTGTAGCACGTCTTTGGAAAATCCATCCTGTGTGTTAGTTAGGCGCTCTTTCCATCGTATATTCCTTTGTTGGCAACATAATTGATGAGCGACCTACATGATTGAAAAAAGTTATCCTCGGCCATTTCAAGCGAATGAAGACTACAATAGAGTTATGTAAGGAGGAAATGAGCATACCTCTCGAGTATTCCTCTTAGAGTGCTGAAGTCGTGCTTGTTGCGGTTTAGGGAATCAAGGTATATCACATGGTTCCTCTTGGGTATAATAACTAAAAGGATCCAATGGTACCTACTCATGTATGTCGCTATAGTCATTAAACCTAAGTTAGTCTTTGCGTATAATGTACAAATGAAATTTGTATAGCAAGTAGTGACACTTACCCCTGGTTGTAGGGCACCACTATGTACTTCATGTTCCTCTGTAGAAGCAATGACCTCGTTATGTATTTCTCGACGAAGGACGAGTCTTGTAGGATGGTTTGCAGCGATACCACGTGTGGGTCGAGGAAACCCACCGGTTCTTTCCATTCCCGGACATTTTGCAGCATGTATCTATACATAAGCAATGAGTTGTGATATTTATCGGTATTAGATGAATGTAGAACTTGATTATGCGCACTTACGATGTCAACATCGTAGAAGCGAGGCGTCGAGGCCAACGAGGTTGAATAGTTCAAATAAATCATTGAAGCCCACGACGAAGTACCTCGTCCGTTGAAGAAATGCTTGTCCTCGATTATATCGCTGGCGGAACACAACGGTTTTCCGATGATGTATTTCCGGGTATCGCGGACTTCCGGGTATCGCGGACTTCCGGACTTCCGGACTTGGGAGGCGCCTATGCGTTCGTTGATTTCGATTTGGCCTTAGCGATTGGCATCGTCTTTTTGTGAGACGACTCGGGACCCGATCGTCGCCGCGCTTTTGTTGTTCCTTCGACGTCTTCTCCACGGAATCGAAGAGGTGGCCTTTTGAGGCGAAACATGAGGTGGAGTCATCGAGGGTCCGTTGGAGAGGAATGGTCGTGTCGGATCGCAAGACCTTCTTTGGTTCCAAGGCGATGTTCTTCTTGGGCCATTGGATAAAAGAGAGGACGGCATCCCCTAGTGTTGTGATCTCTTCGTTCGGGCAAATGTCCAGCGGGATGGCTCGGAAATTGACATGTACCATATCCACCTGGACCTTGGCGTAACCGTGCACCGGTGGCACCGTCTTTGACTTGCCCTTCCTCGTATGGATACACCATCCCTGCGTGACCTCAATACAAAGGGACCCTCCATCCTCACTTGGAGCTTACCGGGGCGTTGGCTCCTACAAAACGATACGCAATTAGCTAAGGCGTCGTTAGGGTCTATCTTTGGTGCATTCCATAGATGTACGTTACCTTGATGTCGTCTATCGGTAATCGGACGTCGTCATGTTCACAATTATGCGCGAACGCGACGCTACTCCGACGTCGAGGAGGACTGTCTTCCAAATTAGCGGGGGCGGCTTGCGACCGCTGGCTCATGAGTATATCCATTTGACTCCGCAATGCTACCATCTCTACTTGAAATTGGTTAGTAATCATCTGTACCAACTGGTTGTCGTGCTCGGCCTTGGATCTCTTCCTAGTCCTATACGTGTAGTAGTCGTCCGCGAATCCATGAATCCAAGGTACGTTAACCCCAAGGCCTCGCGTGCGACCCGGGTGCTCCTTGTTTCCCAAGGCCGTAGATAGTATATCCTTCTCCCTGTCTGCACGGAAGGAGCCTTGGGAAGCTTGGGCAGTCAAGTCACGCTGCAAGAGGTCATCACGTTATTATAGACACTATGAAGTTATGGACTTATTAACAACTTAGTAGTTCGATATACTTACCACACGTTGGGACACTTCCTGGTCTGCCGGGTTTGTGAAGGAGATTGCTGCCCGAAGACGAGACTTGTGCCCTCGCTTTTAACCAGCTTAGGGAACGCGGGTCTGTGACATCAGGAAACGGGTTCTCCTTCTCCGCCGCCCATTCCTCGATTTACAGCGTGCCTAGCGGTGCCGAAGTCTGCAGGCGGGTGAGTGTTTCGATGTCCGAGAGAGCTTTGTGCGCCGACTTTGCTCCTTAAATTCGCCGATGTTTTCATAGCCACAAAGGTGTCCCATGCTTCTGCGTCAAGAATCTATATCTTGAAGGAAGGCGTCGACCGTGTGCACATGCTTCGTGACAAGAATGCTCTTGAAGGTCCTCCACGATTTACCCATCGTGAGCATCGCCGTCCGTCGCACGCGTGCCACATGTGCTATCGAATAGTGAACTTCTCGAAAGTTCTGGCCCGTGGCGCTTGCCGCTTCTTTTGTCAGTCCTTCCACCTTGGTGTGGTGATGAGGACCCGTTCCTTCAAGTATCCCGCAGATGGTCCGGAATCTCGCCCGATCTCTTGGGACTCAGAGGGACCCCAAAGTCATCGACCTCCGTGATGACCACCGGCCAGAGGCATTTTCGATTGTCCTCTGCCATCTCGCCTAGTGTCATTATCGCCGACGGTGACGGCGGCCTCGTCGGCGCCTCTTCCATCTGCTTGGGTCGGTGTTGGCGGCCTCGTCGGCGCCTCTTCCATCTGCGGGGTCGGTGTTGGCGGCCTCGTCGGCGCCTCTTCCATCTGCGGCGTCGGTGACTGGCGCAAGAAGAGAGTGCCTCTGCCATCTCGCTTACTTGCTCTCGTGAAGAAATACAGAGGTTGACTATAGAGATCAAGATGGCAAATGAAGAGTTGAATGAGCTCATCTACAGACTACTAACATTCCTAACACTCCTTAATCCACGAGCTTCTATTCTAACACTCCTAACACTCCTTAATCCACCAACTTCTCTTGTGATCTTTGTATAGATAGAAACTAGTGATACAAATCTTTTGCCCGAGCCTACTTTCTAAGGAAATGCGATTGATGATATTATGTGCTCTCGTATGAGAGTAGCTAAAGAACAAGTCTTTGCCATCTCAATCCTATTGTATATACTCTTCATGAAATGAATATGATAATATAAATTCAAACTATGAGCTCTAAACAATACTTTGCTTAAGCTGTCAAATGATCTCAATCATAATCTAAAACAGATTAAACTTCCATCAAAGCAGAGGTTGACTACAGAGATCAAGATGGCAAATGAAAAGTTGAATGAGCTCATACATACTACTAGAAGAATCACAAACTAGTCAATACAACTGATCAATTTGCAATAGAACTATGAAATTTGAACCGAAAGTAACCAATTAACGATTACAACATATTGACAAGAGTAAGTAATACAATAGAGCTCAAGTATGAACTAACTATCACATTCAATCTCATTATAAGGCAGAGTTCATCACAGAGCATGTCAACAAAGCCCATCGATCAATTTGCAATATCTTGATTACTAGACTCAAAAATCGAACTAATACTGAGATCAAGGTATCAACTAGCACTGCAAATATATATATATATATATATATATATATATATATATATATATATATATATATATATATATATATATGCAAAGATCAACCGAATCGCCACAAAGGAGCAATACTCACAGAGAGGATGCGGAAAAGAACTCACGATTGCAGACACTATTCCAACATATTAATTGATGATATTATGTGCTCTCAGAAGGAGAGTAGCTAAAGAACAAGTCTTTGCCATCTCAATCCTATTGTCTATACTCTTCATGAAATGAATATGATAATATAAATTCAAACTATGAGCTCTAAACAATACTTTGCTTAGCGTCAAATGATCTCAAGCTGTTAATCTAAAACAGATTAAACTTCCAGTCAAACAGAGGTTGACTACAGAGATCAAGATGGCAAATGAAAAGTTGAATGAGCTCATACATACTACTAGAAGAATCACAAACTAGTCAATACAACTGATCAATTTGCAATAGAACTATGAGCTGAACCGAAAGTAACCAATTAACAGTACAACATATTGACAGTAGCAAGTAATACAATAGAGCTCAAGTATGAACTAACTATCACATTCAATCTCAGTATAAGACGGAGTTCATCACAGAGCATGTCAACAAAGCCCACTGATTAATTTGCAACTAGCACTGCAAATATATATATATATATATGCAAAGATCAACCGAACTGCCACAGAGGAGCAATACTCACAGAGAGGATGCCGACAAGAATCTGGGGAGGCGGTCAGGGAGGAGGCCCGATCGCGGGAGGAGGAGGCTGGGGAGGAGGTCGACACGGGAGGAGGACGGCGGGGAGAAGGCGGTCAGAGGGAGGAGGCCGACACGGGAGGAGGACGGCGACGCCGAGGTCGGAGGCGCCAATGTCGAGGCGGCAAAGACCGAGGGTCGGCGGCGACGCTGGGCTTCTGGCCTAGGAGGTGAACGGGCGCCGAGGTCGAGGCGGCGGCACCGAGGTCGGCGCCGAGGTCGGGGCACCAATGTCGGGGTGGCGCGCCGAGGTCGTCGTCGTGAAGGCGAGCCCTAAACCCTAGAGGAGGCGAACGAGCGAGAGCGTAAGGGCGCGGGAGAGGAAGTGAGAAGTGAGAGGAAAACCTAGCGTTTCCGCCTTATAAAGAGTATATCACAGAGCGGTTCAAATGAGAACTGCTCAGGATAATAATATCACGAGCGGTTCTCATTTCAACCGCTCAGGATAATTTCCTGAGCGGTTGTATAATAAAACCGCTCTGTGATAGCCTACAACCCGAGGCCAATTTATGATATCCGACAAAACATCTTGAACACCGTGAGACATAAATATCCCGAGAAAACATAGTGAACTTCTTTGAGACAAGTATGATGACAATTATGACAAGTCCATATGAATTCTAACACGGTGACAAGTATGATGATAAGTTCATAACACATTTGACTTCAAAATTTTATATCTAATTCAACTCAACTCCAAATCAAGTGAAACCAATTTTGATACTCCACATTACAATGTACGCCCACACATTGACATTAATATCAAATATGACAAGTCCATAACAAGTTCATAACACATTTGACTTCAAAATTTCATATCTAATTCAACTCAACTCAAATCAAATATGATGACAATTTTGATACTCCACATTACAATGTACGCCCACATTGACATCAATATCAAATATGACAAGTCCATAACACATCAACACATGACAATTTCACGTTGACATCAAAATATATGAGAGATTACAAGTCCATAACACATGATGTTATGGAATAAATTAATTACATTGGAGTAAATTCTTAATTAAGATATAGGCCTTCATGATGATCGACGCAAGATATAGCTAGCTTCCTCATTGGGTTCTTCCTCGAGCCTAATGCCGCTTCCGAAAGGAGGCAACTCGTCAAATTGATTGTATTCTTCCTCGCCCACTACATTCTCAACTCCGACAATCCTCCTTTTTCCATGAAGAACTACGTGGCGCTTCTTATTTGCCGGTCGGTTACATAGAAGACTTGAACAACTTGGTTAGCCAAGACGAATGGTTCGTCTTTATATCCGACACGCTCGAGGTCCACGGTAGTGACACCGCATTTGTCGACCTTCACTGTGCGAGATGGACCCAACGGCACCGAAATAGGGGATCTTGAAAAGCACGAGTCGAGCTCCCATATCTCGCCTATTTGCCCATAGTAGGAGCTCCTCATCCCATCGATCTTGAATGCATCTATCACGGACACCGCTAATTCGGATCATGCTCTTCCTATCTGAGTGCCAGTATAAAATGTGTACCCATTGATGTCGATCCTTGCCATGTGACAATTGTAAATTGTGGCCCTCGTGCCAACCATAGCGGCGTATCATCACTTGATGACCTCCCGATGATTCGCACCTTTAACCATTCGTTGAGAACCGGTTGTGCTCTCTCGTGATCCAAACCTCCGGCCGGTGCGGATTACATTGGCGCACCATGTCTTTGTGCTCGTCGATATACGGGACACTTGGGTCATGTGTTGCAAGACCATGAAATGGGCTTGAGCGTATGTATCCAGATCGAGAGTTATTGATTTCTTCCGATGGTCCCGATACCATCCGGTCTCCCCTCATGGCGAGATAGAGGCACACCTATCGGTTCCACGAGCCATGTAGTCGACGCAGAACTCAATGACCTCTTGGTTGCATAACCTTCGATGATCTTGCCCTCGGTCGAGATCGATTCGACGAGGACTTGAGAATTCCATGTACCTCTCGAATGGGTACATATGACGAAGAACACAGGGCGCATATCTTTATCTCTCTCACAAGGTGAACAATGAGATGGACCATGATATCGAAAAATGACGGAGGGAAATACATCTCAAGATGACATAGAGTGGTCACCACCTCGGCTGCAGAGCATCTAGTCCTTGGGGATCAATGATCTTCGAGCAATTGAGTTGAAAAAATAACCTGACCTCAAGATTGCCACTCGGACCTTGTTCGCAAGATACTTCTAATTGCAACAGAAGCATTTGTGTCATCAAGACATGACAATCATGAGACTTCATACCAATTAATTTCAAATCTTGCATAGAAACAAGGTTCTTAATGTTAGCGGAGTAAACGGATGGGACTTTCACTCCATGCAAGCTCCGCACGATTCATTTCTCTCGGCCTTGGATAGAGTGTAGCAAAAGTCGGGGAAATACGTTAAATCTCAGTCGGTCTCTACGGTGCTAACTCATCCTTATGTTCATATCAACCAAGTCACGCCGCATGCGTTAACACCATCCTTTGTTTTGCCACTAATGTTGAAGAAGAGACCAATCAAGCTATCACATACATTCTTCTCTCGTGCATGACATCGATGCAATGGCGAACTTCTAAGTGCTCCCAATAAGGCAAGTCCCAAAAATTGACCGCTTCTTCCGGATGTTCTTCTCACGGGTTCTTAATTTACGCCCTTCCCAAGCACAACATCGATATCCTTAACCATATCATAGACCTCTTTCCTCTAAAAGCCCTTGGAGCTGAATCGTTCTCCTTATTTCCGTCGATTTATTTTTTCATCTTGCGGTATGGGTGACTCTGGGAAGGAACCTACGGTGACGATATACACGATTTTTATGCAAGTTGTTGACCATACACTCTCAGTAGCATCTAAGCGGTCTTGAATGAGGCTTTGGCTCCTTTTGTAATTGAAGCTTGACAGTTACCAAGGCAGGAAAATCATTGATGGTGCGAGAACAACATGGCGCGTAAAGTGAAGTTCTCTCGTTTGTACGCATCCCATACTGCACCCTTCGCTCCACAGTGTCACAAGATCTTCCAAAGCAATGGTGCTAGGTACACATCAATATCATTCCCGAGGTTGCTTCGCCCTTGGATAAGTAGTGACATCAAAATGTACTTCCGCTTCATACACGCCAAGGAGGAAGGTTGTACATACATAGATTCACGGGCAGTGCTATGTCAATTTGCTCATGTTACCGAAAGGATTCATTCCATCTGTACTCAACCCTAACCTTATGTTCCTCGGTTCAAGACCGAACTCTTCAAGCTCCGATCGAAGTTTCTCCATTAGGCGTAATCGGCAGGTGTCTTAGCTTTCCATCTCTCTTACGCTCCTCTCGAGTGCCAGCGCAGCAATCTTAAGGCGTCCTTTGCGTTCGCAAATAAACGCTTCAAGCGTGGGATCACTGTGCAGATACCATAATATCTTAGCGAGGAGGTCCTTGCTTCACCTTAGCAAGATTCTCGACGCTTGTATCGGGATGCTTTGCACAGGACATACATGCATGTCGCATACTCTTTACTGTAGAGGATACAATCATTCGGACATGCATGTATTCTTTCTACTTCCATTCCCAATGGACAAATAACCTTCTTTGCTTGATAGGTGGTCTTTGGGCAACACGTTTCCCTCCGGAAGGATGTCCGCTAGGAGACCTAACAACGCCGTGAAACTCTTATCGGACCAACCATTGCTTGCCTTCAATTTCAGCAGTTCAAGCACGGTTGACAACCTTGTATATTCCGGCTTGCAACCAGGAACAAAGGTCTCACCGAGTCCTCCTTAAGCCCTCGAATTTACAAAACTCTCTCTCATTTGTAGTTCTCTTCACGCATCGCGTAGCATCCGATCCAGATTGTCATCGTGTGACATATCCTCATCAAAAGCATCTGATCCACATCCGCGTATCGTTGACTTCCTCGGCGGTGCCGTCATTACTAACTTCATGTGTAATAATCGCTCTTCACCGTGGATGGTCCAACATGTATACCCTTTTGTGAAACCCTTCAATCAAGTGCGCTTCTATTTGCGCGTTGTTAAACATCTTCAAATTACGCAATCAATGCATGGACGATTACATAAAATTTATCTCCTTCTTCAACATATCACCTTTCGTGGCTCTTCTAAAAGCAACCACGCCATTAATGTACTCTTGACTCACACGGTTCTGCTGTACATCCAGTTTGATCCATCTACACTACGCATGTAACAAATTAGTGTCAAAATTGATTAGCGATTAATTTATAGCAAATATAAAGGGTTATAGATCGTTACCCTCGGAGGTCACGAAGAAAATACGATTCCTCTCCTTTCCTTCTCCTCTCTAAGGTGGCGCAATGGGGGAGGAGGTGGCGGGTGTTGGAGGCGCTAGGGGCAAGGGTCCAACCTTCTCCTCTCTAAGCTGGCGCAACGGATAATTATTGATTATTTGCATGATTGTTGATTAGATACGAGACAAAAGACAAGAGGAAGATCCTAATTAATAACTAGCAAGTTGGTCCGAGCGATTGCGGTATCCGTTTTCATATAATTGAAACAATAAACCACTGTGATGACGTTTCTTCATGGATATAAATGGAGGAAATATAAAATACATCATTGCACATGTGACTTATCTTGGTGTGTCATAAATTCTTCTTTTTAACATTCTAGAAAACTACTCATGAAATTAGTTACGATTAAGACTTTCACTTCTTTGCACGTACTTACTCGTTTTGTCTCATCGTTGCACAAAGGAATTACACCAGATTAATTAAAGGCTACATGTTTTGCTTTTCATTTTCTACAAATAGGGTCCATCAAATTAAGAGCTAGATGTACGTACGTTTTGCCTTTTCCCATCAAGTAGTATTAATTGAAACCTAAACCCTATGCTTCCGATTAAGGAATACAACAAAGAAAACAAAACATTAGCGTCTATGTACAGAGTAGCAAAGTCAGGAAAATTCACTAATCAATAGAGTGGAAAAAGGATAATCAAGATATTACTTCATCTGCTTAATTAGGGAGAAATCGCAGTTGGAGGAGCTAGGGAGGAAGTGGCCCGCACTGGGGAGGAGAAGCTAGCTACCAGATCTAAGTGGAGCCCAGCAGCAGAGGGCAGTTGATTATATTTATCCAAACCGCGCGCGGCAGAGGAGTGGCAGAGGCACAATGGCGGTCTGGCGATGGACACAGCCAGGCAGTGCGGCAATAGTTATCACAGAGCGGTTCCAAAGGAACCGTCTGTGATGGGGTGTCTACTATAGCCTGTTTTGTAGTAGTGGCCCGTCCACACCGCCTCGCCCCCGTGCTCCCCCGTCCTCCTCAACCACCGGCCCACCGCCCGTCCACCCCGCCCCCGTGCTCCCTCGTCCTCCTCCATGCCCCGTGCTCCACGCCTCCACCCTACCCCCATGTGCTCCCCCTGTCCTCCGAGTCGCCGCTCCGTCCACCGCGCTGCACCGCTCCCCTTGTGCTTCCCCCGTGCCTCCGCGTTGCTGCCCCGTGCTCCACCTCGGACCGTGCTCGCCGCAAATTAGGATTCTCCTTTTGCTGTTACTTTGGTTTTGGAGTAGCAGCCATTTCTGGCCTTTTAGGAATGAATATGCAAGCATAGCGGAAGATCTTTCGTTTATGTTTGAAGTATTAATGTGTTCTGGTTGCAAGGTTATTGTGCACTAGTGGTCACTCTTCTGTGCAAAGTATTAGTGTGTTCTAGTTGCAAGGAATGAAAATGTTTGAAGTATTAGTGTGTTCTGGTTGCAAGGTTATGTTTGAAGATCTTTCGTTTATGTTTGAAGTATTTTATGTTTTCGTTGTATATGATCATAGAACAATTTTCCTGATATATTACTTAGTTGATGTATGAATATCTGTTCAGATTGAGGGTTTTAGGACACAACACAACACTTGGAATAGAGGGTCCAGTTTCCTTGTTGTGCAATTGTCATGGATACATCAACCCTAGATTCAACATTCTTTGGAATTTTGACATTTCTGATTTTACAGCAGATTTGACAAGTTTGGGAGGTAATTTTGGGGCTTGGGTAATCTTACCTCATGTAAAATTTGTTTTGGTAATCAGTTCTTCCATCATTGAATTAAGCATGAATTTAGCGTTATTAATTGTTCTACTTAGGTTCAAAATATAAAGATATAATCTAATTTAATTAGCTAATTCTGTGCTGTTGATTGCAGTTAAGTAGTACAGGAGTTCATTTGTGCATTAAGAAAATGGGTACCATATATAACAACAATAGGTTGTGTTTTGCCACTGTGCTTCGTCCACTACTACATATGTTATTGCCTAATTGCCTTATTGGTAGAAACTGAAATGCAAACATCTTTTGGTGCTGAATAACTTATCTTCTTGTTTTGTCCATTTGGGAAAATAATAAAGTTCCAAAATGCCATCTGGTCCTAATTGCAGAGGACTTGGAATAGGGTCAGCATGTGATACTATACATGGACTGTTGAATATAATGAGTAGATGTCTTTGTTCTAGTGTTAAATATGATGAGTAGATGGCTCTTGAGAGTTGTGAATTCTGATGTTAAATACTATGGCTGGCTATCGAGAGTTCAACTCGGCTTCTGGCTATGAGATTCCTGAACAGAGCCACAAATGTCAGTAGCAGATGGCATCCTCTGGCGATGTTTCGTTACGGCTCGAGCATTGGAAGATCTGCGTCAAGACCGCAGATCGCAGCAAGGTCGCTGTCGAGATCCTGCACCACGATAAGCCAGTTATTAGCTGCGCACCTGCACATGACAGGATGGCTGCTGCGGTCTGGGTGCGTGGCGAGTCACCTCGTACGATTTAGGTGTGGCACGTCGGCTTCCATAGCGATTTTGCGAAAGAAGGGCGACATTTGTCATTTTGGGCAGAGGATCGGAGAGACTAGTTTTGCTATTGCAAATAAAAAACGTATTATTTTAGCCAAAGACTTTTGCGTTGGCCTTGAAAATCTAAGGTCAAGAACTAATGAACTCTGATACCCTAACCTCAGTCGACCCTAACCCTGAACGACCGTGATGCTCGCTAGAGAGGATGTTGCCATGTCCGAAGCACGAGTACGGAGAACGCATCCGATAGCGCAAAGTGTACCTAGCAGTAGAGAAGATCTCAGGTACCTGTGACATAAAAATCCCCAAAAATGAACACTCTTAACTACCCACTATCCATTAGCAAAGTGAGAGAACTTGTTGGCACGTGTGTGAAACCGTGCCGCGTCCCTAATAGGTCCTAGTCAGTCATTTGGGGTCAAGCCCTCTCGTAATCTATTTTAACGTGTGGTGTGGCTCGGTAGTCACTAGTCAGTTGTCTGGGGTCAAGCCCTCTCGTCAGGGGCGGACCTGCCATTATGGCAAGGTCTGGCCAATGCCAGAGCTTCCTTCCGCCACCGATACCCCCTACCCCCCGGTGTTTTATGCCTCCTAGCAAAGCACCAGCGTCAGAGTCTCCGAGAAGATCAAAGAAGGAAGGTGAAGCCATGAAGGAGCTGCTGTCTCCTGCCTGTGGGCGCTTGGGTGGCTCAGCTAGGCCGCCCATCTGCATGAATGTGGCAGCAGCCCAAGTGAAGTGGCAGCAGCCCAAGTGAAGTGCCAGCCCAAGTGAAGTGCCCCACTGCGGCACTGCTTCCCCAAATCCCCAATCCCCACTATCGAAGTGCTCAACCCCACTGCCGATTTGCCAAAGTGCTGAACAACAACTGAAGCCCATAGATCCAGATTCCAATCGCCTGAATCGAGCAGGCGGGTATGGGCGAGTCGCGGAGGTGATCGCGGCGGCGAAGCGGGCGAGGTGGCCACCGGCGAGGCTCGAGGTGCCGCCGGCCCGCCATCGCAACATTGCTCCAGCCTCAAGGGTGTTCGCGAGCCGCCGAGCGACGCCATTGCCGTCTCCGCGGCTCGCTTTGCTGCTCAGCCAAGGCGTCAGGTGAGGTGACGGTGCCCCAGGCCTCCAGAGGCTCGCTGGCCGCTAAAGGCGGCCCTGATCGGCGACGCTGCTCCGCTCACGCGCTTTCCGCCTCCTCTTGGTATGTCAGCTCAAGACAGAGGAGAGCATTAGCAATGTCAACAATTAATAGTAAGTGGCTAAGTGCCTAAGTGGCTGACTGGCTAATGGCTATGGTTGATTTAATCAGTGATTGATTGATTCTTCAGATTTAATGGTTGTGAACTTGTGATTAGTGAATGGTATGATACTTTGATGGTATGAATTAGAATATTAGCTGATATTGATATGAATATTGAATAATGAATTGGTTGTTAAAATTGAATTGGACAACACATAATCACAGAAAGATATTGAAGAGATTAGAGATATCTATATTGAAGTATCACCGACGATTGGCTTAATGACTTGATGGTGTGCTACATCGAGCGAGCAAGAGATATTCAAAGGACTTGATCGTGATAAAATTAAGAAACGGTTTTAAGCCATGAAATCTAGAAGAATGAATTTGCCTCGTTCTCATAATCGTAATTAGTGCTTTAGGGGTATGTCTTTTGATTTCTCTTTTTTCTGCATCTTTTATAATTTATGATCAATTAATCGTGATATTACTAATCTATTTATTTTTGACAGGTTAATTCTTTTATGTACTATCTTTATTCAAATTATTATGTTTGATAACTTGGTGGCAAGTTGTTAATTAAGCTTTATTAGTGAGGTGTTTCTCGATGTCCTGCATTTATCTTCACTCGTTGATACCGTTTAATGTCATATATCATTTTGGTGTGATTGCAATATAGTTCACATATGATATGAGTTCTTTTGATTTGGGTAATACACTTTAGTCCGTGTTTTCAACTCCGCGTCTTCATCGTACCTAAAATTAAATTCTAGATCCGCCAGTACCTCTCGTAATCTATTTTAACGTGTGGTGTGGCTCGGTAGTCACTAGTCAGTTGTCTCGGGTCAAATCCTCTCGTAATATATTTTAACCAATCCGATCGATGCGCGTTGTGAGAGCTGAAAGTGATAATTAAATGTTTGGAGACTAGAGTTAGAAAAAAAAACACCACTCGTTTTCGCACAGTTTAGATGTCACATCTCAATAATTCCAAAAGTACCGTACGTTGACTCGGAAGTCATCGTGCCCTCCGTTTTGCTAGTTATACAATGAAAAGAAAACAATGCCGTATATGTTTCCTTGGACTAACTCGTCCCATGTGCCCCTCGATGCTAGCTGACATACCAAATCGCAACAAACTTAATTTAGATCGCACCCGGTGCCTATGGATCTTCAGGTGAGGTGATGGAAATTGATCAAATAAACAACTTAATAAGAGTAGTATACATGCATTGGACCAGTTCAAAATAAATGTTCAGTGCGGCGGTAACTGAGCGGTTGCACATTTGCACCGGAAGTTTTTGTATCAAGGGATCTCTCGACCCTTGAGCAAGTTTGCATGTAACACTAGCTGAAACTCTGCACAAATTTTTTTTGCGGCATGCATTCCTAAGACATACATAAGCCAACATACACGCATGGTACTTTCTTTCGGACAACACTAGTAAGGCATCTCTGACAGTAGTTACCTTAGCCGTCTCTTATATGACATGTCATTCAAAATTCTAGTTAAAGCAGAGATGACGTGAAGAGAGAGAATATCTCATTTCTTTTATAAGAGACAAACTTGATACGCAAACCATTGTAAATGATGAGTATGTAAGGGGAGAAGTTATAGTGAAAATGAATGATTTATAGACAAATTGTTAGAGATGTTGTCTTTAAGGTTGTCTATAAATGAGTTAGAGCTTTTAGAGACAACTCTAAGAGACAAACTATTGTTCATACCTTGACGCACCATATTACCACCTGCATGATGTAAACCCATCAACTACGTCCTTAGTGAGTAGGTGATGGGATACGTAGCCGTCGAGACGACATTAACGAAACAGCTTGAACGAATAAGTGCTCTGCTCTACAGCTGGTTAAACCAAAGGCAGTATACAACTCCCTCTCGTTCTAAATGTAAATAGTTTTGTACATTGACATGGTCTCTAAAATGACACTTTAACTATTAATTTTTATAAAAAATATGTTGTTTCAACTAAAAATAATTATACATTATCAAAGTATATTTCATGATAAATCTAGTAATATCAATTTTGTGTTGTGAATCTTGATATTTCTTTACATATTGATGGTCAAATTTAAACATGTTTGACCGACAAAATTCTAACACGACATATATTTCAAATCGGAGATAACAGTACTTTGGTTACACTTCACCCACAGTACAAGTCTTCCTTAGCTGAGCACACATCTGACTGTGTTTGAGCTAGCTGTTGGGAATACTTGGCCACCAACTTGGAATACTTGGCCACCAACTTCAGAAAATCAGCAAGAAGGATAACAAAACCTTGTTCAGCAAGATACAGAGACCTGTCGATTTAAGAAACTTTACACTACACACACATACTACACTACACACACATACTATCACAGCAGCACACATACTATCACAGCAGACATTGTCCCAGAACCGCATATTAACGAGAATCGATCTTATACTTAGCCAATAATATGAGCAATCTATTATTATTTTTATTATTTTATTAAAGCAAAAGGCAAAAGAATCCATCATGTTTCCTCCCAAGGGCTACAAATTCACACATTAATCGGAGAAAAAAAGAGAAAGATATACACAACTGATCATGGTGGGTCTAGATTCTAACAGCCTCGATTAAAAGAATAGTACATGTCAAATACAATCCATAACTAACAGAAATTTGGAATAAAAAATAAAATAAAATAAATAATTAGATTCTCATACAAATTCCTAAGTAAAATCCTTGAATAAATATAATTGAATAACATTAAACAAAAGTTAGCAATTAGATTTGGATACGAATTCCAAAAAATAAATAATATGAAATTTGGAATAAAAATAAAATGAAATTAGAAATTTGATTTTATACAAATTCCAAAGTAAAGTTCCTAAATAACTGTAAATAGGAATAAAAATTAAATAAAAAATAACAATTGGATTTTTATACGAATTCAACAAACAATAATTGAAATTCGAATAAAAATCAAATAAAATTAGTAATTTGATTTCCATACAAATTTCTAAGTAAAATCCTAAATAAATATAATTTAGCATAAAAATTAAACAAAAACTAGCAATTATATTTGTATACTAATTCCAAAAAATAAATGAAATTAGGAATAAAAAAAATTAGCTATTGGACTTTGATATGAATTCCATTGTAAAGTCCCTAGATAACTATAATTGGAATAACAGTTAAAGAAAAAAATAGCAATTGGATTTGTATACCAATTCCAACAAACTACAATTAAAATTCGAATAAAAATGAAATAAAAATTCATAATTTGATTTCTATATGAATTCCAAACTAAAATACCTAAATAACTAAAATTTGAAATAAATTAAATAAAATTAGCAATTTGATTTGTTTACGAACTTTAATAAAAAATAACTAGAATTTTGAATAAAAATAAGTTATAACAATGATAACACGAATGGCGTAGGAGGAGACCACACAAGAGTGCAATGATGTCAATCTGTCATTGTCCCACGGGGAAGCGAAGAGCCAAGATGTCAGCAACGGGATGAGGACAATATCGTGCTACTCACCTTAGCAGTTCGGCAAGGACAATGTCATGCTGCTCGTCGGATCCATTAAAAAGAAAGTCTAGAGTCGAAGGAGCCAAGGGCCGTAGTGATGAGTGGTAAGCATCAGCATTGTTGAAAAAGTTAGTGGCTAAATAAGCTCGATGATAAGGAAATCCTGATAGAGAGGAGATGAAGCTTTGCATTGAAGACAAACTATGGACGATATGTGGTCATTGGGTAGCTAAGAGAATGCCATCACTGGCGAGTGACACGATGTAACTGACGATGGCGAGAAGATTGTCCATATCGTTAGACAGCAACTAAAGCAGACATATCAGCATCAACGAAGATGGAAGGTCACCACGGTTAGTGAGGAAGTCACAACGTTGAGTTGGCCAAAGTCGAAGAAGAGGAGTGGTTTATAACATCCCAAATTTTCAAATTCTGGTTGAAATTAAAATTTAATTATTTTCCTTGGATTTTATGAATTTTTTGGGATTTAAAAAGGTTTTCCAAAATTATTTTAAAGGAAAAATAATTTATTTTCGAAATTAAATACAAATGTTAAGTTGGAAATATTTTATTTAAGTCCAAAATATCTCTGGGAATTTTTGTGAATTTTTCCATAGTTTTTGGACTTTATTTACTATTTTCTTAAAGCCAAATTGATTTAACACCTTTTCTGAAATCAATAAATCAAAAGAATTTCAGAAAAACCCCATGGGCCGAATCTCCCTCGGCCCATCTTTATTCTCACATGCCCCCGGCCCAGCCCGCGCTCATCCTCCCTGTTCCACTAACACGCGGGCCCCGCGTGTCAGCCTCTTCCTCTCCTTCTCCTCTCGCTCTCTCTTACCGGTGGACCCCGCCTATCAGGGCCTTCGTCCTTGCTCATGTTCTTCCTAAGCGCGTCAATCCGCCATGGACGCACTTCGAGCTTTTTTTTAAAACAAGCGCAACGGCCCGCTTGTCTCGCATCGACACCGCCATTCTTATCCCCTTATCCCTCCGCACCCGAATCAAACACGATTTTATCTCGTAGCGCCGCCAGACTTCGTTTTCGTCACGTAACCTAAACAGACTCCCAACGACTCGTTGCTGATTCAGCCACCCCTGTGCACTATAAAAGGGCACCCCGGGTGTGCCTCTACCTCCTCATCCCATCTCCGTAGCTCTCGTAGCCTCTCGTTGCCTCTAGCCACCAAAATTTGAGGTTTAGTTCGCCGGCCACTTAAGCTCTCACCGTTGATTTCCTTGCTATCAGCGACACCCTTCCACTGTCGACCACACCATCATCATCACCGTGCCGCACTCTACCTCAGGCGCTCGTCCATGCCGCCGAAAGGTCACCGGAACCCTGTCGCCATCGAGACCCGAACACCTCCACCGCCTTCGTCCTCATCACCGACGATTTTTGCACGCTCCCTTGTCGCAAAAGTGCGCGTAAAGTTCAGCATCGCATTACCTACCTTTTGCGCACACTCGCTTGGCTCGCCGTGGCATGAAGCGCCAGTGAGCTCGTCACCGGAGCGCCGTCGTTCACGGGCTGACGTGGCATGCCATGTCAGCACCATGTCGTCACATGCACCGAGTCAGCGCCACGTGGCTGCCTACGCCAGCACACCCGTAAAGCCCTTCACTGTTTCGTAAACCGAGTTCACCATACACTTTGGATTCTCATGGACCAAGTCTATGGACATTGGGCCCACATGTCAGAGAGATAAATAGGATTTCTAATAGAAAAATAATTCAGCCGGTAAAATAAATTCCAATGCTGACATCAGGCTTGCATCGTTTATAGCTTTTCCTTTAGAAAATAATTCGATAATTCCAGAAAATCGAATTTAATTAATTTCTTTAGAGTTTAATCTGCTCCTTCATACGAGCTCTGATTTCAATGATTTAAATTTATAAATTCATATAAAATCAAGATATATCTATCTAAACCAAAATTATTTAATTTGGAGTTCATTTTAATTTTATTTGATTTTTTTGAATTTAGCGCATTTTTGCGTATAGATTTTGATGACTCTGGAGAGCTTGACCCTTCTGAAGAGTTAGATTATTAGGACTTTGAGCAAAGCAAGTTACATTCTTTGATCATATTTGAGCCCATTATTTAAAGTTATTTAAATTCTGTTTTAAATTATTGCATGCTTATTTATAATTCAGTATTTTAAATTCCTAGTTAATCTAATTCATTTGTATGGCCAATATTGATGTTTGAATAGTCATTTCCTTGTCACCTTAGATAAAATAAAATAAGTTGGAAAACTTTATGCTTAGACAATGCTTAGACCAAAATCTTGAATTTGGGGAATTTAGCCAAATATTCCAAACTTTATTTAAAATTGAAACTATGGTATTGTCTTTACCATAGGTTGTTTTAGAAAATGTTTTGGCATGAAAAATAAATAAAATTGGTGTGAATTGGACCATTGGTGGGTGCATGTTTATGCTTGGGCTCAATTCAGTGAATGTTTGAGGCCTAAAGATTGTTTTGGAAGTGCCCAGTCATGTAAGGATCGGTCTGCGAGCTGCGGATTGTTAAGCCAAAATCGTACCACCATAAGTCTAGAGTGGGACAGACCTGACCAATTAAATTATATTATTTCACCATAATTATGCCATATAAAGGTGTGGGTGTCGTGAAGACTTACAATTAATACTCACATAGCGCAAGAGGGGGTTATTGTTTGGTGCGAAGCCTACAATAATGAAACCTTAGTGGGCATAATTACGTTGAAATGGTGTAGGGTAAAGGCCTCGTGATAGTTGCTTAGTCGCACGCCTTCGGAAGCATGTTTTGGCCGACATATTAAGCAAACTGTCTCTTGTGGGTAAAGCTATACCAACACTATAGAGTAATAATCTATTCAAATAGCCACGTTCGCGGTCATGGACATGTTGAGCAAAGCCTTTCGTGGATTTGACTTGATTTTGTTTTAAAATAATTTTCAAACTCAGATGTTTTTTTTGGATATTTCATCCAATTGGGAAAGTTGGGCAGAAAACCTTGTGCAAGGGGGGTTAGTCCTTCACCATTTGTGTATGGAGGTTAATCCTACACTTGAGATTGATGAAACACAATAAAAGTTTGACTTTTAATTATAAATTAAAATTGCCTTGAAACTTAGTAATTGTATTTAAACTTGAAAATGTCGCTTTATGCAAAAACAACCATATGAACCAACCTTTGACATTATCCTACATGCATTATATCTGTTATTGGGTGTAACTTGCAGAGGACATTTTGTACTCACCCTTGCTTAAATAATTGTTGTTCAAGAGAAGACTTCTACCCAAGGTAGTCAGAGTCGAGATCCCGAGTCGGATCGATTTGCCTCCCAGAGGATCGAATCGAGATGTCGAATCGTAGAATCGGCGATTCTACTGGATTTGTAAAATACACATATTTAACATCTATACTATAAGTTTGTATGATTGTTATATGGTTTACCACTTGCATGTTCCTTAAAAGTAGCTAGACATACTCCAGAATAAAAATAGCTTATCATTATCAAGCTCAAGATTGCTCATGCCATAATATAGATATTTGTACTAGCATTACCACATCGATACAATATTTTGCATGCTCCTTATTTATTTATAGTTTCATTCTCGAAATTAATATCAACAAATTTTGCTCTAAAACAAAATATCGGCAAAGCCCGGCCTCTAAAAAATTGCCCTAAGTCTCTACGAGTAGGATCGACAAAGTGAGATTTGGATCGACAGCTATCGTGGGTTCAGAGAACCGTAAGACTCTAAGAGTAGGATCACGATCCTACCGACCTTGAGTAGGATCGGATCGGCAGTAAGACTTGGATCGATAGGCTGTCGTGGGTTCGTAGAGTCGTAAGACTTTAAGACTTGGATCGCGATCCTAACTACCTTGCTTCTACCCAAACAGTGAGGACTTGGAGGAATAGGCCGCACCCCCAGATGATTGCCTGTGGCAGATCGTGTGGCCTTCCTATTTATTTACGCTTTTCAGCTGTATCTTTTATTTGGCCTTAGGCCCACTTGTAATAAACTCGGATTAATATTCAATAAATGTGTGATATGAATTTGCTATTATTTTTGTTTGAATGTGTACACTAGCTATTCCTGGACTAGTCTATGAAACACAAAGAATCCGAGATCCTTTGTTCCCAGGTTCGACAAAGGTGGTATCAAAGCCATATCGACTATAGATCGTGGCCTTAGTTAGAATTGGCAAACCTCTAAGGACTATTTTCAAAAGTTAAAATATTTGTTTGTCCTTCTAGAGTCTTACTCACCCTTTCTCTCTAAAAGATTTCTAACCCTTGTCTCATTCAAAATGTATAGATGTCTGAATCTCCGAAAGCCATCTCCCACAGAGTGTACGCAGGAAAATGGGCGACTGCTCTTTGGAAAATGATGCAACATATGCTTTTCAAGCAAAGGCCGACGTACCAAGGATACACCTACAAGGTGGGGACGCAAGATTGTTGGAGGGTGGAGGTGATACTCTACTCCAACATACGGAACAACAATGCCTTCCACATTTTTGATGCCCCAATGCAGTGCGAGTCCTTCCCCGCCGGCATCTAGGACACCGCACGAGAAGCCATAAGCAAACTCAGATAGATCTACGATAATAAATTCGATGACACAGCTTTCCACTACTACCTAATCCATGTTCCCACTACACTCACCAGCACCTTCCGTTCTGCTTAGGATGAGGATTTTCCAGACTTGACTCACCAGGTGCACCTAACGATCACAATGGATCACGCTTATAACATGGCTTTGGATGATCTATGCACCGTCCACATGCGATTGGAGAAAGCCGAGGAGGAATTGGCCCGCCTCAAGGAAGGCGACCCTAGTTCCAATACTCCAGTGGAACCTTCTAAGCCCGTGCCAAAGATGCGCAAGACGGGCAAAAAGAAGGGGTACCTCAAACAGTTCCAGATTAAGGATTACACTCCTAGGTCTCCGACTTAGATACTTTTTATTAGCTTTATCGTTTAGATGCAAGTTGTGAGCTACTAATTCCTTTTGTAGCAGCCACAATAGTTTAATAAAATAAATAAAGTGATAATTATTTTAGAAAAGTTGCTCTTTTTGCCTTGTGTTTATTTGGTTCTTGGGTTGTTTTAAATGTATTCCACTTAGTTTTCTCTTCTTTTTTTTTCCTAAGTCCTTGAAGTTCCAACAGATGGTGACTACTCGCACCGGAAGTGGCAGCGGCCATGGAAACAAAAACGTTGACTACTAGGTGACATGGATTAAAATCTCTATGTATTACTTTAATACATAGTAAAAGACCATATGTCTTCATGACTGTAACCCCTAAGGCTAACGACCTCTGAGGTCGTAAGGATTCCAGAGGTTACATAATGGGTGCCCTGGTTAGATGAGGTCCTGTACCAAGTCCCTGACCAGGTGACTGCTCGTAGAAGCAATGAACTGGCATCTGGATTTAACTCCAAGCATATTCCTTACCGTGTGATGAATGAAACACATGTCGTATTTGCTCCATACCACGCGACATTTCATGGTCCTAATGTTGGTGATATGCCCAAGAGGCAATCATAGAGATGACTGTATCACATCTATGTTTATGGGTTATTAAATGTTGGGACCCAAAAATACGATTTAGGAACCCTCTGTGTATTCTGAACTAGTTCTAGATTTGTTGCTAGCTCACACAGGAAACGGTGATGAAATACCATCCATTCATTCGATTTAACTAAAAGATCTCAAAGTAAAACGTAATAATAATAATTGGATCTTATGGTCAATGTGTACTTAACTTACCAAGCAGGGCTAAAGAAACAAAAAAACTCTTGCAGCGGAACGAAACTCTTGTAATGGCCAATCAACATGCCCACAGGCAATCGAGTGGAGAACGCATCCTAATCCGCAAAACCTTCGTGGTACTCCTGGGCAAAGAACTCTTGAGCAGCTTGATATTCTTCAACTGATCAACAAAGGCGTAAAGCCGTGAGTACATAAAGCACTCAGCATGCCGTAGGGAAATGTATGAAAATAGTATTCATGCACGGCTTGACAAAGGTTAGCTGTATGGTTCTTTTGCAGAAAGCAACATTGACGATAAATACAATAAATAGATTGAAATACGTAGTTGAAAACAATAATGAATAATTAAACAATTTCTTTGAAACAACCAGTGAACTTCCCATTCACTTCCCAACCAAACCATTGATAAGTGAATCCCCCAATTCACCAATCGACACAAATCACCAAGTGAATTACCTGTTCACCAAAAAGACATTATATTCATCAAGTGAACTTCCCATCCACACTCCGACTCATTTTATAAGAAACTCTATCTCCCGTGTAAAATCCCTGAGCACATCCATAACCCCGGACACGGCTATTCGAATAGTTTTACACTTTGCAGAGGTTGTACAACTTTACCCACATAACACGACTTCTCTAGTTTGTTTGGCATCCATCGATACCATTGCTCACTACCTTAGGTAAGCAGTCTAGAGCACGTGACAAGGCCTTTACAAAGTTCTGCTTTGACCCAGTTCTGCTCGCTAAGGTTTCACCCACCTGGCCCCCTCTTGCGCCAAACACAACCCAAACAGAACCAAATCAAAACATTGCTAATTAATTAGCCAGGTCCGTCCCATACCAGACATGTGGTTGTACGGTTAAGGCCCAGTTCAATAGCGCACAATATTAAGTCCTTCATAAGTTACTCAGGCGATCTTTACACAACCCACAACGTGTTAAACTCACACCGCCACTATCCACCATCCACTCGCCCAAGAGAAAACCATTTTTTGTTTAACCAAGACCAATGACATACCCCTGTCATGGTACACAAATTATAATAACAATAGTAGCTAACCACCACGATTCCATATTTCATTAAGTCAAGATTAATTATTATGACACATGTGATGATGAACCCATCGTAACTAAGCTGAACTAAGCATCTGTAGGATACCCATGTTGGTGATATGAATATGTCCAACTAAAATTATCCATGCTAGGGTGACAAATGATTCATGGCATTCAAATAATCAAAGGAGGCATAATAACAACAGGTAATAACTAATCCCAAAACAATTTGTATAAAGATAGCATGCAATTGTATAAAATAATATAATTTTAAATCAAAGGTTGAATATGATCAAAGGACTATAGCTTGCCTTAGAATAGATCCTGGGATTGATCTTGATCTTGGTGAACTCCTCCTTGCTCAAAACTTCCCGAAGTATCAACATCTACTCGCAAACAAAGTAAATAAACCAAATAAATAAATAATAGAGACAAAACTAACTCCAAAAATTAAATAAAAATCTCAGATAAATAGAGCTCAAATTTAGATGAATTTAGTAATTTGAATGGACTCAATCGGAGTTCAGATGCAAAAGATATGGGCTTTGGAAGATTGAAATCACAAGAAATAATGAAAATCATAATTTTAAGATTTACTGAATTATTCTTCTAAAGAAAAAGCAATTTATGACGTCAGCTGACATCATCATGGGGATTTCAACCGAAAAGAATAAAGGGAATTAATCTGACGGGTGGGTCCCACTAGACATTGACATGGTGCACCATGGACTGGGTTTATGGGTGTTTAGTTTGGTTTTGGATTAGGTGTGCCACATGGCTAACACACAAGCAAAGATGTTTGAGGTGGCACTCGGTGGCACTGAGATGGCACATGAGGTGGCATGCCACATCAGCTGAGAGAGAAAAATCGAGAGGGAGATAGAAGCTCGGGCTGGCGGTAATGGCGCATGACGGCGAGGATGACCGGAGGCAGAGGAAGTCCAGTGAAGTGGCAAAACGGATTCCCCTGAGTGAGGCGAAGCTTCGGGTGGTGGTGGTTCAGCCAGGGTGGCACTAGCTCGTCGGCGGCGGTGACAATGGCAGCGGGGATACTTCGGGTGCGGCAGATTTGGCAATTGGATGACGCCCGAAGTGAACAAGAGGGAGCACCGGGTCGGCGATGGCATGGGGATCGCAGAGGGAACCACAGTTATCAAGTCATCGACTAGTCAACAAGTCACCAGAGGACGACCGATTGGAGGCGCCGACTCGACTTGAGCCAGCAAGTCGGGCGACTGGTCAACTAGTCGTCGACTTGCCAGTTGACTAGTCGACCAGTCGGAGGCAAGTCGGGCGACTGGGAGGTGGGGCTGGGCTGTCAGGGGCAGTGGCAAAGAGACAAGAGGGGGAGTGAGGGCAGTCAGGCTCAACTCACGCGTGAGCTCGAAGAGGGCCGAGAGGCGCAGACGCGCAGGCGCAGCTCCTAGATCCGGGGTTCGCCGCGCCGCCGGCCAGCTCCCACCTCGCCTCCGGCCTTCGTCCTCCTTCGGTCACGCGTGAGCTCGGAGATCCGGGCTTTGAAGCCACCTCCTACACGCGCGGCGGCCTTCGCCCCGCCTCGGGAAGCTCCCGCCGCCGCCGGCCTTCGTCCTCCTTCCTCCTCCGCGCCGCCTGGCCGTAGCTCCCGCCGCTCCCGTCACCCAGCGCCTAGGTGGAGGTGAGCTCGATGTGGTTGTCGGCGAGCTCCCTTTCGCTGTCGCCGTCGCCCTCCTCTGCTCCCTCTCACCGTTGCCGTCGTCGTCGCCCTCCTCTGCGGGTGTGGGTGAGGTGGAGTGCGTGGTTGTGTGTGTGTGGGTGTTGGTGAGGCGTGGAGTGCGTGGCTGTGTGTGTGGTGGAGTGCGTGGCTGTGTGTGTGTGGTGTGTGTGATGTGCTGTGTAGTGTGTGGCTGTGTGGTGTTGTGTGGTGTGTGGTGTTGTGTGTGTGATTGTGTGTGCTGGGTGGTGTGTGGTGTGTGGTCCTGTGTGTGTGATTGTGTGCTGGATGGGTGTGCGTGCTGATATGTGAACAGTGCCTACCGACTAGTCGGTAAGTCGGTCACTAGTAGGGTAGTATCGACTTACCGACTTAATAACCTTGGAGGGAACCTCGGGGTGGCTGGAGAACGAGTGAAGCGATAGCAAGAAGGACTTGGCTGACAACGAAGAAGAAGGTCGGCGGCAGGTACCTCGGTGATGGAGAAGCGAAAAGAAGTGGGGAATTAGATGAGAATAGCATTGAGTACAATATGATGCACTTAGGGGCAGAGGAGCTCACGGGAACAGGTAGATCAGAAAAGTGGCCGGTGGCCTGATTTGATGACGAAGACGAAAACGACGTTCCGGTGATCCTCAGAAGGAGATGGTGAGAGCACGACGAATCTCGCGCTATTGCAGACCTAAAGGAGGTGGCGGCTCAGGCAAAGATGCTCAGATGACGAAGAACTCCGGTGAATAAGACCTGCGGCGGCGGCTCGGATTGTAGATGAAATCCGACAAAATGAAAAAGACCCTGGGACAAGGAGTTTTGGGCTTTGAGAGAGAAGACATGGGCGGAGATTTTGACACAGATACCTGCCTTTAAATAGGCTCGGAGAGGGGAGTTGGAGATGCACACGGCGTAGCTCTGCGTGTTGGACATGAACACGACTCGGGTGGAGTCCAGGGAAGAAGAAAGCCAACGTGGCACTGTGAGCGGCTGACAATGCGGTCCCGCGCGATAGTGAAAGGAAAGCAAGAGGCTGGCTCAGCGTTGGCTTGGGCTGGCGCTGAAGGAAAACCAAGGGTGGGCTCAGGCCGGGCCGAGAAAAAGAGAAAGGAGAGGCAGTAGTGAACCGACCCGAAGGAAATAAGATTGGGCTGGGTCAAAAGCATTCAGCCCAAATAGAATTTGAGATTTTTAAATAGCTTTTCCTTTTTAGAAAATAAAACAAATCCAAATAGCAACTAGAAAAATAGCAAATGCACTTGGAAAAATTCTAGAAAAATCTAGAAAATATATCCAAGCACATAGAATCCAAATAAAATAATTTTGATAATAGTTGATGTTGAGATTAATCATATTAAATTGTTTTTGAACTCTAAAAATTCCAAGTAATCTTTAGCTTTAACAGACAAAATTCAAATGGTTATTTTTCTTTTTAAAACTTCAAAACAAACCAAATTTTTAGGATGTTACAAACCTCCTCCCCTTAAAGGAATCTTGTTCTCGAAATTCGGGTTGGCTAGAGAATAGGTTCTGACGCAGGTCTAACTTAAAGACTTACCAACGTTCTGAACTGGTTGAACTTCTTCTACAGTGGCGTGATTCAGCCTTCCTCTCGATGCAGTTGACAGAGTCCTGGTAGCTTGATTTGGAGTCTAAGGCATTCCTCTTCCTGCTCCTAGTAAAGAAGTCTTGGCTGGTGTAACTCCCAAATTGAAAGGATTGGTGTCGGCTCTTGCTTCTGCAGACACTTGTTAGCATAATGACCCATCTCATGGCAGTTAAAACAAGTAACTCCTACAACATGATTGTTGTTCCTTTGAGGTTGATGATTGTTGTTGTTATTGACATTGAGAATTCCTGAGTTTCCTGCATGCGATACTGGGGCTGGGGTTTTGAATCCAACAAATGAATTATTGGGACGAAAAGACTGTTAAGCATTGGTTCTGACTCTTTGTAGCTGATTCTGATGAACTCCATGCTGTATCGTCTTTCTTTTCCGAGATTCATGCCACTTACGATGATTCTTCACAGGTTTAATAGGTAAGATAGAAAATCAATGTAGATGAGAGGGAATAGCACCATAGACGAGACAGAATATGATAGAGAAGATAGAAACAACTTAATTAGGGGAAATAAATTATACCCAAAGACAAAAGACAAAGAAGACATAGCTGGAACGCTATGAAAGAACAAATAAACACTTCAAATTAAAGCCTTAGTGTGACTGCAACATAATGCTTGATAGCAAAACTGCAGCTCCCACTTACACACAACCCAAATAAAGTCCTATTGCAACAATGATCTAAAAACGCTACTAAAGACTCTAATATGAACTTGACAACGAAGACTCTTCAAACTCAGCAAGAACGAAGCGACGAAGATACTCTTGACTTCTTTCTTCCGGACTAAAGAAATTAATGAGGTGAGAAAGTCAATTTAAAGTTATAAAACAAAATTTAGCAAAGACGAGAAATAAGATTTCTAGAACAAAATGAGAAAAGAATAGACTAGGATAAGAATAGAATAGACTGAGATGAGAACATAATAGGGTAGATGAGAAAAGAACAACCACTTAATCAAGTTAAGTTGATTTGATTTAGAAAATAAGTTTTGAAGCTTTTAGCTAAACGACCATGCTAACTAAGGTTGCGTTTTTCCAGTCGATATGGCTCTGATACCACCTCTGTCGGGACCCAAAAATACTATTCAGGAACCCTCTGTGTATTCTGAACTAGTCCCAGATCAGTTGCTAGCTCACACAGGAAACAATGATGAAATACCATCCATTTATTCGATTTAACTAAAAGATCTCAATGTAACAAGTAACAATAATAACTAGACCTTATGGTCAACGTTTACTTAACTTGCCACGCAGGGCTAAAGAAACAAATAAACTCTTACAGCAGAACGAAACTCTTGTAATGGCCAATCAACATGCCCACAGGCAATCGAGTGGAGAACGCATCCTAATCCGCAAAACCTTCATGGTACTCCTGGGCGAAGAACTCTTGTGCAGCTTAATATTCTTCAACTGAACAACAAAGGCGTAAAGCCGTGAGTACTATAACATCCCAAACTCGGGTTTGTGTTTCAAATGTATAAAAATGAGGAGAATTTAAAATTTTTGATGCATTATGTTGTTATTGTATTTTCTGGAAACTCTTTCTAAGGATTTGTTGATTTCCAAAAACCTAATGCTTCAATTGATTAGAAGCATAATCCTTGAAAACTTCTTAAGAAAATCTTGTAATCATCCTCTAGAATTATTTTTCCTAGGTTCTAAATCATCCTAGTGACTCCTCTGAATTTTTATATTTTATTTGCTATTTTCTAGGGGCTAGTCAAACCAGTTAGACCCCTGGTCAAACCCCTAGGGCAGCCCCTTGTGATTTTTCTAGAGAGAAATGCATTGCATGAAAAATTCTGGAAACATTACATAAGGTTGTTCTTAGATCCAGTAACCTTTCAGAAAAATTTCAGAATTTTTGGAGTTAAACTACTACCTCTAAAAGTTTCCAAACCATCTCAGCCTATTTATCAAAAATCTGGTTTTACTGTTCCTCCGACCGGACCCAACTCGGTTCCGACCGAGCCGGACCCGACCAACTCGGTCTGGCCTAACCCACACCACACCGCACCACTTACCCCCTCTCTATGGACCGTCCGATTGGATATCAACAGTTCGGGTTGAGTGGGCCGATCGGACTATCCGATCGTCCCCATCACCGTGGACCGTTCGATTTAAGATCAGCAGTTCAGCCCAACCCTTTCACCGCATCGCTCTCGCTCATTCGCTGACTGGTGGGCCCCCTCCGTTGTTCTTCGTCTCCACGTCATGGGCGCGCCCTCGCTAGCTCGCCGTGGCCTCTGCTCACGCCTACATCGGCAACCGCCGCCCCAGCTTATGACGCCACCAAGAGGTTCCTGAACCTCGCCATGGTTTCACGCACTCACCTGTCCTGGTCACTTCCCTATCGCTCACAACGTCCATGCCCGAGCTCCATGGACCGAGCCCGTCTCTGGCCACTCCCTCTCGTTTCCTCCATCCTCCAGCTATAAAAGCTCCCCTAAGCTTTCTTCCTCCTCTTTCGCAACCCCAAGACACTTCCCTAGCTCTTTCCCACTCTCTTACCAAGCCTGAGTGCAAATGGAGCTCGAGCTCTAGAGCTTAGCCGAGATGCTCCTCATCGCCGCCGGTGCCACAGGGGTTCCTTCTCTTTTCTCTTTGCGTCATATCATGTTCTAGGATCTGAGGAAACTTTCCCCTAACTTAATTTCACCTTTCCTTCCCAGGTACCGCCGTGATTTGAAGTTTTTCACTTTTGACCGAAAACAATTCCTATTGTCCTCATCTCCGGTAAGAAGGTCCATTGCTTAATTGCTCACCCTGGTACCTTCTCGGGGTCTCACTTGAGCTTCCTATGCCCTCTCTTCCCTCATTTTTTGCTCAGGTGAAGCCCTCCTCGGTTGAGTGTTGCGTCGCCGCATCGGACATCGCCGGCGGCCTCCCTCCGACGAGCTCAACCTCCCCTATCCACTCTGGTATGCTTCTGGTGCACTCCCATAGCTAGTGCGCACTTTTGTTGGGCGAAAGGCCAAACCGCGTGTGCCATTTTGGTCAGAGCTTTCACTCCGCTTCCACTCATCGCGCCGCCGCTCCGGTCCAGCTCCGGTGAAGCTCCGGCCACCTTCGGGTGCGCATTAGTGTTAGGGTTTTGTTTTTACCATTTGCCAGCACCAACATAGCCTCCCTCGCTGGCAGCACACTGGGCAAGCCCTCAGCCGAGAGCGCCTCCCGTTGTCGGACGTCGACCGCACTGTTCATCGGTCATTATGACCAAATCTCTGTCATTAGGACAGAGTTAATGCTAAGTTAATCTAAATGATTGGTTAAAGGTTCTAATGTCCCACTAACGAGTGGGCCCAAGGGTTTTAGCTGCACAGTAAGCACCACCGAGTCCATGGACCCATGAACCGTGCTGTGGACCTTGGTCCACACCCTATTCTTGTGGACCGTGTGTATGACACGTGGGTCCCACATGTCAGTAGCAAATTAAATCTGAAAGTTAAAAGAAAAGAAGCACTATAGAGCGATCCCACTGGTTAGCGTCTATGGCTGGGCTGGTTTCGGTAGAAAAAGTATTATATGCTTATATATTTTCTGAAATGAATTATTTATGTACTGTTAATTGTGTTAAACTTCAAAATTGCATAGGTATTTCTTTTTAACTCCTTTTTGGATAATTCAAATTTTGTTGGTTTCTATTTTAAATGTACTTTAATCCAAAATTGGTTTGAGGCTTCTTACTATTCCAGAAATTATTGTTAGTAGAATTACTTTCGTTACAGCTTTATTCTTGCACTAGAAATTCGTTTAATTTCAAAAATGCATAAGTATTTCTCTGTAACTCCAATTGGAGAGAAATCAATTTTGTTGGGTTCCTCTGATAGTGTACTTTATTGTAGAATAGGTTTTGAGTATGTTACTACCTCTGAAAATCTTATTCTACATATGATTTATGCACTACTTTTAATGACTTTGAAAAAAATCATAAGAAATTCATTTTAGCTCCAAATGTGGTGAATCAAATTTCATTGTTCATCTCTTGTGGTGCTCTGTTTACCATAAACTTTTCTTGTTCACAAACTCTCTGGAATTTTTGTAAAGGCACGGGTAGTCTACGATAGCATAAAACAAAAATTTTACCGCGCAACCAAGGAACCTCCGCTAGTAATAGATCACGAGATTACCACTAGACGCGCCGATATGGCGAGTTGATGCAGTCATAGTCGTACTCGCTGCACGTCTTCTCCTCCCACTCCTGTGATCATCAAGAGTTGCGGATTGTCCTAGCGCTGATGCTTCGCAACAACACCTCCAAGTATCCACACGTACGAGGCAGAGATACCATGCACTGGAGAGCTAGCGTCGGTGGCGTGGTTGAGAAAGGTGTGGCTATTAGGGTTTCAGGAATTCCTTTTGTCGGATCCACTCACCCCATGCCACCGCCCCTCTCTATAAAAGTATCCATAATGAGTCCCGAACTTGAGGCCCATTAGGAACTTGTGGCCTATAAGAATTCGGATTACCATCCAAATCAAATCCTAGCCTTTTAAGTGTGTGACCCTATAGGTTCATGTGTAATCGGTTGTGACTCGGAAACTCTTTTCCGACCATGAGTTGTCAGCGGTACCTAGTAGCATATAACGATTCCCGAACACACATAGAATATATCGGACAAATCTTAATGCAATATGATCTAAGACCAGGTCCTTATCACTTATAACTAGCTTGTACTTAGTCATGACCAGTCCATACTTAGTTACGACCAGTTAGTACTTAATTACGACCAGTTTGTAACTCCTTACGACCAGTTGGTGATTACGTTCGACCACTCTATGACCTGCTCGTATCTCTATATGACCAGTTCTACGACCAGCTTGGACCAGTCTACGACCTGCTCATATCTCCATACGACCAGCTTCGACCAGTTCTACGACCAGTGCGAGACCATGTTCGACCAGTCTACGACCAGTCTATATCTCTATATGACCAGCTCGTATCTGGTCGAACCGAACGATCTACTTGTGTATTCTCCCTTTGCCTCACGATATCTGGTTGAACTCCAGGTAAGATAATTTGTCATCCATGGACTGTTACTTTCTCGATCAAGTGTCGGATAACTTCACGTGGTCAAACAATTCGACCACTAGTGGCATGGCCATGCATTTACTTTATCCGACCACAATGAGGGGCCCAGAGACATCTCTCCTGTTATGTTATTAGGGGCAAATCCCATATTTGACCAGTCACATCCCTCTGCACGTTGCATAGCATACCCGAAAGCTACCTTTATAACTACCCAGTTACGAGTAGCAATTGGTAACCCCTAAGAGTGCTATTACACATATAGGAAACTATGCTGATCTCAGGTCTAAGGATTATACATCATCATTGCTTGAGACCAACTAACGACATATAGAATCATAACAATCTCAATAGTGTCTCAAGGTGGGTCTTATCCAACAACATGTTCTCTAACATGTGTCCATATTATTGGTTTGATACCTCTATATCCATGACCCGTGAAACATAGTCATCAACCAATACATATGCTAGTCTATTCATGTGTGTTCTCATATGTTTCTGACCAGGGAACGTTTAAGAATAATCATCGCAGAAATATAGAGTTTCACAAGCAAGTCACATACTTGATAATAAATATTATCGATATTATTCTAGGAACAAGATGACATATTATCCAATGTTATGAACATAATGAAATAAAATCATCTCTATGATTACCTCTAGGGCATATTTCCAACAGTCTCCCACTTGCACTAGAGTCAATCATTTAAGTATCTACTACTAGGGAACACCTCATCACAGACGGTTCGGAACCGTCATCACAGATGGTTTCCAAACTGTCTATATTTGTTCGTCTGTGATACTCACTATCACAGACGGTTTTTTATTGAAACAGTCTATGAAGGCTAGTATCACAGACGGTTTCCATTAAAAACCGTCTGTGATACGTGGCATATCACAGACGATTCTATTTAAAAACCGTCTGTGATATGTCTAGTATCATAGACGGTTCTTAAATAGAACCGTATGTGATATGCTACGTATCACAGAAGGTTTTTAATGGAAACCGTCTGTGATACTAGCCTTCACAGACGGTTTCAACAAAAAACCGTCTATGATAGTTCATCATCCTAACTACATTTTTGCTGTTTTTTGGCTAGCCTCAGGAATTGCTAGCCATGCCCTCTAAAAACAAGCATGCACAAAAACAGATACATCACAGATAATCAATTGTTGACAAACTCAAAATGATCATTACTCAAAATAAATTACAAAAGATCGCATTTGTTCAAGTATTGTCGCTATAGTTACAATTGAGTCAATTGTTTGCAGGTAGTTGAGAGGTTTCGGCGGGGTGATGCTTTGGGTCAGCGACGGAGTGAAAATCTCCGTCGTCATCAACGATATCTGACATGATAAAGACGTAGAGCTTCCCCCGAATGTCTGTGATCTCATCCTCAACGAGTCCATCCAAATGTATCAACAAGTCCTGTCACTAGCAAGAGTAAAGTGGTAAGCATATATATTTAAATTTATAATTAGGAAATAATTATTTCGAGATTGACAAACCCCGGGATCCTTCTTCTTAGCTGTAATGATTTGTTGCATATGATAGCAAACGTAGATTGCACATAACTCATCTTTTTTTTGCTGGCGGCACTACAAAAATAGAATTACATATATAGGTGTAGTCAGTTCAAGACGCATTTTTTTGAAGTATGATATAGGATTATCGTGTTGTAGCGTGTACCGGAAATTTCGTCATGTGTGTTAGTTTGGCGCTACTTCCATTGTATATTCCTTCATTGGCAACATAGGCGATGAACGACCTACATGATTCCAAAAAGTTATCCTCGGCCATTTTAAACAAATGAAGACTACAATAGAGTTATGTATGGAGGAAATGAGTATACCTCTCGAGTATTCCTTTCGAACGTCAATTTGTGGTCGTTGCGGATTAGGGAATCAAGGTACATCACATGGTTCCTCTTTGGTATAATGACTAAAAGGATCCAGTGGTACCTACTCATGTATGTCGCTATAGTCATTAAACCTAAGTTCGTGCTGCGTATAAAGTACAAATGAAATTTGTATAGCAAGTATTGACACTTACCCCTCGTTGTAGGGCACCACTATGTACTTCTTGTCTACCTGATGAAGCAATGTCGCCGCCGCTATGTATTTCTCGACGAAGGACGGGTCTGCTTCGATGGTTTGCAAAGATACCACATGTGGGTCGAGGAAACCCACCGGTTCTTTCCATTCCTGGACTTTTTCCACATGTATCTATACACAAGCAATGAGTTCGATATTTATCAAGATACGTGAATGTAGAACTTGATTGTACGCACTTACGATGTCCAACATCGAGAAGCGAGGCGCCGATGCCAACGAGATTGAATAGGTCATATAAGTCGTTGAAGCCCACGAAGAAGTGGTTCGTCCGCTGAAGAAATGCTCATCATTGTATCGACGGTGATTCCAAAGATCGCACCTTCTTTGCGGTCTTACGCATGTACCTGCATGCAAAGCCTAACAAGCATATCCAAAGCGCGATTACATTGTGTGGGAGCACAATGGTTTTTCGATGATGTAGTTCCCGGACATCCCAGACTTCCCGGACTTGGGAGGTGCCTTAACGTTCATTGATTTCGATTTGACCTTAACGATTGGCAGCATCTTCCTGCGAGACGACTCGGGAACCGATACGGCGGCACGCTTTTGTTGTTCCTTCGGCGTCTTCTCCACGGGAACCGATGAGGTGGCTTTCTGAGGCGAAACATGAGGTGGAGTCATCGAGGGTCCCGTTGGAGAGGAATGGTCATGTCTAGATCGTGGCACTGCTGGGTCTAGGGCGATGTCCTTCTTGGGCCATTGGATAAAAGTGTGCACAGCATTCCCTAGTGTTCTGATGTTTTCGTTCGAGCGAATCTTCAGCGGGACGACCACGAAATTGTCATGTACCATATCCACCTCGACCCTGGCGTAAACCTATGCCAGCTAGGCACCGTGCTACACTGCCCCTTCCTGGTATGGATACACCATCCCCCGCCAGCCTCAATAGAAAGGGACCCATCCATCCTCACTTTAAGCTTGCAAGGCATCGGCCCCTACAAAATGATACGCAATTAGCTAAGGCGTCCTATAGGTCTATCTTTGGTGCATTCCATAGATGTACATTACCTTGATGTCGCCTATTAGTAATTGGACGTCATCATGTTCAGAATTATGCGTGGAATGAAATTTCTTATCCAAACACCTTCTTTCACGGCTTCAGAAGCCGCAATGTACTCGGCTTTCATCGTAGAATCAGCAACCGTGTCTTGCTTAGAACTTTTCCAGCTCACTGCTCCTCCATTCAAAATGAATACAAAATCAGATTGAGAACGATAATCATCTTTGTTGGTTTGGAAGCTTGCATCGGTATAACCATTTACAACGAGCTCTTGATCACCGCCATAGACTAGGAACACATTCTTAGTCCTTCTCAAGTACTTAAGAATGTTTTTCACAGCTATCCAGTGACCTTCACTAGGATCGGCTTGGTATGTACTCGTAACACTTAGAGCATATGATACATTTGGTCGAGTGCATGTCATGGCATACATGATAGATCCAATGGCTGAAACATATGGAATACCATTCATACAGTCTCGCTCATCAGTTGTTGAAGGACACTGACTCTTGCTAAGACTTATGCCATGTGACATAGGCAAGAACCCTTTCTTGGCATCTTGCATGCTGAACCGAATCAATACCTTGTCAATATAAGTACTTTGGCTTAATCCAATTAGTCTTCTTGATCTATCTCTATAGATTTTTATCCCTAAGATATATGCTGCCTCTCCTAGGTACTTCATAGAAAAACTATTTTTCAATAATGCCTTAACGGATTCCAGCATAGGAATATCATTCCCAATCAATAATATGTCATCCACATATAAGATTAGAATTACAATTGTGTGCTCCTACTAACCTTCATGTAAACACAAGGTTCTTCTTTGTTCTTAGCGAAACCAAACCTTTTGATCCCCTCATCAAAACGTAAATTCCAACTCCGAGTTGCTTGCTTCACCCATAAATGGACTTTTGAAGTTTGCATATTTTACTAGCATTCTTTGGATCGACAAAACCTTCAGGTTGTGTCATGTACACATCCTCACCTAGGTTTCTATTAAGGCAAGCCATTTTGACATCCATTTGCCATATCTCATAGTCGAAATATGCAGTAATAGCTAGAATGATATGTACAGATTTAAGCATCGCTACCGGTGAGAAAGTATCATCGTAGTCAAGCACTTAAACTTGTCGAAACCCTTTTGCGACCAGTCGAGCTTATGAATATGAACATTTCCATCCATATCAATCTTTTTCTTATAGATCCATTTGCACTAAATGGTTTTAACACCATCAAGTGGATCGACTAGGTTCCAAACCTGATTGTCTCTCATGGATTCTATCTCGGATTTTATGGCTCCAAGCCATTTATCAGAGTCTGGGTCCATCATTGCTTCCTTAAAAGTCTTAGGCTCATCATTATTCAACAATAATACGTCATGTCCATACCTTATAGGCAATTGACGTGGCCTTTTAGTTCTACGTGAGGCTGATGCCTCATCTACAAGTTCAACAATATTTTGTTCATCCTGTAGAGGTTCAATAGGAGTTGAAACACTTTCAGTCGGTTCTCAAATTTCTTCGAGTCGCACCTTTCTCCCACTGACTCCTTTTGAAAGAAACTCCTTCTACAAAAAGACACCATTTCGGGCAACAAAAACTTTATCCTCTTCTCGGTTGTAGATGTAATATGCATTGGTTTCCCTAGGATATCCTATAAAGAAGCATTTATCTGACTTGGGTGTGAGTTTATCAAACGTCAAACGTTTAACATAGACATCGCATCCCCAAATCTTTAGAAAAGACAAGGTAGGACTTTTCTTAGTCCACATCTCATATGATGTCTTATCTACTAATTTAGATGGTACCCTATTTGAAGTGAAATCGGCAGTTTCTAGAGTGTAACCCCAAAAAGACAATGGCAGATCTAATTGGCTCATCATTGACCGAACTATGTCCAACAAGGTCCGATTACGTCGCTTGGACACCCCATTCCATTGTGGATTGCCCGGTGGTGTAAGTTGTGGAACAATTCTATCTTGTTTCAAATGATCACCAAATTCATGGCTCAAAAATTCACCTCCACGATTAGATCATAAAGATTTGATTGCCTTGCCAAGTTGATTCCGTACTTCACTCTGGAACTCCTTGAACTTTTCAAAGGACTCTGACTTGTGCCTCATTAAATAGATATATCCATATCTACTATAGTCATCGATGAAAGTAATGAAGTACTGAAAACCACCTCTAGCTGTTGTGCTCATTGGTCCACACACATTAGTACGTATGAGTGCCAACAAGTCGGATGCCCTCTCAGCTTGACCAGTGAAAGGGGTCTTGGTCATCTTTCCAAGTAGGCAAGATTCGCACGTTTCAAATGATTCCAAATTAAATGAGTTTAGAATTCCATCATCATGGAGCTTCTTCATACGTTTCTCACTTATGTGACCCAAACGACAATGCCAAATACAAGTGGAATTCATATTATTAGGCCGAAGCCTCTTTGTATTAATATTATAGACAGGAACATCATCAAGATTTAAAATAAATAACCCATTTGAAATAGGAGCATAGCCATAAAACATCTCATTCAAAAATATAGAACAACCATTGTTGTCAAAAATGAATTTATAACCCTCTGCCATCAAACATGAGGCAGAGATAATGTTTCTACTCATGACTGGAATGTAATAACAATTATTCAATTCCATAATAAATCCTGAGGGCAAGAGTAATGGCAAAGTCCCGACGGCTAATGCAGCAACCCTTGCTTTATTCCCGACGTGAAGATCCATCTTACCTCTTGCAATTCTCCTAATCCTTGTTAGACTCTGCATCGAATTGCAAATATGAGCAACCGATCTGGTATCAAATACCCAAGAGTTAACGGAAGAATAAGCGAGAAAAACATCTATAGTATTAATACATAAAGTGGAAGGTTTAGTCCCACCATTCTTTTTCTGATCAGCTAGGTATTTCTTGTAGTTCCTCTTCCAATGGCCTAGTTCTTTACAGTAAAAGCATTCATTCTCTTGAGTCGGGCCGGACTTAGTCTTGGGTTTAGGCTTGTTAGTTTGGATCCCATCCGAAAATTTAGCCTTGCCCTTTCTTTTGTCCAAGTCTTAGCCTTCTTGTTGAAGCTTATACTCTTTTCTACCATCATCACATGACTGTTGCTTTTCTTAATGTTGTCTTCTGTAGTCTTGAGCATCATATGCAGTTCGGTGAGATTCTTGTCTAAGCCATTCATATGGAAGTTCAAAATAAAATACCCATAGCTAGCAGGAAGCGAAGCAAGAATCAAATCTATAGCCAACTTTGACTAAGTGGAAAACCAAGTTTTTCCAAGCTCTGTGTGTAACCAACCATTGTGATCACATGTGGGCTCACCAGATTACCCTCAGCTAGCTTACTCCCAAACAACTTCTTTGAGATCTCATATCTCTCAGTTCTTGCTTATGTCTCAAACATGCCCTTGAGCGCCACAATCATATCGTAGGCCTCTATGTTCTGAAACTACTTCTGAAGGTCTGAGTTCATAGCAGCAAGCATGAGACAGCTAACATCAAGGGACTCATCACATGCCTTTTTATAGGTGGTTTTAAGAGTAGCAGCAGCATTCTCAGTAGGCACATCAGGAATTGGTTCCTCTAGAACATGTTCCTTTTTATCTTGCCTAAGAATAATTCTTAGGCTGCGGGACCAATCCGTAAAATTTGTTCCATTCAGTTTTTCCTTATCAAGTATCAAACGCAAAGCAAAACTGGATATAGGTACAACAGACGGTGCCATGATCTACAACATAAAATATGCAAAACTAAGACATATGTTCAAGAAAAAGTAACTTCGATTAAAAAATTTAATAAAGATACTCCTACTAAAAACCATATCCCTCTTATGACATTTAGTGATTCAAGATCCTCAATCAGTTAATCTACTAGCGAGCTTTGGCATCACTGCTAGAACATTAGTGAAATTGGTAAGCAACCCTTTGCTAATCATATCTCTATATGACTCTTGTTGTTGGGCAACATCTCTATGCTCCGGCACCCAACCCTATGCCCCAAGGTCCATAGCCATTATGATAACCTTGTCAAGTTAAACCAATGATATGCGTGTAAGTGTCCGACACAAACACATCTAGTCAAGGAATATTAATGGCACTCTGCTTTAGCAATACCTACCATTAAAATACATGACTTTGGATGGTGCAGCTAATTGGGAGGGCATCAATTTAACTTAATATTATGTGAGGGAATTCTACTTCTACCATGTTAAAAGCATTTGAAGCAATTAAATAACATGCATGGAAATAAATGAACAGGAATGTAAAGGTATTCATAGACAATCGCATTGCATCATGATATAATATGACCCTTCCACATGGTGATTTCAAGAATATAATATGACCCTCCTTGGTTACGCGGGATCATAGGGGCGGCAGCCCCTGTTGCGAATTTTTTTTTGGACTACATAGATCCAATATATTTTTCCGTCCATGTAAATCGCATTGGATTATTCACATTAACCCTTTTCGATCATAACTCCGATTCAATCAACCAGATTGATCTTCACGTGCTCCATGGATTTTATGACCACTGTCTGCCCCGATGGCGGAAACCGACCAATAGAGGCAAGTCGTGATATGACCATAAAAACACGATCAAAGAATAACGATCATGAACCCATCTTTAGACCACCACACATGGACGATCATATCGACCATTGCAAAAACAATCTAATCCGAATCTAAAACTAGACAGGATGGCTCTGATACCATTGTAAGGGCACGGGTAGGCTACGATAGCACAAAACAAAAATTCTACTGCGTAACCAAGGAGCCTACGCTAGTAATAGATCACGAGATTACCACTAGACGCGCCGACTCGTAGCAGAAGTAGAGTCGCTGTAGCGAGTTGATGCAGTCGTAGTCATACTCGTCGCACGTCTTCTCCTCCTACTCCGATGATCGTTACGAGTTGCGGATCGTCCTAGTGCTGATGCTTCGCAAAAACAACTCCAAGGTATCCACACGTATGGGACAGAGATAACATGCACTGGATTGCTAGCGACGACGGCGTGGTTGAGGAAGGCATTACTATTAGGGTTTCAAGAATTCCTTCTGTCGGATCCACTCACCCCATGCCACCGCCCTCTATATATAGGCATCCATAATGAGTCTCGAGCTTGAGGCCCATTAGGAACTCGTGGCCTATAAGCATTCGGATCACCATCCAAATCAAATCCTAGCCCTTTAAGTGTGTGACCCTATAGGTTCATGTGTAATTGATTGTGACTCGGAAACTCTTTTTCGACCACGAGTTGTCAGCAGTACCTAGCAGCACATAACGATTCCCAAACACACATAGAATATATCGGACGAATCTTAATGCAATATGATCTAAGACCAGGTCCTTATCACTTACGACCAACTCGTACTTAGTCACGATCAGTCCATACTTAGTTACGACCAGTTCGCAACTCCTTACGGCCAGTTAGTACTTAATTACGACTAGTTTGCAACTCCTTATGACCAGTTGGTGATTATGTTCGACCAATCTATGACCTGCTCGTATCTCCATACGACCAGTTTTTGACTAGCTTCGAGCAGTTCTACAACCAGCTTCGACCAGTCTATGACCTACTCGTATCTCCATACGACTAGTTCTATGACCAGCTTCGACCAGTTCTACGACCAGCTTCGACCAGTCTTATGATAACCTTTATAGTTAGAGGGATATCAGAGAAAGACGCACAACGTGGAGCGTGGAGCAAGTTTGTGAGCTGCGGTGGCAGAGAGATTAGGGTAACATCTACAACCAAACACGCGAAGATGATCATAGGAATGAGGTATATGGTAGAGGGCCTCATGAGGTGTCTTGTGGTGGAGGGTTTTGGTGGGCTGGCGATTGAAAAGGTGAGTGGCGACATGAAGAGCTTCTACCCAATATACTGGTGGCATGCTAGCTTGGAGAAGTAGAGTGCGCAGGATAATATTAGTGGAGCGGATCACACACTCAGCTTTGCCATTTTGCTGAGAAGTGTGGGGACATGACATGCGTAAAGTGATGCAATGTTCGAGGAAGAATAGACGCGCGGTAGTGTTGTCAAACTCTCTACTGTTGTCGCATTGGACGCTCTTGAGGGTGGCGCCGAACTGAGTGGTAGCATGGGCGACAAAATGAGAGAGAGTGGTGAACACATTTGATTTGAGACGTAAGGGAAATGTCCATAGGTAGTGAGTATGGTCGTCGAGAATGACTAGATAGTATTTGTAGCCAGAAATGCTAGCAACAAGAGGCGTCCATAAATCACAGTGTACAAGGTCAAAAGCTTTATTTGTGTGAGAGACAGATGACTCAAAAGGAAGTCTAACATGCCGACCAAGCTGACAGGCTTGACAGATGTTGGAATCAGTCACTTTATTACATGGAAGAGAAAAAGAGTGAACTAAATGCTGAAAAGCCTAGTGACCGGGATGGTCGAGATGACGATGCCAGAGCTTGGTGGACAAAGTGGTGGAAGCAACGAGTACAGATGGTGCAGCAGGTGGGTTGAAGGGATAGAGGTCGCCTGCACTATTGCACCTGACGATCACGCTCCTGGTTCGAAGATCCTTCACAGAGAGACCAAAGGGATCAAACTCAATAGAAACTTGATTGTCGATAGTAAATTGCCGTACGAAAATGAGGTTCTTGATGATGTGAGGTGTAACAAGAATGTTATTGAGGGAGAAAGAATGTGAGGGAGTGGAAAAAGAAGTACAACCAGTGTGGGTGATAGGAATAACAGAGCCATTACCAACAATAATGCTCTTAGAATTTGTAGAGGAAGGTGGATGGGTGAAGATGAGGTTATCGGCATCCGATGACATGTGGGAGGACGCACCCGAGTCCATGTACCAGTCGCCACCGGACAGAGGTGTTAATGCCATGGTGTTGAAGTTGTTGATGAGGGATTGCTGATTCCATGAGACGGACGGCGATTATGTGGGCAGATGCCACAGTTACTGCTACCATGGCACTTGTTGGCTTGACAAAGACAGGGGCAGCTTCTGGTGCGGCTGCATGACGGTGAAGGCATGATGTTGTGGCCCAGAAGGGGCTGCAGGGCGGGGGCCAAGAATGCCAGGGCCGGGGAGAGTTGGTCCTTGCCTAGGCCACATACGGATAGAGCTAGCCCATGGATACTGGGGAGAAGGCCATGGTGCAGCGATCTTTTCCCTAGCACCGCTAGTGCCTTTGTCGCGGCAGCGATTATTGCTATAATTTCCGCCATTGCCACGGGTAGATGAACCACTAGAGGTACTGGATGTGCCCTTGGAGCCGTTGTTGGTGATGCCGATGGGAGCAATGATGAAAGCCGAGTGTTGGGACGGCTCAGGTCCCGTCGTGAGTTCCTCGAGCATGAGAGCAGATCGCATCTCAAGGAACATTGGGAACGACTTTTGCATGGAGAGCAGCGTTCACATGTAAGCAAAACGAGGATTCAATCCACGCAGGGTGTTCAGAACAAGAGTCTTTTTGCTGATTATGTTGTTGATGGCACCAAGATCGTCGGCCATGGACTTCTGCTTGCGGCAGTAATCAGCGATGGAGAGAGAGCCCTAGAAGAAGCTTCGAAATTCTTGCTCTAGGTAGATGGCGCTTGTCTCAACATTGTCACGATATAGACCCTCAATGCTCTTCCAGATGGTGTGGGCGGTAGCATTGGGATCTGTCGTAGTTACGAGACTAGACAGTAGAGTAAGGGGGGACCCTCCGATAGCCGAAGGGTCCTCAAGAGGGGACTAGCTGTTAGTAAGTCAACACACTTGTATTACCATGTGATCCTGATACAAAGCCAAAAAGCCCCCCTTCAATGGGGGCAAGGGTGGCTACTTATAGCTCTCCTAGGAGGTACACAGAGTTACAAGTTTACCCCTTACTAGACCAGAGGCCGATAGGGGTGCGCAGGACCTTTCCTACCCCTAGTGCTAGCTTCACATCGCGTGGTGGGCAGCCCTAGACTTGGTCTACCTCAGAGGTGCATCGGTCCAGGTGCAAGAACTCCATCCGAGCACACGGATCTTTGAGCCCTCATGACCTTCGGCGCTTCTCTGGCCCTCCGTCGCCGGTGGCTCGTGGCTGAAGGACCTCGGGATCCCTTCGGAGGGCAGGATTCTCGGGAGGGCAGGATTCCTCCGGAGGGCCGGGATCCTCGGGAGGCCGGGATTACTCGGCGGGGCCGGATTCCTCGGGAGGGCTTCGACCCTCGCACATCTTAGTACCCTTCGGGATTATTCGCAGATCCGCCGCTTGGCGACTTTGGCCATCGTGACGTGTGTGCTTCGCTCTTCGCCAGGTCGTGGGGGCCGTTGTGCCGCCCCTACGACAAGCCCCTCGCGGTCGAGGTCTTGCTTCGTCATGGCTGAAACCGTGCCTCTTCTCGGAGGGTACAGGTACACCGTCCCCTTCGGCCTGGCGAAGCGTTAGTGCTGTGGTCGTCGTCGGGTTGCGTGCGCCATAAATCTTCTCGCTCTTCGGTTGTTTCGTTCTACGCGCCTTTTCGCTGTCATGCGCGTGCTTCGAGGCACCGCCTCGTGTTATGGCGGCCGAGTCGGCATGTATTTCAATGTGACGCCTCGATTTTCGTGCGAACTAATGGGTTGCTGATTGCCACGTGTCGCGTGTTGCTTGGCGTTGGGCTCCTCATTTTCTGTGACTTGGCGGGGCCGCCTATAAATAGGTGGCCTTGGGTCCCATCGCCTTCGGTTGCGCGCATTTGTCCGTAGCGCTTTCTTGTTTGGTCTTCCACTTCCCCCCGCCCTTCGGTTCCCGAGAGGGCTTGTGAGTTGCTTGCGAGGTTCGCTTTCACCACTGGCTTCGACGGCCAGAGCGTTTTAGCTCGTGCTTGTCGTGATGACCAAGCGGGCGAAGGATGGGGGTGGCGCGGTGTCGTACACCGACAAGCTGGGTCGGTCGTTGGTGACTGCTTCGGTAGTGCGGGCCCTGCAAAGCGAGGGGAAGATCGCGAACCTGGACGACGTTTGGGTCCCCGGGTTGGAGGTTGTTCCTGCCCCCGAGGAGGAGGAGACGATCGTCTTCGTGGCCTACCTGGATGCGGTCTTCGCCTGCGCTTTGCGTTGATCTGTTGTACCACGCCCTTCAAGTATGCACGGGTGGACTTGGCCCAGTTGACACCTAACTCGATCGTGAAGCTTGGGGTCTTCGAGTGGGTCCTGCGCATCGCGGGGGTGACTGGTAGCGAGGCGAGGCTATTCGCATACCTTCACGATGGGCGGTGCCAGCCCAAGAAAAAGAAGGACACGGGGGAGACCTTGAATTTTGGCAGTGTCAACTTTCAACCGAAGGCACGCCTCCTCCACTACCTGCCCGCCCCGGCCGCACGGAATGTCGGACCTAGGAACGAAAGATCCCGAACCCTCTGTGTTCATACACCAGTCCAGGATTTCCGGTGTACACAGTTACAAAAATGATAACATAACCAAGTCTCGCATTGCATTAATAGTAAATCGAGTTCGATACAATTGGGCATGAAGCCAAATAAAAGATTAAATAACACAATGAAATAAAACGATAGTAGTAGGCGAACGATCCGCCACAGTAATCGCCCGAGGCGAGTAACCTAGGCGCTTGTCCTCACCGCCCCGATAGTAGTCTTTCTCGAAATTTTGTTGCATAAAGCAAGCATGAGCACAACTACCGTGCTCGCAAGTCACACCCAATATGGAATTGTAATGCATGCATAAGGTAAACAAAGAACATTGGCAGGGTTATTTTGCGTAAAGCAGCAGTTTTAGATTAAATAATCATAGTAGATTGCAAGGCCTATTTTCATACCATATCTAAAATCATAATTTTAAAAGACAATTGTAAAATGTGGATAACCTCCAACAAAGGTGATGGATATCCTCCAATCACAATGGCTAACCGCCCAATTTTTTTTTTCACTGGACTAGCCATCCTGAAAACATCTGTTGAATTCATTTTAAAACCAAAAACAAGTCTAACTCAAAGTGGCTTTGCTAGCATGTCCATGATCATGACGCTGTTATTCAATAGTTTTCTACTCAGAGAGTTTGTACTGACTTTACCCACAAGACACGAATTCTCTAGTTTATCCCAAGCATATATCTATGCCTTCGCTCACTACCTTAGGTAAGCGGTCTAGAGCACGTGACAAGGCCTTTACAATGATCTACCTCATAGTACTCATGCCCGCTAAGGTTTCGCCCCCTTTGGACTAACCATCCGCAGGTTCAGGGCCCCCTCTTGCGCCAGGTAGGACTATAGTCTAACTGACACCCACTCATACAAAATGGCACGAATATCTACGGAGTATCCCAAATTAATAAGCCAGGTCCTTCCCATACAGGACGTGTGGTGGTACGGTAAGGCATAGCAAAGGAACGCTCAAAGGCCGGTCCTTAATTGACTTGGGCGTCTTTCAAAACAAACCCTGGGCTTTAATCCTAACCAGATTAAACCCGTGCATGAACTCGCACCCACCATTCATCCGCTTTACCAAGTCCAAACCATTTAATTTTATTTTAGTGGAAACCATCTTTACAAACTCTCTATGGTAAAACAATACCATAGATTTAATTTCAAACAATTTGTAATGGTTTGGCTAAATCCTCCCAAAATCAAAATCATGGTCTAAGCATTTGCTAAGCGTTTCCAAACAATTTATCTATGGTGACAAAGGGATGACATTTCAATATTCAAAATTGGCCATACAATAACAATTGGAATAACTAAGCATTTAAACAGGGTATTAAAATAATTGACTAAAAATATGCATGCAATAATAATTTTAAAAACTGAATTAAATAACTTTAACATAGTAGGTGCAACATGGTCAAAGTGTAACTTGCCTTCACTAAAGTCTTGAAATTCTAAATCTTCGGAAGAATCAAATTCCCCAGAATCGTCGTAGTCTAAACGTGAAAATACGACAAATCAATCGAAATTCAAATAAATTCAACAAGACAAATTAAACTGAGTCCAAATGAAACAATTTGATTTTATATAGCTAGATAATAATTTTCTAAGATTTTAGCAATTGGAGTCATTCAATTTGAAATTAGGGTTCAAAAGATATGAATTTTACAAGTTTAAATCCTAAATGTGTGGTTTAAATTATTTCAAATTCAAACAGACAGTTTAAACCTACTCCAAATCAAATGTTTATATTTTATTTAGCTAGATATTGATTTTATAAGATTTTAGAAATTGGAATCACCTAATTTGGAGTTAGGATGCAAAAGTTATGAATTTTACAAATTTAATCCTAAATCTGTTATTTAAACAATTTCCCTAATTATTTTTCTAAAGGAAATTCTAATTACTGCGCAAGGTGACGCCAGCGGTGGAATTTCGGAATTTAAATTAATTTAAAATAATTTCTGATAGTGGGGCCTACGTGTCATAAACACGGTGTATGTGGACTTGGTGCACGCGGATTTGCGCACAGGGGAGGGGTGTGAGGTGGCATGGCTTGTGCCACCCGTGCGCCACATCAGCGAGAGGGAGGAGGTGGCGCCTACGTGGCACGAGGTGGCGCTGACATGGGCAGGCGGCGACGGCACGGGACCCCATGGTCGCCAAGAAACGATTTTCCGGCGGGTCCCATGAGCGCGGCAAGAGAATGAGGAGATCGCGGGGATGTCAATGCGCTAACCCACTCGGGACGCAGTCGTGGATCGGAGGTGGCGGTGGCGAGGAAGATCTTGGGCGCGGTGCGGTGGACGACGGCGACGAAGTTCGGGTCCTCCAAATAGGCGTAGGGCGACCGGTTCGCGCGAGGACGGTGATGTCGATGGTGGTGTCGGCGAGGACGCTGGCGGTTACGGCGGGCGCAATCAAGCTCCAAGCTCCGGATCGATGGCAGGAAAACTCCAACCAAGCAGCACAGCAGAGAGAGGAGAGTGTGGTGGCTTGTGGATCGGGTGACGAGGGCTCCTGCTCCCTTTATAGGGGCCGGGGTCCGAGGGCGAGATCGTGTGCGTAGGGCGTGACGGCGGTTTTGGGCGCCATTAAACGGCACGAGGGGAGAGGGGACGTGGGGAGATAGGGCGGTTGAGGGCGCCGGTCTCGTCAGGCAAGGCCCGCATGAGGAGAGGAGGAAAACGGCCGTTTATGAAGCTCCTCCCATGCGCCAATGGCGGCCAAGGCTTGAAGCGCAGATTGAGTGGAGAAGAACGGGGAGAAGAAGGTGGGCGGCGATTGATCAGATCGGGCGCTGTGGTGAATTCCAAGCGACGCGGTTGCAAAGTGAGCCGTCGAACGGGCGATCAAGGGTGAGAGAGAGGAGGCAGTGATGAGGTGCGGGCCGAGTGGAGCAGGGTCAGGCTGGTCACAAGGAGAGAGGAAATGGGCCGAGACTTTCTACCAAGCGATTTTAAGAAATTAAATTGATTTGTGATTTTAAATAATCAGGTTAATTTGTTTAAGCTTTAGAAAATAGCAATTAAATTCCAAAAATTATGGAAAAATTCACTGATGACTCTAGTATTATTCTGGACTTAAATAAGTTAATTCCAACTTAAGATTGATAATAGATTTGTATTTAAATTTGTTTTCGCTTTAAATAATTTAAAGAAAAGCTTTTAAAATTTCAGTAAATTCACAGATTCAAATAAGATTTTAAACTTTAACCAAGTTTAAAATTTTGGGCTGTTACACGGAACAGGTGGGATACTGATTGGACCCGGTGCTGGTTCTATCACAAGTGTTCCGACGAGGCCGGGCTTCGCTCCACCGGGGGGCCTATTGAGCTTATCGCAACGCCCATCATCGACCTCTCACCCCGGGAGGAGGGTCTGCTACACGTGCTACTTAACGCGGCGCGGCGCATGTCGACGCGGGACTTCGTAGAGGAGTTTTGTGCGCTCCGGGTGTGGCCGCTGGCGCAGAATTGGGAGATCATGCTTGACGAGCCGAGAGACGGGATGCCTGTCCTGAAATTCGGGGACCGCACAGGTGTGTCCGTGTGTGTGTGGTTTTTTTTACATCTGCACCCCCTGCGCAGTTTTGCCTCTTGCGGAGGCCGAGCGTGTTGCGGAGCAGCTCCTTGGATCCTACACGGGGGAGGAGCATTCGAAGCGGGCGAACGCTGTGCACGAGCATCGGTTGAACCATGCGTACCAGGATCCGAACACCCATTTACCAGAGCGGGCTGACCCTGACGCCGGAAAGAAGAAACGAGTACGAGGTCCAGAGGAGCTCGAGTGCGTAGGCCCAATTAGTGCTGTGCCGTTGCGCGCTATCGCGAGCGCCGTGGCGGTTAAGGTGGGCCTCGCTGCGGGTGGCTCGACTACGCCGTCCTCGAAGAGGGTGTCGCGGGAGCCCGTGGTGCCGGGACAGGCGAAGAGCGCCGCGAGCTCGTCCACGGGTCCTCGTTGCTCTTCTGCCGGCCGAATCGCGAAGGCGCTTGTTACCATTTGGGATTGCCAAGATGGCCTCGAGGATGCGCCCTGCGCGCGCCTTCGCATGTTTACGGTCCGGTAACCGAGGATACTATGGTCGAGGCTTGCACCGATCTCCCAACTAGGCAGGTCGGCCAGAGGGATCGTGGAGGCGAAGCTGCCTCCGTGGGCGCGCCGCTCGCGGAGGATCCCCGGGACGAGGACGAAGATTTGGTGGCCGGCGGTGGTGCCTGCTCCGAACGAGAAGGCGTGGCGCTGGGTTTTGCCGCCGCGGCGTTATAACTCGGGGCCACCTCTCTTCCGATGGTCAGCCTGGCCGCCGTCAGTGAGGAGGTGTCGAACTTTGTCAGCCGCGCTTATGCGTGTCTCGAGCTTTTCGTGAAATGGAGCATGGAGAAGATGTTCCGAGCGTCGAGGCGAACGCGATGAAGGTAGGTCCCGATAACCGTCCTCCTTGTTATGTGCGAATTGTTGACATGTTTCTTGGCAGACTATCATTCTCTCGCGGTCGCTGGAGAGGGACATCCAGAGCGGTTACGTGGAGATTCAGCAGCGAGTTGACCTAGAGTTCGCCCGGAGCGAAGAGCTGGATGCCGCGCGTTTGGCCCTTGCTGAGAAGGCGGAGGGGCTGGAGGCCAAGGTTGCCCAGCTAGAGGGTGAGCGCCGCACCCTTTAGGAGGAGGTTGAGAGTCTGCGCAATGCCCGCTCCGTGCTTGAGGCGGAGATTGCGACGGAGCATTCTGTCTCAGCTGCTGCGGCGAAGGCTAGCTGGGAGGCATTGGACCGCATGGAGGGCGCCATGCGTGAGCTCGGTGCCGTGCCCCCTCGGAGGCATACCGTGGACCAGTTGGCGGCAACCCTCGACCGCCTTCGTCTTGCAGGGAAGTCTTTCTCCCGGCTGCTCGTGCCTATGGTAATCATTGCGCGAAGGCGGCGTGGACGGCTGCCTTTGTTTTCGCAGCGGTGGTGGGCTGCGGTCACGTTGATGCGCTTGCGCTTGGCGCTGCGTTCGCCGCCTCCATCGCGGAGGTCGCTTTAGGTCGAGGCAAAGCGCGAGGGCGCAGCAATGCCCTTGCCAAGGAGTTCGGGGTCTGTTTGGCTCGGACGCTACCATGGAGTCGCCCGGCGTTTTTGCCCGTGGCGTAAACTAAAGGGTCTCCGCGGATGGTGCGAGCATGGCGGAGCAGAGGGTCGCAATTTGAGGCAAGGTGTGACCCTCCGGCCATCTTCCTGGGGAATCGTTGTTTTAGGGTTTTGTTGCTTCGTTGTTTTAGGGTTTTGTTGCTTCGACTGGCACCGCTACGTGGGCCAGTTGTTGACTATCCGTGGGTTGTAACCGTTATTTTGTCAATCAATATAAACTGAAAAAGGGTTTGGGTGCCTGTTTCACATTGGCGTTTGCTCTACTCAGGGGGGTATGTTGTTTCGCCGTACCGTCGGACGAGGTGCGGTTCCTCCGTGGTGGCGTACGAAGTCCTATGCTCCTTTGCGTGATTCGAAAGATGAACGACTGCTGGTTTGCAAGTGGCCTCGGAGGATTTGTTACCGCGGTATCGTGTGCCATGGAGCGAAATGGAAACGGTGGAAAAAGGAAAATCCGGAGGGGTCTCTGAAGAGGTTCTTTCGGTTGCGCGAGCGGAAGGCCTTGGAGGCGCGGGATGAAATACTATCCTTCCGGGTCAATCACGGCGTGGTGCGCGCTCGAGGGGCCATCTGCCGGCCTCTTCCACGGTCTCCTCGAGCTCTTTTGAGGACCTGCTACGCCAGGAGAGGGAGTATGCGCGCCTCATGGCCACGCATCCATCTGACGAAGAGCTACTCGAGTGGGTGTGCTGAGATATGCATGAAGCGCGAGGCTAATGACTTTGCACCGCGCAGGCGGTCGATAGGTCATCCGCCGCCATTCTCAGACGGCCGGTATTTGTGCCGTGTATAATGTATGTGACGGGTGAATGAATCAATACATATGCACTTATTTTCTTGCTGCATGTTTTATCTTTGTGCTCGCGCCGGTAGTGCTCCGAGGCACCCTCTCGCTTCGTTGCGAGGAGGATGCGAAGCTCGCGCCATCCCCCACTTTTTTAGATAGGGCTCCAGGGAGCCATAACTATACTTATCTTGCGAGGGGGAGGCGAAGCCTCGCGCCGTCCCCCATACTTTTTTAGATAGGGCTCCGGGGAGCCCTAACTATACTTATCTTGTAAGGGGGAGGCGAAGCCTCGCGCCGTCCCCCATACTTTTTTAGATAGGGCTCCGGGGAGCCCTAACTATACTTATTTTGCTAGGGAGAGGCGAAGCCTCGCGCCGTCCCCCATACTTTTTTAGATAGGGCTCTGGGGAGCCCTAACTATACCTATGTTGCGAGGGGGAGGCGAAGCCTCGCGCCGTCCCCCATACTTTTTTAGATAGGGCTCTGGGGAGCCCTAACTATACTTATCTTGCGAGGGGAGATAAGCCTCTCGCCGCCCCCATACTTTTTTAGATAGGGCTCCGGGGAGCCCTAACTATACTTATCTTGCGAGGGGAGGCGGCCTCGCACTGCCTCTGATTTTTTTTAGATAGGGCTTCGGGGAGCCCTAACTATACTTATCTTGAGAGGGGGAGGCGAAGCCTCATGCCGTCCCCCATACTTTTTTAGATAGGGCTCCCGGGAGCCCTAACTATACTTATGTTATGAGGGGAGGCGAGGCCTCGCCGCCCCCATACTTTTTAGATAGGGCCCGAGGAGCCCTAACTATACTTATCTATGCAGGGGAGGCGGCTCACGCCGCCCCCATACTTTTTAGATAGGGCTCGGAGCCCTAACTATAATTATCTTCTTGAGGGGAGGCGGCTCTACTGGCCCCCTCTGCCTGGCCGGCGGTTGGACGGCCTCCGGTCGGGTTATGATTCGCGCTACCCTCGCCGTGGTGATTCGCTTATACTGCGTTCAAGCAGCTGGCACCGGTGCACCGGCACGAGGCCATGCGCGGTAGCTTCGTTTATACACTCGTGCCCGCGGTGGCTTCGTTTATACACTCGTGCCCGCAGTGGGTATGGGTGTGCACCAGGGCGTGGGGCCATGCGCGGTGGCTTCATTTATACACTCGTGCCCGCAGTGGGCATGGGTGTGCACCGGGGCGCGAGGCCATGCGCGGTGGCTTCGTTTATACACTCGTGCCCGCAGTGGGCATCGGTGTGCACCGGGGCGCGAGGCCATGTGCGGTGGCTTCGTTTATACACTCGTGCCCGCAGTGGGCATGGGTGTGCACCGGGGCGCGAGGCCATGCGTGGTGGCTTGCTTATACACCGTGTTCGCATGGGCATGGGTGTGGGCGCTGGTGGTTTATTTATACACTCGTGTTCGCTAGATGGGCATGGTGTGCACCGGCGCGAGGCCATGCGCGGTGGCTTGCGATATACTGCGTTCGTTAGGGGCATCGGTGCACCAGTATGCGAGGCCATGCGCGGTGGCTTCGTTTATGCACTCGGAGGGACCAGTCAAAGCGACGAGGCATACAATTTTTACCACTTGAACAGATAGACCTCCGAACGAAGTTATTTTGCGCAAAAAGTTCAGACATGGCCCACCTTGTGAAGGCAATGGGCTATTCTCCCAAGCAAATTGGTTTTACACGATTGCTAAGGGTAGAACTTTCGTAGGGACTTGATGTTCCAGGTATGGCCCAACTGGTCTCCCTCCGGGGTTGCGATGCGGAAGCGCCGGCCCTTGTAGCGCCTGTGACGACATACGGTCCTTCCCACTTAGACTCTAGCTTGCCGAGCGCTGCTTGGTTGGTGGCTCGTTTCAGGACGAGATCGTCCGGGGCGATGTGGCGGGCTTTGACCCTTCATTATATGCCCCGCGGCGCAAGGCACAGATCTCGCATGGTTGAGATAGCTCAGACGCGCTGTTCTCGAGGAGGTCGAGCAAGAGCTCCCGTTCTCCTGGGTTTGTCTAGGTTGTAGCTCGGTAGGAATTAGCAAATAACTGCGGCCGGGCGCCATGGCCTCATCGCCAAGAGGAGCTTGAAAGGAGAAAAGCCCGTGGCTCGTGGGCGATGCGCGATGACCAAAGGGCCTTCGAGCTCTTTCGCCATAGTCCCTTGGGCGCCTTACGAGGCGCTTTCTTCATTGCCGAGGAGGTTGCCGCTGGTTTCGCCGACAGCTCCGCTGGACTCGGTGCCCGACGGAGGCGAAGCATAATGTTATGCCTAGGTCGTTATGCAATTTTCTAAGTGGTCTGAGTCGAATCGCTTCGTTGTCGGCGATGACGCGTTTTGTACGCCGCATCGCAAATGATGTTTTTCCACACGATCGCTGGCCGCGGGCGGTGATGTTGGCGACGGCTCGGCCGACCCATCTTGAGAAATATTCGGCGGCGATTTAACGCGAATCGGAGGCTACCCTTGGTCGCGGGTACGGGCCGATGATGTTCAACCCCCAACGTGCGAAGGGCCACACCGGCGGCACCGACTGCAAAGGAAGCGCAGCGCTTTGTTGCGACCGCCCATGGCACTTCGCACCGCCGACGAGGTCTTGTGCGTTTTGAGCGCTGCCGCCAAGAGAGCCTTTGGCGGAACGTCTTCCCCACGAAGCCCTGAGGCGCCTGGTGTGCGCCGCATAAGCCCTCGTGGACGTCCTTGAGGAGTGATTGGCCTTCCTCCCATGATACACAGAGCAGGAAGGGGGCACAGACGCCCCCCTTGTACAGCTCGCCGGAGACCATATAGTAGTTTCTTGCTCTAAGAACGGATGCGCTTTTGCTTCGCCAGTCTTTCGTTCTTCCTCAATGAGGTACTTGATAATGACGCCTCGCCAGCCCTTGTCGGGCTGCCCATTGCTCTGTGTACAAGACAAGTCAGGCTGCCGCTTGTGGTGCAGCCTTGCGCTGCAAGGAGCCCTTGCACTTCATTTGGGGCGGAGGGTTTTGTGAGGACTTCGTAGAAAACCTCCAAGGGGGGTCCCTCTCCGAAGCTTGCCATTTTTGCTAGTTTGTCGTCCGCTTCGTTGTTTCCTCTAGGAATGGCTTGTACTGTGATTCTGTGGAAGTGCTTCGCCGCTTCGCGCACCGCGGCTAAGTAGCGGCTCATCTCGGGACACCTTGCCATGAAGGTCTTGTTAAAGTGGCCTGTCACCAGGCGGGAGTCGCTCTTGATAAGGACGCGCTTCGCTCCGAGGGATCGTGCTTTACGGAGACCCAGCAGCAGTGCTTCGTACTCCGATGCGTTGTTCGTGGTCGGGAAGTCGAGGCGGGCGGCATGCGATGCAGTTCGCCCATCCGGGGAAACTAGGATGGCCGCGGCGCCGGCCCCTGCGGCGCACCACGACCCGTCCGTGTACATTACCCATGGTGTTTCCACCACGGTGGGGCTGTCCTCCGCTTACGGGGTCCACTCGGCAATGAAGTCTGCCAGCGACTGCGATTTGATGGCCGTTCTTGCCGCGAAGGTGACGTCGAAGGGCGCCAGCTCCGCCGCCCATTTGCCTATCCGTCCGGAGGCATCTTTATTTCGGAGCATCAACGCCAAGGGGTAGGATGTGGGGACCTTGATGGGATACGCCAGGAAGTAGTGCCGGAGCTTTCTCGATACCATGAGCAAAGCGTACACGAGCTTCTCAAGCTCCGTATAACGGATTTTGGCTCCTTGCAAGGCCTCTGATACATAGTATACCGGTCGCTGGCCGGTCCGCTCCTGGACAAGCACCGCACTCACTAATGACGGAGTAGCGGCGATGTATAAGCACTTCGGCCCTCGCTTCCCGGGTGGTCAAGCTTGGTAGTCAGGCGAGGTACAACTTCAGTCCTCGAAGGCCTTTTGGCATTCCTCGTCCATCGAACGGCTCCATGCCCCGGAGTGTCTTGAAGAACGGTAGTGCTTTCTACGAGCGAGACAAGAAGCGCTAAGGGCATTTATGCGCCCATCGCCTTTTGTATCATGAAGCAGCGGGGCTTCATCTCTTGATGGCCCCGATTTTCTCCGGTTGGCTTCAATCCTCTCTCCGAGATGAGGAAACCGAAGTTTCGGCTTTCACAATCAACGCACACTTTTCGTTGGCGAAGGTTTTAGAGGTCCCGGCATGTGTCCTCGCCAACTTGCTTTTAATGACTATGTCGCTGACGATGCTTCCGCTGCCGCCCGAGTTGTGGCTAAGACCTTCGTGATGAGCCGCAAACGCCGCCTCGCTGCTCTTGAGGCCAAGGGCATGCGTTTGTAGCAATATGTTCCCATCGGGTAATGAAGGCGCTTCGTCTGCCCTCCTTCGCCATGTGCACCGGTGGTAGTCGGAGTAGGCGCGAGGAAGCTCATGAGCTCGCGGCTTGAAGTGGCGCCCACCGCTTGGTCGATGCGAGGTAAGGGAAAATCATCCTTGGGGCAGCCTTGTTGAGGTCTGTGAAGTCGACACACATGCGCCACTTTCCCGCCTCCTTCTTGACGAGGACCAGTTTGCCACCACTGAATATTTGATTTTGTAATGACTCCGCTTTCAAAGAACTTCGAATCTCTTTCTTCGCTGCCCGAGGCGATCGCCAACATACTGCAGCAGCCATGGCGTCAAGGTGGCTCAAGGGCTAGCTCAGGCTTGATCGCTGCCCTTGCCACTCCTCGGGAGGTCTTTGCCCCTGCCGAAGGCCTCTGCTCTGTCAGAGAGCACCCCAGATCAAGGCCAGATGCCTCCCGGTGAAGGTCCTACCCGAGGGCCATCGCCTTCTCTCGGTGAGTCATTCCCTTAATGCCACTTTTCTGAGGTGACCTTGCGGTCTGTGGTTTCGGGGCCCATCTTGCGGAGGGTGGTGCTATTCGCCCTGCTGGGTCCCACAACGCGGTACGTAAGAGCCGGAGACAAGATTTCGAAGTTCTATGTGTCGCGGCGAGGTCTTGATCTCCGCGACTGTGACGATGCCCGATGGGGGGGGAGCTTCATGGACAAGTAGTTATGGTGAGCTATTGCGCCGAAGGTGTTTAGCGGGTCTGACCGAGGATTGCGCGTTATATCGTAAGCCATCCGACCACGCCGAATGTGACGACCTCGCTCGATGCTAAGTCATCACGAATGTGACGGCGAGGCGGATCTCGCCCCAATGCCGTGACGCGCGTTCAAACCTAGTAGGGGATGCCCGGGTGTTAGGCAATCACGAGGAATCATCATCTTGTCGAAGACGTCCACGAAGAGGAGGTCTGCTGAGCTCCCTCCGTCGACTAGGACGCGCCTTACTTAGAAATCCACGATGTTGCCCGAGATGACGAGGGGGTCCTGGTGTGGAAAATACACCCCGCGGGCATCTTCGGGTCTGAAAGATATGGGTATTTCGAGTAGCGGGTGGGCTCGAGGCGGGTACGCCGCCAGATGGTGGATTTGTTTCGCGACGCCACCTCGCTTCTTCGAGGAAACGCCGAAGCAAGGAGCCTCCGGTGATCATGTTGATGACCTCCGGCGCTCTACCCGCCACCTATGCGCGGTATTGCTGATTGGTGCGGGGAGTTTGTTGTCACCGCGCCCGCCGCCATTATGCTCGCAGTTGGTCGCGCGCATGTAGTCTCAAGATGGCGCGATAGTGCAACATTCATCGGTTTGTGCGACCGCCATGGAGGTCACAAAACCGCGAGGGTGCTCCGCTGCGTTATCGGCCGGGCGTCCGTGTTTCGGCCCGCCGAAGCTCCAAAGCCTCGCCTTCCTCCTTCGTCGCGCGCGCGCCGCCTACATGGTAGACTCCCGCCTTTTGCTCGTGAGTCATTGTTCTGCGGGGTCACCGGATGCCCCGGCCGTGTTGTGGTGACCGCCTTCAAGGGGTCACCATATGCGTGGAGTCGCTGCCGCCCTCCGAAGCGCCGTTTTCCTCCGCCGAGCGCATTCTCCATTTTGTCGAAGAGTTCGGCCATCAGGCGCTGGCTTGTGCGCCACTTCTCCGAAGCGCTCGTTGCGAGGCCGCAGTTGTCGCGTTGATGATGGTTGTCTCGCTGATGCCTTGTACTGCACTTGACCTCGCGAACTTCCCGAAGAAGCCGCAGAGGGATTCATCCAAATACCGCTTAATTCGAACAAGTGTCCAGCTTTCTTCGGCCCGTAGTTCCTCGAAGTTGTTATGTGCAGATCCCGCACCGCTTCCCACGCATATACGGAGCGAGGAGGTATCGTGAAGAACCAAGTCAACGCGACGCCTCGAGCGCCAGTGGTGACGCTTTTTGCCTTCGGTGGTATCGCCTCCTCCGCTGCCTCAATGGCGGTCTCAGATACCCGAGGAATTACGAGGGTCTCAGGACCTTCAGACGGGCTACCTCCCAGATCTTGAATCCTCGAGGCCACCGGCCGCCTCCATGGCCAATGGCGAAGTTTGTCGCCGAGCACCGGTGTCGGTGGCGGGGTGGGTTCTCGCTCTGGCTTGGGTTGCCTGAGTGGGGCTGGGGTGGCAGGGCTCCGCCCATTCTCGCAAGATTTGCTCTGAGCGGGCGGCGAGGGTTGTTCTCTCGGCGGTGCCGGAGGTTCTGCCACCCGGCGGAGAGCCGCCATTTGGCCGGAGAGTTTCAGATGATTCTTAGCTCGCCCCCTGCACCGGGTTGTTTCTTCCTCCGGCTTGGGCGGGGCGCACTTGTCGCATGTTCGGCTTTTTGGCCCTCGAGGTTGCGGGGGGGCTGGCCATGCCGCCTTGGCCACCGAGGCTTTCGGTCTAGCCTCGCTCGGGGCCATCTTGATATGTTGTGCTAGTGCCCGTGGCTTACCCGCCGGTCCCCACGGACGGCGCTAACCCGACGAGTTACGAGACTAGATAGTAGAGAAGGGGACCCTCCGAGCAGTCAAGGGTCCTCAAGAGGGACTAGCTGTCAAGAAGTCAACACACTTGTATTACCATGTGATCCTCGACATAAAGCCAAAAAGCCCCCCTTCAATGGGGGCAAGGGTGGCTACTTATAGCTCTCCTAGGAGGTACACAGAGTTACAAGTTTACCCTTTACTAGGCCCTATGCTGATAGGGGTCAGCAGGACCTTTCCTACCCCTAGTGCTAGCTTCTCACACGGGTGGGCAGCCCTAGACTTGGTCTACTCAGAGGTGCATTGGTCCAGGGTGCAGAACTCCATCCGAGCACTGATCTTCGAGCCTCCGCAGCCCTTCTGGCGCCACTGGGCTCCTCCTGGTCACGGTGGCTTGGCGCTGAGCGACCCTTTGGGATCCCTTCGGAGGGCTTTGGGATTCCTCCGAGGGCTTTGATCCTCCCGAGGGCTTCGAGATTCTCCTGAGGGGCCGGATTCTCCCGAGGGCTTGGATCCTCCCGAGGGCTTCAGACCTCGCACATCTTCCGATTCTTCGGGATTATTCGCAAAGATCTCGCCCCTTGGCGACTTTGGCCATCGTGACGTGTGCGCTTCGCTCTTCGCTAGGTCGTGGGGGCCGTTGTACCGCCCCTACGACAGGATCCATTACCATGGCAAGAAGATCAGCGGAGATGGCACCATATATCCAGGAGAGGATGAGAGCATCGAGGCATGTCCACTGGGAGTCGAGAGAGGAGGTGGCCATCGTGGGCGCCGTCGTAGTGTGCGCTGCTGGCTTGATGTGGTCGTCGAGGGCGTACTTGCACAGAGCAACCTTGAACAAGCCACGGCATTGAGAGTAATTGGCAGCATGAAGATTGAGAGTAATTGGTACGAGGGTCTTGATACTCACAACTGCGACTTCCTACGCCTAGATGGCGGCCTTGGCAGCCAGCTCCTCCTGGAAAGCTTCGGCCTTGGCGAGGAGGGGTGGTGGAAGAAGGTGGACGTTAGGGTCGAAACCAGTCTGATACCATGAAGGCGGAAATATTTCACACACATAAAGAAACTTTGTATTGCACCATCAGTATGTATATGAATTACATGAGAGCAATCAGCGAGCTATGCACAACCAGCGTTTACTCGCAGGACAGCCGACCATGCATGCCTTGCATGGCGCGGCATTAACGCGCGCTGCATGCGCAGGACAGGAGACGCCACTACCACAAAACAGGCTATAGTAGACGCCCCATCACAGATGGTTTTTATGGAATCGTATGTGTTGGGTCTGTCGGGATGAGGCATCGGCTCTGCTGGTTTATCACAGATGGTTTTGTTAATAACCGTCTATGATAGGCATCTAACACGCACGGTTTGTGAATAGAACTGTCAGGATATATCACGCATTTATTCTTTAAACAACCGCTCGTGATAATCTCCGTAATCACAGACGGTTTATTCATGAACCGCCTATGATATATCACAGACGGTTCTATTCACAAACCGCTTGTGATTATCGATTATCGCTGCACGGTTTCTACCAGAACCGTGCTGATAATTACACGCACCATTCTTAACGAGAACTGCTCAGGATATCGGTTATCACGCACGGTTCTAATTAGAAACCGCTCGTGATATCCTGATATTATATAAATTCCGCCCGACACATCTCTTCGCCAGATCGCTGCCGCCGCCCTTTGCCGCTCTGGGCGCCGACACAACTTCGCCACACTACCAAGACTACCGCTACCGCTCGCCTCGAGCAACCTCGCTTTGCCAAGAACCCTACCGCCTGCCTCTGTCGCAACCCTGCCGCTGGCTCCACTTAGATCTGCTCCTCCTCCCCCATGAGCCACTTCCCTACCCTAGCTCCTCCAACCTGCGGCTCCTCCCCCGTTGCGCCAGCTTAGAGAGGAGAAGGTTGGACCCCACGCCCCTAGCGCCTCCTCCACCCCGCTGCCTCCACCCCCATTGCGCCACCTGCACCTTGTTGTGCCTCCACCCCCATTGCACCACCTTAGAGAGGAGAAGGAAAGGAGAGGAATCATATTTTCTTCGTGAGCTCCGAGGGTAACGATCTATAACCCTTTATGTTTGCTATAAATTAATCGCTAATCAATTTAAGTATGTTTGGTAAATAGGAAGAGTACGTACTTACGGTTTATTAATCTAATTTGACACTAATTTGTTACATGCGAGCGAGATGGATCGAATCGATGTACGGTGTGAACCGTGTGAGTCAAGAGTATATTAATGGCATGGTTGCTTTTAGAAGAGACGCCGAGTAGGATATGTTGAAGAAGGGGATAAATTTTATGTACTGTCCATGCATTGATTGCGGTAATCTGAAGATGTTTAACAACCCGGCGTAGATCGAAGCAAACTTGATTCGAACGGGTTTCAAAAAAGGGTATGCATGTTGGACCAGTCACGGTGAAGAGCATATTATACAGGAAGTTAATAATGACGGCATCGCCAAGGAAGTCAACGATATGCCGAACGTGGACTGTGCTTTTGACGAGAATAGGCCACACGATGACAATCTGGATCAGATGCTACGCGATGAAGAAGAGAACTACAGTGAGAGAGAGTTTTGTAAATTCGAGGGCTTAAGGGAAGACTCGGTGAGACCTTTGTTCCCTGGCTGCAAGCCGGAATACACAAGGTTGTCAACCGTGATTGAACTACTTAAATTGAAGGCAAGCAATGGTTGGTCCGATAAGAGTTTCACGGCGTTGTTAGGTCTCCTAACGGACATCCTTCCGGAGGGAAACGTGTTGCCCAGCACCACCTACCAAGCCAAGAAGGTTCTTTGTCCATTGGGAATGGAAGTAGAAAGAATACATGCATGTCCGAACGATTGTATCCTCTACCGTAAAGAGTATGCAGACATGCATGTATGTCCCGTGTGCAAAGTATCCCGATACAAGCATCAGAATACTGCTAAGGTGAAGCAAGGACCTCCTGCTAAGATGTTGTGGTATCTGCCTGTGATCCCACGTTTGAAGCGTTTATTTGTGAACCCAAAGGAGGCAAGATTGGTGCGTTGGCACTCGGAGGAACGTAAGATAGATGGAAAGCTAAGACACCCTGCTGATTCTGCCTAGTGGAGAAACTTCGATTGAAGCTTCGAAGAGTTCGGTGCAGAACAGAGGAACATAAGGTTAGGGTTGAGTACAGATGGAATGAATCCTTTCGGTAACATGAGGAGCCAAAGCCTGTCCACACTGCTTAGATGCTACAGAGAGTGTATGGCGGAACAACTCGCGCAAAACTGTGTATATGCGTCACCGTAGGTTCCTTCCCAGGAGTCACCCATACCGCAAGATGAAGAAACAATTCGACGGAAATAAGGAGGACGGTTCAGCTCCAAGGGCTTTTAGAGGGAAAGAGGTCTATGATATGGTTAAGGATATCAATGTGGTGCTTGGGAAGGGACGTAAATTAAGAACATGTGAGAAGAACATTTGGAAGAAGCAGTCAATTTTTTGGGACTTGCCTTATTGGGAGCACTTAGAAGTTTGCCAATGCATCGACGTCATACACGTGGAGAAGAATGTATGTGATAGCTTGATTGGTCTCTTACTGAACATTAGTGGCAAAACAAAGGATGGTGTTAACGCACGGTGTGACTTGGACGATATGAACATAAGGACCGAGTTAGCACCGAAAGAGACTGATACAGGACAAATGTACCTTCCCCTAGCTTGCTACACTCTGTCCAAGGCTGAGAGAAATGAACTGTGCCAGAGCTTGCATGGTGTGAAAGTCTCGTCTTATTACTCCGCTAACATTAAGAAACTTGTTTCTATGCAAGATTTGAAATTAATTGGTATGAAGTCTCATGATTGTCATGTGCTGATGACACAAATACTTCCTATTGCAATTAGGAGTATCTTGCTGAACAAGGTCCGAGTGGCAATCTTGAGGCTGTGTTATTTCTTCAACTCAATTGCTCAAAAGGTCATCGATCCCTAAGGACTAGATGCTTTGTAGGCCGAGGTGGTGACGACTCTATGTCATCTTGAGATGTATTTTCCTCCGTCATTTTTCGATATCATGGTCCATCTCATTGTTCACCTTGTGAAAGAGATAAAGATATCTGACCCGGTGTTCCACGCCATATGTACTGCTCGAGAGGTACATGGGAATTCTCAAGTCCCACGTACCAAATCGATCTCGTAGGAGGGCGAGATCATCGAAGGTTATGCAACGGAAGAGGTCATTGAGTTCTCGTCGACTACACGGCTCGAGTGGATCCGTAGGTGTGCCTCTATCTCGCCATGAGGGAGACGGATGGTATCGGGACCATCGGAAGGAAATCAATCACTCCCGATCTGGATACGTACGCTCAAGCCCATTTCACGATCTTGCAACACATGACCCAAGTGTCCCCGTACATCGACGAGTACAAAGACATGGTACGCCAACAGAATCCATACCGATCGGAGGTTTGGATCATGACAGAGCACAACTGTCGGTTCAACGAATGGTTAAAGGTGTGAATCACAGGAAGGTCATTAAGTGATGATACGCTGCTATGTTGGCACAAGGGCCACAATTTACAATTGTCACATGGCAAGGATACGACATAAATGGGCACACATTTTATACGGTAGCTTAGGATAGGAAGAGCACAGTCCAAAACAGCGGTGTCCGCATAGATGCATTCAGTACCGATGGGCTGAGGAGCTCCTACTATGGGCAAATAGAGGATATATGAGAGCTCGACTATGTGCTTTTCAAGATCCCCCTATTTCGGTGCCGTTGGGTCCATCTCCCACAGGTGAAGGTCGACAAGTACGGCGTCACTACCGTGGACCTCGAACGTGTCGGATACAAAGATGAACCATTCGTACTGGCTAACCAAGTTGTTCAAGTCTTCTATATAACCAACCCAGCAAATAAGAAGCGCCACATAGTTCTTTAGGGAAAAAGGAGGATTGTCGGAGTTGAGAATGTAGTGGACGAGGAAGAATACAATCAATTTGACGAGTTGCCTCCTTTCGGAGACGGCATCAGGCTCAAGGAAGAACACAGTGAGGAAGCTAGCTATATGCGCATCGATCATCATGAAGGGCTATATTTTAATTAAGAATTTGCTCCATTGTAATTAATTTATTCCATAACATGAGACATGTCAATGTGGACTTGCCATGAGTTATGGACTTGTAATCTCTTATATATTCTGATGCCAACATGGAATTGTCATCTTTGATTTTGATGTCAATGTGGACTTCATTGTAATGTGGAATGATAATATTATGCGCTTGTAATAAACGGACGATAAAAAGATGATATCCTTTTTACACCACAGACGATAAAAAAAGGATTAGCGATCCTATCTTAGCCTTCTAATCTTCATAAGCCTTCTCGTCGGCTTTAGTGGTGGCGGGATCAGCGACTGTCAGATCAAACGCCTCCACTTGCGACTTTGCACGCTTGATTCGTGCTTGTAGCCATTCGGACCCCGCAACCAAGCCCCATATAGCCCAGAGGCCATCAGCCCTAGTCTCCTTCATCTCGGCGAGGTTGACCCGCTCTCCTGCAATTCGGATGTCGTCCTCGACTCTCCGGGCCGCATCCTCGGTGCGGACCAAGTAGTTCCATAGGACGATCTCCACGATGAGGTTTACTCGCTGGACCGTCTGTGATAGCCTTTTTATATGGAGGGAACCGCTAGGGTTTTGCTCTTACTCATCATTTCCTCTCCCGCGCCCCTTAGGCTCTCGCACACTCATTCGCCTCCTCTAGGGCTCGCCCGTTCACTCCCCTTAATCCCCGACCGACACCGCCGCCTACGACCTCGGCGTTGCCACCTCCTCCAGCGGCCTCACTACTCCAAGACCCTTAGGCTCTCATTGCTCGACGCCCGCCCTCCTCGTCGCTGACCTCCTCCGACTCTAGCCCGACGAGCGGCCGCCTCCCTGCTTTGACTCCAGCCCGACGAGCGGCCGCCTCCCTCCTCTGGTGCAGCTCATCGCCTCCTCTTCCACTACACATCGCCATCCTCCTCTCCAGCCTGTCACCGGCTCCCTCCTCGCGCCGGCTCCAGCGCCTCCTCCAGTACTCCCTCGCGTCTCCTCTGGTATACCACTCTACTCGCTCTATCCCGCTCCCTCCTTTGCTCTGTGATGGGTTCTGTTGATGCTCTATGATGATAGTCGAAATCTGAAATCAAATAGATAATTAGAAACAAACTTGAGCTTAATCATATTGCTTTATATGGTCAGTTATAATTAGTAACCTTTATACTTTCTGTTGTCAGTTATAGCTGAATTAAGATTACACTTGTATGTTCTGTGATCTGATTGATCTTCTGTGAGATATTTGCATTTCTATTATCAATATGTCAATTAGGCTTATTGTTGATATAAATTTGTGAATTATCTTAAAGGCATATGATCAGATGTTCTATTTACAGAATGCTTTATGTGCTGTTTTTGTGATTTAATTTCACTAAGATAGTTAAATTGTAATCTGTTGACTGAAAGTTTAACTGCTACTCTGAGATAACTTGACATATGAGAAAGTTGTAGTTTGAGCTCAAGATCTGTTTTGTAATTATTAAAATTGATTGGTGAAGAGATTTTGACAGAGGACTGAGATTGCAAAGACTATGTCTTATGCAATTAGTCAACTGAGAGCAATTGAGCAATCTTATTTGCTTAGCTTCATGCTGATTTTAGTTGTTCTCATAATGAATATGTTGAGCATTAAACCTTTTCTTAGCATTTCTTCGTCGATCCTGACACACATGAGTGTACCTTTGCTTCATGCTAATCCTCCACGGCATGAAACAAATAGTACACTCCAGTGTGTTGGGCTCGATGAAGTAGGCTCAGGCAAAGATGGGCTCGGGTTCTATCTGTTGGAAATATGCCCTAGAGGCAATCATAGAGATGATTATATTTCCTTATGTTTATAATATTGGATAAAATATTATCTTGTTCCAAGAATAATATTGTTAATATTGATTATCAAGTATGTGACTTGATTGTGAAACTCTATATTTCTGCGATAATTATTCTTATCGATCCTCGTCGAAACATATGAGGACACATATGAATAGACTAGCATATGTATTGGTTGATGACTATGTTTCACGGGTCATGGATATGGAGATATCAAACCAATAATATGGACACATGTTAGAGAATATGATGTTGGATTAGACCCACCTTGAGACACTATTGAGATTGTTATGATTCTATGTGTCGTTAGTTGGCCTCAAGCAATGTTGATGTATAATCCTTAGACCTGAGATCAGCATGGTTTCCTACATATGTAATAGCACTCTTAGGGGTTGCCAAACGCTACACCGTAACTGGGTAGTTATAAAGGTAGCTTTCGGGTATGCTATGAAACATGCAGAGGAATGTGACTGGTCGGATATGGATTTGCCCTCCTAACATAACAGAGAAATGTCTTCGGGCCCTCGTTGTGGTCGGATAAAGAAAGTGCATGGCCATGCTACTAGTAGTCGAAGTGTTCGACCACGTGAAGTAATCCGACACTCGATCGAGAAAGTATTGAACAGTCCATGGATGACACAACATCTCACCTGGAGTTCATCCAGACATCGTGAGGCAAAGGGAGTATACACGAGTAGGTCGCTTAGTTCGAACAGTTACGGACTGGTCGTATGGAGATACGAGCTGGTTGTAGACTGGTCAAACATAGTCACAGGGTGGTCTAACCTGGTCGTAAGGAATTACGAAGTGGTCGTGACCAAATACGAACTGGTCGTATAGAGATAGGACCTGGTCGTAAGTGATGAGGATCTGGTCGTAGATCATATTACATTAAGGTTCGTCCGATATAATTTGTGTGTATTCGGGAATCGTTATGTTCTGCTAGGAGCCGCTACGACTCGTGATCGAAAAGGGTTTGAGAGTCACAACCAATTATGTATGAACCTATAGGGTCACACACTTAACGGGTTGGAACAAACCAGCACGAATACGATTCGACAAACGTGTTCGGATAGGATCCGTCATGAGCACTATATAAGGAGATGTATGAGGCTGTTGGGACGGATACGCGTGAATCACCACCAAAACCCTAGCCGCCATCTTCCTGAGAGCTCTACCGTACGACGTGGTGCTAGCACACCTGCGCATGGTTGTTCCTTCCCTAGACGTGTGGATACCGTAGAGGCGCTACTATGACTGTTGCGCTTGAGGACGATCCGCAATCTTCATAAGGAACTGCAGACGTTGCTGGAGGAGACGATCAACTCATGAGGATGCTAGACGATCGACTACGACCACTACATCGACGCGCTCTACGTTGGACCAGGTTGCTCCAACCCTTCTTCCGCTGCTCTGCGCATCTGGTGGTAACGATCTGTGATCATCTACTTGCTTGGCTTCCTGGTTTGCATGGTAGAATTTTTTATTTGTAGCTATCGTAGCCTACCCGTGGCCCAACACTATCTATGGAAAAGATTCGTATCACTAGTTTCTATCTATACAAAGATCACAAGAGATTGTTATACATGTGATTGTTATGTCAGTCTAGTTATGCTTTGGATAGAGCTCAAAATCAATGATTTACATTTGATTATGTTAATTTGGTCCTCCTCGTGCCTTGTCTGTCTGATCTCCTCGGTGGTTTTGAGTACCATCGCCGCCAGAGTATTTCAATATATAGTGCACTATCTCTTTGTATATACATATACATATATATATATATACATATACATATACATATATATATATATACACATATACATATATATACATACATATACATATACATATACATATACATGTACATATATATATACACACACACACACACACACATACATATACATATACATATACATATACATATATATATATATATATATATATATATGTGTGTGTGTGTGATGTGCTAGTTGAAATATGTGATCTGTGATTGGTGGGTTCTTTGATCTCGCTTTGATTTAATTGTCATAGAAAATGAAATTGAATGTGAATTGGTATATAGATTAAGCCTTGAGTTGTAGATTGTCTAGTCGATTCCTATAACTTTGAGCAATTTATTTCAACCTCGTTATACTTGTTGTTCTTGTAGCTCTATCATTCAGTTCTTCTTCGCTCAGTATCTTTTAGTGCCTTCTTTTTGTTATCCGTATTTAGTTGATCTCTACTCTTGTGGTCCAAAGATAGGTTAAGTTGAGTAAATTTGCTTGAATCGTTGATTTGAATAGCAAGTTGTAAATTGAACTCAAGGCCTAATCTATAAATTGTCATATTCAATTGATGATTACATTGGACATAAGTGTTGTGATGGCCAAGGTTAAACCTTGTGCAACTAGCTTTCTGAGAGCAATAATCATACAATCAAATCTTAGCTTTATGCTGATTTTAAGTGTACACTTATTGTGTTTGATGACCATATTGTTCCTTTTAAATGACTTGATTGATTTTCTTAGTCTTATGACTATTGTGTCATTTAATTGGTTAGGGAACTATGCTCTATTCATAATTATCTATGTTGGAAATAATTATGCAATTTTGCTAAATATGTTTAGCATTTCAATCAAGTCAGCGAGATGGCAGAGGCATCATCTTCGCCGCCGTCACCGACGCCGCAGATGGCAGAGGCACCGTCTTCACCGCCGTCACCGACGCCGCAGATGACAGAGGCGCCGTCTTCGCAGCCTAATCCGTCGACGATAATGATACGGAAGCGAGATGGCAGAGGAGAATCGAAAATACCTGTGGGCCAACTAGTCATCACGGAGGTCAGTGACTTTGGGGTCCCTCTAAGACCCAAGACATCAGCGGCGAGATTCCGGGCCAACTGCGGGATACTAGCAAGGCAACGGGTCCCCATCACCACACCAAGGTGGAAGAATCTGATGAAAGAAGCGAGAGGCGCGCTGTGGACAGAACTTTCAAGCAAGTTCACTATCCCAGAAGCAGACATGGCACGCGTGGAACAGACGGCGATGCTCACGATGGGTCAAGCGTGGAGGACCTTCAAGAGCATTCTTGTCACGAAGTACGTGAACACGGGTCAGACGCCCTTCGTGAAGTATGGATTCTTGACGCGGAAAACATGGGACGCCTTTGTGGCTATGAAGACGACGGTCGAATTTAAGGAGGAAAGTGCGGCGCACAAAGCTCTCCAGACACGAAACACTCACCCGCACAGACTCGGCACCACTGGGTACGCGGGTAAATACGAGGAATGGGCGGCGGAGGAGGAGAACACGTTTCCTGATGTCACAGACCCACGTTCCCTAGCCTGGTTAAAAGCGAGGGCAAAAGTCTTGTCTTCGAGCAGCATCTCTTTCACAAATCCGGTAGACCAGGAAGTGTCCGAACGTGTGGTAAATAGGTCGAACTACCTAGTTGTTAATAAGTCCATAACTTCATAGTGTCTATAATAACATGATGACCTCTTGCAGCGTGAATTGTCTGCCCAAACTTCCCAAGGCTCCTTCCAAGCAGACAGGGAGAAGGATATACTATCTACGGCCCTAGGAAACAAAGAGCACCCGGGTCGCACGTGAGGCCTTGGGGTTAACGTACCTTGGAGTCATGGATTCGCAGACGATTACTGCATGTATAGGAGTAGGAAGAGATCCAAGGCCGAGCGCGAGGACCGGTTGGTACAGATGATTACTGAAAAATTTGAAGGAAAGCTAGCAGCATTGCAGGATCAAATAAATCAACTCCTGAGCTAGTCGCAAGCCGCCCCTGTTAATTTGGGAGCCACCCCGCCGACATCGAGTAGCGTCGCGTCCGCATAATTCGAACATGACGACGTCCAATTACTGATAGACGACATCAAGGTAATGTACATCTCTGGAATGCACCAAAGATAGACCTATATGACGCCTTAGCTAATTGCGTATCGTTTTGTAGGAGCCGACGCCCTGCAAGCTCCAAGTGAGGATAGTTGGGTCCATTTCTATTGAGGCTAGGCGGGGGATGGTGCATCCAAAGCAGGAAGGGGGAGTGCAGCACAATGTCAAGGTGGCGCAGGGTTACGCCAGGGTGGAGGTGGACATAGTACATGAACATTTGATGGCCGTCCTGCTGGAGATTCGCCCGAACGAAGAGATCACAATACTAGGGGATGCCGTGCACACTTTTATCCAGTGGCCCAAGAAGGACATCATCCTGGACCCAGCAGTGCCGCGATCTCAACACGACCATTCCTCTCCAACAGGACCCTCGATGACTCAACTTCATATTTCGCCTCAAAAGGCCACCTTATCGGTTCCCGTGGAGAAGACACCGAAGGAACAACAAAAGCGTGTCGCCGTATTAGGTCTCGAGTCGTCTCGCAAGAAGACGCTGCCAATCCTTAAGGCCAAATTGAAATCGGCGAACGTTAAGGCACCTCCCAAGTCCGGGATATCCGGGAACTACATCATCGGAAAACCGCCAGTTCGGCCACGATGATACGCGCTATTTGGATATGCTTGTCATGCTTTGCATGCCTGGTACTTGGAGAAGACCCAGAAGAAGGAGTGCGATACTGGAATCACCGTCAGATACGAGCATAAGCATTTCTTCAACGGGCCGGGCAACTTCGTCGTGGGCTTCAATGACTTATATGACCTATTCAACCTCGTTGGCCTCGATGCCTCACTTCTACGATGTTGGACCATCGTAAGGCGCGCATAATCAAGTTCTACATTCACGTAATACCGATAAATATCATAACTCATTGCTTATGTATGGATACATGATGAAAATGTCCAGGAATGGAAAGAACCGGTGGGTTTCCTCGACCCACATGTGGTATCATTGCAAACCATCCAAGCAGACACGTCCTTCATTGAGAAATACATAACGAAGTCATTGCTTCGTCAGAAGAACATGAAGTACATAGTGGTGCCCTACAACGAGGGGTAAGTGTCACTACTTGCTCTACAAATTTCATTTGTACTTTATACGCAGCACGAACTTAGGTTTAATGACTATAGCGACATACATGAGTAGGTACCACTGGATCTGACTATAGCGACATACATGAGTAGGTACCAATGGATCCTCTTAGTCATTATACCAAAGAGGAACCATGTGATATACCTTGATTCCCTACTCCGCAACAAGCACAATTTTAGCATTCTGAGAGGAATACTCGAGAGGTATGCTCATTTCCTCCATACATAACTCTATTATAGTCTTCATTCGTTTGAAATAGCCGATGATAACTTTTTGGAATCATGTAGGTCGTTCATCGATTATGTTGCCAACAAAGGAATATACGATGGAAAGAGCGCCGAACTAACACACATGATGAATTTTTTGGTACGCGCTACAACACGATAATCCTATATCATACTTCATAATAACGCGTCTCGAACTGACTATACCTATATATATAATTCTATTTTTGCAGTGCCGCCAGCAAAAAGATGATGAGTTATGTGCAATCTACGTTTACTATCATATGCAGCTAATCCTTAGAGCTAGGAAGAAGGATCTCGAGGTTTTTCAATTTCAAAATAATTATTTTCTAATTATAAATTTAAATATATATAGCTTACCACTTTACTCTTGCTAGCGACAGACCTTCGATATACAATTAGATGGACTCGTTGCGGAAGAGATCAAGGACATTCGAGGAAGCTCGCACCTTTATCCTATCGATATCATTAGGACACCGGGAATTTCACTGTCACGACCCGAGCATCACCCCGCCGACACCTCTCAACCACCGCAAACAATTGACTCAATTGTAATCCAATTGTAACTATAGCGACAATACTTGAACAAATACAATCTTTTGTAATTTATTTTGAGTAACGATCGGCTTGAGTTTGTCAACAATTGATTATCGGGATGTATCTATTTTTCTGCATGCTTGTTTTCAGAGGGCATGGTTAGCAATTCCTGAGGCTAGCAAAAAATCAGCAAAAATGTAGTTAGGATAATGAACTATCATAGACGATTTTTGCTTTAAAACCATTTGTGAAAGCATAGTATCACAAACGGTTCTATCTAGAAACTGTCTGTGATACGCAAATATCATAGACGGTTCTATCGACGAACCGTCTGTGATATTCTGCGTATCACAGACGGTTCGTCGATAGAACCGTCTGTGATATTCTGCGTATCACAGACGGTTTCTAGATAGAACCGTCTGTGATACTATGCCTTCACAGACAGTTTTAACCGAAAAACCGTCTGTGATAGTTCGTATCACAGACGGTTTTGAACCGTCTATGATAACCGCCTGTTATCACAGACAAACAAATACAGACGGTTCGGAAACCGTCTGTGATGACAGTTCCGAACCGTCTATGATGGCATGATCCGTAGTAGTGCACGTTCACTCCCAGGATTGCATGGCGGCATTCACGCGCACTGCATGCACAGGACAGGAGACACGTTCACGCCCGGGACTACCTTGCATGGCGCGGCATTGATGTGCGGGACTATCGGATGGACATGCATGCCGTGCATGCATTGGTCAGGCTAACACTCCCTATTCAATACACATCCCCATTTCTGAATCACACATCAGCACAACAAACAGGAGTGCAGCGCTTGTCCCGGTCAGAACCACGTATGCACACTCGCCGCTGACTAGTAGTAGCACTAGACAATGGCGGAGCTAGAAAATTTATGTTGGGGGTACACCATTGATACTTAAAGATGGGGTAAAAGGACAGCGGTTAAATGATCATCGACTGATCAAAAGTTAGTACTGAGTAAACCATGTATTATGAGTACTTAATTTTTCTATATAACCAGCGGAATTTTCCGTGCAATTGTACGACTAGATATTGCAACATGTTGTATTTGTTATATAACTTTGTTGCCTTTCGAAAATATAGTCGTATTTGTTATGCAATTGTAACAGTTGTAATATCTATACATGATTAATTTGCACTGTTATAATCTAGCCCCACCAAAATAAGCAGTTTAGATCTTCTCTTTTTCTCTCGATTAATGAGAGAATTTATAGGAATTTTGCTTTTTATGATTTAAGGATTATTGTGGAATTTTCTGTACTTCCAAAGCGAAGAAGATACCTTGAATATCATAGTTTGTTTGTAGATATATAGATTAGTTTTCTTTCCAATTAATTGGATACTTTACACAATTAGTTGAGAAAACAAATTATTTTATGGAGTGATAACGATAATAAATACTAACATTGATAAACAAATTTTAATTATTAAAAATATATAGTCGTTCTATAAATTTTTATTAGTATGCTACATGGCTCACACGACAGTTCACGTAACCTACCACCCGATAAACATGTATGGTTTTTAGTACATATATGCTTATTAGGCTAGTATTGATATGGCATATTTACGTCACATATGGCTTCAAACATTGTAAGTAAAATGTCTCGTATAAGTTACCTAATATTAGTTTGAATCATTGCACTCATCGTGATGGTCGCAACGGCGCAAACAGACAGAGAATCAAACACTTGATTTTTGAGTTAGAAACTAAAGAAGTTCCTATAAGCTAAATAAAATAATGTACTTTTGTACTCCTTCACAGTGCCACATAGGTAGAAAAAAAATGTGTGTGACTGTCTACAAAATCTGAATGGAGGACATAGAATATAATCTGCAACTAATTTTTGAAGTATTATCAAATTGCAACGAAGTCTAAATTTAATAGAACCTATTGCAAACGTTATATACATAATTTTTGAAATATTTAAAGGTGTTCGTGCATACCAGCACCCTAGTTGGCTCCGTCCTTGGCAGTAGACCCTGGTACTACTAGTACTAGTGTGCAGTGCACTGCAAACACGGTTTATACTTCCCTGCGCGTATGATAAAGACGATTAGCGACAGAATAAGACGAGGGACCAGTCAAGTCTTCTCCTCTGAAGGAAACAAACGCTGAATGTTCTGCCTTGGAACCTTCCATTTATCTAATCGCACCCTGACTACTCCCTGAAATGAAATGCCTAGATCTCAGTATAGCAGAGCACAACCCTCTCATACTCCTATATATGAGTGCTCAGGGCAGGGGTGTCTGCTCCCAACACAAGAAGCAGCTAGCCCCAGTTTCTACTTTCTATTTCGTCTTGCTCCATATACAGAGCCTACCAAAACCCTCAAAACTTTTCCTCTCGAACTCCCTCATCTCGCTTCGCTTACGCACAAGACATTGGAGCACCAACAAGAAACTTAAAAGCAGCAATGAAGGTACGCGGCTTCCAGATGATCTTAATTTTCATCATCGCGTTAATTACTTTCTCATCTCTCTTCTTTCGGCTGAAACATGGAGTTGCTAATTCGCCTTGTTGGTTGTTGGTTGCAGCAAAAGATCGTGATCAAGGTGCATATGGCGAGCGGTAAGTGCCGGTCCAAGGTGATGGCGCTGGTGGCGGCGACGTGCGGGGTGGACTCGGTGGCTCTGGCCGGGGAGGGGAAGGACCAGGTGGTGGTGGTCGGCGACGGCGTGGACTCCGTCAAGCTGACGAGCGCGCTGCGCAAGAAGTTCGGGCACGCGCAGCTGGTGGAGGTTGGCGAAGCCAAGGAGGAGAAGAAGAAGCCCGAAGTCCCCGTGATCGAGTACCCTTGGTACTACCACTACCCGGCGCCGGCCAACGTCGTCTATGAGTACCCCGCCACCGGGTACTGGTAGTCTGGTACGGTTACCAGTACTAGCGGCCCGACACCTGTTTTTTTTTGTGAGAACACAAATGTCAGATGGAACCCTTTTTTATAAGAATAGGTTAGATGGAACTTTGAGCAATATTAATTGCCTAGGAGGCGCCAGTGAGATGAGTGGATTCCAGGCTTCCAGCAGAAAATGTGTGAAGAATAATAGCAAGCAAGTTTAACTTTCTGTTGTCACATTGGTTGCCTTTTTACGAAGGATCTGTCAAGGTGCATATTGGCCCATCAGAATAATTACTTTGAAATTCATGCCAATACAAAAATCCATAACAATCTTTTCTTTCATTCACTTCATCCCTGTGCACCTCACCCCGCCGCCACCCCACCGCACCCTATGCACCCTATTGCGTCGGCCAGTGCTGCCCTCAGCAACATCGGTGCCAGCCCCTTCTTCATTGCCACACCACTGCTGCTTCCCTCCTTAATTCCTCGTCTTCCGTAGCTCATCGCCTTGGATGCATGTCCATCGCTATCGTCCATGCCCATTGTAGGAAGTAGGGCTGGAAAAAAGACTCGTGGCTCGCAAGCTGGCTCGGTCCAAGCTTGGGAGTTTTCGAGTCGAGCCGAGCCTGTCCCAAGCTCGTAAAAAAAAACAAGCCGAGCTCAAGTAGCTCGGAGGCTCGTTTGGCTCGTGCGCCCGCGAAGGCCCAGGCCAGCCCAACGCTAGCGCGGCAACGCCCTTGGCCCTTGCCCTAGCCAGGACACTCCACTCTCCAATCCTCTTCCTCCCGAGTCCCGAATTCCCGATCCCCAATCCTTTCGATCCTCCGTGCCGCTGCCCGTCCACGCCGCCTCACCCCTGTGCTCCCCCGTCCTCCTCAACCGCCGGCCCGCCACCTCATCCTCCTCCCTGGCTCCGTGTTCCACGCCTCCACCTTGCCCCCCTCCCCCGTGCTCCCCCTGTCCTCCGAGTCGCTGCCTCATCCACCGCGTCGCCGCCCTGTGCTCGCCGCAAATTAGGATTCTCCTTTTGCTGTTACTTTGGTTTTGGAGTAGCAACCATTTCTGGCCTTTTAGGAACGAATATGCAAGCAGAGCAGAAGATCTTTCATTTATGTTTGAAGTATTAGTGTGTTCTGGTTGCAAGATTATTGTGCACTAGTGGTCACTCTTCTATGCGAAGTATTAGTGTGTTCTGGCTGCAAGGAACGAAAATGTTTGAAGTATTAGTGTGTTTTGGTTGCAAGGTTATGTTTGAAGTATTTTATGTTTTGGTTGTATATGATCATAGAACAATTTTCCTGATATATTACTTAGTTGATGTATGAATATCTCTTCTGATTGAGGACACAACACAACACTTGGAATAGAAGGTCCAGTTTCCTTGTGCGATTGTCATGGATACATCAGCCCTAGATTCAACATTCTTTGGAATTTCGGCATTTCTGATTTTACAACAGATTTGACAAGTTTGGGAGGTAATTTTGGGGCTTGGGTAATCTTACCTCATGTAAAATTTGTTTTGGTAATCAGTTCTTCCATCATTGAAGCACGAACTTAGCATAATTATTCTACTTAGGTTCAAAACACAAAGATATAATCTAATTTAATTAGCTAATTCTGTGCTGCTGATTGCAGTTAAGTAGTACAGGAGTTCATTTGTGCATTAAGAAAATGGGTACCATAACAACAATAGGCTGTGTATTGCCACTGTGCTTCGTCCACTACTACATATGTTGTTGCCTAATTGCCTTATTGGTAGAAACTGAAATGCAAACATCTTTTGGTGCTGAATAACTTATCTTCTTGTTTTGTCTATTTGGAAAAATAATAAAGTTCCAAAATGCCATCTGGTCCTAATTGTAGAGGACTTGGAATAGAGGGTCAGCATGTGATGTTAGACATGGACTGTTGAATATAATGAGTAGATGCCTCTGTTCTAGTGTTAAATATGTTCTAGTGTTAAATATGATGAGTAGATAGCTCTCGAGAGTTCTGAATTCTAATGTTAAATACTATGGCTGGCTATCGAGAGTTCAACTTGGCTTCTGGCTATGAGATTCTTGAACAGAGCCACAGAGACAGGGGCATATGACAGTAGCAGATGTCATCCTCTGCTGATGTTTCTGGTTCTGGCTTGAGCCACTGGAAGACTGCCTGCTCCTAGCTCGCGAGTTGGCTTGAGCCTCCCTTCGAGCCGAGCCGAGCCACCCACTTAGCTCATGCTCGAAACGAGACAAGCCGAGCCGAGATGGCTATTCAGCCTAGCCTGATCGAGCCTGGCTCGAGCCGTTTCCAGCGCTAGCTGGCAGTGCAACTGCCACCTCGTCGCATGCCTTGGGAGTTTTGTTTTGTTTGTGTTTTTTTCTTTGCTAATTTATCATTTTTTCGAAACTAAATAGCAAATTTAGCCCCTCGCAAACAAAGTTACAAAAATAACACCCCTATCGCGCAAAATCGCCATGAAAGCTGACATGCGCACACCCAGATCGCAGCAAGGTCGCTTGCCGTGATCCTAGACCACGGCAGGCCACTTGCTACGCACCCAGACCGCGACAGGATGACTGATGCGGTCTAGGTGCGTGGCAGGTCGCCTGCCACGATCTGGATGAGCGGCATGTCGGCTTCCATAGCAATTTTGCGAAAAAAGGGTGACATTTGTTATTTTGGGCAGAGGATCGGAAAGACTAGTTTTGCTATTGCAAATAAAAAACGTATTATTTTAGCCAAAGACTTTTGCGTTGGTCTTGAAAATCTAAGGTCGAGAACCAATGAACTATGATACCCTAACCTCAGTCGACCCTGACCCTGAACGGCCGTGAAGCTCGCCGGAGAGGACGTTGCCATGTCCGGAGCACGAGTACGGAGAACGCATCCCATAGCGCAAAGTGTACCTAGCAGCAGAGAAGATCTCAGGTACCTGTGACATAAAAATCCCCAAAAATGGACACTCCTAACTACCCACTATCCATTAGCAAAGTGAGAGAACTTGTTGGCACGTGTGTGAAACCGTGCCGCGTCCCTAGGTCCTAGTCAGTCGTCTGGGGTCAGGCCCCCTCGTAATCTATTTTAACGCGTGGTGTGGCTCGGTAGTCACTAGTCAGTCGTCTCAGGTCAAGTCCTGTCGTAATCTATTTTAACCAATCCGATCGATGCGCGTTGTGAGAGCTGAAAGTGATATTTAAATTTTTGGAGACTAGAGTTAGAAAAAAAACGCCCACTCGTTTTCGCACAGTTTAGATGTCACATCTCAATAATTCCAAGCGTATCGTACGCTGACTTGGAAGTCCTCGTGCCCTCCGTTTTGCTAGTTATACAATGAAAAGAAAACAATGCCGTATATGTTTCCTTGGACTAACTCGTCCCATGTGCCCCTCGATGCTAGCTGACATACCAAGTCAAAACAAACTTAGTTTAGATCGCACCCGGTGCCTATGGATCTTCAGGTGAGGTGATGGAAATTGATCAAATAAACAACTTAATAAGAGTAGTATACATGCATTGGACCAGTTCAAAATAAATGTTCAGTGCGGCGGTAACTGAGCGGTTGCACATTTGCACCGGAAGTTTTTGTATCAAGGGATCTCTTGACCCTTGAGCAAGTCTGCATGTAACACTAGCTGAAACTCTGCACAAATTTTTTTTGCAGAACAAATATATACCAACATACATGCATGGTACTTTCTTTCGTACAACGCTAGTAAGGCATCTCGGGCAGTGGCCACTTCAGTCGTCTCTTATATGACATGTCATTCGAAATTCTAGTTAGAGCAGAAAGGACGTGAAAAGAGAGAATAATGCGTCATCTCTTATATACGAGACAAAATTAACACGCAAACCATTGCAAATGATGAGTATGTAAGGGAAGAAGTTGTGGTGAAAATAAATGATTTTATAGATAAATTATTGGAGATGTTATATCTAAGATTGTCTGTAGATAAGTTAGAGTTTTTAGAGACAACTCTACGAAACAAACTATTGTTCCTGCCTTACGCACCATATTACCAGCTGCATGATGTAAACCCGTCAACTACGTCCTTAGTGATTAGGTGAATGGGATACGTTGCCGTTGAGATGACATTAACGAAACAGCTTGAACGAATAATTGCTCTGCTCTGCAGCTGGTTAAACCAAAGGCAGTATACTACTCCTCGTTCTAAATGTAAATATTTTTGTACATTGATATGGTCTCTAAAACGACACTTTGACTATTAATTTCTATAAAAGTATGCTGTTTCAACTAAAAATAATTATACATTATCAAAGTATATTTCATGATAAATCTAGTAATATCAATTTTGTGTTGTGAATCTTGATATTTCTTTACGTATTGATGATCAAATTAAAAAATGTTTGACCGACAAAATTCTAAAATGACATATATTTCGAATCGGAGACAGCAGTACTTTGGTTACACTTCACCCACAGTACAAGTGTTCTCAACAAGATAGGGTCAAGTCTTCTCGAAATGAAAGCACACATCATATCTGACTGTGTTTGAGCTAGCTGTTGGGAATACTTGGCCACCAACCTCAGAAAATCAGCAAAAAGGATAAAAAAAAACCTTGTTCAGCAAGATAGAGAGACCTGTCGATTTAAGAAACTTTACACTACACGCACATACTATCACAGCAGACATTGTCCCAGAACCGCATATTAACGAGAATCTTATACTTAGCCAATAATGTGAGCAATCTATTATTATTTTTATTATTTTATTAAAGCAAAAGGCAAAAGAATCCACCATGTTCCCTCCCAAGGGTTACAAATTCACACATTAATCGGAGAAAAAAAGAGAAAGATATACATAACTGATCATGGTGGGTCCGATTCTAACAATTTTCGATTAAAAGAATAGTACATGTCAAATACAATCCATAAATAATAGAAATTTGTAATAAAAAATTAAATTAATAATTTGATTCTCATACAAATTCCTAATTAAAATCCTAAATGAATATAATTCAGAATAAAATTAAACAAAAGTTAGCAATTAGATTTTTATACTAATTCCAAAAAAAATCTAAAATTTGGAATAAAAAATAAAATGAAATTAGCAATTTGATTTTTAGACAAATTCCAAAGTAAAGTCCATAAATAACTGTAATTAGGAATAAAAATTAAATAAAAAATTGATTTTTATACTAATTCAACAAACAATAATTGAAATTGGAGTAAAAATAAAATAAAATTAGTAATTTGATTTCCATACAAATTTCTAAGTAAAATCAGTAAATAAATATAATTTGGAATAAAAATTAAACAAAAACTAGCAATTATATTTGTATACAAATTCCAAAATAAATAAATGAAATTAGGAATAAAAATTAGCTATTGGACTTTTATACAAATTCCATTGTATAGTCCCTAGATAACTATAATTGAATAAAAGTTAAAGGAAAAAAATAGCAATTGGATTTGTATACCAATTCCAACAAACAACAATTAAAATTTGGAATAAAAATAAAATAAAAATTCATAATTTGATTTCTAAATGAATTCCAAACCAAATACCTAACTAACTACAATTTGAAATAAATTAAATAAAAATAGCAATTTGATTTGTTTACGAACTCCAATAAAAAATAACTAAAATTTAGAATAAAAATAAGTTATAACGATGACAATACGAATGGCGTAGGAGGAGACCACGTAAGAGTGCAATGATGTCAATCTATCATTATCCCACGGGGAAGCGAAGAGCCAAGATGTCAGCAACGGGATGAGGATAATATCGTGCTACTCACCTTAGCAGTTCGACAAGGACAATGTTGTGCTACTCATCGGATCCATTGAAGAGAAAGTCTAGAGTCGAAGGAGCCAAGGGCCGTAGTGATGAGTGGTAAGCATCAGCGTTGTTGAAAAAGTTAGTGGCTAAATAAGCTCGATGATGGGGAAATCCTGATAGAGAGGAGATGAAGCTCTCATTGAAGACGAACTATGGACAATATGTGGTCATTGGGTAGCTAGGAGCATACCATCGCTGGCGAGGGACACGACGTCACCCACTACTACAGGAACCGACATCACAGACGGTTCGGAACCGTCATCACGAGCGGTTTCGAACCGCCCATGTTTGTTGGTGCGTGATAACAGATATTATCACGCAGCGGTACAAAACCGCTCGTGATACGAAATATCCTGACGGTTTTATTAAAAACCGTCAGGAAGTCAATATCACGGCGGTTTCAACCGAAAACCGCTCAGGATTCGAGAATATCACGAGCGGTTCTAGAGAAAACCGTCGTGATATGGGAATATCACGAGCGGTTCTTAAATAAAACCGCTCAGGATTTTCGAATATCACGACGGCTTTTGTGTAGAACCGTCGTGATATTCTCCTATCACGACGGTTTGCGATCAAAACCGCTCGTGATACTTGCCTTCCTGAGCGGTTTTAACAAAAACCGTCGTGATAGCTCGCACTTCGCCCACAATTTCTTTGTTTTCTGGCTAGCCTCGGGAATTGCTAGCCATGCCCTCTCGAAAACAAGCATTCACGTAAAATGATTCAAGCATTCACAAAAACAGATTCAAGCAGCCATGACAACTCAAAGTGATCATTACTCAAAATAAATTACAAAAGATCGCATTTGTTCAAGTATTGTCGCTATAGTTACAACTAGATTACAATTGTTTGCGTTGAGAGGTTTTAGTGGGGTGATGCTCTGGGTTGGCGACGGAGTGAAACTCTCCGTTGTCGTTAATGATTTGTGTTGATAAAGGCGCAGAGCTTCCCTCGAATGTCCTTGATCTCTTCCGCAACGAGTGAATCACATTGTAAATTCAAGGCACCTGCCGCTACAAGAGTAAAGTGGTAAGATATATATATTTAAATTTATAATTAGGAAATAATTATTTCGAGATTGACAAACCTCGTGATCCTTCTTCCTAGTCAGAAGGATTAGGCGCATATGATGCGCACGAGATTGCACATAACTCATCATCTTTTTGTTTGGGCCACCGCAAAAATAGAATTACATATATAGGTATAGTCACCGAGACGCGTTATTATGAAGTATGATATAGGATTATCGTGTTGTAGCGCTGCATCGAAAATCCATCCTGTGTGTTAGTTGGGCGCTCTTTTCCATCAGATATTCCTTTGTTGGCAACATAATTGATGAACGACCTACATGATTCAAAAGGTTATCCTCGGCCATTTCAAACGAATGAAGACTACAATAGAGTTATGTAAGGAGGAAATGAGCATACCTCTCGAGTATTCCTCTTAGAGTGCTGAAGTCGTGCTTGTTGCGGTTTAGGGAATCAAGGTATATCTCATGGTTCCTCTTGGGTATAATAACTAAAAGGATCCAGTGGTACCTACTCATGTATGTCACTATAGTCATTAAACCTAAGTTCGTGCTGCGTATAAAGTACAAATGAAATTTGTATAGCAAGTAGTGACACTTACCCCTGGTTGTAGGGCACCACTATGTACTTCATGTTCGTTTGACGAAGCAATGACCTCGTTATGTATTTCTCGACGAAGGATGAGTCTTGTTGGATGGTTTGCAACGATACCACATGTGGGTCGAGGAAACCCATTGGTTCTTTCTATTCCCGGATATTTTTCAGCATGTATCTATACATAAGCAATGAGTTGTGATATTTATTGGTATTACATGAATGTAGAACTTGATTGTACGCACTTATAGTGTCCAACATCGTAGAAGCGAGACGTCGAGGCCAACGAGGTTGAATAGTTCAAATAAGTCATTGAAGCCCACGACGAAGTACCTCGTCCGCTGAAGAAATGCTTGTCCTCGTGATTCGACGGTGATTCCGAAGATCGCACCCTTCTTTTGGGTTCGCCAAGTACCGGGCATGCAAAGCGACAAGCATATCCGGCGTGCATTAATATCGCTGCGTCGAGCACAATGGTTTTCCGATGATGTAGTTCCGGTATCGCGACATCCGGACTTGGGAGGCGCCTTAACGTTTGTGGATTTCGATTTGACCTTAGCGATTGGCAGCGTCTTCTTGTGAGACGACTCGGGAACGGATACGACGGCACGCTTTTGCTGTTCCTTTGGTGTCTTCTCCACGGGAATCAAAGAGGTGGCCTTATAAGGCGAAACATGAGGTGGAGTCATCGAGGGTCCCGTTGGAGAGGAATGGTCGTGTCGGATCGCAGCCCGCTGGGTCCGTCGGCGATGTCCTTCTTGGGCCATTGGATAAAAGAGAGGACGGCATCCCCTAGTGTTGTGATCTCTTCGTTCGGGCAAATCTTCACGACGGCTGAAATTGACATGTACCATATCCACCGACACCGGGCGTAACTGCGGCGCCACCGGCACCGCCGTCAGACCGCCTTCCTCGTATGGATACACCATCCCTGCGCAACCTCAATACAAAGGACCCATCCATCCTCACTTGGAGCTTACAGGCGTCGGCTCCTACAAAACGACACGCAATTAGCTAAGGCGCCCTATAGGTCTATCTTTGGTGCATTCCATAGATGTACGTTACCTTGATGTCGCTCTATCGGTAATCGGACGTCGTCATGTTCACAATTATGCTTGACGCCGACGCCACTCCGACGCCGAGGAGGCGCCTCCCGAATTAGCGGGCGGCTTGCGCATCACGGCTCATGAGTATATCCATTTGACTCGCAATGCTACCATCTCTACTTGAAATTGGTTAGTAATCATCTGCACCAAGCGGTTGTTGTGCTCGCCTTGGATCTCTTCCTAGTCCTATACGTGCGAGAGTCGTCCGCGAATCCATTACTCCAAGGCACGTTAACCCCAAGGCCTCGCGTGCGACTGGTGCTCCTTGTTTCCCAAGGCCGAGATAGTATATCATTCTCCTGCTCGCATGGAAGGAGCCTTGGGAAGCTTGGGCGATCAAGTCACGCCGCAAGAGGTCATCATGTTATTATAGGCACTATGAAGTTATGGACTTATTAACAACTTAGTAGTTCGACATATTTACCACACGCTGGGACACTTCTGTTCCGCCGGGTTTGTGAAGGAGATCTTTGCCTCAAGACGAGACTTGTGCCCTCGCTTTTAACCAGCTTAGGGAACACGGGTCTGTGACATCAGGAAACGGGTTCTCCTTCTCCGCCGCCCATTCCTCGTATTTACCCGCATACCCAGCGGTGCCGAGTCTGTGCGGGTGAGTGTTTCGTGTCTGGAGAGCTTTGTGCGCCGCACTTTGCTCCTTAAATTCGGCCGTCGTTTTCATAGCCACAAAGGTGTCCCATGCTTCCCGCGTCAAGAATTTGTACTGCGCGAAGGGCGTTTGATCCGTTTTCACGTACTTCGTGACAAGAATGCTCTTGAAGGTCCTCCACGATTTACCCATCGTGAGCATCGCCGTCCGTCACACGCGTGCCACATGTGCTTCGAATAGTGAACTTCTCGAAAGTTACATCCCCACGCCTTCGCATCTTCGTCAGTCCTTCCACGTTGGTGTGGTGATGAGGACCCGTTCCTTGCAAGTATCCCGCAGATGGTCCGGAATCTGCCACGATCTCTTGGGACTCAGAGGGACCCCAAAGTCACCGACCTCGTGATGACCATCGGCCGTGAGGCATTTTCGATTGTCCTCTCGCCATCTCGCGTGTCATTATCGCCGACGGTGACGGCGGCCTCGCCGACGCCTCTTCCATCTGCGGCGTCGCTTGTCGGCGGCCTCGTCGGCGCCTCTTCCATCTCAAGGGCGTCGGTGGCGGCGAAGACGATGCCTCTGCCATCTCGCTTACTTGCTATCTATATAAGTTACATATGCAATAAAATGGATTGCAAGTGTCCCAAATTAACATATACATTTAAACTTAATAATATGCTCAACATGTGCAATATTAGCAAATAATCATAAATAATTCCAGCATAAATATGAAACAATTAATCTCAGGAAGAAGTACAGAGGTTGACTATAGACACTACTACAAAAAGGCTAATACTGGACGCCTCATCACAGACGGTTGACCGAAACCGTCGGTATTACATTCAATCACAGACGGTTTTGGTTTAGAGACGTCTGTGCTACTGGCTGCGCTAAAAAACCGTCTGTGAAGAGGCAATATCACAGACGGTTCATGTTGAAGACCGTCTGTGAAGTATCACAGACGGTTCTTGTTCAGAACCGTCTGTGATATTAATCAGTATCACAGACGGTTTTAAAACACAACCGTCTGTGACGTATCACAGACGGTTCTGAACACGAACCGTCTGTGATATTAATTAGTATCACAGACGGTTCTTAACAATAACCGTCTGTGATAATATCGCTCCAGCGTGAGTTTCTTCATCGCCGATGCGTCTGTTCGTCGCCAATCCGCTTCGGCTCCCCGATGCGTCTCTTCATCGCATCGATCCGCTTCGGCTCCCCGATGCGTCTCTTCGTCTCACGCTCCGAATTTATTCCTTGTTTTATAAAAAGGATCATCCGCCATCCAAGATGATCATCCCCACATACTTATAAAATAAACAGAAATGGCTGCCTCTTCCTTGTCGCCGGCACTGATGGCCTTCCCGCGCCTTGATCAGAGCATCTCTCTCGGTGCACGTTGAACTGTCTTTGCAGAAGAACACCGCTTGATCAACGGTGTCTTCACTCCTCCGCCGGGCGGAGAATTTATCGGAGCGGTGACGCCACCTTCCGCCGCCTTGACATCCTCCTCCGCCGTGTCTTCCGAGTGATCTCGCACTTTCGGCGAAGTTCTACGTCATCGTCGTAGTCCTCCAAAACGACGTTGCACGTCTCTGTGAGGCTTGCCGTCACTTGACTGTGGAATCGAGGCGGAAGCGCATCGAGTCGACCAAGCCGAGACCCTCAAGCAAGGGAAGAGAGTCTATGGGCTCAATTCTTCTTGGTTCAACGACCGAGGGTCTTCGGAGACACTTTAACGAGCGCGTCAATGGGTGGACGATTTCAGCTTCGTTCACGATGATCAGAATCGTCCGATGCCGACACCGCCGCTTATGAAGTATTGCAGATGGAGATAGCGACCTACCTTCGCCACTAGAAAAACCTTGTTTAATTATAGGTTTCGCTTTTTAATATAAACATGTAATTTCTTCATGTCATGTAAGTGTATATATATACTTGAGAAAAACCATTTCACGAACGGTTCCATTATGGAACCGTCGTGATATGGGACATATCACGACGGCTCTATTATGGAACCGCTCGTGATATATCCCATATCACGAGCGGCTCTATTATGGAACCGCTCGTGATATGTCCCATATCACGCATGGCTCTATTATGGAACCGTCGTGATATTCCTATATCATTGACGGTTCTATTATGGAACCGTCATGATAATTATCCTGACGGTTCCATAATAGAACCATCTCGATAAGTCTCTTTATAAGTAGGAGCTAGCCCAGCTTGCCGCTAGGGTTTGCGCTCTAACTCGTCACTCCCCAGCGGCCTTACTCTCGTCCGTTCCTCCCGTCGCCGCCGACGCCGCCATTCTTCCTGTTGCCGACGGTTAGCAGATACTGGTGACACCGCAAAAGACACTCGTACGATAAGAGTGTCTTTTGCAGCGTCACCGTTGTGCCACAACTACGGTGACGTCCAAACTCTCGTCACTCCCCAGCTCTGCTAGGGTTTGCGCCCACCCTAACTCCGTTCCCCTCCCCACCTCGGCGCCGCCGCCGACCTGTCGCCGATGCCGCCTGACCCGTTGCGCCTGCTAGGGCCCCGCCAGCTTTGCTTTCCCATCCTCCTCTATTCTCCTCTAGATCTGTTAGCTTAATGTCTTTTGTTGAGTTTGATTTTTATGCATGAACCTTAAGTTGTGTCTCGATGTTTGTGTGATTTATGCAAGGTAAAGGAAATGGATGAGGGTTGTCTTTGGTGGTGGGGTCGCCACTGTGGTGAGTCTTATTTGTACTAAGGTCCATCTCTGTCTCTACCCCTTGCTCTGTGATGAAAATGGCTAGCTAGTGCTCTGCAATGGATGCCGAGGGCTACTACTTGTGTGGTGGGTTTGGACACCCTTGGTCTTGTTCTCTTGCCGATGAACCGCTCAATGATGTTAATAGTCTTATGCTGAAATTGAATTGATAATTAGTTCATATTAATAGTCCTCTTGCTCGTGATGTAATGATGTAAATAGTCTTATGCTGAAATTGAATTGATAATTAGTTCATATTAATAGTCCTCTTCTTTGTGTGATGTAATGATGTCAATAGTCTTATGCTGAAATTGAATTGATAATTAGTTCATATTAATAGTCCCCTTGCTCGTGATGTAATGGTGTCAATAGTCTTATGCTGAAATTGAATTGATAATTAGTTCATATTAATAGTCCCTTGTTCATGCGGTCAAGTTCTCCTACCTCTTGCGTGCAGTGCACGCCCTACCATTCCATTCATAATCTCTTCTCTATAAAGTCTCCAGCGGTGGCTGCTTGTGCCATTAAAACGGCATCATATATATATTATATATATATTATTAAGTGATCTCGACCACTTTAGGAAATTAGTCCCATGACATGAGAAGAATGAGACAATATCCACGGGCAATCTCATTGAGCCCTTGTAAGTTTAAAAAGTATGGATACAAAGAGAGCGGTCGGACATCCAATTACCTGGATTGGACGTCGCTATGTTCAGAAAGTGACGTTGATCTTAACTTCTCCGTGGGAAGTGGCATCATGTATTAGCAACCAACAATTCTTGAGCATGTAATTGTCTTTAAAGCCAACAAGAACACCAAGCAACAAGTTGAGAATTCTTTTGAAATATGAGAATGGTTGCTTAGTGTTCTTGTTGGGTTTAAAGACGATTACATACTCAAGAATGGATAGTTGCTAATATATGATGCCACTTCCCACCGGAGTACCACAAGATCAACGACACTTTTTCAACATAGCGACGCCCAATCTGTAATTGATGTCCTAACGCCTCCTTGCATCCATACTTTTTGAATTTGCATGGGCTCAATGAGGTTGCCCGTGGCTACTGTCTCATCCTTCTCATGCTGCGTGGACGATCCCCCCAAAGTGGCTGAGAGACTACGAACAATATATATGTAATATATATATGATGCCGGATTTAATGGTACAAGCGTCACTGCTTGGGCCTTTATAGAGAAAAGTCATCACAGACATTTGCCCACCACAAACCGCTCAGTGATATATCATCAGGCGGTTTGTGGATGAAACCGCTCGTGATATGTGCTTATCACAGAGCGGTTTGTGGATGAAACCGCTCTGTGATATTATTTATCGCGACGGTTTGAACCACAAACCGCTCAGGAAAGTATACATCACGAGACGGTTCAAAACCGCTCGTGATGACCTCATGTCATCATCGACCCATAAACTCGAGACGGCTCACGAAACCGCTCGTGATGACGTTTTGAACCGCTCGTGAAAGCCTTTTTCGTAGTAGTGAGAGATGAAGATGGCAAATGAAAAGTTGAATGAGCTCATACAGAGTACTAACATTCCTTAATCCACTAGCTTCTAGGAAGCCTACTTCATCGAGGTCGACACATCGAGTGTGCCATTTGTTTCATGTCGTGGAGGACGGCATGAAACAAAGGTACACTCAAGTGTGTCAGATCGACGAAGGAAATGCTAAGCAAAGGTTTAATCTGTAGGGCTCGCCGCCTCCTCGCTCCTATTATGTGCTCTCGGAAGGAGAGTAGCTAAAGAACAAGTCTTTGCCATCTCAATCCTATTGTCTATACTCTTCATCGACCTCGACACACTAGAGTGTGCCATTTGTTTCATGCCGTGGAGGACTGCATGAAACAAAGGTACACTCAAGTGTGTCAGATCGACGAAGGAAATGCTAAGCAAAGGTTTAATCTCAGAGGGCTCGCCGCCTCCTGCTCCTATTATGTGCTCTCAGAAGGAGAGTAGCTAAAGAACAAGTCTTTGCCATCTCAATCCTATTGTCTATACTCGTCATCGACCCTGACACACTGGAGTGTACCATATGCTTCTTGCCTTGGAGGATTGGCAAGAAGTAAAGGTACACTCAAGTGTGTCAGGATCGACGAAGAAAATGCTAAGCAAAGGTTTAATGCTTCATGTACAGAAGACTAGCCTTTAATGAAGACATAGAAACAAAATAGAATCAAATAAAACTTTGCCCGAGCCCATATTTCCCTGAGCCTACTTCATCGAGGCCGACACACTAGAGTGTACCATATGTTTCGTTCCTTAGAGGATTGGCATGAAACAAAGGTACACTCAAGTGTGTCAGGATCGACGAAGGAAATGCTAAGCAAAGGTTTAATCCTGTAGGGCTCGCCGCCTCCTTGCTCCTATTCTAACACTCCTTAATCAACGAAGCAAAGTTTAATGCTTCATGGTACGAAGACTAGCCTTTAATGAAGACATAGAAACAAAATAGAATCAAGTAAAACTTTCTTTCTGGATTGATGATATTATGTGCTCTCGTAAGGAGAGTAGCTAAAGAACAAGTCTTTGCCATCTCAATCCTATTGTCTATACTCTTCATTAAATGAATATGATAATATAAATTCAAACTATGAGCTCTCAACAAGATTTTTGCTTAAGCTGTCAAACGATCTCAACTGTTAATCTAAAACAGATTAAACTTCCATCAAACAGATGTTGACTACGAGAGATCACGATGGCAAATGAAAAGTTGAATGAGCTCATACGCACAACTAGAAGAATCACAAACTAGTCATTAGATTACCAACGAAAACTGAATACTCTCAATGTAATCGAACATGAAGAATCGTAATAACTAGCTTTCAACCGAAAGTAACCAATTAACAAGACATCATATTGACAGAGCAAGTAATACAATAGAGCTCAAGTATGAACTAACTATCACATTCAATCTCAAGATAAGATGAGTTCATCACGAGCATGTCAACAAAGCCCACCGATCAATTTGCAATGTAACGATGAGCTCAACCGAAAGTAACCAATTAACGAGAGATCATATTGACAAGAGTAAGTAATACAATAGAGCTCAAGTATGAACTAACTATCACATTCAATCTCAAGATAAGACAGAGTTCATCACAGAGCATGTCAACAAAGCCCATCGATCAACAAAGCCGAATCGCCACAGAGGAGCAATACTCACAGAGAGGATGCCGCACAAGAACTCACGGTGCAAGGAGGAGGCCGACACGGGAGGAGGACGGCTGGGAGAAGGCCGTGCAGAGGGAGGAGGCCCACACGGGAGGAGGACGGCGGCGCCGAGGTCGGAGGCGGCGACGCCGGGCTTACTGCCAGGAGGTGAACGGGCGCCAGGGCCTGGGCGGCGGACCGAGGTCGGGCGCCGAGGTCGGGGCGCCGAGGTCGGGGCGGCGGCACCGAGGTTGAAGGCGCCGAGGTCGGGGCGCCGAGGTTGGGGCGGCGCACCGAGGTCGGGCGGCGCGCCGAGGTCGAGTCGGCGGTGAACTACTAAGCAGCCCTAAACCCTAGAGGAGGCGATCGAAGCGAGAGCCTAAGGGAAGCGGAGAGGAAGTGACAAGTGAGAGCAAAACCCTAGCGCTTTCGCCTTATAAAAGTATATCACGCACGGTTTCTAATGAGAACCGCTCAGGATAATATATCACGCACGGTTCTATAAAAGAACCGCTCGTGATATAACGTATCACGCACGGTTTTAACTACAACCGCTCAGGATATGGACGTATCACGACGGTTTTTAAATAGAATCGCTCAGGATTCCTTTTCATGAGCGGCTATACAACGGAACCGCTCGTGACAACTCTCTTCATTTTCCCGCTGTCTCTTCGCTCTTCATTTTCTCGCATGTGTCTCTTCGCCTCACGATCACACGGCGGCTTCATCTCTTCATTTTCCAACGCCGCCATGACTCCCCAAATATCTCTTCGCCTCTGCTCGGCTTTAGAACTTGTTCTATATATAGATGTGTCCCTTCTACAATGTATTTCACACAACCTCCTTGATCCCCTTTCTCCACAAAAGCGAAATGGGCCTCCTCTTCAGACACGCACCGTGACGCCAAGACCTCTCTCGTTGTCGTTGAATCGTCTTTGCGGAAGAACACTATTTCAACAATGTCTTCACTCCTCTCGTCCGAGAATTTGCCGGAGCGGTGACGCCACCGCCGCCGCCTTGACATTCTCTCCGCCGTGTCTTCCGGTGATCTCCCACTTTCGGCGAAGTTTATCGTGTCGCCGACGTGGTCCTCCAAAACGACGTTGCACGTCTCCGGGAGGCTTGTCGTCACTTGGATTGCGCGATCGAGGCAAAGAAGCGATCGAGTCGACCAAAGCCGAGACCCTCAAGAAGAGAAGAGAGCCTATGGGCTCAATTCTTCTTGGTTCAACAAATCCGAGGGTCTTGGGACACACTCGAACGAGCGCGTCGTGAGTGGACGATTTCGAGCTTCGCTCGATCATGAACCGTCCGCCTCGACGCCGCCACGAAGTATTGAAGACGGAGATAGCGCCTACCTCCGCCACTAGATAGGTTTCTAGTTTTTTAATCTTTTGTAAGTGACCGCCACGTTGTTTGGCTATATATATGAAAATTTCAAAATAAAAAAAAGTTTAGAGGTGAAGTTACTATATCTATTTGCCCATAGTAAGAGCTCCTCATCCCATCTGCATCGAAGTGTGTAGGCACGTTGATCCGAGCTAGTGGCAGGGGCCGCCGCGGTTGCTCCATCTGCGGCGATGGGCAGAGGCGGCGGCCCATCGCAAGAAGGCGAAGGACCGAGACGATGTGGCAATATCACGCACGGTTCTTAATAAGAACCGCTCAGGATAATTAAGTATCACGCACGGTTCTAAAAAGAACCGCTCAGGATATATACGCACGGTTCTAAATAAGAACCGTCAGGATACTACTGCACGGTTGTAACGTAAAACCGCTGCGTGATTGGGAGATTATCACGCACGGTTTGTGAATAGAACCGCTCAGGATAATTCATGACGGTTCTATTTCTCAACCTGCTCAGTGATAGATGACTATCGCTGCACGGTTCTAAAAATACCGCTCGTGATAGTTGTTCGCCGCCACCGCAGTTGGATCGACCCAACACAGAAGGTTCCAAAGGAACCGTCTGTGATGGGGCGTCTACTATAGCCTGTTTTGTAGTAGTGTCACCGACGATGGTGAGAAGATTCTCCATATCGTTAGATAGTGACTAAAGCAGACATAGCGGCATCAATGAAGATGGGAGGTCACCACGGTTAGTGAGGAAGCCACAACGTTGAGTTGGCCAAAGTCGAAGAAGAGGAGCGGTTTGTAACATCCCAAATTTTCAAATTCTAGTTGAAATTAAAATTTAATTATTTTCCTTGAATTTTATGAATTTAAGTACTCACATACCACTGGTACCTTCTCTAATTCAAGGGAGGTATTAGCTTCCAAGGTATAGAGATGAGAATTGCCCACTACAGGTGTAAAAACGACTTGATTGCTGTCTTCGCTTGTGACAGAAATAGACTATTGAGCACAATCGATTTGCCCCTAGTTTTTGGATAGCCAATCCATCCTTAATACCACATCAATACCCACTGAAGTTATTACTATTAGGTTTGCCAAAAAGTTATCCCTTAAATCTCTACTTTTACGTCCCGATAGACTTGATCGGTTTGGAAAACCGATCCTGATGACTGGATCTGATAAGGTGGTTGAAGTTTATGCATTTCAAGTTGATGGTGCGCAGCATATTCCTTTTTGATGAATGAATGAGATGCTCCCGAATCAAATAAAACCTAAGCTGGGCAAGAATTTACGAGAAGCGTACCCAAAACTACGTTAGGTGCGTCGCTTGCCTCCTCGGCAGTGATGTAGTTCACCCGGCAACGTGCAGGGACTTGAGGAGGAGTAGATGCTGCCCTCGGGGGTGGTGAGGGTCTTGCTGGAGCTAGTGGTGGTGTAGGAGCTTGATAAGTCCAGGGCATCCCTCGTTGCCTCGCGAGGCATTGGTGCAAGATAGTGGCGGCGGCCACAATGAAAGCAAGTGATGTTGGGCTTGAACGCGCTGCTATTTTAGGAGTTTTTGCCCCCATTATGCTGCTGTGCCACCGATGGAGAAGGTCTTGGAATTGCCGTTGGAGTCCTCGGTGGCACCGGAGCTTGGAAACGGGGTGCTTGAGGCGGCCCGGTGCGCTACCGAGGGAAGCTGCAGCTTGCTGAAATTTGGGCAGCTTTCTTCCTCTTTCTCGACTCATTCAAAGCTATACTCTTGTGTTCCACCACTATGGCCTTGTTGACCATGTGCTGGAAGTTTCAAGTCGCACGCCGAGAGCTAGTGCATCTCCTCCGCAAGCCGTTAATGAATCGGCTCGATGGCGAGCATCTGAGAGACATCGTCAGAGCATAACGAGTCAAGAAGTTGAACTCGTGTAGATACTCCAGAACGCTCTTCTTCCTCGCTAAGGGCAAGGAACTCTTATCGCTGATCATTAACACCCTCGGGGATGTGGGCCTCATGAAGGTCGCTTGAACTCGCTCCACGTTGGAACGCTCTGTTGGGTTGCATGGTGGAAAAATTATCCCACCATACACTTGCGGACTAAAGAAACGGAGCCCACCGAGGATCGCATAAAAGGTGGGATCATCGGAGAAAAGAGAAGAGCGTAACTGGAGCACGTGACTCCACCCTCGAGTCTTTCTAGATTTGTAAATCAGATACTCAATACATACACACAGAGTAGGGTTGTTATTCTCCTGAGAAAGTCCGAACCTATATAAAATTCGTCGTGGTCGCTCTTTTCTGCGTGATTTGAGCCTTGCGGACCCTCCGAATCAAACAATCTTTACGTAAGTTTGGTTCTAAAACATCGACAAGTCTTTTCTTTGACCGTACCCGAAACCTCTTCCGGAGGCCTAGTTGGACCTCCTCTATGGGTTCTTCCAGGACCTCTCCAAGACCACTCTAGGACCTCTCCCCCGCAGAGGAGGTCCTAGAAAACAGTCACCCATGTGTGGTTAATAACAGCTACACGTGGAGATATCGGTGATAATGGTCATCACGAAGAGACGCGATTGTTGGCTTGAAGAGATGCAACCCTTGGGCTAAGAGGCACCACTGTGAAAAACTACTAACGCTTGTAAAACTATAAATAGTCCCGCCTATGTGTCCTTGTAACATAGATTCATAATCCACGTGTATTCACAGCCACTTTACCTGTAATCAAGGCATACTCTTTGCAATAGACATTCACCATTTTGAGTCCTTTGGCGAATAGATAACAATCTCCATTTTTTCCCTTTATATTCTTGTTTTGTCTGTTCTGTGACGAGAGTCCCAGACGTCGACATAGTTGAGAAAACAAATTATTTTATGGAGTCACAACGATAACAAATACTAATATTGATAAAAAAAATTTTAATTATTAAAAATATATAGTCATTCTATAAATTTTTATTAGTATGTTACATGGGTCACACGACAGTTCGTGTAACCTACCACCCGGTAAACATATATGGTTTTTAGTACATATATGCTTATTAGGCTAGTATTGATATGGCCTATTTACGTCATATATGGCTTCAAAATTTGTAAGTAAAATGTCTCGTATAAGTTACCCAATATTAGCTTGAATCATTGCACTTATCGTGATGGTCACAACGGCCCAAACTTACAGAGAATCGAACACTTGATTTTTGAGTTAGAAACTAAAGAACCTCCTATGAGCTAGATAAAATAAAGTACTTTCATACCCCTTCACAATGCCACATAGGTAGAAAAAAAGGTGTCACACTGTCTACAAAATCTGAATGGAGGACATGGACTATAATCTGCAACTAATTTCTTTAAGTATTATCAAATTGCAACAAAGTCCAAATTTAATAGAACCTATAGCTAATAAGGCTACATACATAAATTTTGAAATATTTGAGGGTGCCCGTGCATACCAACACCCCAGTTACTCTGCCCTTGGGCACTAGACACTGGTACTACCAGTACAAGTGTGCAGTGCACTACAAACGCGGTTTCTACTTCCCTGCGCGTGTGATAAACACGATTAGCGACAGAATAAGACGAGCGCCCAGTCAAGCCTTCTCTTCTGAAGGACGGAACGGAGCAAGTCTTAAACAAATGCTGAATGTTCTGCCTTGGAACCTTCCATTTATCTAATCGCATCCTGACTACTCCCTAAAATGAAATGCCTAGATCTTAATTACAATTTACTACGCAGGACAGTATAGTAGCAGAGCACAACCCTCTCAAACTCCTATATATAGGAGCTCAGGGCAGGGGTGTCTGCTCCCAACACAAGAAGCAGCTAGCTCCAGTTTCTACTTTCTATTTCGTCTTGGTCCATATACAAAGCCTACCAAAACCCTCAAAACTTTTCCTCTCGAACTCGATCATCTCGCTTCGCTTACGCACAAGACATTGGAGCACCACCAAGAAACTTAAAAGCAGCAATGAAGGTACGCGGCTTCCTGATGATCTTAATTTTCATCATCGCGTTAATTACTTTCTCATCTCTCTTCTTTCGGCTGAAACATGGAGTTGCTAATTCGCCTTGTTGGTTGCTGCTTGCAGCAAAAGATCGTGATCAAGGTGCAGATGGCCAGCGGCAAGTGCCGGTCCAAGGTGATGGCGCTGGTGGCGGCAACGTGCGGGGTGGACTCGGTGGCGCTGGCCGGGGAGGAGAAGGACCAGGTGGTGGTGGTCGGCGACGGCGTGGACTCTGTCAAGCTGACGAGCGCGCTGCGCAAGAAGTTCGGACACGCGCAACTGGTGGAGGTTGGCGAAGCCAAGGAGGAGAAGAAGAAGCCCGAAGTCCCTGTGATCGAGTACCCATGGTACTACCACTACCCGGCGCCGGCCAACGTCGTTTATGAGTACCCCGCCACCGGGTACTGGTAGTCTGGTACGGTTACCAGTACTAGCGGCCGGACACCTGGTTTTTTTTTGTGAGAACACAAATGTCAGATGGAACCTTTTTTTTTTAAGAATAGGTCAGATGGAACTTTGAGCAATATTAATTGCCTAGGAGGCGCCAGTGAGATGAGTGGATTCCAGGCTTCCAGCAGAAAATGTGTGAAGAATAATAGCAAGCAAGTTTAACTTTCTGTTGTCACCTTGGTTGCCTTTTTACGAAGGATCTGTCAAGGTGCATATTGGCCCATCAGAATAATTACTTTGAAATTCATGCCAATACAAAAATCCATAACGCTCGTTCTTTTTCGCCAAGTGATATTTACCACATGCAATTGATAATCACATCGCTATCGAGATGAAAGATAACATTTTTGAACAAATAATTACTCCCTAGGGTACAAGTAGTGTTCTAGAAGAAAGATGAAAGAAAGTATCAATAGCATATAATTAGAGAGTAAATTTGCTCATTGCCATTGTCTTCATCCCCGAGTTACAAAATACCATCACGATTGGATATCTTGGAAATACCACCGCCGTCCAATTAATCGTTAAAACAGTATGAAATGATCATTCTGCCCCATTCTTTATTTTTGTTTTCTTTCATTTTCTTTTAGCTAGGTTTGGCCCCACATGCCATTCTATCCTACGAGGGCCCAATTAGCCAGTGAGAGGGAGAGGGAATAAAGAAAAAAAGGGGGCGCCGATTCTCTGTAGACCTTGCCGGCGGCGGATGAAGGCCAGCGAGGCGATGACAGAACACGGTGGCGCGGCTCAAGCCTCGTTTTCTACTAGCATGGATTGATTAATCCAAGAGTTTATCCCCATCCTCTTGCTGAGCTTCACCAGCAGCAACATGAGCATCCTCGTTCCCCTTATCCAGCACTGCAACATCTGAAGTACTCTTGACATCAAATCAACCACAGCAGCAGCAACAACCTTGATGTCCTTGGGCTTCTTCCCCGGATAGTTGAAGCTGGAGTTTTTGGCTATTTAGCCTTATTTTTAAACGAAATAGCAAATATAGCCCTATCGCGTCTGAAATAACAAAATTAGCATCCCTACCACGATCCCAGTTTATGGCAGATGACCTGCGCATGTTCTCACCATGGGCAGGCACGTTCTTACTGTGGTCTAGGAGCGGGACATGTGGCATGCCGTGGACTTGGTGCGTGATAGATGTCTGTCGCTGTGCTATTTTTATATTTTCGTGCGATTGCGAGTTACTTTGCTACTACAAATAAAAACGTGCCAATTCAGTCAGAGACACACATCTCGACTGTTTGATAACATACTGCCCGCCAATTTCAGCAAATTACTTAGCAAAATCTTCAAGACAAGCTAGCTAGAGAGACCTCCCAATTCAATACACATCCCCATTTCCCAATCACACATCAGCACAGTAGACAGGAGTGCAGCGCTTGTCCCGGTCAGAACCAATAATATTTTTAGTGGCAAATCATCAGCACCTTCGAGGGCAAGGAGAGTTCTTGCTTGGCCGCCAAGGTGGACACCATCTCCGTGCTATAGCTACTTGCACACTCGCCGCTGACTAGTAGCACTAGACACTAGTACTACTTGTACTAGTGTGCTGTGCCCTGCAAACACGGTTTCTACTTTCCTGCGCGTACGATAGAGACGATGAGCGACAGAATAAGAGGAGCAACCAGTCAAGCCTTCTCTTCTGAAGGACGGACCGGAGCAAGTCTTAAACAAGTTCTGAATGTTCTGCCTTGGAACCTTCCATTTATCTAATCGCATCCTGACTACTCCCTGAAATGAAATGCCTAGATCTTAATTACAATTCACTATGCAGGACAGTATAGTAGCAGAGCACAACCCTCTCATACTCCTATATATAGGAGCTCAGGGCAGGGGTCTCTGCTCCCAACACAAGAAGCAGTTAGCTCCAGTTTCTACTTTCTATTTCATCTTGCTCCATATACAAAGCCTACCGAAACCCTCAAACTTTTCCTCTCGAACTCGATCATCTCGCTTCGCTTACGCACAAGACATTGGAGCACCACCAAGAAACTTAAAAGCAGCAATGAAGGTACGCGGCTTCCTGATGATCTTAATTTTCATCATCGCGTTAATTACTTTCTCATCTCTCTTCTTTCGGCTGAAACATGGAGTTGCTAATTCGCCTTGTTGGTTGTTGGTTGCAGCAAAAGATCGTGATCAAGGTGCATATGGCGAGCGTTAAGTGCCGGTCCAAGGTGATGGCGCTGGTGGCGGCGACGGTCGGGGTGGACTCGGTGGCGCTGGCCGGGGAGGGTAAGGACCAGGTGGTGGTGGTCGGCGACGGCGTGGACTCTGTCAAGCTGACGAGCGCGCTGCGCAAGAAGTTCGGGCACGCGCAGCTGGTGGAGGTTGGCGAAGCCAAAGAGGAGAAGAAGAAGTCCGAAGTCCCTGTGATCGAGTACCCATGGTACTACCACTACCCGGCGCCGGCCAACGTCGTCTATGAGTACCCCGCCATCGGGTACTGGTAGTCTGGTACGGTTACCCGTACTAGCGGCCGGACACCTGTTTTTTTTTTTTGTGAGAACACAAATGTCAGATGGAACCTTTTTTTTAAAGAATAGGTCAGATGGAACTTTGAGCGATATTAATTGCCTAGGAGGCGCCAGTGAGATGAGTGGATTCCAGGCTTCCAGCAGAAAATGTGTGAAGAATAATAGCAAGCAAGTTTAACTTTCTGTTGTCACATTGGTTGCCTTTTTACGAAGGATCTGTCAAGGTGCATATTGGCCCATCAGAATAATTACTTTGAAATTCATGCCAATACAAAAATCCATAACAATCTTTTCTTTCATTCACTTCATCCCTGTGCACCTCACCCTGCCGCCACCCCACTGCACCCTATGCACCCTATTGCGTTGGCCAATGTTGCCCTCAGCAACGTCGGTGCCAGCCCCTTCTTCAATGCCACACCACTGCTGCTTCCCTCCTTAATTCCTCGTCTTCGGTAGCTCATCGCCTTGGATGCAAGTCCATCGCTATCCTTCATGCCCATTGCAGGAAGTAGGGCTGGAAAAAAGACTCGTGGCTCGCAAGCTGGCTCGGCCCAAGCTTAGGAGTTTTCGAGTCAAGCCGAGCCCTGTCCCAAGCTCATAAAAAAAAGCCGAGCTCAAGTAGCTCAGAGGCTCGTTTGGCTCGTGCGCCCGCGAAGGCCCAGGCCAGCCCAGCGCTAGTGCGGGAACGCCCTTGGCCCTTGCCCTAGCCAGGACACTCCACTCTCCAATCCTCTTCCTCCCGAGTCCCGAATTCCCGATCCCCAATCCTTTAGATCCTCCGTGCCGCTGCCCGCCCACGCCGCCTCACCTCAGTGCTTCCCGTCCTCCTCAACCGCTGCCCGCCACCTCGTCCTCCTCCCTGCTCCGTGTTCCACGCCTCCACCTTGCCCCCTCCCGTGCTGCCCCTGCCCTCCGAGTCGCTGCCTCATCCACGCGTCGCCGCTTCAGGCTCGCCGCAAATTAGGATTCTCCTTTTGCTGTTACTTTGGTTTTGGAGTAGCAACCATTTCTGGCCTTTTAGGAACGAATATGCAAGCAGAGCAGAAGATCTTTCATTTATGTTTGAAGTATTAGTGTGTTCTGGTTGCAAGGTTATTGTGCACTAGTGGTCACTCTTCTATGCGAAGTATTAGTGTGTTCTGGCTGCAAGGAACGAAAATGTTTGAAGTATTAGTGTGTTTTGGTTGTAAGGTTATGTTTGAAGATCTTTCATTTATGTTTGAAGTATTTTATGTTTTGGTTGTATATGATCATAGAACAATTTTCCTGATATATTACTTAGTTGATGTATGAATATCTCTTCTGATTGAGGGTTTTAGGACACAACACAACACTTGGAATAGAAGGTCCAGTTTCCTTGTGCGATTGTCATGGATAGATCAGCCCTAGATTCAACATTCTTTGGAATTTCAGCATTTCTGATTTTACAACAGATTTGACAAGTTTGGGAGGTAATTTTGGGGCTTGGGTAATCTTACCTCATGTAAAATTTGTTTTGGTAATCAGTTCTTCCATCATTGAAGCACGAACTTAGCATTATTAATTATTCTACTTAGGTTCAAAACACAAAGATATAATCTAATTTAATTAGCTAATTCTGTGCTGCTGATTGCAGTTAAGTAGTACAGGAGTTCATTTGTGCATTAAGAAAATGGGTACCATAACAACAATAGGCTGTGTTTTGCCACTGTGCTTCGTCCACTACTACATATGTTGTTGCCTAATTGCCTTATTGGTAGAAATTGAAATGCAAACATCTTTTGGTGCTGAATAACTTATCTTCTTGTTTTGTCCATTTGGGAAAATAATAAAGTTCCAAAATGCCATCTGGTCCTAATTGCAGAGGACTTGGAATAGAGGATCAGCATGTGATGTTAGACATGGACTGTTGAATATAATGAGTAGATGCTTCTGTTCTAGTGTTAAATATGATGAGTAGATAGCTCTCGAGAGTTCTGAATTCTGATGTTAAATACTATGGCTGGCTATCGAGAGTTCAACTCGGCTTCTGGCTATGAGATTCTTGAACAGAGCCACAGAGACAGAGGCATATGACAGTAGCAGATGTCATCCTCTGCTGATGTTTCTGGTTCTGGCTTGACCACCTCAGCCGCCTCTTATATGACATGTCATTCAAAATTCTAGTTAGAGCAGAAAGGACGTGAAAAGAGAGAATGCGTCATCTCTTATATAAGAGACAAATTTAACACGCAAACTATTGCAAATGATGAGTATGTAAGGGGAGAAGTTGTGGTGAAAATGAATAATTTTATAGATAAATTGTTGGAGATGTTATATCTAAGATTGTCTGTAGATGAGTTAGAGTTTTTAGAGACAACTCTAAAAATCAAGCTATTGTTCCTGCCTTACGCACCATATTACCAGCTGCATGATGTAAACCCGTCAACTACGTCCTTAGTGATTAGGTGAATGGGATACGTTGCCGTTGAGATGACATTAACGAAACAGCTTGAACGAATAATTGCTCTGCTCTGCTCTACAGCTGGTTAAACCAAAGGCAGTATACTACTCCTCCTCGTTCTAAATGTAAATAGTTTTGTACATTGATATGGTCGCTAAAATGACACTTTGACTATTAATTTTTATAAAAGTATGCTGTTTCAACTAAAAAATAATTATACATTATCAAAGTATATTTCATGATAAATCTAGTAATATCAATTTTGTGTTGTGAATCTTGATATTTCTTTACGTACTGATGATCAAATTAAAAAATGTTTGACCCACAAAATTCTAAAATGACATATATTTCGAATCGGAGACAGCAGTACTTTGGTTACACTTCACCCACAGTACAAGTGTTCTCAGCGCATAGGGGTCAAGTCTTCCTGAGCTGAGCACACACATCATATCTGACTGTGTTTGAGCTAGCTGTTGGGAACTTGGCCACCAACTTCAGAAAATCAGCAACAAGGATAAAAAAAACCTTGTTCAGCAAGATAGAGAGACCTGTCGATTTAAGAAACTTTACACTACACGCACATACTATCACAGCAGACATTGTCCCAGAACCGCATATTAACGAGAATCGATCTTATACTTAGCCAATAATGTGAGCAATCTATTATTATTTTTATTATTTTATTAAAGCAAAAGGCAAAAGAATCCACCATGTTCCCTCCCAAGGACTACAAATTCACACATTAATCGGAGAAAAAAAGAGAAAGATATACATAACTGATTATGGTGGGTCCAGATTCTAACAAATTTTGATTAAAAGAATAGTACATGTCAAATACAATCCATAAATAATAGAAATTTGTAATAAAAAATTAAATTAATAATTCGATTCTCATACAAATTCCTAAGTAAAATCCCTAAATGAATATAATTCAGAATAAAATTAAACAAAAGTTAGCAATTAGATTTGTATACTAATTCCAAAAAAAAAATCTAAAATTTGGAATTAAAAATAAAATGAAAATAGCAATTTGATTTTTAGACAAATTCCAAAGTAAAGTCCATAAATAACTGTAATTAGGAATAAAAATTAAATAAAAAACAATTGGATTTTTATATGAATTCAACAAACAATAATTGAAATTCGAGTAAAAATAAAATAAAATTAGTAATTTGATTTCCATACAAATTTCTAAGTAAAATCAAAATAAATATAATTTGGAATAAAAATTTAAAAAACTAGCAATTATATTTGTATACAAATTCCAAAATAAATAAATGAAATTAGGAATAAAAAATTAGCTATTGGACTTTTATACTAATTCCATTGTATAGTCCCTAGATAACTATAATTCAAATAAAAGTTAAAGGAAAAAATAGCAATTGGATTTGTATACCAATTCCAACAAACAACAATTAAAATTTGGAATAAAAATAAAATAAAAATTCATAATTTGATTTCTATATGAATTCCAAATCAAATACCTAACTAACTACAATTTGAAATAAATTAAATAAAATTAGCAATTTGATTTGTTTATGAACTCCAATAAAAAATAACTAAAATTTTGAATAAAAATAAGTTATAACGATGACAACACGAATAGCGAGGAGGAGACCACGAAGAGTGCAATGATGTCAATCTATCATTATCCCACGGGGAAGCGAAGAGCCAAGATGTCAGCAACAGGATGAGGATAATATCGTGCTACTCACCTTAGCAGTTCGACAAGGACAATGTTGTGCTGCTCATTGGATCCATTGAAGAGAAAGTCTAGAGTCGAAGGAGCCAAGGGCCGTAGTGATGAGTGTGTTGTTGAAAAAGTTAGTGGCTAAATAAGCTTGATGATGGGGAAATCCTGATAGAGAGGAGATGAAGCTCTCATTGAAGACGAACTTTGGACAATATGTGGTCATTGGGTAGCTAGGAGCATACCATCACTGGCGAGGGACACGACGTCACTAACGATGGCGAGAAGATTCTCCATATCGTTAGACAGTGACTAAAGCAGACATAGCGGCATCAATGAAGATGGGAGGTCACCACGGTTAGTGAAGAAGCCACAACGTTGAGTTGGCCAAAGTCGAAGAAGAGGAGCGGTTTGTAACATCCCAAATTTTCAAATTCTAGTTGAAATTAAAATTTAATTATTTTCCTTGAATTTTATGAATTTAAGTACTCACATACCACTAATACCTTCTCCAATTCAAGGGAGGTATTAGCTTCCAAGGTATAGAGATGAGAATTGCCCACTAAAGGTGTAAAAACGACTTGATTGCCGTCTTTGCTTGTGACAGAAATAGACTGTTGAGCACAATCGATTTGCCCCTAGTTTTTGGATAGCCAATCCATCCTTAATACCACATCAATACCCACTAAAGTTATTACTATTAGGTTTGCCACAAAGTTAACCCCTTGAATCTCCACTTTTACGTCCCGGTAGACTTGATCGGTTTGGAAAACCGATCCTGATGACTGGATCTGATAAGGTGGTTGAAGTCTATGCATTTCAAATTGATGGTGCGTAGCATATTCCTTTTGATGAATGAATGAGATGCTCCCGAGTCAAATAAAACCGAAGTCGGGCAAGAATTTACGAGAAGCGACTCAAAACCACGCCTGCACGCCGCTTGCCTCCTCAAGAAGGATGTGGTTCACCCGCCACGCAGGACTTGAGGAGGAGTAGATCTTGCGCCGGGGTGGTGAGGGTCTTGCTTTGAGCTGGTGGTGGTGTAGGAGCTTGATAAGTCCAGGCATCTGAAAAGCATCTAGGCCCCTAAAAATTGTTTTGGTAATTAATGACAATATGTGAATATGGGATTAACAAGTTTATTGAGTATTTACAAGGTTAAGTCCCATTGGTGAACTTGTTGACACAAAGATGCATGCCAAAGGAGAAAATGAAAGATCCACAAGGGTTAAAAGACAAGGTACTAGTAGTCTAGGTTCCTTTTCTATTTTACCACCTTGGGAGTTTGGTTGAAAGACCGGATTATAGGATAAACGCCGTGCACTATTAAGAGGATCATGGCTAGTAGCTTGATAGCATATTCTTATGCCATATGGATCAATTTAGGATCATGCATGCATTTGAATTTTTAACTTGAAAATGTTTGAAAAGTTCTAAGTCTTCTTCAAAATCGGTAGTACCGTTAGTTTACTTAAGGTCGTATCGCTTTGGTGCGGTATGACCGACATTACTCGCGGTAGTACCGCATTTTGAAGGGAACAACCAATTAGTGTTGAAGCGAACGACGGGTCCTTGAACGGTCGCATCAGGCGCGATCATTCCAGATTTTAGTTGGCGGTTCAATAAAACCGTAAGCGCTGCAAATTACCTCGACTTTCTCATGGAAATCGGTCGCATCGCCCGTGACTTACTGGTCGCATCGTTGCGCGGTCGTTCGATTTTTATGAGGCGGTTCAATAAAAACAGTAACAAGTGTAAAATCGCCGTAAACTTATCTCGAAATCGGACGTTCCGTGTTTTGGGAACGGTCGCATCGCTCGCGGTCATTCCAATTTTTATATGGCGGTACAAAATTCCGAACCAGTGCAATCCTTGAGTAAATCGCGAAACCCTACAAACGGTCGATCTGGCCAGAAAAGCGGACGATCGGGAAATCGGACGTATCGCGACGCTTACTCGCGGTCGTTCGACCGAAATTTCAACGGCTACTTTTTCCTTTTTTAGTATCTGGTCTAGCCGCTGATCGTGTTTCGCCGAGTTCGGCCGTATCGCCACTTGCTCGCGATCGCACCGATTTCGCCGATTTCTCGGGTTTCGCTTCCAACGGTCATAATTGCTTGTGGGGTTATAAATACCCCCCAACCGCTCAAGTCAAGGTCGCTAGTGCCCATTCGACATTCATAGAGCCTTGAGAGCCTTTGCATTCACTCAACACTTAAAACACTCTTGTGCATTTATTGTGAGCTTGTTGAGATACATTCAAGTGCATTCATTCTCCTAGTTGATCCATGTGCACTTGAGTGCCGCCAAGTGAAGACCTTGATTCATTACTCTTGGAGTGTTGCCGCACTCCTAGACGGTTGGAGAAGGAGCACGGTGATCTCTTCGAAGAAGATTGTGAAGAGGCCGGTGCAAGCTTGTGAGTGGTTCGGTGTTCACCATCTCCGGAGTGGAGGAAGAACAACCATAGTGACTTGAGGAAAGGCTTAATTCGTGGAGCCGCTTGAGACGCCAAGCTCCTCAACGTGGACTAGTGAAGACCGCAAGTCTTCGATACCACGGGAAAAACATCGTCGTGTCTTTGTGGTTATTTCTAGTCTTTACCTTCCGCTTTTATATTTCTAGCTTATTATTGTGATTATTTTGTTTAGCTAGAAGTATAACTTGTTTAGACTATGTTATTAATTGGGTAAATTGTTAATTTGTTAAAAGTTTAAAACCTCCTATTCACCCCCTCTAGTCGGTTATCCTTGATCCTACAAGTGGTATCGAGCTTGGTCTCTCATTGATTTAGACTTAACCGCCTAAGAGAGAAAAGGATGACTAGTGAGGAATTGCTATAGAAAGGCTCCTTTATTTGATGGCTCAAATTATGCTTATTGGAAAATTAGAATGTCAATTTATTTAAAGGCCATGAGTCTAAGCATTTGGAAAATCGTAAATGATGGTTACGCTATGCCTCTTAATCCACTAGAACCCACGGATCAAGATACACGTAACTCTCATTTAGATGCCCAAACTATGAATGCTCTTTTTGGCGTTTTGAACGCGGATGAGTTCAATAGAGTGAGTAACTTGAAAAATGCTCATGCTATTTGGACCACCCTCTCGGAAATCCATGAGGGTACATCCACGGTCAAAGAAGCCAAATTGCATAGGCTTCGGATCAAATATAAGACATTCATGATGTTGCCTCATGAAAACATCAATGAGATGTATTCACGACTCAACAACATTGTGAATGAGCTCAAAGGCCTTGGGACTAACCTTCTTGATGTTGATGTTGTGCGAAGATGCTTAGGGCTCTCCTGAGAAATATGAGACGTTGGTGACTCTATTTTCAACTCACCCGAAGTTGCCAAGGATGACACCAACGGGCTCTTGGGAAACCTTATTACAAATGAGCTGTTCAAAAGGGACAAGGAAGAGCTTTTGGAGACATCTTCCTCAAAGAAGAAAATCATCGCTTTCAAGGCCAAGGCGGAGTCAAGCGATGATGAAGATGAAGAAGGAGATTCCGATGAGGAGTATGCACTCCTTGTGAGAAGGATGAAGAGGGTCATGAAGAGACGCCCCAATAGAAGCTACAATTTCGACAAATACAAGAAGGGGCAATCCTCAAGTGACAAGAAGCGTTATAGCAACATTCGGTGCTATAATTGTGAAGAAAAGGGGCATATTGCTTCCCATTGTCCCGAAAAGAAGGATGACAAGAACAAGTCATTCAAGAAGGAGTACAATGGCAAGAAGAAGCTCTTCAAGAAGCTTCACAAGGACGGCAAGCATGAAGCCCACATTGGAGAGTGAGATTCAAATGATGAGTCAAGCGACTCCGATTCCGATGAGGAAGAGTCCGCCAAGAAGAAGGGACTAGTCAAGATCGCCATCAAGGAAGCACCATCGCTATTCTCCACTCCTACATGCCTCATGGCAAAAGGAGATAAGGTAAAATCCATTATTAATGATGAACCAACATATGATGAATTAATGGATATGCTTGATGATTTAAATGAATATCTTGGAAAGGAAAAATCAAAATATAAGGTCTTAAATAAAGAATACAATATTCTAAAAGATTCTTATATGGAACTTAAGGAAGCACACAACTTGCTCATCCAAGAAAATTCAAATAAATCGTGTTCAAGTATAGGAATCACATGTGATATTATTGATAAAATGCCTAGTATAGAAATTGCTAAGACTAGTGCATCTACTTCATGTGATGACCTTCTTGTTATACCATGTTGCTCTAATATTGATGCTAGTCATAATAGTGTTGAGCAAAATGATTCAAAGCTTGTTCATGAGAACAATGAGCTAAAGAACAAGTGACCAAGCTAAGTAAGAGCTTGGAAAGATGCTTTAAGGGCAAGGCCACTCTTGACAAAATTTTGAGTGAGCAAAGGTGCTTATTCAACAAGGAAGGTCTTGGGTATGTGCCTAAGAAATGTAAGAAACCGGCAAACATGTCCACAAGATTTGTGAGGCAAAATGGTAAGTATTGTTATAAATGCCGGGAAATAGGACATGTGCAACAAGATTGTCCTAAGGGTAAGACTCCATCCATTGGAATATATGATTCTTGCTACATGCTTAAAAAGTCTAAGGATGGTAAAATAATTGCTCGTTTTGTTGGCACTTCAATTTTAGGCGCTAAAAAGAATGCTATTTGGGTGCCTAAATCCTTGGTCACTAACCTCCAAGGACCCAAACAAATTTGGGTACCTAAAAGGACTTAATTTCTTGTTTTGTAGGTGAACTATAAAACCGGTGGAAAACATTGGGTGCTTGATAGTGGATGCACACAACATATGACCAGTGATAGAAAAATGTTCACCATATTCGAGAATGGTCAAGGAATGGAAAAGATCACTTTTTGGAGACAATAGCAAAGGAAAGGTATTAGGATTGGGTAAAATTGCTATCTCAAATGACCTTTCCATTTCTAATGTTTCTTTAGTAGAATCATTAAACTTTAACTTGTTATCCGTTGCTCAAATTTGTGATCTAGGACTAATTTGTTCTTTCTCAAGTGAAGGTGTTACCATATCTAATGCAAAGGATAGCTCTTTAGCTTTCAAAGGCTTTAGATTTAGAAATCTTTATTTGGTTGATTTTGGTTCAAGTGAATCTTGTTTAAAACTTGTTTAATGGCAAAAACCTCATTGGTTTGGCTTTGGCATAGAAGGCTAGCTCATGTTGGAATGATTCAACTCAAAAAGCTTTTCAAACATGATTTAGTTGTTGGCTTGAAAGATGTGAAGTTTGAGAAAAATAGACTTTGTAGTGCTTGTCAAGCCGGTAAACAAGTCGCTAATTCTCATCCTTCCAAAAGTATCATGTCAACTTCTAGACCATTGGAACTCTTACATATGGACTTGTTTGGGCCAACAACCTATAAGAGTATTGGAGGTAATAGCTATTGTTTAGTCATTGTGGATGATTACTCTAGGTTGACATGGGTATTCTTCCTAGATGACAAAAGTGAAACCTCCGGATTTTCAAAAGATTTGCAAAAGGGCCCAAAATGAATTTGATTTTAAAATAAAGAAAATCCAGAGTGATAATGGTTCCGAAGTTCAAGAATACTAAAGTTGAAGACTTTTGTGATGAACTTGAATAAAGCATGAACTTTCCACAACCTACACCGGAGCAAAATGGAGTAGTAGAAAGGAAAAATCGTACATTGATTGAAATGGCTAGGACAATGCTTGATGAATATAATACTCGATGTATTTTGGGGAAGCTATTAATACCGCTTGTCATGCCATAAATCGTTTTATTTACATCGCCTTTTGAAAAAGACTTCTTATGAGCTTCTTGTAGGAGAAAACCTAACATCTCTTATTTTCGAAGTTTTTGGTTGCAAGTGTTATATTTTAAAGAAGGGTGTTCGCTTTTCAAAATTTGATAGTCATTGTGACGTTGGTTTCTTGCTTGGTTACTCTTCAAATAGCAAGGCTTATCGTGTCTTCAATAAAAACTCCGATTTGGTTGAAGAAAGACACGATGTACAATTTGATGAAACTAACGGCTCTCAAGAAGAGCATGAGAACTTGGATGATGTAGGTAATGAAGCATTAAGAAAAGCAATGGAACATATGCAAATAGGTGACATCAAGCCCGAAGTTGATCCAACATCTTCCACTCAAGTTGAACCACCCACCTCTTCCACAAGTCAAATACAACTTAGTGAAGAGAACAACAAAGAAGATGTTTAACCATCAAATCAACCACCAAGGATCCATAATGCAATTGCAAAAGATCATCCAATAGATCAAATATTGGGTGACGTAAGTAAGGGTGTTCAAACTCGCCTCGTGTTGCTTCTTTTTGTGAACATTACTCTTTTGTCTCTTCTATTGAGCCAAAGAATGTAGAAGAAGCACTTGAAGATCCCGATTGGGTGAATGCTATGCATGAAGAACTCAACAACTTCACTCGAAATGAAATCTGGACATTGGTGGAACGACCAAGAATACAATGTCATTGGCACAAAATGGGTTTTAGGAACAAACAAGATGAAAATGGATTAGTTGTTCAAATAAGGCAAGGTTGGTCGCTCAAGGGTATTCACAAGTCGAAGGTTTGGATTTTGGTGAAACTTTTGCTCCGTAGCTAGGCTTGAATCAATTCAATATTACTTGCTTTTGCATCATGCTTTGATATTAAATTATTTCAAATGGACGTTAAAAGTGCATTCTTAAATGGTAAAATATCCGAACTTGTATTTGTTGAACAACCTCCGGTTTTGAAGATCCAAAGAACCCAAATCATGTCTATAAACTCTCCAAGGCGCCTACGGTCTTAAACAAGCTCCTAGAGCATGGTATGAACGCCTCGTAGATTTTTTAGTCTCAAAAGGATTCAAAATTGGGAAAATTGATTCAACGTTATTCACTAAAGTCATAGATAATGATTTCTTTGTATGTCAAATCTATGTTGATGATATTATTTTTGGGTCTACTAACCAAGATTTTTATGAGGAATTTGGTGATATGATGTCTAGGAATTTGAAATGTCCATGATTGGAGAATTAAGCTATTTCCTTGGACTTCAAATCAAGCAACTCAAAGATGGGACTTTCATAAGTCAATCAAGCACGTGAAGGATTTACTTAAAAGATTTGGCATGGAAGATGCAAAGCCCATCAAGACTCCCATGGCTACAAATGGTCATCTTGATCTAAATGAGGAGGTAAACCAGAGATTTAAAGCTTTATAGATCTATGATTGGTAGCTTGCTTTATCTTACCACATCTAGGCCCGATATCATGTTTAGTGTTTGCATGTGTGCACGTTGCCAACTCCAAAAGAGTGTCATTTAATGGCCGTTAAAAGAATACTAAGATATTTAAAGCATTCCTCTAGCATTGGCCTTTGGTTCCTAAAGGTGCTAAATTTGATTTAATTGGATATTCGGATTCAGATTATGCGGGTTGCAAAGTGGATAGAAAAAGCACCTCCGGTAGTTGTCAATTTTAGGAAGATCCTTAGTATCATGGTCATCCAAGAAACAAAACTCAGTAGCTTTATCCACCGGTTTAATATGTTTCAATGGAAGTTGTTGTGCTCAATTGCTATGGATGAGGCAAACATTGATGGATTATGGAATAAAAATTGATAAAATGCCTCTTTTGTGTGACAATGATAGTGCCGTGAAAATTGCTAATAACCCTGTTCAACACTCAAGAACCAAGCATATAGATATCCGCCACCATTTCTTGAGAGATCATGTGAGCAAGGGAGATATTGAGATTAGCCACATAAGAACCGAGGAGTCCAATTAGCGGATATTTTCACCAAGCCATTAGATGAAGGCCGCTTTTGCAAATTGAGGAATGAGTTAAATATCATAGACTATTCAAATGTTGTTTGAACACTTGCCTCATGTTATGTATTTCATTTGATGTTATTTGTATATTTTATAAAAATATTTCTCAAATCTTTATTAAAAAATAGCTATGATCATAAAAATTATGTTCTTAGATAGACAATAGTCAATTCTATGCATAATGATCCTTAATGATATTTATTTGAGTACAAAACTAGGATCATTTGCAAAATAATCTCAGTTCCTAGAAAATCCGAAGTTCCTAGGATAATCGAACGATCGAGTTATACACGCGAACGACCGCTAAGCTAATACGACCGGCGTTATAACAACGTAGTACGATCGGGCGCAGAATCCATCGACGGCATTATGTCGGCATAATCGCATCGGTTTGGGAGAGAAAATAACTTCTTTGCGTTACTCCTTGCTCTCTCTCTCTTTAACTCGCGAACGTTCGACCGCTTTTCTCTTCTCTTTCTCTCTTCGCTCATGAAGTCTCCAAACCTCTCCTCAAATCCACCCAAAACTTCCAAATCTTTTGATTCTTCGTGTTGCAAGTCTTTCCAGGTTCTTCTCCCCAGATCTCAAGGTAAAACGTTGTTTGATTCGCGTTTTATCTATTCTAGAACCCTAGGATATCCCGCTTAGGGTTTGATTGAAAATGCGATAAATTTCGTTGTTCTAATTGGGCAAAAGGTGTGTTTTGGTGTCTTAAGATGGTTATGATCGATCCATGGATTCAATCCTTGAAAATCACCAAAATATGCAAGATTTGATAGCCCTAGAACTCGATCAGATAATCGAACGTCCGATTCTTGAGCGCTGCACGATCAGAAGGCGGTCGCATCGCCAATGAACGGCAGACGACCGATTGTCCTCGATCAAGAACGTAAATGTTATTTCTTTTCAACTAAATTTAATTCCATTCATTCCTTTGAATATCTTGTAACCTATTCTTTGGTTCTAAAGATGCCTAGGATGAGGTTTGCGACGAGGAAACCAATTGACCTCCTCGAGGACAATCTTTTCCTCAATCCTCTCGCGGCTCCTACTCACGCTTTGTCGCCGACGCCGAGAAGCTCTCGCACGGCAATCACGCCGCTTGTCGAAGGTCGTGCACAAAGAAAGGAAAAGGGCCAAGACTTAATCAAATGGTTAGTGAGGATTATGTCTCCGATGATGAGACTCAATCTGAGAACGACTCTGAAGAAGAAGGCACTTTTGATAATTTGGGTGAACCTCCAGCATCGCCTATTGATTTACGCCTTCTTTCAGCGGATGACTACGCAATAAAAAGGCATGTCAATCAATATCTTCTCAAGTCTGATTCTGTGAATCCAAGATTCCATACTGTTTTTCAAGAGCAAGTTTATGAGCAACTTTATGGAAGAAACTGAAAATTCGCGACCATAAATGGATCAAGTGGACTCACTTGAATGACTTGGAGAAATACAGTGGAGTATATCAGTTGTTCTATAATGTAGGTCTTCACGACCTTGTGGCTTTAAAGCAAAACTATGATGATGAGCTTATTCGACAGTTTTACGCCACAGTTCATGTATCAGCTGATCTACAATCTTTTAGGTGGATTTCTGTGGCTAGAGATTTGCAAAGTACAAAGGAAGAATTTGAACAAATCTTAAGAGTAAGGTCCAGTTCTTGGGAGAAAATCTTTGATAGTCTAGCATTATTAGCTCCTGCTTGGAATGATTTTTATGCCTCCAATGTCAAATGCAAGCTAGAACCATCACCGGACTTAAGCCATTGCAAGCATAATCAACAGATTATCAATCACACCTTTTATCCTAAGAGCGGCAATTTTGATGCTATCGGGGACACGCTCGAACATTATAGATCATATTATGAGAGGCGAAAATTTGATGTTGTGGATGTTATCCTTCAAGGCATAGTCTCATCCAAGAATGACAGAGTCAAGAGGATTTACTATGCACCTTATATTATGGCCTTGATTTCTCGAAGATAGCATATCATGGTGGTCTTGGCTCGCCTCATAAATCCTATAGACCCCGAGATGCTGCTCCTCCTCGACAGCTACCGAGGATGATCCCATTGTCGAGGCAAGGCTTCATCGCCTTGGTCCAGCTTATCGATGAAGGCTCCATTGCACAACTTCTTCAGAATCAAGCAACTCATTCTTAATTCTTTGCAAGAAATAAAGGTCAACAGCTGAATTCCAGAGTGAGACTCGAGGAGATTACTTGAGATGGAGCAGACTTAATGATTTCTTCGATGAGACCCATAACAGATGGTCTGCACTTGTAGAGAGCATGACCACATAGAGGGAATTTTGAAGACTCCTCCACAGCTTCACTCGACGGCCTCCTATTTCTAGGCCATCTTCTATGCCTCCCTGATTCTCCTCCCCGCTCCACCAGAGCACTCACTCCTCAGATACAGCCTCGCTCCTGTTGTTCTTCACTCCAACACCGAGGTCATGACTCAGATTCAGCTTTTAGAGACTTCTTCTTGGATCCAGCTCCAGCCACAGAGTTAGCATCTTCGATCCCGCCTCCTCTGGTTCGATTACTCAGATCGATTTCAGCCTCCTCCGCCGCCTCAGATCCCGATCCTGTTCCGCCCTACCTCGCACAGATCCACCTTCACAGACGCCATTCCTCAGATCCCAAATGCTCGAGCCGCTTTTGGTATTTGATGCCAAAGGGAGAAAGTACGAAGATAAAGAAGAAAGAAGTGAACAGATATAGCTTTAGGGGGAGAAAGCGCAAGTTTTTTGCTACTACTATGGACTTATATGTGTTAGCTCATATATGTTGGACTTATTTTGTAATGATGAACTTATCTCGTGCTTGTAATAGTTTAACTATGTGTCGCTTAACTTGTTGAACTTGTTGGATGCTTATGTTTATTATCTTAAATGCAATCTTACTTATTGTCATATCTTAATATTGTATTTCCTCAAGTTCAAATCTGCTAAAGAAACTCCGCCCAAATTTCTCAAATTTTCTACAAAATGTTCTATCTCTTTATACACTTGTTTAGGGGAGCTTTTTTAAAATAGACTTAACAAGAAAATAATTCTCATACATTCTCTCATACTTATTACAAGAATTGTTTCATTGTTAAGCCACAATAGAATATACAATTATGGTATATTCAAACCAATCTTTCTCACATATTATTAGTGTTCTCATCAATTACCAAAAAGGGGGAGATTGAAAAGCATCTAGGCCCCTAAAAATTGTTTTGGTAATTAATAACAATATGTGAATATGGGATTAACAAGTTTATTGAGTATTTACAAGGTTAAGTCCCATTGGTGAACTTGTTGACACAAAGATGCATGCCAAAGGAGAAAATAAAAGATCCACAAGGGTTAAAAGACAAGGTACTAGTAGTCTAGGTTCCTTTTCTATTTTACCGGTCTTGGGAGTTTGGTTGAAAGACCGGATTATAGGATAAACGCCAGACTATTAAGAGGATCATGGCTAGTAGCTTGATAGCATATTCTTATGCCATATGGATCAATTTAGGATCATGCATGCATTTGAATTTTTAACTTGAAAATGTTTGAAAAGTTCTAAGTCTTCGCTCAAAATCGGTAGTATCTTTAGTTTACTTGCGGTCGTATCGCTTTGTGCGGTATGACCGACATTACTCGGCGGTAGTACCGTATTTTGAAGGAACAACCAATTAGTGTTGAAGCGAACGATCGGGTCCTTGAACGGTCGATCAGCAAAGGCGATCATTCCGTATTTTAGTTGGCGCTCAATAAAACCAAGCATTGCAAATTGCCTCGACTTTCTCATGGAAATCGGTCGCATCGCCTGCGGACTTACTGGCCGCATCGTTTAAGGGTCGTTCCGATTTTTATGAGGCGGTTCAATAAAAACAGTAACAAGTGTAAAATCGCCGTAAACTTATCTCGAAATCGGACGCCCGCGTTTTGGGAACGGTCGCATCGCCTACGGTCATTCCTATTTTATATGGCGGTACAAAAATTCCGTAACCGCAATCCTTGAGTAAATCGCGAAACCCTACAAACGGTCGTATCGCCAGAAAACAGTACGACCGGGAAATCGACGCATCAAGACGCTTGTTCGCGGTCGTTCGACCGAAATTTCAACGGCTACTTTTTTCCTTTTTAGTATCTGGTCTAGCCGCTGATCGTGTTTCGGCCGAGTTCCGCTGCATCGCCACTTGCTCATGGGTCGCACTGATTTCACCGACTTCTCTCGGTTTTGTTTCCAACGGTCATAATTGCTTGTGGGGTTATAAATACCTCCCCAACCGCTCAAGTCAAGGTCTGCTAGTGCCCATTTGACATTCATAGAGCCTTGAGAGTTTTGCATTCACTCAACACTCAAAACACTCTTGTGCATTTATTGTGAGCTTGTTGAGATACATTCAAGTGCATTCATTCTCCTAGTTGATCCATGTGCACTTGAGTGCCGCAAGTGAAGACCTTGATTCATTACTCTTGGAGTGTTGCCGCACTCCTAGACGGTTGGAGAAGGAGCACGGTGATCTCTTCAAGAAGATTATGAAGAGGCCAGTGCAAGCTTAGGAGTGGTTCGTGTTCACCATCTCCTGAGTGGAGGAAGAACAACCATAGTGACTTGAGGAAAGGCTTAATTGTGGAGCCGCTTGAGACGCCAAGCTCCCTCAATGTGGACTAGTGAAGACCGGTAAGTCTTCGATACCACGGAAAAACATCGTCGTGTCTTTGTGGTTATTTCTAGTCTTTACCTTCCGCTTTTATATTTCTAGCTTATTATTGTGATTATTTTGTTTAGCTAGAAGTATAACTTGTTTAGACTATGTTATTAATTGGGTAAATTGTTAATTTGTTAAAAGTTTAAAACCTCCTATTCACCCCCTCTAGTCGGTTATCCTTGATCCTACAGCATCCCTCATTGCCTCGCGAGGCATTAGTGCGCATAGTGGCTTGGGCGGCCACAATGAAAGCAAGTGATGTTGGGCTTGAACGCTGCTATTTTAGGAGTTTTTGCCCCCATTATGTCTGCTGTGCCATCGATGGAGAAGGTCTTGAATTGCCGTTGAGGCCTTTGCTGTAACCGAGCTTGGAAACGGGTGCTTGAGGCGTCTGCGCGCCATCGAGGAAGCAGCCGCTTGCTGAAATTTGGGCAGCTTTTCCTCTTCTCGACTCATTCAAAGTTATACTCTTGTGTTCCACCACTATGGCCTTGTTGACCCCTGCGGCCGAAGTTCTCAAGTCGCACAACGAGAGCTAGCTACATCTCCTCTGCTGCCATTGATGAACCGCTCGATGGCGGCATCTATAGAGACGCTGTCAGAGCATAACGAGTCAAGAAGTTGAACTCGTAGATACTCGTAACGCTTCTTCTTCCCTCGCTAAGGGCAAGGAACTGTTATCGCTGATCGTTAACACCCTCGTGGATGTGGGCCTCATGAAGGTCGCTGGAACTCGCTCCACGTTGGAACGCTCTCGTTGGGTTGCATGGTGGAAAAATTATCCCACCATGCGCTATGTAACTAAAGAAACGGAGCCCACCGAGGATCGCATAAAAGGCGGATCATCAGAGAAAAGAGAAGAGCTTAATCTGGAGCATGTGACTCCACCCTCGAAGTCTTTCTAGATTTGTAAACCAAAGATACTCAATACAGAGTAGGGTTGTTATTCTTGAGAAGGCCCGAACCTATATAAAATTCCTCGTGTCGCTTCTCTGCGTGATTTGAGCCTTGGAGACCCCCTAATCAAACAATCTTTACGTAAGTTCGTTCTAAAACATCGACAAGTCTTTTCTTTTACCGTGCCCGAAACCTCTTCCGGAGGCCCAGTTAGACCTCCTCTATGGGTTCTTCCAGGACCTCTCCAAGACCACTCTAGGACCTCTCCCCAACAGAGGAGGTCCTAAAAAACGGTCACCCACGGTGGTTAATAACAACTACACGTGGAGATATCGGTGATAACGGTCATCACGAAGAGACGCGATCATGGCTTGAAGAGACGCAACCCTTGGGCGAAGAGGCACCACTGTGAAAAACTACCGACGCTTGTAAAACTATAAATAGTCCGCCTATGTGTCCTTGTAACATAGATTCACAATCCACGGTATTCACAACCACTTTACCGTAATCAAGGCATACTCTTTGCAATAGACATTCACCATTTTGAGTCCTTTGGCGAATAGATAGCAATCTCCATTTTTTCCTTTATATTCTTGTTTTTGTCTGCTTCGTGACAAGAGTCCCGCACGCCGACATAGTTGAGAAAACAAATTATTTTATGGAGTGACAACGATAACAAATACTAACATTGATAAACAAATTTTAATTATTAAAATATATAGTCATTCTATAAATTTTTATTAGTATGTTACATGGGTCACACGACAATTGTAACCTACCAACCGACAAACATATATGGTTTTTAGTTCATATATGCTTACTAGGCTAGTATTGATATGGCCTATTTACGCCATATATGGCTTCAAAATTTGTAAGTAAAATGTCTCGTATAAGTTACCCAATATTAGCTTGAATCATTGCACTTATCGTGATGATCGCAACGGCACAAACTTACAGAGAATCGAACACTTGATTTTTGAGTTAGAAACTAAAGAACCTCCTATGAGCTAAATAAAATAAAGTACTTTGGTACCCCTTCACAATGCCACATAGGTAGAAAAAAGGTGTCAGACTGTTAACAAAATCTGAATGGAGGACATGGACTATAATCTGCAACTAATTTCTTTAAGTATTATCAAATTGCAACAAAGTCCAAATTTAATAGAACCTATAGCTAACAAGGCTCAATACATAATTTTTGAAATATTTGAGGTGCCCGTGCATACCAACACCCCAGTTACTCTGCCCTTGGCACTAGACACTGGTACTACTAGTACAAGTGTGCAGTGCACTACAAACACGGTTTCTACTTCCCTGCGCGTGTGAAAACACGATAGCGACAGAATAAGACGAGCGCCCAGTCAAGCCTTCTTCTGAAGGACGGAACGGAGCAAGTCTTAAACAAATGCTGAATGTTCTGCCTTGGAACCTTCCATTTATCTAATCGCATCCTGAATACTCCCTAAAATGAAATGCCTAGATCTTAATTACAATTTACTACGCAGGACAGTATAGTAGCAGAGCACAACCCTCTCAAACTCCTATATATAGGAGCTCAGGCAGGGTGTCTGCTCCTCAACACAAGAAGCAGCTAGCTGCAGTTTCTACTTTCTATTTCGTCTTGGTCCATATACAAAGCCTACCAAAACCCTCAAAACTTTTCCTCTCGAACTCGATCATCTCGCTTCGATCATCTCGCTTCGCTTACGCACAAGACATTGGAGCGCCACCAAGAAACTTAAAAGCAGCAATGAAGGTACGCGGCTTCCTGATGATCTTAATTTTCATCATCGCGTTAATTACTTTCTCATCTCTTCTTTCGGCTGAAACATGGAGTTGCTAATTGCCTTGTTGGTTGCTGCTTGCAGCAAAAGATCGTGATCAAGGTGCAGATGGCGAGTGGCAAGTGCCGGTCCAAGGTGATGGCGCTGGTGGCGGCAACATGCGGGTGAACTCGGTGGCGCTGGCCGGGAGGAGCAGGACCAGGTGGTGGTGGTCGGCGACGGCGTGGACTCCATCAAGTTGACGAGCGCGCTGCGCAAGAAGGTCGGTCACGCGCAGTTGGTCGAGGTTGGCGAAGCCAAGGAGGAGGAGAAGAAGCCCGAAGTCCCCGTGATCGAGTACCAGCCGCACCCGTGGTACCCGGCGTACGTCGTCTGCGAGTACCCTGCCACCGGGTACTGGTACTACTAGCGGCCGGACACCTGCTTTTTTTTTATATGAGAACACAAATGTCAAATGTGTGAAGAATAATAGCAAGCAAGTTTAACTTTCTGTTGTCACATTGGTTGCCTTTTTACGAAGGATCTGTCAAGGTGCATATTGGACCATCAGAATGATTACTTTGAAATTCATGCCAATACAAAAATCACTAACAACCTTTTCTTTCATCGGTGCCAGCCCTTCTTCAATGCCACACCACTGCTGCTTCCTCCTTAATTCCTCGTCTTCGGTGGCTCATCACCCGGATGCGTGTCCATCGCTATTCTTCATGCCCATTGTTGGCAGTTGGGCTGGAAAAAGCCGCTCGGTTCGGGCTTAGGATTTTTCGAGCTGAGCCGAGCCGAACCCTGTCCCAAGCTCATAAAACGAGCCGAGCTCGAGTAGCTCGGAGGCTCGCTTTGGCTCGTGTGCCCACGGCGTCCCGGCCCAGTCCAGCGACACACGGCAACGCCATTGGCCCTTGTGGCCTTGCCCCTTGCTCCTAGCCAAGAGACTCGAGTCCCGAATTCTCGATCCCCAATCCTCTTGATCCTCTCAGACCGCCACCGTCCATGCCACCCCACCTCGCCTTTTTCTACCGTCGCCATGCCGCCAGGTTACATTCCACCTTAGCAGTTCGACAAGGACAATGTCGCGGTCGCCTTCGATCCATTGAAGAGAAAGTCTAGAGTCGAAGGAGCCATGGGCCATAGTGATGAGTGGTAAGCATCGGTGTTGTTGAAAAGATTAGTGGTCAATAAGCTCGATGATGGGGAAATCCGATAGAGAGGAGATGAAGCTTTCATTGAAGACTAACTATAGACAATATGTTGTCATTGGGTAGCTAAGAGCATACCATCATCGGCGAGGACACGATGTCACCGACGATGGCAGAAGATTCTCCATATCGTTAGACAAATGACTAAAATGTATATATCGGCATCAATAAAGATGGGAGGTCACCACGGTTAGCGAGGAAGCCACAATGTTGAGTTGGCCAAAGTCGAAGAAGAGGAGCGGTTTGTAACATCCAAAATTTTCAAATTCTGGTTGAAATTAAAATTTAATTATTTTCCTTGCATTTTTTGAATTTTCTAGGATTTAAAAAGGTTTTTCCTAATTATTTTAAAGGAAAATTAATTTATTTTCGAAATTAAATACCAATGTTTTGTTGGAAATATTTTATTTAAGTCCAAAATGTCTTTAGGAATTTCTGTGAATTTTTTCATACTTTTTGGACTTTATTTTCTATTTTCTTAAAGCCAAATTGATTTAACACCTTTTATGAAATCAATAAATCAAAAGAATTTCATAAAACCCCTTGGGCCGAATCTCCTCAGCCCATCTCTATTCTCACGCGCCCCGACCCAGCCCGTGCTTGTCCTTCCTGCTCCACTAACACGTGGCCCCGCTGGTCACCTCTCTCTCTCCTTCTCCTCTCTCCTCTCTCTTCTGCAGGACCTCACCGTCAGGCCTTCATCCTTGCTCATGTTCTTCCTAAGCAAGCCGCCATGGACGCTTTTGAGATTTTTTGAAAACAAGTGTAACGGCCCGCTTGTCTCAAGATCGACGCCGCCACTCTTATCCCCTTATCCCATCGACTGTTGTCACAGAACCTAAACGGACTCGATGACTTGTTGTCGATTCGACCACCCCTGCACTATAAAAGGGTACCCCGGTGTGCCTCTACCTTTTCATCCCATCTCCACAGCTCTCGAGCCTCTCGCTGCCTCTAGTCGCAGAATTTGAGGTTTAGTTCGACCACAAGCTTTCACCATCGATTGTCGCGACTCTACCTTAGGCGCCGCCCACGCCACCGAAAGGTCATCGAACCCTATCATCATCCGCACCAATGCCTATGCCGCTTCGCCCTCGCCACCGATGATTTTCACACGCCTCGCCGCAAAGGTGCATGTCGTTTAGCATAGCATTACCTACATTTTTGCGCACACCCGCCCGAGCGCCGCTGCTCACGGCCGACGTGGCGTACACGTGGAGTGCCATGACGCCACATGCGCCGAGTCACGCCACATGGCCGCCTATGTGGTTGTTTATGCCAAGACACGCCTAAAGCCCTTCAATGCTTTAAACCGAGTTCACCATAGACTTTGGATTCTCATGGACTAAGTCTATAGACTTTGCCCACATGTTAGAGAGATAAATAGGATTTCTAATAGAAAAATAATTTAGTGGTAAAATAAATTCCAATGCCGACGCCAGCTTGCATCATTTATAGCTTTTCCTTTAGAAAATAATTTGGTAATTCCAAAAAATCGAATTTAATTAATTTCTTTAGAGTTTAATCTTTTGAGGACTCGTTCTCCTACATACGAAGCTCGATTTCAATGATTCAAATTTCTAAATTCATATAAAATCAAGATATATCTATCTAAATCAAAATTATTTAATTTGGAGTTCATTTTAATTTTATTTGAAATTTTTAATTTAGCTCATTTTCGTATAGATTTTGATGACTCCGAGAGCTTGACCCTTCTCAAGAGTTAGATTATCTGGAGTTTGAGCAAGGCAAGTTACATTCTTTGATCATATTTGAGCCCATTATTTAAATTTTGTTTTAAATTATTGCATGCTTATTTATAATTCAAGATTTTAAATTCGCTTTTAAATTCATAGTTAATCTAATTCATTTGTATGGCCAATATTGATGTTTGAATAGTCATTTCCTTGTCACCTTAGATAAAATAAAATAAAATAAGTTAGAAAACTTTATGCTTAGACAATGCTTAGACCAAAATCTTGAATTTGGGCAATTTAGCCAAATATTCCAAACTTGATTTAAAATTGGGATTATGGTATTGTCTTTACCATAGGTTGTTTTAGAAAATATTTTGGCATGAAAAATAAATAAAATTGGTTTAGACTTGGGCGGATTGGACCGTTGGTGGTTGCAAGTTTATGCATAGGCTCAATTCAAGTGAATGTTTGAGGCCTAGGGATTGTTTTGGAAGTCGCCAAGTCATGTAAGGACCTGGCTCATGAGTCATGGATTGTTAAGCCAAAATCGCATCACCACAAGTCCGGAGGGACATACCGCCAATTAAACTATATTATTTCATCATAATTGTGTCATACAAAGGTGTGGATGTCGTGAAGACTTATCGTTAATACTCACATAGCACAAGAGGGGTTATTATTTGGTATGAAGCCTACGATAACGTAAACCTTAGCGAGCATAATTACGTTGAAATGGTGTAGGTAAAGGCCTCGTGATAGTTGCTTAGTCACACGCCTTAAGCGTGTTTTGGCCGCACATGTTAAGCAAACTGTCTCTTATGGGTAAAGCTGCACCAACTCTACAGAGTAATAATCTATTCAATAGCCGATCTCGCAAATCATGGACATGCCGAGCAAAGCCTTTCGTGGATTAGGCTTTATTTTGTTTTAAAATAATTTTAAACTCCGATGTTTTATTTGATATTTCATCCAATTGGGAAAGTTGGGTAGAAAGCCTAGTGTAAGGGTTGTTAGTCCTTCTCCATTTGTGTACGAAGATTCATCCTACACTTGAGATTGATGAATCAAAATAAAAGTTTGACTTTTAATTATAAATTAAAATTGCCTTGAAACTTAGTTATTGTATTTAAACTTGAAAATGTTGCTTTATACAAAAAAAAAACAACCATATGAACCCTCCTTTGACATTGTCTTGCATGCATTATATCTATTTGGGAAAATTAGCTACAGATACTGCAGATTGGCATCCTTTGCTAACGGATACCCAAAATTCATGGTTTCGCCAGTAACACACTAACAAAAGGTGTAATTTTGCTGTAAAGACACTAAGGCGATTATTATATTATTTTGTGAAAGAGAACAGAGAAAGCACGTGAAATATCCCTTTGCCCTTCTGGCTTCCTTCTTTCTTCTCTTCACTTATCCATTCCCCATTTATTGCTTTCATGTTCAAGGAGACATGCATGGATGATGCACCCCACTTCCACCAGCTTGGCCAAATCATCCAA